>CM074454.1:10245239-10937739 GCA_037101425.1 Elopichthys bambusa | reverse complement strand
ATTGCAGCTGTTTTTGATTGTTGAGATGTGAAAGTAGTCTCACATACCATCCATTCCTGTGATACCTGTGTGATATCTCAAGTATGTAGTAATCTAACTCCTTACTCTTCTTCATCCTTCATTAAAAGCCCAATAAACAACAATCATATCCCCACTATTAACAGAGGCCATAATCACTCAAACATAAACACCCAAATAACTGTAAAACTGTGCTGTCATCATCCCCGTTCGCTCAAAAGGAATGTAAACAGTGTGTATGGAGAGGAATGTCAAATGTCACTTATCTGTGTGTGTGTCTGCAGGTTTGGTGCAAGTGATCGTCCCACAAAGAGCTTTTGTTCAGAGGCAGAGTTTGGACACGCTGAGGCTTGTGAAGTCCTATCTGGGCCTCTGATGGGGTTTGGTCCTGAGGGATACTGCAGGAGAGATTACATAAGATTTGAGCAATTCAAATAAAGAATATACGAGTTTCTCCAAGGGAAAGTTTTTCTTTTGTGGTTTTATTCCTACATCAGACTGTCTTTAAAATACTGGAATGGTAAAGCTATGTTTCTGAGCTCTGGATTTTATTGTAACTGTACTCAAAGTATAATTTATTGATGGCCATGTACTCTAGACACATGATCCCTCAACATAAAGCCGGAGAGCAAAGGATCTGGATAGGCATGCTGGGCATGTTAGATGCCTGATTCCACATTTGCTTGTGTTTAGAGAACATAGAGAGCTGAGAAACAGCGATCCTGGCTGCACCATCAAAGGGTGATAAATAAACCTGTTAAACAAGTCTGATAACATCCGCAGAGCTGCTCTCCATCAGACATTAAATCCTGCGTTTAAAAAGCGGCACTGCATTTATGAGCCATAGTAAAGCCTTTTGCCCAGGATAAAGAGAAAAGCTTCAGCCAGCTGGCGTCCTGCTCCACATGAGATCTGCTGTGGGTTAGTGCACAGGACAGATGCAAACACAGACAGGAAAAGTGAATGAGAAAGACAGATTAACAATAAACTTCATCTGATGTTTTCTATGCTGTGATTCATCATGCAAAGCAAATGGCACTTTCCATAAATATGACACAAATTAGGGCCTGGATCTAAAGTTTTAAACACATTTCAGAGAATGTATGTGCTTAAGCTTCAGAAAACATTAATTGTAAACCTCAGGATTGTCAACCTCAAGATGGCAGAATATAGCCTATACAGTATATACAACAAAAATACCAAGAAAGGGTCGCATGGTAAGGTACATTATTTAAAAACATTAAACATGCTGTTAACTATTTAATAAATAAATACAACTGGCACGTATACTTTTGGTTTTGTGTTCACGTTTCATGTGTTTATTTTGAAGTTTACTCATGTTTCATGTTCCTGTTTATCATTGCTTTGTTTCCATGTGCTCCCTTATGTCATGTGATTCCCTTGTTTGTATCATGTGATCCTGCCATGTGCTTCCTTGTCATGTGTTGTCATTGGTTTATTGGTTGATTGTGCACAGGTGCTCCTTGTTTGTGATAGTCCTTGTGTATTTAAGCCCTCATGTTTACCTTACGCTTGTTTTATTGTCTCTGTACCACTGTGGGTAAGGTTTCTGGCCTTGCCTTGCCTTGCCTGGCCTGTTCTTTTTGTTCAGGTTTTGGATTTAAGTAATTAAAACTGCATGTGTGCTGCAAAAAATGCTTTTCTTACAGAGTTTTTGTTTCCAGTCCAAATAATTCTTAAACTAATCATTTTCCAGACAAGTAAAAATTGTCTTCTTTTCAGAATTTTTTCCCCCCTTAAAACAAGCAAGGAACCCCAATGGGGTAAAATCTTATTTCAAACCGAAAACAAGATTTTGCTTACCCCACTGGCAGATTATTTTGCTTGTTTTAAGCAAACTCAATTTTGACTTTTTTCTGAAAAATACAAAATTTACTTGTCTAGAAAGTATTTCTTGATTTAAGAATTTAGATAACTGGACTGGAAACAAGACAAAAAATGTTTTTTTTTTTTGCAGTGTGGGTTCTGCAACTTGCCTCCAGTGGATTCTACAGTTAAAGAATCCTAGACCTTAAACCATGAACCCAGCAGTTTTACCCTCTGGAGCTCGTCTTCTACGCCAAGGCAACCATTCCATAGAGGATCATACACCGGGTGACTTGAACCTTGCTCACCAATCTGACTTTCCAGATAAGTTGCTTATTTCTTATCAAAGTCTTAATGCTCCTTTGAAAATGCAACTTTCCTGTGATCCTCAAGGAACTTTAGTGGTCATTGTAGAATTGTCATTAAGCAGTTCATTTACCATAGGATATCCTGCAGTATCCACAACCCCCAAGCCTGTTAACGTCATGCCTGCCACACCAGAGATTGTTCACATCATTCCTGCCAAGCCTGAACCTCTTAATGTCATGCCTACCACACCAGGGCCTGTTCAAGTCACACCTGCCCAGCCAGACTGTTCACATCATGCCTGCCCTGCCTGAGTCTCAAGTCATGCCTGCCACACTGGAGTCTCTTCACAAGATGGCTGCCACATCTGGTCAGGCTCCAGCCCCTGACCAGCGTTTCTAGATGTCTCAAGCCCCTGACCAGCATCCAGTGACTGCCTCAGCCCATGAACCTGTTCCAATTTATGACCCCATAGCTCCACCCAAGAAGATTAGGGGTTTGCTATAGGTACACCGCTATGGCCACTGAGGCAGTGCCATTCTCTGCCCCCCTGAAATGCCGGCACTGCCCTGGAGGTGCTCTACCCTGCCAGGTCTGCCCATGCCTGCCATTGCCATGCCATTGTCTGTCCTGTTCCCCTGCATGGGCCTGGCCCACCATACCTCCCCCCAAGACTGCCTCCACTGTAATACCCTTCTGGACTTTTTGTATAGTTGATTTTGTTGGGCGTCAGGAGCTGCCCATAGAGGGAGGGATCTGTCATGTATAGTTTTGGTTTTGTTCATGTTTCATGTCTTTATTTTGAAGTTTCATATTCTGTTTGTAATTAGGTGTTCGACATTGGCTGCGGCTGGATGCAACCGATTGACAAGAGTAGCTGCAGGGAGCAGCTGAAAACGGAGATGTGAAGTCGGACAATTTCTGCTTCCTGTAGTGATGCTTGTGCAGATACTTTTAGAACAAATGAAATAGATGCAATATTTGACTAGATGTTTCAGAGACATTTTCATTCAATACTTTATGTACTGCTTACAGTCTGTTTTTACAAGAATAAAGTTCAACATAAGCATATTTAAATACCAATGTGGTGAGGTCTGTTTTTATCAGTTTTATTTTGATAAACATGAGACAATAACATTGCAACTACATGAAAAGAGCTTTAACTGTTATAAAAATGCAGATTTGAGCATTAGTGAAACGGAAGGTTTTAGAGTAAACAAGAAACACATGATTGTTGTGGTGAATCTGACCAAATGTAGAACAGCTGTGTTGTCATCAGAGCCCTACAGCTGGTTTTAAGAAACTGCACTGGCTGCTCTCGCGGTACTCTGAAGCCATAAGTCAGTCATATGGTGTCGGACAAAATTTCTAACCAGCATACACTGCTTCAAGTCAGCCGCCGATCGGTCTGTGCAGCGCTGGATGAAGTTGAACAAGCCTATTGCTTTGTTTCCATGTTTGCCATGTGCTCCCTTATGTCATGTCATTCCCTTGTTTATATCATGTGATCCTGCCATGTGTCCTATTTTATCATTGGTTTATTGGTTGATTGTGCACAAGTGCTCCTTGTTTGTGATTAGTCCTTGTGTATTTAAGCCCTCATGTTTGCCTTGTTCTTGTTTTATTATTGTTCCTGTACCACCATGGGTAAGGTTTTTGTTCATGCCATTTTCCATACCACACCAAGCTAAGTCTGTTCTTTTTGTTCATGTTGTGGATTTAAATAAATAAAACTGCATTTGGGTTCTGCAACTTGTCTCCAGTGGATTTTACAGTTACAGAATACTAGACCTTTAACCACGAACCCAGCAGTTTTAACCCAGAGGAACTCCTCTTCTATGCTAAGGCAACTGTTCCATAGAGGATCATACACCGGACTTCTTGGACCTTGCTCACCAGTCTGACTTTTCAGATAAGTCTTAATTGCTTTTGAAAATGCAGTTTTCCTGTGGAGATCAAGGAACTTTAGTGGACATTGTAGAACGGGCATTATTAAGCGGTTCATCATTTACTATAGGCTATGTGGACGAGGAACCCTGATATCCTGCAGTATTCGCTACGCCCAAGCCTGTTAACATCATGCCTGACACACCAGGGACTGTGTGGCTAGCTATAGGTACCCTGCTATGGCCACGGAGGCCACGCCACTCTCCTGGCTCCCTGAACTACGTGCACAGTCATGGTCCCTTGAACTGCCAGCGCCACCCTGGAGATGCCCTAGCCTGCCAGATCTGCCCATGCCCCACGGCCCAGGTCCGCCATTGCAGGTGCAGGTGCTCCTTGTTTGTGATTAGTCCTCATGTATTTAAGCCCTCATGTTTGCCTTGTTGTTGTTCTAGTATTGTCCCTGTACCACTGTGGGTAAGGTTTCTGTTCATGCCATGTTTGCCATGCCACACCAATCTAAGTCCGTTCTTTTTGTTCACGTTTTGGATTTAAAGTAAATAAAACTGCATGAGTTCTGCAATTTGCCTCCAGTGGATTCCAGTTACTAAAAATAAAATGAAATGTGTATAAAAAATATATATATATAGGAAACATGGTAAGGGTAATATTTAAAAATAAAACACAAAGGCTAACAGTGTATTATATAATAAACATTGCATATAAAAAATACCTTAAAGCTAACAAGGGTAACATTTAATAAACATTACATGTATATAAAAATAAAATTTCCCAAATAGTGAATAGGGTCGCAAATTTAACTATAAATGAAGCTGTCTCAGCAAGGGCTTGGCTATTTGGGACCAAGTGTTGGTTTGTTTTTAGTGATGCACTTAGCCAATATTTGGTGATTATGGTAATTAAATCTGGTTAATACATTTAAAAGATTGTCACAATGAACTGAACATCAAATTATAACATTTGAATTTTATTGAATTGAATTGTTGGAAGATTCACAATTTCTAAGGTGGGACAGGCCAAAATCATTTAAGGGGAGATTTGATTTAAAACTTGCTGAGAGAGAGAACATGGTTTATTAAACATCTGTAACACTACAATAAGGTTTCATTAGTTAACTACTTTAGTTAACATGAACTATTTCTACAGCATTTATTAATCATGTTAATTTCAACATCTACTCATACATTATTAAAATCAAGAGTTGTATTAACATTAATGCACTGTGAACTAACATGAACAACCAATGAACAGCTTAATTTTTATTAACTAACATTAACACAATAAACACTGTAACAAAAGTATTGCTTATAGATCATGTTAGTTAATACATGAACAAATAAAACCTTATTGTAAAGTGTTACCAACGTATCTGATAATCAAATATGAATATCAAAAAAAAAAAAAAAAAACTTTAAATATAAAGTAAACCCTCATTCTATGCACAAGCACAATGCTAAACTGAGATATGTGGCATTTGTGCTGCTTTCTTTAAACAAGTATTTTAACACATCTCAAAACTGATAATTTCTGACAATGCAAAAAGGAGAGAAAGAACAAGAAACTGAACTGTGTGAGCGAGCGTAACCCCAACCCCTAATTAAAAGTATTAGAAATCTTCTATCAGCATGAGGGGGAATTAATGTGGGGCTGTTGGCACATGAAGTCAATGCTTCAGGCTTCCTGTCTCCAAATAGGCAAACAGGAGGTGCATTGCGGAGAGCCAGTTGCCTTGGTAACAACAACTGAGCTGCATGGATTCCAAGCAGAAGCACTTATGGATTCTCAGGGGTGAATCTAACTACACCTTTAACGATTAAATGTTGACTCAACACAACAACACCGCAGCAAACCCTAGTAACAAAAACTTACATGGTTAGAAATAATTACAAGTTTAACCTTCACCTTACAGGTACATTCTTCCATTGTAATCTAATGACATACAACTATAAATTTTACATGATAAATTAGCACTCCCTAAAAAATCATTTGTGGAGGACATTGATTTGAAGACACAAATAACATTTTTCATCTCTGGTGAACTGTCCTGTTCTTGAATGAAAAGCAGAGTATCCATCCCTCTGTAAACAAACTGACGGACTGATTTACCACTAGTTATCTACACGTTCAGATGGAAATCTTTACGCATTATCTGCATTGAGTCTGGAAGAAAATCTGCAGAATTCTACAGGATGGATTTAAATGGTGGTAATGTAAGAGTGTAGATAATACTTGGCTACTGACAGCATATAATTAGACAAAATATAAATAAACTAACATAAGATATTTGTGAATGATTTGTGAATGTGAAGTCTGCAGAAAATAAAATAAAAACATTTACGTTTAAAATAAAATTTCCCTAAAATTTTATCGGGGTGGCAACTAACAGGGTTGCAAATTCAGTGCAATTTTGCGACACTACAGTGGGTGAATGTTCCACATGGGCCTAGATATCTGCATGTCTTGATATAAAATTAAAATGATTCTTTGATTAAAGTGAGATATTAGTTGGATGTCTGAAAGTGATGTCTGTTTACATGTTACAGTGACAGCATTAACAATGCAAAATAATTTATTTATTAAGTTCTCATGCAATTTTTTCTCAAACTACACATTCATATTACTGGAATGATTATTAAAATTTTATTCACTGGAGTATCTATCACTCCAAGATCGCTCAGAGCAATTTTCTTTCTTTTACCAGGAAACAGCAGAATAGAATGACCCCTGTAGGCTTGAGCTGACAAACAGTTTTTGCAGCTATAAGGGTAAAATACAGCAGCCCTCCTTTGATTTACCCTCTCTCTATCTCGTCTCTTTGTGGAAAAGATGATTTATGCCGGTTTCATTGTCTCCCAGCACTACTCTGTATAATATAATGTCTCTTTCTCTGAGAGCGAATCTTGGTTTTCAGAGGCCAGGTTATGGAGATATGTCAGAAGAGAAGGAAATTATGAGCCCGGTTGTCATGATTATGATTTTGAGAGTTTCACTGTCATCTTACGAAAGTGGGCCGACGGTGGCTGATTGGTTACCTCAACAAGTTGAATGAAAAAGAACGGCAGCGTCATCTTGTAAATATTATAAATATTATACATGTTAATATATTTTATTATTCCGTTATTTGGTTATGATCTCTACACATGACATGCAGGGAAACAATAGTGGTCATTATCGAACTAAATTAAAATGAGGGAACGAATTAATAAAACGTGAAATAAAAAATTCGGGAAAATTAATTCTTAATTTATGGCATCGATATATATTTTTTCATCCACATGTAATGTGCAGGGCTCTGTATATGCACAAAATTCATTTAAGTCATTCTTTCATTCATGTAGTAATAATTTCACTACATTGAGGTCAATATGATTCAAGTACTTTCACACTGAAACCAAGAGTTTATATCTTGACGTTTCTTAAAGGCTGTTAAACACAGTGTTTGAAAACAGCTGTGCATATAGAGCAACATTAGGGTCGTGAGATCTAGATGAGAGTGATAAGGTAGCAAAAGTTTGAAGACTGTTTCTGTAAGTAGGTTACGCCTGAGGGTTCTCACAGCCGTCTTGTCTGAAACTGTCTCTGAATTATGAGATCATTGCAACATCTGCCGGTTAGAGGGACTGACGCTGATGGACAGCCAGGTGTGTGTGTGTGTGTGTGTGTGTGTGTGTGTACATACTGTACAGATATACACACACAAGCTCACTGCACACTGATGACAAATGAAAGCGGAAATGAAATGCAACTTGTGTCATGAGATACTTGAATAGCTGTCTCAATATATTTACTCAATCTGTGTGTGTCAGATTGAGCCATAAGATACATTAATTACAGGAGGAGAGTCTCTCCAGCTGCTCATTTGTGTTCAGGAATGAGCCACCTTTTATATTACATGTTCATGATACACATATATTTATGCAAACATAATTTATGCATTTGGCAGACGCTTTTATCCAAAGTCACTTGAATTAAATTCAAGTAACATTCAAAAGTTGCATTTGGTAAGATTTTTAAAACATTTTGAAAGTCTCATGTTCACCAAGGTTGCATTTATTTTATCAAAAAAAAAAAAATATAAAAAAGCTGAATTTCTCCAGTCTTCAGTGTCACATGATCCATCATTTATTATCATTATGTGCTGCTTAATATTTTTGTGGAAACCGTGATACATTTTTTTTTTAGGATTATTTTATGAATAGAAAGTTCAAATGAACAGCATTAATTTGAAATAGTCACTTTTGATCAGTTTCATGCACTTTTGCTAAATAAAAGTATTAATTACTTTCAAGAAGAAAAATCTTACTTACTTAAATCTAATAAAACCAAACGGTATCTTAAAGTAATTATATTGTAACATGAACATTGTAATGTAAAGTGTGACCTCCATTTCATATGTTTTTGCCTCACTTCCTGTGTCCAGGGATTTGAGACCTTCAGGCCATTTCCAGAGCTTAGATCTGCTGATGATGGATAAGCCTTCAGCCTCTCAGATCACTCACACAGGAGGACACAGATGAGGGATGGGAATCTTCATATTTTCCAATGACCTGCCTGCTTTTGCCTCTCAGCACTGACCACAGCTGTTCCTTTCATTGACATTTATTGAATGGCTGGGCTTGAGGCTTCAGGGGTTAATTAAACTTATTTCAAAAACATATTTTTGTTGCTAACACTCACACGATGTGCTAATATCTCACTATATATACCCTCTCTAGCTCTCTGTCCTGTCAGTTACTGCTTTGAGCCGGAATCATTGGTCTTCCTTCCAGATGGGATGGGCGGCAGGACTGGTTTAACATTGGCACCTGGCCGGCCCGGGGAGGAGGGGAGTGTTGGAGAGACACGTTCAGAGACTGAGCGAGGAGCATCAGGGGTCAGACCTGAGTCCATGTGACCTGCAAGAGATCAAACAGATATCCATTAGTCACATAAACTGACAATCTAAAGTGATTGCATGAGTAGTCATAGGTATTTAAACAAATTTTTGGATAGATAATAACACTTATGTACAATATCTATGTGAACAGCTTCTAAAATGTAAACGTATTATGGGCCGGTTCAAGTGGAATGTGTTTTTGCTGTTAAAAGGTCAGTGGAATGAAAAGTAGCTCAAGGTCTAGAGACTGTTTTTTAAAAGTTGAACTTCTTTTAACTGGAGCGCCACATTTTTACATTGCAGTGTTATGCGTGAGACGCTGCAAAAGATGCAAGATGTGAGTGCAGGGGTTAAAGACGTCCTTCTTGCTCATGTTTGGGAAAGTAGTGCAGTGGAATGGAAAAACGCGTTCAGTGTGAACAGCCCCTATGTATGTTCACCTTTAGATATGTACAAGCTAGATGCTAAAATGTGTAAAATATGAGCACAGAAAGGAACATGAGCTCTTGACCTCTAAGAGAGTCTCGGTCCTGCCCCAACATAGATATATCCAAAGGCTCTATGTTGGGCCCTGACCCAGTGTCTGATCCCCGGGCCGGGCTCTCCGCTGAGAGCGCCCCTGCTGAGCTCCTCATGGACAGGCCAGAACTGGCACGAGATTCCTCAGAACTGAGACAGAGGAGATGGAGAGAGAGAGAGATTAAGAAAGGTAAAGAGAGAGTTACAACATCCAAACAGTTTGCTGCAGACTATAGATGAGTGATTTGCTTATGATCAATGATATGGAAATAAAATACTATTTTCTGTCTATTCCATACTCACCTGCCACAATAATGTAATGTCTTTAAATGATCTTCATTTAAAGTCTTTTCTCAGCAAATACTGATATATTACTTATATACATTACCAGTCAAAGGTTTGGGGTTGGTAAGATTGTTAATGTTTTTGAAAGAGGTCTCTTTTTTATATATATATATATATATATATATACACACACAAACTATACCGAAACTATACCAAAATCTATTTAAAATACATTTATTTCATACTAAGTATACTTCAAATCCATTAACAAATGTATTCACATATCACTTAAGACTTAGAAATTATAATTAAACTTTATTTGGAATATTTCTTTATTGAATAATGCACATTTCTTAATATTATGCTTAAAAAGTGTTTTAATTTCACTATTAATAAGGATTGTATGATCTTTGTATAATATCAGTCTTTAAATGCAAGATATTTAAAGTGTACCTATACTTGCAATAGTTCCAATTTAGCACAATCAACATTTATACAACAGTTCTTTCTGGTTCTCGAATATGATTGGCTGAGAGCCATGCGATATTCTAACAGCACTCCTACCTTTTCACCGTTTGTATCACACCGCTTGAAGCGACTGTCATGGCGGCAGAGCAAATCCACTGTATTTTTAACAAAATACTACACTTATTGTACCACGAACTGTAGTTTTAGGAGTTTTTTAGGTGAGAATATGGTTGTTTAGACCTGAAATACATGATCTAATCATAGCGCCGGCTATTCGTGTGATATTGCTCATATATATATATATATATATATATATATATATACATACACACACACATAACAGCAATATTGTGAAGTATTACAATTTAAAACTGTTTTCTATTTTAATTTATTTTAAAATGTAATTTATAGGAGTATTATAGTATTTACAGAAACTTTTTATAACATTGTAAATCTCTTTAAATCACTTTGATTAATTTAATGCATCCTTGCTAATCTTACTAACCCCAAACGTTTCAACAGTAGTCTGATTAATTCGACTGCAAACTTGAATCAACTTACAGCCCAACATTTATGGTCTCGTTATAACGCAATCCTCAGTTCAATTGGAAACTAAATCCAAATAGCAACAACAATATGGGAATGTTTCATTCTCTATAGGATTGAGTTAAAAACACACAAACACACACACACACCAGCGCTGAATAAATAAATGTCTCAAGACACCCATTAAAAACAGGTTTTAATAAGTTTTGATTAGCATCAGATTTTTTTTATGTAGAGTTGGCAATGGTCCCTTCACAGATATCCCAAGATTCTAAAGGCTGCATTTTCAATTGATTTAATAAAGACCACAGTAAAATTCATAACTAGATTGTGAAGTAACAAACTCAAAATGCATATTGCTTTTCCCTGGTGGAAGAGAAACAAAAAGTCACTGTTTAACACAATTTGGAGTAGCACATTAGTTTTGTCCTTTTTTTCTTCTAGCTAATAAGCAAATGCTGGTGCACCGCGCAGGCCGGGCGTCTCTGTAAGTCTCAGAGGATTCCTCTTAATGAGCTAAATTACGGTGTATTTAAATATCTTGGGGACATGCATATTTCACAGGAGTAGTCTTGTATTTCCTCGCCTGGTTAGTGTCCCCGAGCTCACACACAGGAGAGGCAAAAGCACCGATAGTCATAAATCTGCATTTACGTGCTCCAACACATACATCTTCCAGATGGCCTGCGGCATGTCAGGTACCTAAATGCTTTAACTTTGAGCTGGGGATGAAAACTTTGATATTTGAGACTGGATGTGTGTAAAATGGAGATGGAGGTTATAAACATAAAGGGAGAGGATACAAGATTAAACACGTCCTGGGAAATGATGTACACAAGGAGAGGACTTTGAGAAAAGGTTAATTGTCTTGCCGCGCTCAGGTCAGAGGTCGGAGGTAAAAATGTCAAGGTGTGTGTGGCATACCTGCTGTCCTCATCAGGGTCAGGCCCGCCGAGGCCAACAGGACGCACTGAGGAGGAAGAGGGGCCTGCTGGAAGCAGGGAGTGAGAGGCTAATGATGATGGAGCTGTCGGTGCACTCCTGTGACACACACATAAACACACGTACAGTATCACTTAAACACTATTTACACACACCAGTCTGTGGTAGTGCTTTTTGCTGAGGAAATAACATTTTGGCATTTTATTCAACCACAATAGCTTGTTACAAATCCAGACTATTTAATTGTAGCCATAAAACTAAAAATAGTATTGAATTATCAACATAACATCATTGAAATGTCACTGAAATATCACAAAAATGTTTTATAATGTCAAACAAAAATGTTTTATAATGTCAATTAAAAATGGACCATTTCAACCTACACTATTATTCAAAACAGACAGCAAGGCAGCACACTAAATATTTTGGATTTAGCCAATGTTTTGCTGATGAAACAGTGACAATCTTTGTGTTATGTTACCTCTGAAACAGCTCGGTGTAAGCACCAGGACTCTTCCCGCTCAAAGCTTCCCGAATTAGCTGCTGGCGTCTGTGATTGGAAGTCATTTCCTATAAAGTTCACAGAAATATATTGTACTCACTTAAGTGTTCTGCTATTCCCAGCCCAGCCTTCTGTGGATTATATCAAGCTAATAATAATGTAAAATGAACAGAATCAATAACACTGGACACACTCTCACTTACTGCTGGGGTCATCTTGGCCTGGATTTTGTTCTGGTAGTTTCTGCTGTAGGAGTCCATGAGGTCAATGGCCTCTGTCGTGTTGGCTGCCAGTAACTCACCAGTTGCGTCTACAACAGAGTTATGATTAGGGCACTCGGCCATCGTGAACAGATGTCTGCTGTGGTTGCAGAAGTGAAATGCCATAGCCTCACGCTGAGTACAACTATTTACAACTATTTTCTTTATAATCCTTTTGAAGCACTCCGCAGACAAATCTGACTTCCTGTAAAGACCCCATGAAAACAAATTAAGAGTTTTATGGCTTTTAGTCCATGTCTGTTATTTTGGTAACACTTTACAATACGGGTGCACTAAAATGCATCAATTAATGCTTAATTAAAGGATCAATTAAAGGATTAGTTACCCTAAAATGAAAATTCTGACATTAATTACTCACCCTCATGTCGTTCCAAACCCATACGACTTTCGTTCATCTTCGGCATGTCCAAATTTTCTGGAGAGAATCTATTGCTTTTTATGATGAACCTCTTTCAGTAGCTCTAATGTGCTGCGTAACCAATGAGGTTCATTCTCGTGTGTCATGCAGCATCTGAAAGAGGTTTGTGCATTATTCGGGTTCGATTGAGCTTCTCAATGTTTACATGTGAGTAAAAGCCTAAATTAAATCTGTTCATCATAAAAAGCGATCAATTCTCTTCAGAAAATATGGACTAAACTGCTCAATTCATATTGATTAGCTTTCCGATCTCTTTATGAACTTTTTGAAGCGTCAAAGATTCAGTTGCAAAGGCAGTCTATGGAGGGAAATCTGACAGGATTCTGTCATCAAAAAGATGATTTCAATTTTTTAATTTAATGACAGAATTAAGAACCCTTTAACTAACACAACAGGGCAAAGTCATGGATTTCAACTTCCAGCAATCTGTTTTAATGAATCTTTACCTAATGATCTGCAAAGATATGATTATATTATGACTTTACTTGTTGAGGCACATGTGTAATGCCTTACAAAGTAATTAATTACTATAATTTAATTATGTTTTCCTTGAAAAAGTAAAGTACAGGATTACTCTTATTTTTTCTGTAATTTCATTACAGTTACTTCTAATGTAATTGCATTACATACTGTATAGGCTATAGAACAATTCTATATAAAACAATTATGGAGTTAACATCAAATTTTAGAGTCTAATGTTAAATGTATGTTTTTAATTAACTGAATAAGAGAATTCAGTTAAATAAACTTGTACAAAAGTTCAACTGTGAAATATCAACATTGAAATGAAAACAGTGCTTGTCAAGCGATTTCATTGGGACTTTAAGTGAATGGCAAAGTTGGACTGTGATAGCTCACTCGTGGAGGTGTTGTCAGGTGTGACTGAGCTGCTGTCATCTCCTCTTCCCTGCTCCTCTAGACCCAGGTACTCTTTTACCAGCTGTTTTAGCATCCGGTAGGCCTCAGCACGATCATCTAATGAGCACAATAGAGGGGTGAAGGTATGACGTATTTTTGTATGCCAAAACCCGGAAAAAACCTGAATAAATCTTTGAAAATGTCTTGCTAAGGCAGTTAAAAATTGCTTAATTGTCACTAAGGATATTCTTTCAATTCACAAAGGGAAATAAAAAGTATATTCCTACAGACAGAACACAGTGCCATTCACCTATATGGGTTAATAAAAGTTTATTACCACAAGGGATGATGTTATCAAAGAAGCCAGGCTTTTCTCTGTTGATCTTGGTGTACAAATCAATGCGAGATACGGCTGTTTCCATCTGAGTGTTGCTGTAGAATCCTCTTGCTTTCAAAAAGCAGACGTAATTATCAACCACAGTGGGGATCAGCAAGATGTAACGGGGCTCAAAACATGAGTTCTTCAAGCTATACACTCCCTGGTGTTGGAACAAACACACAAAACGTCTGGTATAATTTAACTACTGTGGCGTTTGACTAAGTTTTGTGCTTGGTCAGTGGTGGAACATGTTTTCTTGATGCCATACCTCTAGTTCCATATGCACACAGCAGGCCAGACCTTCACGAGCCACACGCTCAATAGACTCCCGAGACAAGCCATACCAATGTCCTCCATATTGCATCGTCTGGACAAACTGACCCTGGCAGTGAGAGAATAAAACCAACATTCATCTCTGAATGGGTATCATCATGGATGTTCAGCACAGATTCACTGCAGAATGACCTGAACTCTCGACCTTTGGGTTGCAAGGGAACATCGTTCTCCTCACACAGACAAACCTCTGACCCCTGTGTCCAATTGCACCTGGGTCCATTTAGCAGCCGTAGTCAAGCTTTTACTTGCAGAAAGCAATTTTCAAACACATGTTTCTACATCTCTGTTCAAGGTGGCTTTAAAACATCGGTACAAATACCAACCATGCTCTAATCCTACCCTATTTTTGCTTTAACAGGCCCAGAGAGAAGCACCGTGCAGGAAAAAGCAGAGGCCAGACACACATCTGTGTTTGTGCGATATAGGTAGGAGAGGTTAGTCTGTAAAAGTCTCTTCCTCTGCGCTGGCGGCATAAGGTTATAATCACACATCAAAAGGCTTCCTTCCAGCCTCTATCAATCAATAACACTGGACTTATATAGCAACTCTTAAGAGCTAAACGAGATAGTGGCGGCACAGACTAGGTGTGCGCTCTCTCAGAAGCACCTGAGGGGCCTGGGGATAAAGAGAATCTAGGGCGAATTCTTTCTCCTCTTCACATTTTTGGCATGTCATTGCTTTATAGACCAATATGACCTCTGGGAGTCTGTTTCTGCAGATGAATGGGCATAAAACTGTAACACAACAGTCCACAGTTATGAGTAAAATACTGCAAAAGCAGATCAGAATATAATAAAAGTCTGACTGTCTGACTGAAGTCTTTACCATTTGAATCATGTTCTGAAATTCTTCCTCAGTGACAAAGTGATAGTCTGATCCATCCTCTTCACCATAATAGGGCCCTCTGGTGGTGTGGCAGGCTCTGCAACAAACAAATCAGTTATAGAAACTCACAATAAACTAGGGCTACGTATAGGGCTATATATTAATATAAATAAAAAAGTCATATTGAATGGGTCAAAAACTTAAGTGGAAAGAGATTTTTTAAAAACATTTCTAACAGCCCTTTCACACACAAAAAAAGTCTTCAGAGTAAAAAGTCCATCACTCCCAAACAAAATCACCCCAATCATTCTGGATCTATTTTAGAATCATTCTTTCCAAATATAGCTATTCATGTAATCTTGAGAGAAGTCCTGTATTTTATCATATAGCAGAAAACAAAATATTGCAATGTCAGTTTTTCCCAATATCGTGCAGCTCTAAGATAAACACAATTACCTCACAAAAAAAACAGATTAATATTTCATTAGTTTGCAAATTCATATTTTAGTGGCTTTTATAACACACTCTAAACTGACACTTACCCATAAGCGAAATAGTCGCTGAATTCCTGGCACAGCTTATGGGCAAGTTCCCTCTTCCCACAGGCCTGCGGGCCAGTGAGGACCAGCATGGGGTACGGAGCATCCAGACTAGGGAGAGTACTTGTGGAATGACATGCAAAAATGCATATTAGCTAATGCTGTTGTGGTGAACCATGCTACTGAACTTTCTGTGAGTTCAACCATGTAGTTTATAACCAACTGGGTGACTTCAAACAGCCTCACTACACAGCTCCAGATTCATTTTAGTTTAGATCAGAGCTCTGTAAGTGGTTGAAGGGCTTTCTGCTTGAGGGAAGTGGCCTTTGTGGACTAGACAGGCCCATAAAATGAAGAGGAAAGTGGATCGAAAAGTCGCACCTGTCAAAAATAACTTGCGGTTGCATGAGCTGGTACATCAAGTGGGTCATGTGATCTCTGGCTGCGATCACCTCCATAGGAGGGTCGTACTTGTTCACAGCAGACACCTGAAAATGAAAGACAACAGAAATGTGACTCACTACTCAACCTTGCCATAATCGTTCAAATATGTGCGTTATTTTCCAACAAACTCTCAGTGCTTTCAAGTTACTTTCAGGTTCTTTTCTGTTCAATTCAGATGCTTGAAACTTGAGCTCTGGATGCAAGCAAATGCTATTCAAAATGTTTTTTTGTACAGTTTTTTTTAATCTTATTTATTTATTTTACACTAGATCACCTTCTCCTCTGCAGTTACAGTGTGTTGGTCCAGAAGTATGAGGTGCTGGAGGAGGAAGATCACAGCCAATCTATAGTCATCTTGGTTCTGCAAGAAGCCAAATGGCTTTGAGTGTAAGGTAATGACTTTAGGCCCATTGTTACATTGCTTTAGAGTTGAGATAGTTATTGTGGCCTTACCTGCACTGGGTTTCTCAGGAGATTAATTTCTCTCAATAAAATCAGGTCATGCAAATGTGCAGCCTGCTTTATCTCACTGATCTGATATACAAGGAACAAAAAACAAGACGTTTCGAGTAATTTGTTAAGTGAAAAATCTAGCTCACTCTTAGATAAAAAACAGGTACAAAAGCTGTCACTGGGGAGGTACCTTTTCAAAAGGTACACTTTTGTACCTTATTTACCACTAAAGTGTACATATTAAAGCCACATATACACTCTCAACTTTCTAGATCTAAAAGGTGGATATTAGTACCTTAGAGTAGTTATATGTACCCTTAAAGTACTACTATGAACCATTTAAGAGATATAATGCCCCAATGACAAGCTGTTGTACTTCTAAAGATACAATTTTTGCACATTTATTTTTTAGCATTCTCACATTTTAGACTTTCTAACCATTTTCACTTGGTCAGAGTTCCTTTTGGTTTGTTATGCTCTGAGGTATAGCATTAGAGCCATTTGCATAATACAATATGACAGGAATATGACAGCTCCCTTTACCAGATTGTTCTCAAGGTTGACGGTTCCCAGGAGATGGAGGTTCTGGAGACCCAAGAGGCTTTGAATCCGGTTACAGGACAAATCCAGAACTTGCAGGTTGCGTAGAGTCTGGAGATTCTCAATCTTGTGTATCACATTCCCCCTCTTAAAACACAGACACATACACAATAATCATTTCAATGATGCAGAGGACAGTAATTAAAATGCTCTGCACATGATCTGCACGGTCATGTGCTACTTCTGTATGGCTGTGACTGTGTGATTGACAGGTGAGCTCAGTTAATTCAAGGCTGATGTGTAAGGACTGACAGTTGAACATCTGGTAAGATGTAGCGAGTGCATATCAATGACCGAGAGACTTTCCGTACACCTAGCAGATGCACATTCCACATCAGAGTGTCAGCACTTTCCAGGCAAATTAATGAGAAAAAACATTCTGACAACTCAAAAATCGAAAACGGGACAAATTGACCCGCACCCTAAAACGAGGGCTAGAAATTTTCAAGCTTCCAAAGCCCTGGCCTTACAATACCCCCATGCCTGGCACAGAACAGCAGGAGACATGACCATGAGGGGCTCTGGAAGATCCAGATCCAAAGTGTGATTGGTGTAAGAGGAACAGGCTGACAGGCGCACGCTGTTCAGAGTCTCAGAGCAACAGGGGGTGGACAGGTTCAGCACGTGGGAGGGTGTGTAAGAACGTGTTTTTTTTTTTTTTTTACGGGGTCCAGGCTCTCTCACGCCAGCAGCTTGGCCTCATGGGGACATGGACACCAAAGGACGCAACGCTGCTGACGATGAAGAATCTCTTTGATAAAGAACAGCATAAACATCCTTCAGCTGAGTGGCAAAGGTCTGGTGGCACGCTGGCCTGCCATATGGCGGGCTTCAACACCAGGCTTTGTTATATTTTCTGAAAAGGCTGGAGCTTAATCATGCATACTGTCTCAAAAACACACAGTTAGAGGATGGTTCTGGGGAAAAAACAGTAACTGTCAACGATATCAAAATAGTAGGCGGACGTGCCAAAAAAAGAGGCTGTAGTGTTGCCCAAACTACCACAGACAGTGAGCATGGCAACCTTTCTAAAAGTGTTGACACAACAACATAATCTAGAAGAGGATGACAGGTGACAGGGAGATATTATGGGGTGAGCAAAAAATATGTCAACAGGTTATGCAGTCTGACGCTAATTAATCCAGCAGAGACTTGTAAACACTTCGGGGAAAGACCTCACATTTCTGTATTCCAATCTGAAATTAAAATCAAGCGTGATTACATTTATTTATTGCCTCATCATGAAGACGGTGACATATTTTCCCAAACAGAAATTAACATTTTTTTTGTTTCATATTCAGTGCCTGTCCTTGCCTTGCCACTGTTAATGTCCAACCTCAAAACACACATGAATTAATCTGCAAACCTGCCCTTAACAAGTAAATATTTCACAAAATACACTCATATTTTATACCTCTCAGCACTTATTAATCATCAGGAATAAATTAGCTGTGTTACATTGGTGCTTACATTTATGGTATAAATGTCTGTAGTGTGTGTGTGTGTGTGTGTGTGTGTGTGTGTGTGTGTGTGTTTAAGAGGGCTGATGGTACCAGGCAGAGCTCTCTGAGGGGCAGATGGTCCAGACCCCTAATGTGGGAGATGCTGTTATGGGCCAGGCTGAGGTGTGAGAGCCTTTTGCACTTTTCCAGTCCCCTGATGGCACTAAATGAATTATCTGAACAGCGAGGTATGGTCAAAGAATGCTTTGTACACTTGTTTTTAACAAATCAATAGTTTAAAGGGTCATAAAACCCCAAAAGACATTTTTTTAGATGCACAGGTTGCACATCACTGAAAACAATAAAAGTACTCATAAATTTAACCAACAAGTGGAAATTGGTTATTTTTGCATTTTCTGAGCAATTTCGTTCTTCCAGGTTGAAACGCAAAGTTGAAGCATAAGAGGGTGCCTCCGGAGTGTGTGATTGGCTGCTGGGGCTGAGAGGCACGATTCTACATCATCTCGTTCTGAGCAGTTCTTTGCATTTATTCATGAGTGTTGTCAAAAGTAACGACTTTGGTACCAAGTCGGTACTGAAATTTTAAAAATGTGATGCTTTGAGCGCTGTTGAGCGGATTCGTAAACACCTCTGATTGGCCATTGTGTTCACACGCTCATCAGATATGTCTGTTATTGGCTACAATGATCAGCGCTTCAAAAACATGTTGTAAAAAAATTGAAATCTTTCACGCTCTTCACCGAGCGCTTACACAGATACACACGGGCGTGTTTGAAAGCAGGCATTTAAAAGCACGGAAGTTTTTGAAAGCAGGCTGGAGCTTTCACACGCTCCCACTTTCAAAACGCTTTCAAATTCAGACACTTCCTTGTGCTTTCAAACGCTCCCATGCATTGATCACTGTAGCCAATCACAGACATATATGTTGAGCTCGTGAACACAATGACCAATCAGAGGTATTTACGAATTTGCTCAACAGCGCTCAAAGCATATTTTTAAAATTTTAGTACCAACTTGGTACTATATTATTTTCACTTTGAATAGTGTTTTTTACTTAGAAATACTTTACTGAAGTAAAATGAATTGCAAACATTGTGTCATGCTTTGTAACCTTCAAAAGGATACAGTCAAGAATCAGTTTGGACAAAGAAGAATATGCAGAAAGATCCTTCATTACTGCAATCTGGTTGTGTGAAAAATTCACCTCCTGCATAAAAGAAAAGGAAAAGAATATGACATGATATGAAATAGAGATTCTAGAGATAACTTTTTTGTATTTTTTATTTTTTTTTGTAAATACAAAATGGTAAAACATCTATGAGACACAATGAAGATATTCATTCAGCGATGCATGGGAAAACTGAACCTCACATGCATGACATCACAATGCTCTGTACTTAATTGAATCACCTTGAGATTTTTTGGCGGCTGGAATCCAAAAAAATCAGTGAGTTGGTTGTGGGAAGCATCCAGTATGATGAGGTGTGGCATGTGACTCACACAGGATAGATCTGCCAGTCACAAAACATTAGGCAGAAAGAGCAGGAGAAAGATGGATGACAAGTATCCGCACAGCTGAGATTATTTATCCCGCTACCAAGCAACCATGAAGGGCACGGATGAAAAAAATTCTGGCAAACATTTTCAACAAGAGGATATTAAAGCAAATATCTACATTAGCCGAAGACAAATATGAGCGGGTCCGAAACATGACAGCAAATTTCATTCAAACATTAAGCTGGTGTAAACCTACCTTTGATTTTATTGTAGGGAAGCTCTAGCTTTTGTAGATAGATGTAATTGCATAAAATGGAGACATTTTTCAAGTCTCGCCCCTGTGGCCAAACACAATCAGAGATTCAGTTAAGGTGCCAATAAAATGTCATCCGGTAAAACCCTGAAACTAGAGGAGAGTATGACGCATTAGAAAAAGGATGTAAACTAATTTGGAGGCCACTTCTGTTTCTCTCCAGCGAAGTCATGCAACTAAATAATATCAGTGCTTCCTGAAAAAATATTTTAATATTCTACCCCGAGCTCTGTCGAGTAAGCCCTGGAAAATTTAATTATGGAAAATATCAGTTGTTGCATAGTGATGTAACAGTCTCAGTGTGTGTGTGTAGATCAGATTGTGGGGAGCAAATATTCCCAAAAGGACAGTAAAACCACTTATATTGTGGTGACCAACCAACAGAAAACAGCTTATTAAATATTGACTAAATAATGTCTTAACCCATTTAACAGTCAAAACAGTGATTTATACCTATCAAATAACTATCAAAAGCTGCTCAGTTACTCAATAAGAACTAATAATTAAAACATAATTTTATATACCAAAACAAATACAATCTGCAATTTTATTAATGTGAATTAATCAACAACTTATTCAAAATGTGACTACAATTATCACAAATGTTTTAAGTTTGACCCTTTGGATATTTTAAGTACAGTGCCAAATATGGCCACGTGAATATTTACACAAGCCATGAAAAAATGGCGTACAAATGATACTAAAAAAATTTTTTTTTTTACAGTCTATGGTACAAATGCATAAAGATTTGTGAGAGGCTTTAGTTTAATTAATAGAAAATGTTTTAGGTCATTATAAAAACAATACAAGGCAATGGAAATCCCTCAATGACATCAAAAAACAAATATGAATGTGTGTTGATCACTCACTGGCACAGAGAGGCATAGGTAAGTCTGCTGGAGTCCTGTAGCTGACTGTCCCAGGTTGGACAGGTATTTAAATACATCGTCCTCCGTCAATTCACCATCATTCTCCATTAGAAAAGAACAATTGAAGGAAACCATAACGAATTAAATGACTACAAAGAGTTAAGTATAGAATATATTAGTAAATAACCATGCTTGACGGCTGTTACCTCCATTGTTGTTGTGTCTATTAATTGTGTCACCTCTCTTCTTTTGCTGTCTCTATGGTTTCCTGTCTCCAGAGAGAACCGCTTATTACTAGAGGAAGTAAGGAATCTGACATGTTCAGCTTAACACAAACGCCAAAGATGGAATATCTGAACATTAATCACGAAATAAACTTCATTTTTTTCCTCTCTCTCTCTAAATGGATAACAGTAAAGACGGACTTTCTGTGAGGAGTAAGGATAACCGTGAAAGTTGCACGCGCATCGGTTGCCTGGTAACCATACATAAACTAAAGCAGCTCAAGCGTTGTGCACATGCGCATGAATGGAAAGCTACGATTCAGCTATCTGACTCTCGTTATTTTAAAACATGATAATACATATACAGGAATACATAAGAATATGCCTATTTATTACTATTATACAGTCATAACTTATATTATAAAACTGTTAACATAAATTCTATAGGCCTACATAAGTTATAGAATACTTTTATATACTGTACCCTCAGCTTCACAGACAAGGCTTAAGCTAGTCCTAGACTAAAATGTTTAACTTAAAGCAACATGCACTGACATATCTTAAAATATGTCAGATACTTTTTTTTTTATGTAAGTAATGTTTTTTAGAGAGCACATTTATAAAAGCTACTTAAATGCCCTAAATGAAATAAGGTCTAATCCTGGCTTAGCTTAAACCCTGTCTGTGAAACCGGGCCTTAGTGTATGTAGTATGTGCAAAGGATTAAGTGAAATAAAATATTGCCACTTGTGGAAAAATACAGATGATGAATATACAAATAGGTTGGATAATATGATCAAACAAGTTCAAACTTAGCAAAGTAATGTTCCAAAGCTTTTTTCCCTGTAATATTCCTTTATTTTCATTTTTGACATTAACATTGGCAAAATTCAGTTCAAATCCAGTAGCCTGGGGCTGTGAGAGACTTCTCAGGATGAAATACTTTTTTATTGAAAGCAATTAATTGAAATTTACAAGCATGTACATCCCTTTAGCGAACATCTCAAATGTTAATAAATGCTACACTACAAAATACATTACTAAAAAATCCACAAAAAACAAAGGCATGAAATAGTGTTGATTTGCCACAATTTTGTGCAAACCCCATTAGATTCTGTTGCAGTGATGTCTAAATTAATATAATATTATAGTTGAGAATGAATGTACAGTATAATGCTAACAGGAGCGCTTGGGTCAGCGCTTCATTTAAACAACATTGCGGACTTAATAATAGCACTTAAACACACACCAATCCACACACTTCCATGTCTTTAGTATGACTCCACATACTTGACACATTACAGGCATCATCAAATAAGGCAGACATGACATTTATAATGCCTAACCATTACTAAAACACATCTTCAACATCCAAACAGGATTTTAATGGAGAAAGAATATAAAAGATTGTTGCTGTGTTTCTCTCTTTGGCAACCTGGTGGCAATTATTGATTCAAGTGGTTGAGTCATTTTGATGGATTGCTCGGTTGGCTTCCTGCTTAACGCCTGTGTTCTGTATCGATGGCTTTCTCTCTCGTTCTATTCTTCATAATTAATGAACTAAAAATAGCCTAGAACACAGAGAATGAGTGATCTGTGTTTTTTTGTGCCTGTTTGAGCAAGAGGCCGTGAATAAGACAAAAAGTTCAGATCCAAATTAAAGTTTTAGTAGACACAGTCTAGATATTTGAATATATCAGCGCTTAGAAACCCACAGATCCACTGTTGAAAGTGTCGACAAAGCTTTATGATGTCACAATCAATGTCTGTGTCATAATGATGACGAGCTGATACAAAATCAACAAACATACACACACGACGGGTAGGGAGAAATGTATGAAATGCTGAATGGGTTTAGCAATTCTATGTTCTCTCTTGAGAAAGAAGAACAAATCAACAAGCGGCGGGCGAGCGGATTCTTTTTTGCCTGATAAAAAAGCCTGGCGTTCTAATCTGGCATCTGTTATTCCAGGCACAGGCTGCGGGCCGGGCAGGGAGACGGAGCGCAGGAAGATTCTATAATTGAGAGCAGCGGTTTGATAAAGTAAGAAAATGAGACGAAAATGTCCCCAAGCCACAGTGAGAGAATCATTCCTCTTACTCTGAAAGGTGTTGCCTGGTCTAACCAGACCAATACCAGGGAATCATTTATTAGAGCGTTCCTTCTCTGAGCGTGTGTGCATTGGTGTGCGAAAAGCCCTGGTTATACAGATGTATAAAAATAGGAAAGCAACAAGATGAAATGAAACCAATATCAAATGACCACTATAATGTTTGCTTGAAAGTGCGACTTGACTCAAAGCTTGTGGCAGTAACGAACGGCAATAATGCAGACCCTTTCAGAGCATTGGTAGATATAGTTTAATCGTGCGTGTCTAGACCGTAGTGATCTTCTTATCCTTGGTAGCCTGTTTAATAGCAGCCTGTTCGCATATGATCTCTTTGAGGCGCTGCAGCCGCATGTTCTGCACGGTCAGGTCTCCCACACCTGTCTGGCTGCGGTGGAGGAGACTCAAAGCATTGATGTACTCCAGCTCTGTGTAGCGCACCCCTTGATCAACCACCAGGTTTAGCAGCTCGTCGGCGGTATTGTACAGCATCTCATAGTACTGCCTGCAGAGAAAGACACAGAGAGTAACAGAATAAAAGTTTTTGTTATTTCAGAGGGTGGTATATGATCACGTTTCCCTGAAATAAGGTGGTGAAAGTGTTACTGATCTTTATTCAAGGATAAATTCCTTGAAATTTTTTTAATGACAATTAAAAATATATTCACAAAAATATAATACAATGCTCAAAAAGTATGAAAAATGTTTAAATACGTTGAAAATATAATGAAAAAATATTTTTATGTAACATTATTTTACATTTTTTCAAACTTTATTTTTAGCAAAATATTATTTTTATAAAAATAAAAATGTATTGCTTATGTTGCTTAAAAATATATATAGAAATTGCATTTATATAATTTTTATTTTAACTTTATTTTTTAATCAACATATTACATATTTATAAGTGTCAGAAAATATACAGAAAACATATTTGTCATTAACCACTGTTTCCTAAGAAAAATGTACAACAGATCATTAAAAATATTTGTAGTTTGGAAAAATAAAAGCTATATCATAAGCACTTTTATACACTTTTATATATATATATATATATATAAAATTGGTATGGTGTATTTTCATTTAGGATTTTCATTCATTTTAACCGTCATTCTCTCAGTTTTGACAAACCAAAAACCAGCTAGAATGATGTTTGTTAATTATAAAATAATATAGAATAAATACAAATACGCCTACTAATTTAAGTTTAAGTTTAATGAAAACATGTATGATCGAAAAACTCTGTTGAGAACATCAGTTCATTTTTACACAGACCTTTTGGCCCAGACATGCTGTTGACTAACAGGATGGGAAAACATGCATTAAACATTAGACATATAGTTCAAGGAGACAATTACACATGAGTATGCATACACAAACCCACACAAAAAGGGCTTACAACTTCTATTTCTGCAGCACAGGCACATTTGTAACAGGGGTGATAAGAGCTGAATATGTTTTGACCCCATCAGAGCAGACGACTCTCTCTCATGCTGCATTACTCAGGCACACAGAAAGGCCTTAGCAAGCAGGACTCTCTCTAACTCCCCTATCAAGCTGCCACACTCCTCCAGGTGCTCAGAGACTTCTGGCTGCACTCTAAATGAGCCTAAGAGCCCATTTTACACAACCTCTCACTTTAAAGGTGCTCTGTACAGTGGCAGAAATGGCCAATTTTAGTCTTTTCATGATGGAGCACATGCAAATTTTAAAGCCATGCCAGACATCATAAGGGCTTGAGGTTATGAACTTCTGGAGAACATGCAACTACGTATCTAGACGCTTCATGGCTGTGATTTTTACTATAAATGTAATAGAATTTTTTTTTTTTTTTTTTTAAGTTGTAAACAAAGATTATTGGAGTACATTTCTTACTTCAACTTACTTGGAGTCTTCCTACTTCAAAATTTCACATTTAATTTAATGTACTTGCTGTTTCTTTGTGATTATTTGTGAAATTTACTAGCAATTTGTGATTGTAAACCGTTTCTACACCACATTTTTTCAGTGCAGAAAATCTACACTCTTGAGGTTCTATATAGAACCCTAACATTTATGAGTCTGTCAATTTTTTACAGTGTACTGGCTGTTTAAACAACTTCAGAAAGATGTTCAGTTTCTTGAAGACCAGCAGGGATGTTGTTATGGATAACCCGAGACAGTCCACTTAGAGGGAGCGATAAATGAAAGACAGAAACACAAACGTTCAAACATCTCCCAGATCTGCTGTCTTCTACTAAACCTCAGTGAAGAATTCTCAAAGAACTTGGAAATAATTGTGCTGCTCTTACGCCTATAAAATGCTGAGCTCTAATGCTGCAGCTTAACACTAACATGGAAAATCGAATGATCACAGCATATTCAGCCAGTAAAAAGTACAGAATCCACCCATAAGATGCTGAAAAGCATGCCAAAAAGTGTGAATGTGAGCACAAGTGCACCTGCAGGACAGAGAGAGGGCAGTTCCATTAACCCCCATTCATCTCTGACACTGAAAAAAAACAGCCATTTATAACAGCCATGACAGTACAGTGTCCTAGTAACCCTTACTGTGCCAGGGCGTTAATCCACCAGACGTGTGCTGTCTGCTCATTAGGGCTCAAAACAGGACACTGGAGAAGATAATCTCATATACAGTACAGCTCTTAAAAACAGCCACCTTAGCATAGAAGACTTCTTTAAAGGGATAGAGCCTAAAAATGAATATTTTGAACATATCAAGGCCACTTTTATATAACAATATAATAAAAGTGAATATATATCATATACAGTGTTATTTTAGTATTATTTATAAACTATTATAGTATTTATTCATATTTTGAATTAGCTTTTATTTTTATATTATCAGTTTTCATTTTAATGTAAGTTTTAGTAAATTTGGCTTTTCTCATTTAAAAAAAAAAAAAAAAAAATTCTTTGTGGCTTTAATTTTATTTTAGTATTTCAGTTCTAGTAATTTTACTTTTATTAATAAAAAAATAAATGAAAAACTTTTTAAAGGGGACCTTTTCACAAGATGTAATATAAGTCTCTGGTGTCCCCAGAATGTGTCTATGAAGTTTCAACTTAAAAAATACCCCAAAGATCATTTATTATAGCGTGTCAAATTTGCCCCTCTTTGGATGTGAGCAAAAACATGCCATTTTTGTGTGTCCCTTTAAATGCAAATGAGCTGCTGCTCCCTGTCCGTTTTCCAAAAGAGGGCGGAGCTTTAACAGCTCACGCTTCGGTTGCTCAACAACAACAAAACTGGAGAATCTCACGCAGCCAAAATGATGTTTGTCAGTAACGGTGTTCAGCCTTACATCGTTCAAAACGGAGTCGGACAATGATGAAGTTACAACTTTTAGAATGCAACTGGATGGTTCTGAATGGTTAGTGGATAAATTTATGTAGTTGCTGTGGAGTTGATTCAACTCATCGACTAGCATGTGCCGCCATGTTAAACTTTTGTGCAAAACCCGTATGGACGGCCACTATACATAGCGTACCTGTTTGCCAAACAGAGCAATACACAACAGGCTAACATTTATGATTGCTATCAAATGCTGTAAATGGTCTAATATTTCTTCCAAAATGTCGCTTGGACAGAAACGTTCCTTTTTTAGCAATCAAGCTTGCCAGGGTCAACTTGCAGGCTATCCAAGCTAACGAGACTCTAAATAGTGTTCTGTGCTTGTCTGTGCAGCCAACAACAGAACAGTCAGCATGCTGTGTTCGAACTTTTGCCGTGGCCTTAGAACTGGTACACCGTTTTCACTTAAGAAAACAAAATGGTGGAGCCATGGGTGGAAATGTGCAGATTAAGGAGAGGTAATATTATAATAAGATCCCCTTTGCTACGTCACTAGGGGAGCAACGTCTGAGTGGCTCGTTTTTTCATGTTTGCAGAGAAAGGCTTGCCAAAACAAAGTTACTGGGTTGTCCTTTTTCACGTTTTCTGAGTTTTCTGATTATAGCACTTAAACACGGAAAAGTCTGATTTTCATATGTCCCCTTAGTAGTTTTAGTTGACAAAAACAAGTTTCCAAACATGATCTATATAATATAATATAATATAATACTCATCAAGCAATTTCATGGGTTTTTAAGTCAAAAGTTCAGCTGGCTATTTGTGTGCTTGTATGTTTGTTTGTTTGCCCGATGGGCCAACTATGACATTCTCCACACTTCATTTCACACACATTTAAAAGCATTTAGCAAAACCGCATCAAGTTGCTAATCTGATTAACTCTCTGTGGCTTTTAAGACCACCTCCTTTCCTCTCCTCTCCCAATCCTCTCTGCCATTAGAAGATAATAAAGAGCAGGAACTTCTCACACATAGAACCTGCACCTGTGTGTGTGTGTGTGTGTGTGTTTTTCTGAGTGTCATTAAGTTTTAACTAGACTGAGTCTGTGTGTACAGTAGTGCATACAAAGAGTATTAAGCAAATTTATGATGCATACGGTGAAGGACGCTGGGAGATGTATGTTGGTGTGAAGGGAGACAGTGAAAAAAACTCGAATCAGCACAATTCGTTTCCTCCAATTTCCAGCATGTACAATATTAAAGCCATTAAGGGCTGCTTCTGTCAGCGCATTCTCAGCAACACATTAGTTAGTGGCTGAGAGAGAGAGAAAGAGCAGGCAAGATGCCCAAGACGATCCTCTCCATCAAACAGAACACACATGGTCATCACCACAGTAACAAATGCCAATGCTTTCCATGCAAAAGTGCATATCAGGCTTCCCGGACGTTCCCTCATGCTTGACAGGACTGATTTTCACTTTAATGGGAAGATTTTGCAGACAAGCTGCTCTTTCATCAGTGGCTCTGTTTTAAAGTGGGGAGGCTATGAGATGGGATGGTTTAACCTGCTCTACATATGAGAGAACAACTGGCCAGGATGAGTTCTGGGATAGCAGGTGGAATAGGCTCGTAAATGGTTAATGCACTGTTAATGGACTGCTGCAGTAGTAGTAATAGAGCTGGACAATATTTTTCAGCTTTTAAAGGGTTAGTTCACCCAAAAATGAAAATTCTGTCATTAATTACTCACTCTCATGTCGTTCCACACCTGTAAGACCTTCGTTCATCTTCGGAAAACAAATGAAGATATTTTTGATAAAATCCGATGGCTCAGTGAGGCCTCCATTGCCAACAAGATAATTAACACTTTCAGATGCCCAGAAAGCTACTAAAGACATATTTAAAACAGTTTATGTGACTACAGTGGTTCAACCTTAATGTTATGAAGCGACGAGAATACTTTTTGTGCGCCAAAAAAACAAACAAACTAAATAACGACTTTATTCAACAATATATAGTGATGGGCGATTTCAAAACACTGCTTGATGAAGCTTCAAAGCTTTACAAATTTTTTGTTTCGAATCAGTGGTTCGGAGCATGTATCAAACTGCCAAAGTCACACCCCCCAGTGGTGAACCACTGAAAATTCGAAACACTTATGACGTAACAAAGTTTACTACAAATCACGTGACTTAGGCAGTTTTATAGGCATCAAAATTAACATCAATATATTATAATATTAATATATGGGAGTTAGACTCTGCGTGAAAGCTAATTTCCCTTGCATCTTATTTCCTAGAATATCCATGAAATAACGAACATCACAAATATAGAAACAAAAAAGAAAATATAAAGAAATATATGTAGATAAACAAACAGAAATGGAGAAAAGCCTGATGTTACTCGCACAAGCATACACAGAAAGACCAATGTGCTGTCAAGTGCAGCTGTTTGTTTTGTTGTTATCGGGAGCACAAAGCAGCCATGGTCTAAACAGTCCAGCCGTCACCTTGACACGCTGGCTAAATGTCGTTTTTCCAGATGCCTTTACAAATGGCCTCACAAGACAGGTGCTTTTCCAACAGCTTGACCTCTGACCCATGCATGTCAGTCAGCCAGTCTCTGAACTGTGAATTTTCTAACAAATTCCCCTTTCCTTCCTGAATCAGAGAGCATGTTTTATATTTCACACTGGAAGAGAGAGAGAACGTGATCAGCATGGCTGATTATTTTTGTAAATTTTTATATTTTTGTCTGGTCTTCACTACAGCATAATCTTCCATTTAGAAAGAAAGAGACTGTCCGACCCAGATGCAATGTGACAAACAGCAGTGCTTTTTGAGAACTTTCAGTGTTTTGTGTCGCTTAGGGGTGGGTTTATCCAAAATAGATTATACCAAAAATAGTAGATGGGATTTTCTGCATGGAAAATTAAATTCTAATTCAGATCTTCTAAACTTCTAAATTCCAAAGCAGAACTGAGTTCATGTAAAGCCAGCTAATCAGATTATAACTAATGTTTCAGCCATTACTTGCCATTTTGTGTACATTAGGCATCAGATGAACTAGTTAACTAGTTGCTAGTAGATAATCATACCCAACTGCACCAGGTAGAGCTTTACTGTCTGCACTCCCATTGGTAGTCGCCACATTACATTATTGCTTATTTGCATATTTATCTTTGCCTATATATCTACACTAATGTTCAAAAGTTTGGGTTTAGCAAGATTTTTCAAGTTTTTGAAAGAAATTATTTTGAATATCTTTACTTTTGATGTCTTAATTTAATGTCTTTGCCGAATAAAAAAAATTTCTACTGACCCCAAACTTTAGAATAGTAGTGTATATACAGTGCCTATAGAAAGTCATAATACCCTGTGGAAATCTTTACCTTTTGTCACATTACACAACTACACAACTTTGAGCTGTATGTACAAATTATAACCCTCATCATCAAAGTGAAAATAACATTTTAAAACATTCTGAAAGGTTATTAAAAATGAATTAGTGAAACATCTGGTTTGGTAAAGTGATCAGCCCCATTAGAGTATACCATTTTAAACTTGCTCAGGTGCAACCAATCAACTTCCAGATCAAACACCAGACTAATTGCCAAACCTGACATCAGTTGTAATGGTTTTGATTACTTCAAAATAAAACTAGCTGTTTCTTGAAGATTCCATTGTTAGTAGTGCCTGGTACTGCAAAGAATTCACCATGGTTGGCAAAAGGTGCTATGGTTTGATGAACCGACCTTTTTGGACTGAACTTCAAGTGCAATGTTTGCCGAAACGCAAGCACAGCACACCACAATATAGACTGTGAAAAAATATCTCCACTGTTTTCCACTGTAGAAAAGTGAAGCCGCCAATGTTCTAACACGGCGCTGACATCTTGTGTTGATTTGGGACCTGAATCTGTGCAGTAGTGAACTCGGGACCCGATTCTGCGCAGTAGTGAGCATGAAGTGGAGTTGCACGCAAATCAAGGAGTTTAGTACAGTTTACTGCAGAACAACTCATTATATCGGTGTGAAATTAACAGTTATGGAAATGTAGAAGTTAAAGTCTCTCCTACTGATAATTCCCCCAAAAAAGTCAGTTGGTGCCTCAGTGACTACTAAACTCAGAGAAGCTATCAATCACAGCTGTCAATCATGACGCCACAACCCCTTTTTTATAGCATCAAATAACTAACTAAAAACAAACTTATTTTAAAAAACGTCTTGAACTTAGAGCAGTGTGATAAAAACTACATAAAATTACAGAAACCATCTTTTGGAAGTGTAATTTAATTGTTTAGTTTGTCTCGCATCCATAAGATTATATGGAGGGGGCGGGGTTTATGGCCTATACTGGGACCAACCACCTGGGGGCGATCGAGATGCTTTGGCATCACTTTTCAGGACTTGTGTGGCACGCTTGCACTATACCTACACAGCGTTATGTTGTGGGGGTGTTTCTCTTCAGCGGGGACTGGGCGATTGGTCAGGATTGAAGGGAAAATGGATGCTGCTAAGTACATTCAAATTCTTGAGGAAAACCTGCATCCATCTGCTAGACAGCTAAAGATGTGCATGTCATTCACCTTCCAACACAACAATGATCCTAAACATACCACCAAAAGAACAACGCAATGGCTTAAGGATAGGAAGGTGAATGTCCTTGAGTGGCCAAGTCAGAGCCCTGACTTAAATCCGCTAGAAAATCTGTGGATGGACTTGAAGAGAGCAGTCCATTGCTGCTCACCACAAAATTTGACTGAACTTGAGCAATTCTGCAAGGAAGAATGGGCAAATATTCCCCAATCTAGGTGTGCAAAGCTAGTACAAACATATCCAAAAAGAATAATGGCTGTAAAGTAAAATGTGGCTCTACAAGTATTAAATCAGGGGAATGAAGACTTTTCAAACCCTGTTATTTTGTTGTACAACAAAAATTGTAAATAAAGATGGAAAAGGTTTTGATTTTAGGCTCTATGTCAAATAAAGTAACTATTTCAAAGGGGTATGATGACTTTCTATAGGCACTGTATTTAGTGATTGAAAATGCAGATGAACTGGGTTCATACACATGGGTTCTGGAATAATTTGTCCTTATGCTATTATCAATCCGAGTTGAAAAACAAATACACATACATTTGCACACAAACAGCAGTCTCTTGCCAGGTTTGGGTGACGTTGATAAGACATTACTGAGGCACCTGCAGGACTCTGGGACATGGCCTGGCTCAGTCTAAGGCTGTGAGCAGATGGTGTGTGTATGTGTACGTGTGTGAGCATGTAGCGAGAGTAAAAGCACTTGCTTGGGGACTGGATCAACACCAGGCACAAGGTCATTTCAATGAAAAACTACTAGTGAAGTTGTTTACTCCTGATTTAAACATCAAAACCTCTGGCAGTAGCCCTGTGCAATCAAATTACACTGTTTGTACTGGCTTAAATAAATAAATGTGCTCATGTTCATGTTTTTAGGCATGCTCTGCAGTGTTCCTCCAATGATGGCACGTTTCTCCTCACTAGATGGCACTGTGACCAAAGCCTGCCGCAAGAGAGGAGAGCCGCTGGGTTTGGCCACTGCACTGCTCAGCTTTAACTCAAATCGATGGTTATTACTGTGTCCTTGGCCCAGTCGCCCACAGCAAGCATTCAGATGGGAGAGCGGCCAACGATTCCCTTTCTTTCTCATGGGCCTTTCTCCATCTCCCAGCATCCACATATATGCTTCCATCTCTTTCAATGAATCCCTCAACACACAGGCATTTATACACACTCAAAGCTGGATGTAAATGACAGGGGTACAGCTGCAAGAGGCTAGTGCTATAGTGCTCATTTATTATCTTGTTTTCCAAGCAGTTTATGAGGATAATGCCAATGTATTCATAACATGGTTTACAGAGAGGCGCTCTCTCTGCCGTGTGTGTGTGTGTAGGAGGGGTCAATCAGAGGAGCCTTGATAGAGTAAACAATGCACTGTAATTTCAATCACCACCTGTACCAACCATGCATCACGTGACATCATATATTGGGGGGGGGGGGGGGGTGTATAAGCCAGTGCTGTAATAATCATGCAAGATATCCGCTGGGTATTGATTTTCATTGTTTGTACAGCAAAATACACACTCTCTTTAATTTCACAGCTAACCGTGATCTTCACATAAAAATGTAGAAACATCCTGTTAATTATAAACTAGGGGTGTAACGGTACATGGTTCATGGTTCGGTTCATGCAGTTAGATGACGAATACAGTAACAGTAACAGGCGATCCACACTCCAATCCAGAAGGGGGCGCACGCGGTAATGCAACACTGTTTGCTAACCGCCACAACAGGAAAAAGAGCAAAACAAGAACAGTGCATGTGCGAATAACCGCTTGAAAAGTCCTCTAGATGCACTAGAGTTAATAGTGAGAATTGGAACCTAAAACTAAAGTGTGACCATTTTTCCTACTCTACCGAAATCGTACCGAACCGCGACCCCAAAACTGAGGTATGTACCGAACCATGACTTCTGTTTACCGTTACACCCTATTTTTAACTGATCCTTTTTCTGTAAAGCTGCTTTGAAACGATGTTTATTGTGAAATACGCTATACAAATAAATGTGAATTGAATTAAACAAAAAATGAATTTAAGGTTATAATGTGAAGTATACATATAAAGTATGAAGTTTTGCACATCCCTACTGAGAATATGTGCGCATTCTACCTGGCGAAATCCAGATCCGCCTCGCGTGACATGGTGATGTTGGTCAGGTTCTGCTGGAGGACAAAGATATTTCTGCACATCTTCTTGATGCCCGACTCACTGATGCGCTTGAAGTACTGAGCTCCGTTTATCAGAATACAGGAGATCAGGTGACCCAGACCTGCATCGAAACAGGAAGACAGTCAGAAAAGAAAGACTCCTTCAGGCATCAGCTTCCTGTTGAGGCAAGAGGTCACTCACCCTCAAAGATATACTGAAACTTGTGCTGCTGCAGGGCGGCTCCCATCACTTCCTCTATGGCACTGATGTCCTTATTCAGCTTCACCACCAGAGGGTCATAATCCATGCTGGCTGCATTAGCCACAATGGCGTAGTTGCCTTGTTTTGCCAGAGGGATCAGATAATGGAAACAGTGGACCCTGGTGGGGCAGAGACGACAGGCACGGAATGACAATTATGAGTTAAGATAAGAACTTTCCTGAAGCTTGAGATATGACTTGTTTTAACTCTCTGAGGATTTCATCTCAAAATGAATATTTTTCACATGAAGCAGTCTTTTCATCTGACATTCCTGGAAAACCTCAATTAAGATGTCTTTGATCATGTGAACTAATTATTTTCAAATTTGGTATATTTTGTCACACTTTTTATTTTAATAGGGAGTTTGTGTCAGTGTTATTTTAGCATCATTAATTTACTATAGCCACGTTTTCACCGCAGGACCTTTCCCCAAGAACTAGGGACTAGGGGGTGGTTCTCGGGGTGTTTCAACCGCAGGAACCAGGGTCTAAATGAAGTTCCTGCTCACGAAGTAGTACTTTTTCAAAGTTCAGGAACTTTTGGGGGTGGGACTTGGGTGCTGAACATGCTGATCGGCTGAGTTCATGCAGCATTTTGATTGGTTGTACAACCACTATCTTTAAAAGTCTGTTGCGTTGCGTACAGTAAGGCTGAATCCCAAATGGCACACTTCATAGCACTTTCGGTCTTGTGGACTTACAATGGCTGTCGCGTGCACGTGTCTGTTAAGGCCACGAGACTGTAGGGTGTCCCATTCATCATTTTAGGTTTCAGAAGGGTGCTCAGCTTCAGCTGAGCCCGTAAGTTTGTGAGCTACGAAGAGGACTTTACCCAGCAGTCAAAGCGGCATTACGTCACGAAAGTGCGGACTCAGAGGAAGCAAGTGTTTAGGGTGCCATTTGGGATCCAGCCTATGAGTTGTTTGCTGTTTGAATCAACAATGGAGTTTAAAAAACTATGACCGATGGACCGATGACGAGTTTCAGGCTTTATTAAACTTATATGCAGTGGAGGAAATCCAGCTGGACCTGAAAAGTCGCACACAGTCCTACGTCATCGGACTAATCTACACGGTATTTTTGACCGCGATGGAAACGCAGACAGCAACAGGTCTGGGGGAAAAAAGTTCCTGGGACAAATTGTTTCAGGTAATTTCGGTAATTTAATCATCTCCACATGTCCCCAAATTTCTATTGAAAAACTGATCCTCAAGAGAATTTTTTTATAATCTAAACTATCATTGAATCAAGATGCAAATATACATACACAAAACCTGAAACCGTTTTTTTTTTTTTTTATGTGTGTGTTATTGTTATCATATGCAAGTAGTGTTAATAGTACTCTAGACTGTCATCAGTCCCCAGAGAAATGCCAGATGCTAGTGGTGAATATCTTATTCCACAGCTTCACTCTATAAAGGCTGAATGAACTGGGATGATGGAATGTCCTGTGAGCAGGTGCATGTATGTTTGTGGGTACAATCTGTGAAGTGTTCATGGCCTAATACACCTGCGTATAGGTGCACAGATAAAGAGTGTTTCCGAGACAGAAATAGAGAGAGAATTTGAGATGGAGAGATTTTCATAATGGCCTCCAACAGACCTGCAATAAACCTCCCCTTCCTCATTCAGCATTAGAAAAGCTTTAAGGGAAGACGCCTGCTACCAAACCATAAAGCCTGCATCCTCTTCTTCTTACCTTCTCTTATGGCTTAATTTACCCTCAAGCACTGTCAAGGGAAATTTGCTTGATGGAAAAAGTCAATAACGCGTAGCATGGGAGCCGCAAGTTATTGTTTCCAAATCATAAACAGGATCACATAAGCTAAATGATATCAGAGAATAATCGGGGGAGTGGGTGGGAGGGCCTGTGGAGGAGGGTATGGAGAGTGAATGACCCATTGGTGATCTTTCAGGCCAGGCAGACTCTTTGAAAGACCAAATCTGCAACATTTAAGTCACTGTATGTGTCAAGATACCTTAAGATTTGTGTTTGCAGTCCTCTCAGATTGAGATGAAAAGGTGGGACCTACCTGACCTCCAGATGCAGCACCAGCAGGCAGCGGTCAGCAATGTCCTGGAAGGATCTGGAGAGGTCAGTCAACGTCTGGAGAATCTGTTCTCGACTGCGAACATTCTCTGCGTTCACTTGAGCATCTGAGCCTGGGGATAGACCTAGAAAAAGACAACAGAAACAGAAAAACATTTATAGCCAATATACCAACAAGTGGAAAGACATCCCAGACTTCGTAATAAGCAATGCAAACAATTTTAACAAGCACAGGTGTGGTGTTCGGGTATCCACATACTTTTGGCTATGGTTTTTGCAGAAGAACCATTTTTGGTCCCTTAAAGAACCATTCAGTAAAAAAAAAAAAATGGTATAGGATTTACAAATAATTACAAAGAGATGGCAAGTAACACAGAATTAAACATTACATTTTGAAGTAGAAAGACTGAAATGGTATTTTCTTCTAAAATATACTCCAATAATCTGTTTCATTTACAACTTACATCACACATACTATCAAACAGAAAAGTGTGTACGACACTAGGCGATCAATGAGGCACGAGAGATGGCGATGGACACTGACTTCCTGTAACTCTCTGCGGCATGTCTGCACTTCTGAAGGTCACATTCGCACACACACATATAACTGTGTGCAGAGAAGAAGTATGTGTGTGTGGATGTGTTTGCTGTGATGATGGATGCCGGTTTGCTCACATGGCCCTGGGTCCCTTGTGTTTGTTCAGGAAAATGGGCACTGCTATTGAGCAATTATACATATATACACAGACCACAGTCAAAAGACATTTGGTAGTTAATTACTGTCTTTCTATAACTCTTAGCAGGAAAAAGGTTTGTGGGAGATAAGCATATGTGTGGCATGGAATGATTAAAAATACTTGAAGACAAGAAGTACAAATACAGCAGTGATGACCAGGTGGTAGATTAGAGGCACTGGGCCACTGAGGACTGATCTGTAATTCCAGAGAGCGCAGAAAATTCCCCTGATGTGACGTCTCATGGATAACAGAACTGTCAGGCCAGTGTAAAAAGAAAACAGTCCATTTTAGGTTTAATTTCGCATGGAAATTAAAACTGAGTACCAAATAAGCAATTTTGACATTCTTTAATTACATTTAAAAGAGATAAGCTCATCAATTTAGTTCAACCAGCATTTACTAACCCTCTTTTCTTTTTAAACCTGTATGACCTTATTTCATTTGTGGAACACAAAAGGAAATGTTTTAAAGAATGCTCATGCTGCTCTTTTCCATACAATTAAGGCAGACAGAGATACGGTGTGTGAAGACATCTCACGCCAGGTTTGTTGCTTATGATGCCAAATTACATTAGTTCTTGTGCTTTTCATAACCAAAGTTGAACATGTACAGGCATTTATTTAAGTATGAGGATTAACAAAAACAGCAGAGGCTAAGATTACAAGTGAAAACGACTTAAACGTCATTTAGTTCCTTACAAAAATTATATAGCTTCAAAAGACTTAAAATATAGCATGCAGGTTGAATAAATCTGTATGGCTGTTTCTCACTTCCAAGAGCGCAAAGAACGGACTTGTATTTGAGAGCTTGCAGTGGGAATCTCTTAAGTGAAAACAAGAAGCTTAAAGCTTACAGACTTCCATACATCGTCCATCCGCAGCATCTTCCGGGATTTCTAACGGTTCAATTCTCTCATAAAGATATCAAAAACATATCCGGGTACTTTCATGCGTCCTCTGTACTTGCATTCTTGAGTATTGGAATTGAACTTCGAAGGTTGATGACAATGTAGTACGAGAACACAAGGATGCAAAATCACTTAAGAAAGCATATTGAGAAACTATATCTGTATATACAAAAAGTACTGACTGTGGTTTTATAAACATATTTTCTCTCTCTCTCTATAGTGTTTAATAAATATAATCTATTTTTTAATAATGATATATATACATAAATTTACATATATACATACATTTTTGTATATATACTATTTATAATAGGTATTATATTTAAGAATATTCAATAATATTTTCAAACAAAGCTAACACAAACTATTTCATATTCCCCTATGAAGCCTTTAATCATTATCTGCTTTTGCAGAGCCAGCCAAAGTAAAGCTGTTTTACCAGTTGGGTGCAATCGAAAAAATGCTGTTTATTTAAGGCAGTTCATCATTTTAGTGAATTTGGAACTGAGCCTTTCATGAACAGCATGATCTAGACATTCAGAGTGTACTGCAAATCCAAAGGAAGCCGATGCTGCACGCCAATTAACCTGCACATTTGGATTATGCAGTTAGTCTGAATTCTGTCCATGTGTAGAGCCAGTTGTCAAGTTGTGTGTTTGTTAACACAAGTGTGCTCATGGATACACATACCAACTGTCGGTGAACGAGTGAGTGCAGCGGCATGTGGCAAAGCAGGACTGCTCTGTTTAAAGTCTATGTGTGCCAGGACCCCCTGCCCCAGACCCCCACTGGGGGTGCGAGAGAGAGATGGGGCCTGCTGTCCATCGCCTCTGAGCTCGTCCTGCTGCGATGGTGTGATCAAGGTCGCGCCACATGGGGCCGCCAATTTCGAGTCACAAACAGACCACTGAATGTCTTCTTCTGTCTTCCTTTATTTCTTTTATCGGTGGCTGTGCGCTTGCGTAGATGTGTGCCGTCTGAGTGAGTTGGGCTCATCCAATTATTTTCAAATCCTATCTCGCCTAAGCGTCTGTTCGATGCCATCTGTGAGAGGGTGGCACTCGTAAAGACAGAGAGAGAAGAAGAGAGCGGAGATCAATCATTCACTGATATCCTTCTCCACTGCCTGTCAGGGTGAAGTTTAAGCACAGCAGCTCTGCCCAAAAACTGCTGTTGAAAAACTGCATCATCTCGCCGCACACCTCCCACCGGCTGTTAAACACAGCGCTCTAATAAACAAGATATCTGACCTCTGCAGCAGCAGAGGGAGAGGGAGAAGAAGAGAGATAAAACGAGAGACAGAAGCCTCATGAATGATGCATGTGATTGGCTGAGAGCGTTAATTATTCGGCTGCAGTAACAGCAGTGACATCTGCATGGGGAGAGCCAAGCTCTGTCTGCTGAGGACCTTTGACCTCACTGCGTCAGCACTATGACTCGCTGGCTAAGCCTTCAGGACAGAACTTGAGAGGCTGAGAAAGTACAGAAAATTGAGAAGGTGTCTTCGGTAAAAGCTATTCCAGAAATTAAAGTGTGTCTGTGTGTATCCACACACATTATGCTAATAGATGGAAAGCAGACCTTTACTGTCGGCGATAAAGGTACTTTAAAACCCCCCAAAAATGAACAGATCACTTGACCCAAGACTTACTCATTCTTTGGCACTAAAGGCTATAAAAGCTCAAAGCTCTGAGTCTGTTCAGCGATATGAGACTGCTGAATCTCCCAAAAGCTAGGAAGCATGTTAGAGGAAGAGGGTTGTTTCGTCAACAGTTTTGTGTTTTGCCTGTCAAGCCTAGGTAGGTATAAGGTGATTAAAGGTCTTGCTCAAAGGCAGGAGGGTAATAGTCAGAAGACAACTCCTGAGATAAAACTCAACCTGGGGCCAAAGTACCTTTAAGGAAAGTCAGTTCACTTGGCAGCCATTTACATGAATAGAGAAAGATTGAAAACTCAAATATACACTGATCAGGCATAACATTATGACCACCATCCTAATATTGTGTTGGTCACGCTTTTGCTGTCAAAACAGCCCTGACCCGTCAAGGCATGGACTCCACTAGACCCGACCCCTAAAGGTGTGCTGTGGTATCTGGCACCAAGATGTTAGCAGCAGATCCTTTAAGTCCTGTAAGTTGCGATGTGGGGCCTCCATGGATCGGACTTGTTTGTTCAGCACATCCCACAGATGCTTGACTGGAGTGAGATCTAGGGAATTTGGAGGCCAAGTCAACGCCTCAAACTCACTGTCATGCTCCTCAAACCATTCTTGACCATTTTTGCTTTGTGGCAGGGCGCATTATCCTGCTGAAAGAGGCCATGAAAGCGTTTCCGTGAAAGGATGTACATGGTCTGCAACAATGCTTAGGTAGATGGTACATGTCAAAGTATCATCCACATGGATGGCAGGACCCAAGGTTTCCCAGCAGAACATTGCCCAAAGCATCACATTGCCTCCGTCGGCTTGCCTTCTTCCCATAGTGCATCCTGGTGCCATGTGTTCCCCAGGTAAGTGACGCACCCGCACCCGGCCATCCACGTGATGTAAAAGAAAACGTGATTCATCAGACCAGGCCACCTTCTTCTATTGCTCTGTGGTCCAGTTCTGATGCTCACATGCCCACTGTTGGCACTTTCAGCAGTGGACAGGGGTCAGCATGGGCACTCTGACAGGTCTGCAGCTATGCAGCCCCATATACAACAAACTGCGATGCACTGTGTATTTTGACACCTTTCTATCAGAACCAGCATTAACTTCTTGAGCAATTTGAGCTACAGTAGCTCGTCTGTTGGATCGGACCACACGGGCCAGCCTAGTTTGTCAATATTATGTGTATGGAATCAGAAATAAAATCTAAGGAGAATGGGATCATAAAATTCACTTTTTAAGCTCTAAATCATGTCAAACCTCTTTATTCAGGCTAATGTAAATAAAAATAATAAAAAAAACAGGCAATGCCTCTATCATTAAGGTGGTTGACTCTTTTAACTTAAAGAGCAAGGTTACCATCAGCCTGCATAGTGAGTGCAGTTTTCCCTATTGAACTCTCTATGAATGATCTCTTTCTCCTTATACCATCTCTGCTGGGGCTTCTTGCACCTGCGTATACTATTGACAGGTTTGACCCGTGTTTTTTATCTTCATATAAAGGGGACCTATTATGCCCCTTTTTACAGTCTTGGGTGTCCCCAGAATGTCTGTGAAGTTTCAGCTCAAAATATTCCACAGATAATTTATTATACCATGTTGTAATGCCCATTTTTGAGTGGAAGAAAAAACATGCTGTTTTTGTGCATGTATCTTTAAATGCAAATGAGCTGCTGCTCCCCACCCCACTTTCCAGAAGAGGGTGGAGCCTGTATAACTCGTTTCTCGGATACTCTACCAAAAATGTATTATTTGCATGTGTTTTAAAGCCATAACAGTTTAAACTTCTAATATATGGTTTTCTGAGTGCACACATCCGAAGCACGCACACAGAAAGCTGGCTGTCAGACATTTCTCTTAACCTTGTGTGTATTTGACAGTGTATGTCAAAAAAACACAAAATTCACATAAACAGTCAGTTATGTCTGTGAACATAAGGGGGAAAGAAATCACATTTGTGTAAATTAGATCTGTGTATTAAAGTGACAACAGCATAATATACAGTAAGTGTAAGGGGAAATCTGGAACTGCTTGTTTGGAGAGACTGTTTATGATTTAAAGGGATTATAAAAAAAAATAAGTGGGTGGATTTTTACCATTATTGGCTGGTTGTTTACACACACTGTGGATACACATCTGTGTTGACACCTTAAAAAGAGAATTTTGCATAATAGTTCCCCTTTAATACTGAAGACAGAACGAAAGGAGTGATGATAGTGAGAGATCTGATTGTAGCTGGGTTACCATCCACATAATTTTATGTGAATTTTTATCCGAAATATGCATTTAAAAAATGCAAAAAATTAGCTTGAGGCAGAAAAAATGTGACCAAACAATTCATTCAGAAAAGAAAATCTTTGGATCAGTATCATCTCATAGCATCTCAAACTCATTCTGAAATGCCAGAGCAAACGCCGGTCATCAAAATGCCGCTATTACCTTCAAGAAGTGTCTGACATGTTGTTGCTCAAGACATAAGGCATCTCCTGATCGCCTATCTGCAAGCTCTAAACTGCAAAAGCGCATCTGTCCTGGGGAAACAAGGCTTTGGGCGCAGCTAAATAAAGCAAAATTTTACGTTATTAAAAAGATCCCAGATGGGTGATGAGACACAAACTCTCTTCCTGTCTTCATGACCAATCAAAGCCCATTGATTTCTACCCAAACAGTGGGTGCAAGACTGAAGAACGTGTCCTAGTGCCAAATCAAATTTAGATTACATTAAGATTCAACACCATGACGCTAAAGAGCAGGGTTATCACGCACATCTTATCGCAGAGGTCCGAGTGTTTGTTTTAGTAGAGGTTGGAGGGACAGAGATTGAGCAATGCTACGGATTAAACTCATTGTGACAAGGACAAGGTCTCATTGTCCTCCGACAAACTGCCGGACATTCTTTGTGAAATACTTCTAGTGCACACAAACGCCACATCAGGGTGGTCATAGGTGCATGAAGGATGTCTCTGAGCGCGGTGGGCCTTCGTTTTAGAAAGACAAGGGCAAAAGAGCTCTTTCTCTCACTCTCCCTCTCTAGGAACTCTCTTCACTCGATCCACTTCAAAGCTCAGTCTCTGGTGGTGAGACGCTGTTTAATCTCCCCCACATTACACTGGCAAACGTGTTTTAGTCTGCAAGACAAGACAGGAGAAAATGACTTGTTCATACCTGACTGGCTCCATAATATAAAATCCAATTTAAGGGGGGGTTACAGAGATAAGGGTTTCCGTCGGCGACGGTCCCATCAGCTCAGCAAACACTAAATAATGAACAATGCTGAAGCTGTCCCACCATGATAAAACACTCCATTACGGCTTCTGCACAGAACTAATGGTAATTACACCACGTCCTCCACTGCGCTCTTATTGAATTTTTATCTGCTCTGGACGCGAGTCACTCTGAAGCAGTCTTTACCCAAAAAACAGAAATAACAATAGTTTTAAAATAGCTTATTTACAGATTTCTGTGAAAGAAGTGGAGGATTCTGAAGGTATTGTGTGAAGTTTCACCGATGTAGCTGTGGTGACGTCAAACATCCATTGCAGAAGTTTCTTTGAAGTCTGGGAGTAAAGCTGAATATTCTCAATAGTCAATGTGACAGTATGTGTAAGAATAATTTTAAAAATGATTTACACAGACATTTGTTCTGCTTTCATGATGCTCAATCAGTTTTTCTGATGAACTGATAAAATGTATTTCTTCAGTTCTGATAAACTGATGAAATGCAACTGAACAGTGAGGTACAAAAGTTGAAGACACTGGGGTTTAAATCTAATTTACACCTGGAAATGCACAGTTTAAGGGATATGCATAGAAAAAGTACTTCAAGTATACTTAAAATGTATATTAAGTATTATTTTAAAATAAAATATAATATAATTAAAATGTATTTGGACATAAGGAAACATTGATTTAAAATGAATAGAATATATTATTTTTAAATATTATTTAATATAATAATTTAAATAAATTAAACTTAAAATTAAAAAATGTAAAATTTAACTGGAAATGTTTCTAGTATGTTTAAGGATTTATAAAAAAAAGTTTGACTTAAAGTTATGACTTGAATATGAAATTAATGTGAAATATATTAAAACATACAGTACATTAATATAATTTCTAAAAAAAAAAAATGTTTTCAAAATGTTTGAGATGAAGATTACTCAAACTTATGTTATTTCAATTAAATTTATCACTAAAAATGTTTGTATGATAATTTATTCTGTAAATTAGAAAACCTTTTGACTTACAATACATGGCGACACATACTTTCACAACGGCAGAACCCTCCAGCCAAACATATACAGTGCACACACTTACTGGAGCTCTGGGGCAGGTTGCTGAAGAAGCCCCTGAGGCGGGTGGCGAGCCACTCCATACTCTCCTGCAGGTTAGCGAGAGCCTTCAGATCACTGACGTCCCTCAGAATCTCATTCTGTGGAATCAACTTATCACCCAGATTCCCTGTCAACACCTCAGACTCCTTGGCAAATGCCGCTCTGTGAGAGACAGAAAATGAAATAATGAAAATATCCAGCCTTTAAAAAAAGCCTTGCCTGTGTTTAATCAGGCTTCCGTGTTGCTTGCTAAATGTGGCCATGGCGTCGATACAGATTGATTTTAATAACAGCTCAGCACAACTGAACTCTCTGTGGTGGACGTTAATTAAACCAGTGTTTAGAAGTGAAAAAGATCTGTAAAGGTGAATCCTGTCATTTTTCATGTTAAAATATTTCCAGACCAGTTTATTGAGCAACAACAGAAGTCATTCAAAAAGTCAATTCCAAAAGTGGTTTTTAGTTTTTAAAGTTTTAAATATGGATATTTCTTACACAAATGCATCAATTCACTTCAGAAGGCCTTTATTAACCCCCATGAGCCGTGTGGTTATCTTTTATTAAATCCTCTACTGCCATTATAAAGTTTAGGAGAGCCAAGATATTATTTAATAAAACTCATCATATTCGTCTGAAAGAAGAAAGTCACATACACCTACGATGGCTTGAGGGTGAGTAAATCATGGGGTAATTTTCATTTTTGGGTGAACTAACCCTTTAAGAAGGTGGACAACGAGAAGAGACAAGGGGGCAGCAGACATCTAAAGGGGAAAAGAGATGTTGCATGTCCTGTCGGGAAGGTGTGATGAAAATATCTTGGTGTTCTGGGCACCACTGTTGGCACAGCCTCAACACTGGCCAGATGCCCACACCGGTGCTAATGTGTACTTTAAAAAGACTTTCTCTTACTCTCATTCTCATAACCACAGTAGCATTTGATGCTCACCTTCACAGGCACATTCAGATGAATGACGCTGAAACAAATCTATAAAGTCGGTATTTTCTTTGACCTCCTCCTCTACAGGTCTGTGGTGAATGTGGGAGAAGAAAATCCACGTGGCTCATTTCTGAGCACTGTGAAATTCTTTAAGATAAAACGCAGCATCTATTGAACAGAAGACTTTTTAACAAGCTTTTATCACTCTGTATAGCATTGCCATACATGTGGCGTAATCCCTCTTTAGCTGATGAAACTGTCAGGGTCATTTATATGATAAAAGCCTCCCGCTCGCCGTCTGCGTTTAGCTTCAACAGGTCGGATAGATTGGATTTTTCAGCCCCACATAACCAGTTCATTTATTTATTGTACAATTGTAGGCCATGGCACATCCAAACCGACGGGAGAACACTTTCAGGGCAATTTTGATAAAAATGGAGGCCCCCCCTCCCTCTTGTCCAATCCCAGTTTTCCTCATACTTGTGTCTTCTTTAATTCAAGTGCACACTTGAGAGGAAAAGAGAGAAAGGGAGGGAGATCGAGCGAGCAAGTGAATCGAAAACAGAATTGCGTGTGTGTTTAGGATGCTGGAATGTTCCGGCAGATAGTGTGATTGCCTGCAGTTGAATTTGTTCTTGTTCAAAGATGTCTGCTGAGGCTATAAGGGCTAGATTTCATCCTCTGTAACACAGAACCCAAGCAGAATACCAAAATAACATTTTGACGAAGTGCAATTTTTGGAGTTGAAACGGATTGAGTACATAAGTGTGTTTATTGATCCATTTACAAGACGTAAAGGCCTGCAGATCTGTGTTACACAGCACATGTACCCCGACTGCGTTAACCTGCTCGGATATGAGCTGATCGGAGTTGTGTGAGTGTGTTTGTATATACTGTGTGCTCTGTGATTAATCTGCGTGGAGAGCTCACATTAAGGGACAGTGTGTATTTGTAATATGTATGTGTATATTAGCATGTGCTCTCACCGTGTGAAGTCCTCTTCCTCTTCTCTCTTCTGTCTGAGCTGTCTGGGTTGGGTCATGCTGGCCCAGTTGGGCAAAGACTGCAGCAAACGGCTGATGTCTTCATCTTTAGCCCAGGATGCACTGATGGTCAACTTCTCCTCGCACTGTACGATACCCCTACAACACACACACCACACAATTATCTCAAAACCACTTCAGGATTAAAATAAACTGATTTAATTCAACTTTGGGAAAACGGAAAATTGTGAGTAATATTTTAATTTTCAGCCTTAACTTTTTTAAAGCTGTAAACTTTGAACATTAGATTTTTTTGTTTTTAATAAATATAATATATAATTTGATATATTTATTTTATAAAATGTATATTATAGAATGTTTACATCACAAAATATTTCAATGTTAACATTACCAATATTATATTATATTATATTATATTATAATTTTACTACAGGAATACAGCCATAATTTAATAAAAAAATATATTATATTATATTAGCTCCACAGTTCAATGTGTTTGTAAATGTGCTAAACACATATAATACTTCTCAGACCTCAGAAGTTAATGTAATAGCTAAAAATATTATGAAATTAATTTTCACACATTTAAATGTTCATTATCTACTGATTTGTTAAGTGCTATATAATGATTTGTTAATGACTAGTAATTGGAAGATATCATAAAGTGTTATGAAACAGTGCGTAAGGAGCTAAATTAGGAACAAAGTCTGTGATTGGCTGAGGGATTGAACAAGCTCTATTTCACTTTGTCTCAAAAAAATTCTAAAATATAAAAATGAACCATAGGTTCAGATAAATGTCTTCATTATTGCATAAGCAGGCCTTTAAAAGTGTGCACTGGATGACAGCTGAACACAGATCCAGAGAAGAGTTCTGATGATACAGAGAGGCAGACGAGCGCGGTTGAATGAACTGTTATTGTCTGCGATGTGTAGAATGATTGAACAGATCATGTAGAACATAATGCAGTGCGTTTCACTCATCTTATGGCTGAGAACAAGCGAGATAGAACAAAAGAAAGACAGAGGAGGAGACAAAGAGAGGGACAGATTGGTAGCATGTGATTACTGTGTGAGGAAACGGCTGCCTCTGCACTTTCTACCCATGATTGAGCTCAGCTCAGACCCCTGCTGACTTACACATATGTGCACGGACACACACACACATACACACTTCACTTAAACACATGAGCAGACCAATCATTCAATGTTTCTAATACCAAGGTTTTCAGAAATCCATAGACCCCCTGGGGGTCCGTGAAGGTACTGCAGGGAGTATGTTGAGAAGACACTGTAAAACAGGTTTTTCTTCCATTTAAATTTTTTTCTAACTATTTAACTATTTAATTTCTAATTAACTTGTCTTTTTGAACTATTCATTAAAGGGATAGTTTATGAATAGTTGAACACAAAGGAAGATATTTGGAAGAATGTCGGTAACCAAACAGATCTCACCCCCCCCTATTACTAGTATAGTACTATGGTAGTCAATAGGGGGGCGAGATCTGTTTGTTTGCAAACATTCTTCCAAATATCTTCTTTTGTGTTCAGCAGAACAAAGAAATTTATACAGGTTTGGAACAACTTGAGGGGAAGTAAATGATGACAGAATTTTCATTTTTGGGTTAAGTGGTTCTTTAAAAGAACCACTTCATGAGAGTCATTTGCTCATTAATCAGACTACACTGGTCACACTGTATGTTTTTGATTGAAGAACTGGCTCATAAGAGTCGTGCGTTCAAGAATCAGACAACACTGGGTGAGCATCTTTTTATTGCACCACATTCAATACAGACTAAAAACTCACATTTACACTGGTAAAAAATGATTTTGTGTGTCACATAGTATTAATACCTGTATGCAGAATTGCAGATCTCCTTGTACTCCTTGAGCTTATCACAGACCATCTCCAGGAACTGGTTGGAGTATGCACTGAGATCCTGCATCAGACTCATTAGATCCTGAATTGACTTCTCCACAACCACAGTGCTCTGAAAACACACACAAACACACACTGAATATGATACACTCTAAAGTCAGGGCATCACCTCTATTCGTTTCTGTGAATCAGACGATTGCTTTAGAGATTCTAAATGTCGCTGTTGTTAAGGTGCGGGGGAGGTTCTGGTCTGAGGTCAGGGTTGAGTTTAAGGATGACCAGTGCAGGCGCCCTCTATAAAGGACCATGATAGACTACAAAATGCTGCAGTCTATCTGCTCAATTGCTCGCTTTTGAGCAAACACGTCAAATTGCCTGAAAAACAAACACGATCAAAACCCTCTATTCACCTGTCAGAGCTGGACAACCCTGCTGCCGTAGATGAAGCACCTTGATACAGAAACATATGACCAAGGATATTATTTTATATGTGTGGCAATGACAAACCTCCACTCATCCACATCATCCTTCAGGCACGGTGTCTTCCTCTCTACCATTTAACGATTTTACCCTGCCATCAAAGATAATGACGCTAATAGCAGAATAACTCTCCGCTCAAACAGAACAGAATCCGGGCACAAAATATGGCCACATTTAAACACTATGAAGGGCCAAAACAAAAGAGCCATGAATGTTAGCATAGCCACCAATGGCAATAGTGACTGACAAAATGACAGCGAGTGTCAGCACGCCATTGGCAGGAGGATGGTAACGGTGTTGCAGAGCGCACCGAATCATAGCTTGCTTGTGGCACTGGCACAAATGCTCTGTTTAATAGGCTATATGCACGGTTACTTCCTGGTTGTCGTTAAGCCAGCTCTGGCATTTCCGGTGAACTGTTAGCTGTTCATTCTGTAGTCGCTGTACATCAACACAAAACCATCAGAGGTTGACTTTTTAATGTTGTATTCATATTTGAATGCAGTTATCACATTTACCTAATTTTCCAATAAACTAGTTTTATTGATTGCAATAAAGATGAAGCTATTGGGACCGTTTAAAAATGCTGTGTCTGTAATTAGACACACACGCATTTTTTCCCCCAGCACTTCAAATGTTTTTTTAATGTGATGACCACAAACATTACTTGCTCATCGCTTTCCCTTTGTAACCACAGCAGCTGCCAGTCAGTACAGCGTAAGATCAATGATTTCAGCACACTTGTAAAAACACACATTTTATTCAATTAATCTAACTAAAGTGCACAATAAATATTTAATTTTTGACTCTCTTTTTTTTTTTTTTTCCACATGAAAGTGTGAAAACTGATGGTCAAACTAAATTTAGCCGAGGAGGAACAATGAGGTACGTCTTTATTTATTTTTTATGCTGTCTTACGTTTGAATAGCTAAATTAATGCTATGCCTGACTATTTAAGTGACTATATTCTGATTATAAACTAAGTATTACACTACTGATGCTCAACACACCAGCAAATGACTATCTCAGCGGAAGTTTTCGAGCTGGCTTATATTATTGCGGAAGTTCTAAAGAACGCTCCGTGCATATAGCCCATTGGACTTAGCATTAACTCAATTCATCCATATCATGACACATCCTGCCCAGCAGGGGGCAGAGGCGAGTGCCCAGAGTAGTTTGTTCTTATTAGCGCATTGCTGCACATTTGACTTACAATCTGCTGATACACATATCACTGCCTGCTGCTTGCACCCCCTGCCTGAGCCCCAGGGGCGGAGAGCGAGGTAATGATCCGTGGCACTGCCCTGGCCCATCGAGCTCTCTAGCAGTAAACTGCACCAGGGAACCAAGGGGGGTGGGGGAGAAACGACTCAGCGGGGGGACGCTAGCCTTCAAAGCTATGCCCCTGGTCACACTGGAACAAGTCCATCAACGCCATAGTGTGTCCGATTATGTGTGTGAACGAGTGTCTGGGAAAGGTTGGCATAGTGACTGGGAACTGAGAATAGAACATATCTCTCAGAAATATTCAGCATTTTGATAGTAATGATATATATATCCAAATGGAGAAAAATATAAAGAGATATGTATTTAAACTGTACATATATGTGTGTATACATTATATGTGATAGTATTAAAATGCTGAAAAAGTATAATGTACACACTTTTTCACAAAATTAATGTAAGGAGGAATTATATATTTCACTGTAAACCCTAATCCTTAATATAATTATTTGGTTTGAGTATGGTCAGCTTAGAACTTTCTTTTTCTTTTGAGTTCACAAAACTGACACATTTTAAGTTATCTGAATTGTTTCATTGTTTTGAGTTTTAAGAACTTGTTTCTTTTAATTTAGACAAACTTAAATGAACTGAAACTGGGCTGGGATTTCTATTTCCCAGCATGCAGCATGCTTTGCCATGACAATTTAAAAGGAAAGTCAAAATTAAAGATTAATGTTAAGTGTGAAATTTAGTAGTGTACTAAATGTACTATATTGATGTACTCATTCAGCAATAATGCTATCAAAACATTGTGTTACCAATTAGCAAGTTAGCATTTACTGAATTAGCTAGTTAAAGCTAGCCAAGTTTCTACTACTAAAAATATTTAAGTTGAGATTACATGATAATTTTATGTTAAATGTATGAATTAGCTTTCTCAAATATTTCAAGTTAAGTGCAAATAAAATGTAATAAATAACAAATCTGCAAGGTCTGCTTACATAAACTTTGAATTTCTTGACCTAAAAATGTTGATGTAACTGATTACTTCAAATTTTTTAAGTTTTGCCTATTTTTGCTGGGTTTACAGTGTTTAAAAATATTATTTATATGCAACAATACACGTGCAGTTTTACCTACATATATTTTTACTTGAATTATTTAAAAATGCAACACAGACACTTATATGAACATGTTTGAGTAATGGCATAACCAATTCATAAATCAGAAATTAATCAAACAGCCCAAAACTACCTTCATGTTAATGAGATTTAAACGAGTAAATAAGTCATATACACAAGTCATGGCCGGTCTAGACACAAGGAGAGATTGCAAAACTGCCGTGGCCTTTAAGAAAGTCAATAGCCAAATAAAAAAAGTGCATTAAAATCATAGTCAGTGTTTATGATGTTCGTTAATTTTATATTGCCAACATAATATTGAATAGATCATGCATTTCCGATATACTGTTCAGCCCTAATAAAAGCTACAGCAAATGACCAGAGAAATATCATACAGGAAGCAGCAATATTTGGTCTCTCTTTCCCTCTCTCATTTTTTAAGCTCAATATTTCCCAGTAAACAAAGTCTCTAAGCTCCATTATTCAAGTAACAAATGCCCCAGCGCTCTGCGGCACATGTCTAATTCTCCTCATTTAACACACTCATTCGTCTTAGCCCCAGAAATCATTAAAAAGTAATCAAGCTCCAGAGAGAGAGAGAGAGAGAGAGAAAGAGAGGAAAGTAGAGTTAAAGGATGGATAGAAGCCTCACAAGCAAAACAGACAGACAGACGGTGAGAGCTTTAGAGAAAAATCAAACCAGCAGAGGTTCTCTTGTCTCATCGCTAGCAAAATCCTTCCTTTCTACTTAAATATTACACTGTGCCATGGGAGGTTTAAGATCTGTTGTTGGAAATTTCTGCGTCTCCTGACCCATTCTTACTCAGCTCACACTACAGAGCACCTTTGAATTCTTACTGGAGTACGTCCAGCCACGCCAGATTTGATTACAGTCCTGCTTCTTAGTACGGAGGTGTTTAAAATGAGCAGAGCTGCTGGAGGGAGTGTTTGCTAATGGCAGAAGGTTTAGCGCGGTACAAATGAAGAGAGTCATAATAATGAATGCTCAGCGTGCAGTGGGACTTGACTGGTGAGCGTCAATGAGAGGGAAACACAACACGCAGTGGAGCAGAGAGAACTTAACGCACATGCTTAGAGACATTCAGAGGCTTGAGTGTATATTTACACACAAATCACACATACACACTTGCTCACACAGAATGCTAAGTAGAACCATGAGAGTCACAGCAGAAATGGCAGAGCTCTTCATAAATGATGCCAATAGTATCTAAATCTATTGCAGGCAGCTTTTCCCAACAAGATGAATAGATTCATCTCAGCTCCACCCAAACACACAACAGACTGATTTAAAGATATGAAGATAATATTAATGATGGTAATAATAAATTAAATAAACTAATTTTGTTTGAATTGTATACCGAGAAGGATTTGTACTGTTTCCTGTTCTGTTTCCTGTGTTAGTATTAGTTTCCATGGTTATTCATTGTTTGATTAATGCATTGCACCTGTTTCTTGTTTCCTTTATTGGTTTTGTTAATATATATTGAGCCTGTTTTCTGTTAGTTTTGGTTCCATCTTTGTCAGTAATAGTTGGTTGTTCTGTTCACGTTTTTTAGATCTTTTTGCATCCTGAGTATCTTTGTTTTCTTTCAGTTTGTAAATAAAAACAGACTGCTGCAAATCTATACATCAACCAACAGTGACAAACAGTTATTATTATTTTAATCATAACAATAATTATTATTTAGATCGTACATTTCCAATATATTATCATTCATTTAGACCACTGAAGTACATGCATATATAATCGTATTAAAAATATATTTTTTCCCCCTTTTCTTACTGAAGTACCAAGTCAAATCATGTTCCTGTAAACTTAACTTTTATTTTAAAAAAAACATAAGTGAAATATAATTGGTTCATGTAACTGTATTTGTCCTTGTCAAGAGAGTCTTTGACCTGAAGGAACAAATTTTAATTATGTTACAGTAACTGTAGTTGAACTCAAACTTGAACATGGTCAGTGATCAGGCTTTAAATAACTATACACAAATGTCAAACAACTACTGTATAAAATTTAACAATTTCAGGTAATAGGTTTCAAGATCTGGTGTTCTAGAACCCTATACAGTCACAACACTGAGAAAAATGTGGTTAAACAAGCTGCTTTACACAGTTTGTGCATCAATGTTAGTTTGATGAGAAAATTTCCACTGTCTCTTGTTATAATCAGTCAATGTGAATAGCTGTCTTTTTTCCTTTTACTTTCAATTAAACAAGGAAAGTTTTGACTAGATACTTTGACTTTTAACAGAGTAAAATTTTGACAGAAAAACTTTACACCCTTGTAGTATAAGCAGAGATCTCTTTATACAGTTCAAGCAGTTGTACTGAGATACAGGATTAACACACACCACACCTTTGGAACAAACCACCAATAGATTATCCTTACATTTTAAACTCTGTATTAAATATTAAATAAACGAGCAATTTCATTTATTCTACTGAGCATTCATTACACATATTATTTAATTAGATAATATTTATAATAAATTGTAATGTCAGAAAAGATTGGGCTCAGCTCCCAGAGCATTATTATTATTTTTTAAATTTTATTATTCAACCCTCTACAATGCGAGTAAATCACTTGCTTGTGCGACCAAATTTCACAAGAGGCAACTAAAAAATGTATTTAATTAGCCAATGGCTAGTAAATTGTACGATTACAGTCACCTGCAAAAAAAACATTTAGCGCAGATATAATTTCAGAGAACATGCAGGGCTCGTTGACAGAACTGTCCCTGTCCTGATCAGACCAGTGCTGCGTAGCCATGAAAGTTTATCATTTGCATTTTTAAGCCTTGCCAATTCAAACATTCAAGCGCAAGAAAACGCGAAAGATAACTCATGCGCAAACTGCACATTTAGAAAGCCACATCTGACAGCACGTGAGTACTGAATTGAGCTGATCTTGGCGAGTATCCTGGTAAACATAGTCGTTATGTCTTAAGTGAATGTAAACAGTGAAGTAAACGCGTGTGTATCACTATATTGGATATATCAGCATATAAGTGACAGCAGCCTAATATTCCTGCTGCTGCCTGTGTTTTTAATGTTAATCAAACAACAGATTTGCTACAAAAAAAAAAAAAAAAAAATCACTCAATGCTAACTTTTGTAACTTTATATTTCATAATATTTAATTTATATAGTGAAGACTGTTTAATTTATAAAGTGAAGACTATGCAGTTATTTTACATTTCATTCAATTTCTGTACCTAATCTGCCTAATCTGTATCTAACTACTGTTAGATCTACCTAAAAAAAAACCTAAAAAGCACCATTTATTTAATTTTTGTTCTATTGTTGCATTTATTTTTGCTATTGCTTGTAGTTTGATTATTTGTCCTTATTTTGTTACAGACTGTTTACTTGACTTTAATAGTGTTTGAAATTTAGATTTTATATTATATTTATGTAGAATTTTTTTATTTGCATTGTTCTCGCATTCAATGTGAAAAGTCTGGCGAGTAAAATAAAAGATTTACTAGCCAATGGCGACTTCAGCTTCAGTGTGTCCGTAGAGGGTTGTTATTATTATTTTACATCTTCGAAGTACATATTTCACTGGTCAATTTAATGTAAATATATAACCTTTAATTTATGAATGAATGAATGAATTAATTAATTAATTAATTAATTAATTGAAAGGGCTCCACACTCCCAGATAATTTCTTGCCGTGGTTGATTATGATTTTCACTCCTTTTTTTTTTTACTTTAGTTAGTGTTTAATGTTGCTGTTTGAGCATAAACAACATCTGCAAAGTTACAACACTCAAAGTTCAATGCAAAGGGAGATTTTTTTTTTTTTTTTTTTTTTACAGAAATCACTTTTTAAGGACTACAACAAATGGCTGGTAGGGACTACAACAAGCTTCTTCCGGGTCGGTGACATCACAAACCCCAAAATGTATATAAACCCTGCCCCCGGGAACACACAACAAACACTCTAAAAAATGCTGGGTCAAATATGGAAAACCCAGGGATTGGGTTATTTTCACCCAGCCATTTTTTTCAACCAATTTTGGGTTTGTTTTAAGCCAGCCATATAGTATATATAGTAAACGGCACATTTTTGCTCACCCCCATATTTTTAGCTGAAACTTCACAGACACTTGACCAGACCAGAGACTTATATTACATCTTGTGTAAGAGGGCATAATAGGTGCCCTTTAACCCAACCTGCTGGGTTTGTCCATATTTAACCCAGCATTTTTTAGAGTGAAGGGTGTGAGGCCATGTTGGGCTGCTTTAGATTGTAGTAGAGCAACCAAAGCGTGAGCTGTTTAAGCTCTGCCCTCCTCTGGAAAGGGGGCCGGGAGTAGCAGCTCATTTGCATTTAAAGTGACACACACAAAAACTGTTTTTGCTCACACCCAAATAGGAGCAAAATTGACAAGCTATAATATATGATCTGTGGAGTATTTTCCATTTTTAATATTGTATTAACTTCTCCATGCCTGGAAGTCACAATTTAAAATCCCTTAACATTGCCGGGTTTTTCAAGACAACACTGAATCCAATTCAGAATGGATGACAAGCTGGTGGACAGATGTTGAGATGAGGCTGTGTGTGTTTAAAGAAGGTTCACGGGCCATGGGTTTTCTCCATTAATCCAGTTCTGACCCCATAGCACAGAGTTCAGAGCATTTAACCCGAACCGTTCCGGCACTTCAATTACACCTCAACAGACACACATACAGGCACACAGGCACACACAGACACACACAGACACACACAGACACACACACACAAAACACCAGCAGGTTACAAATACAAATATTTATACATTGGTGTGCAAACATGCAAACATTGGCAGAATGCATAGTAAATGAATTTGGTAGAGCACTTTCTTGTGGTCTTAGAGGTGAGAAAAACATGCAGAAACACACAAGCCTCTCCAGGGTAAAGGAGTGTAATGCATGAGAAGGGCAGCGGTCCGACAGTTCATTCATCACTGTCAGTGTGACCATACACCACTGAGACCCACAGACATGCACACACGTGCCAACATGACCCTGCCACTCAACCGCAAGGCAACTGTATGGACAGATGCAGATGCAGGAGGTTGCGTCTGTTGCTCTTTAAAGGGTTAGTTCATACAAAAAGAAAACACTGTCACTATTTATTCATGTTATAATTTATTCATATTATTATTTATCTCATGTTGTTCCAAACCCATACGACTTACTTTCTTCAATGCAGAATGCTTACGTCATGTTTTTTTTCCCTACAATGCAAGTGAATGCATATTGGGACTGTGAAGCTCCAAAAGGACAAAAAGCACCATAAAAATGGCCCATTTGACTTGTGCACAAGTATTTTGAAGCCATGCAATATATTTAAACACTTAAATATTCACATATTTAAATATGAGAGCTATTGTAGAGGGAAAGAATAAGGGGAAGAAATTTTATTATTTTATAAAATAGTATTTATTACATTTTATTTTATTACTTTTTCTTTGAAAAAGTATTACATTTTAAAATATTTATTATGTTTAAATAATATATCATTACATTTTATAAGGGGGAAAAGCCATTTTTCATCATTTTTATTTTTCATTATTCACTTTCATTGTAAGAAAAAGAGAGCAGGTTAAAACATTTGACTGAAAATCTGTTATACAGGAACAACATGAAGGTGAATAAGTCATGAATTTTTCATTTCTCTGTGAACTATTCTTTCAAGCCTCTATTATATCTCTCAGCATTCTGCATCTGACATTGTTTGAGTCAAACCGAGGTGAAGTACAGGCCAAACACACAAGCGCAAACCGCAAACATGCATGACATGTGTAGCAACTAAATGTAAGCCTGTCATTACTTCTAAAGCGAGGTGTGTGAGTGACAGGCTCGAACAGCGAAACAAACTGAGCGGCACAAAAGCGCCAGGGCTGCACTTCCTGCCGTAAATCCGCTGGCAGCAGGATTAAGCCTGTTTTATTAGAAGTGATTTAAATAAAGGTACACCGGCTCTGGAGGAGAGCTGATTACTGAACAAATGAATACAACAGTGCTCAATCCAAATGTAAATCCACATTCATCACAACTGAGGATCAATCTAAGGGCATAAACAGAGGGTATGCGCATGTGCATTGGGTTTATTGCGAGCTTCTACCAAATCAAGGGTGAATTTGTGCCAAAATATTTGTGTATCCACCTCTAACATTGTACCTCCAAACACCACTTACTATCTCTTGCTTTCTTTTTTGGAGTTCCTCAAAGTCATACTTTAGCATAATAATATAGGACCACACATAAATCCATCATAAACGTAGCAGCTCTGAGAACTTTATGCTTATTTCTCAATAATGCACACATGCTCACATACACCCCCTGAAATAGAGCCATATGGGACTAATTGTGCAGAGAGGGGAACAAACAGAAGGCAATGATATACACATTATCATTATGGAACGGATGTTTGTGTACACACATATGCACGCACAAACCCTGCAGAAACACCCCAATGCACTGGAAATATATGGAAATATATTAAAATGACTTAAAACAGCCAAAGTCTGCACTCGGAGCAGTTCTCTTCAAATTCAAAGTTTAGTAAGGTTCTCACTATAGGCCTAAAGAAATGCCTGCTTTTCTGCACTTGGCTTTACAGCATATCTGGCTACATTTGAACCTTTTCTTGTTTTAGTTCCATAGGCAGAGATTAGCTTTACTCCTTTTGTGGTAAACCCTCTGTATATGTAAACTAAAATAAAACCACAGTCCGAATTCAGGCTGCACTTGGTGATAATCGTTGTCAGTCTCTTCCACACTGTTAGTTCAGGTTGGGGTGCAGCCCAAGGTTAGGCCAGTGTCGGTGGGGGAAGATCACTGGCAAAAAGAGGGACTGTATTCAGCCCACAGGTGAAGAAACACACTCAGCAGGCAACTCTGGTGCAGTCGAAGCCCAAAAAAACTAATGCTGGCCGGAGGGAGGAATTCAAGACAGAACAGAGGAGTTCTGAGGTAAAGACTGAAAAAAGAAAAAGCAGAAAAAAAGCAGGAGAAGGTAACAGTGCCCTGAAGGACAGAAGAAAAAGTGCACAGTGCATCACTGTCAGCTGAATCTTGATAAATTTCATCAGTTGAATTGAAAGGACTGCAGTCTTTTGAAGTAATAACATGAATTTACCACATAAATCTAGTTCAGGTCTTGAGTCGGCTGACCAACACTTTAAGGTGGAGGTTCTCAAACTGCAGGGGGTGAAGAAAGGTTAGAAGGGGTCGTAAAATGATTTATTGTCATCATGGAAAAATGGATTCTGATGTCCGCATTTCCTGTAACTTTATATAATAATGTCACTTGAACGACCATGGAGTCCATCAGTGACATAGACGTTCTCTGTTCAGACACATTATATGCATCTGTGACCTGTGAGAAAATATTTTTTGGTTGTGAGAGACCTTCAATATCTGTTTACAAAGATTTCCCAATCCAATTCTATCTATCCAAAAATAAAATAAAATAAAAATAATTCAAACATAATCACGGCAACTTGCAGGCCATTATTTTGATCCTGATATTCATATGTGTCTCTGTACAGACAAGAGTTCCTGCAGATCTAAACAAGGTCTAGACAACACCACCCAAACCCGAATCAGTCTGTGATTGGCTCTTTTTGTGGTGATGAGAAGTCCCTAATAAAGGTGCACACCGTCTGTGTGCCACACCAAGCTGTGCTCCTCTAATGGAGCCGAGCACTACAAGATGCCAATCAACAAATATCACACAGACACACACAGACACACACACAGACCAAATATACAACCCCACACAATAAAGACCCTACAAACAAAAAGGTCACTCTCATTAGTTCAACTCTAGACTGGTGTGTAGGAGTGCGTTTGTGTGTGTTGATGGTGAATACAGTGTGATTAAAAAGGTCAGCTTCATTAGCAAAGCACTGGTGGCAGCTCAAGTCCACATTTCAGAATGAGCTTTGAATGAATGGCAAAGACAGACAGTAAATCACATCTCTAAAAACAGACTTGTGAATAAAACACAGCCCTATATATTCTGACAACATTATAGCTCCAACCATGAATTCCCTGAAAATGCAGGCTTAGAATACCTATACTGAGATCTCCTTTGTCTGAAATAACTTAATATTATAAATAATATTTGTAGATTCCTGGAAAACAAGGGGCCTAACATTACGGCAATTAAGATATCAAAACTAATTGGTAAATGTAAATAATTACCAGTGTTATTTTAGTATTATTTATTATTATATTATAGTAGTATTATTTATTATATATTCGTATAAGTCTGTGTGCATGAATAACAATGTAAACCATAACCAAATACAAATTTTCAATATTTTGGCCAAGATTGTCATTTTTCACCAACGTCAGCAAAAATCAAGTGTGTGAGCATAAGCGTTCATGTAAGAGGTGTCTGGACATATGGCCCCTGTAAGCAGCATCGTGGATCCCGTGGTGGGGAAGATTAATAGAGCCAATCTCCAAACAAGCCACACAGTGACCCCCCAAAACATTTCTAATGAAATGAATCCATCAGTGGGCCCTGGACCTGAAGATAGCATCAGTGGAACAGATCAGCATAGAGAAAGAAATGGAGAGCAGTTTAAGAACGAGAGCAGGCAGAGCATGGATGGCCAGGCCTTCTGATATCACTGGCCTTGTTGTCATACTAGACAGAGTGAGGACAGCCAACTTGAGCTTCCAGCACAGGGGTGCTGATAGCAGGGGCTGTTCGTATTTGAGCGATCCTTGCGCTTGAAACAACAACCGGTAATGCTAATGCAGTAACACCTCTCTCTGCCAGAGCACACGGCTGTCAACTTTCAGATGTGCCAAGAAACCATTCTCCAACTTTTCATTACAAACAGAAAAAATGCTATTGTTTTTAATTAAGTTTAACAATTAGGCTAACTAAGTGAAGTGTCTGCTCTCTATTAAGACTTTGAAAAACACACATATCTATATTTTCAGGATTCCTTGATGAGGAACAGCAAAGGAACAGCATTTATCTGAAATACAAAGTTTTTTTAACATTATACACTACCGTTCAAAAGTTTGGGGTCAGTAAGAATTTTTATTTTTTTGAAAAGAATTTAAAGAAATTAATACTTTTATTCAGCAAGTACACATTAAATCAATCAAAAGTGACAGTAAAGACATTTATAATGTTACAAAAGATTATATTTCAAATAAATGCTGTTCTTTTCAGCTTTCTATTCATCAAAGAATCCTGAAAACAAAAAATATTGTACACAAATATTTTGTACAATGTTACACAAAAAATGTTTCTTGAGCAGAAGATCAGCATATTAAAATGATTTCTGAAGGATCATGTGACACTGAAGACTGAAGTAATGATGCTGGAAATGTAGCCTTGGTGAGCAGACGAAACTTCTTTTAAAAACATTAAAAATCTTACCGTTTCCTTTTTACTGGTAGTGTATATATATATATATATATATATATATATATATATATATATATATATATATATATATATATATATAATTTATAAGTGAATGAAGTGAGTGGAGCCGTGGTATCAAGGCACCGTCCACACTCCCGCAGAATTGGTTAGTATAGTTTACTGCAGAACAACTCATTTTGTCTGTGGGAAATAAGCAGTTATGGAAATGTAGGAATTAAAAGCTGAAGCTCCAATCACCTCCCGAAAAAATTCTGTTGGTGTCTCAGTGACTTCTTAGCTCAGAGAAGCTGTCAATCTCAGCTGTCAATCATGACATCAAACCCCAGTTTTTATAGCATCAAATAACTACCTAAACCCAAACTTATTCAAAAAATGAGAACTTGACTTTACATCAGCATGATAAAAACCTACCTAAAATGACAGGGAAAAAAAATATTTGAAGTGTAATTTGACTGTCTAGTTTGTCTCACGTCCTATATGATTACATGGAGAGGGCGGGGTTTATGAGCTACACTGCATCCAGCCACCTGGGGGCGATTGAAATGTTTTGGCTTTTCAGGACTTGTGCGGCACACTTCGATTTTACAAAAGAAAAAGGTAACACTGGGTATGGCAAAAAGTTGGTCAGCTTTAAAAATGCTGACAACAACTTACATAAAATCTGTCCTGAGATTTTCTCTTTTGCAGTATTGCAAGTAAACGGGAGTTGGTGTTTGTGTGTGTGTGTTAACATGGTTCCTGATGGCAAAGAGCAGTATATTTAATGTCGTGAAACTAAAAGAAAACCCCCTTTCCCTACGGATCAATGCTCCACTTCTCCCAGGCTGATTTCTCATAAAACACCTGCTGTAACATCCGAGCCATGGCACCTGGAATACACAGACACGCACCCATAAACACACACCCACATCTCTTTGTCATCATTTCCTTGACCACAGGAGAGCACTACTTTAAGCATCATTTGCCTCCTCCATTTGCCTCCTCCTAAAATGCATCACAGAGGCAATAGACAATCTGGAGAGAAGTCTCACTCAACTTCATGGCTTCTCACAGGATGAATGGCTGTTCAGTCTGAGAAGAGGGTCAATTGCACCTTCTCAATGACACACTGCATTAAATTCTGGGAGCTGGAAAACTAAACTTTTGGTTCATACTCCTGAGATAACTTCAGATGAAATGAGACTTTTCCATGTATTTTGTTGTCAGAAACAGAAGTAATAGACAACCTGTCAAATTGCTCTTACAGTCTCGCTCTGCACATGCTAATGAGGCACAGGGGGCGGGGTTAAATCCTCTGATCTGACCAATAGCAGCAGATAAAAGCCAGAGCCAAACCTTTGGCAGAAGTTTCTTTAGTAAATTTTCCTTCAGTTTCACTTGTAAATTTGTAAACTTGCTTGAAATGCAACAGACCATTTGGTGAGTCAAATTTTATTTATTTATTAAAGCCAAATTTTACCCACATTCGGTGCTTGGCAAATGTTCATTTTGGACCCTGATAGAGATGGATGTGCAGCAAATGCTTTCCAAATGCTGTAACGATTTACTTTCAAAATCAACAGGCAATCTGCAAAGGCAGACAAAAATAAATACACAGACATGTTTGAGAACACAAACAGCTTCACACACTAATACAGCTCTTCATAAAGGAGTTCATTAAATGCCTCCTTGAGGAGCAAACTCTCATTCTTGTGCGTCTCTCTAACACACACACAGACCACGACCTAGGATATGGTTCTACAACCGTACAAAGCAAAGGGCCATGCCACACGGGCTGTCAGGAGCAAAGCTGCGGCATCTTTGATTGAAGGTAATTAAAACGAAAAAAAAAAAAGCCAAAACAAAAGAGCATTTTATGGAGCTCCCACTATCCAGAGAGTCGCTCATTAGCCCAGCAGGGTAATTAGCAAGATGCCGCAGTCCTCGTTAAGGAGAAATCATAATCATAAACAAATGGCTGTGAGCTTTTGGTGTCTTCCCCTCTGTAATGAACTGCCACTGTTCTCAAAATGAAAGCAATGCTAAGACATACAACACATGAACACACAACTTGGAGAGACTTGTGATGACAGATCTCAGTTTAAAGAGTAAAAGGGGCCCATAATGGCTCTCATCAGAGTCATATCAGAGATCTAAACTCATCACACTCAGCACAATGGCATTCTTGCCCTCATATATTTGCAAAGAGAGCTTCTCATGAGGTTAATTGACCAGATCATGGACTCTGAACACAGAAAGACATTGAAATAACTCAGATGTACATGCAGAATTGCACATGCAGAATTGCACATGCATACACTCAGGAACAAACAGAAGCGTGAAGACAAACATAGAAGACAATATCTGTTACACTGAATTAGTGTAGGATTTACTTTGAAACAATTTTTCACTTAGAAACTGCTAGTAAATTTCACAAATAATTACAAAGAAATTACTGAAAATGTAGAAAGACTGAAAATGTACTCCAATAATCTTTTTGTTCTTTGAACTTCAAAAAGCAATTTTTTTTACAGTGTAAGCTTCTTCAGAGCAGTACTACAATAATTATAATATAATATAAGTAAGCCATAAGGTACGAGAGGCTGTGCTTAGAGACCTTACTGCTTTTATAAAACGGTTACCACACAATACAAATATTAAAGCCAAAAATATGTATCAATGCAACTTTCATGAAGTAAACTTTAACTAAAGATAGTAGCTAAAACTTTTAACTAAAAAAAATAGTCCCTGACCGTAAACAGCAACAGAAGTTACATTATTACGCCATTAGATAGCGGCAAAGACTGTCTTTATGAGTGTGTCAGTCAGTAGCGAAGAGTTTTATATTGAAAAGACTGAATTGTTGTGAACACGGAACAAGACGCAAATAACAAATGCTTTGACTAGCACTGTCAGTCATGGGAAAACCCCTTAACTGTTAAAAGGACAATATAATGCAGCAACCTGACCTGAAGGAAAATGCTCTTTCTCACGATACTCTTCTACATAATACAGTAAGATTCAATGAACAATATCAATTTAGGGTGTTGTGTAGTGATACACAGAACTGTTGGTTGTAGCGGTCATAGCCGTGTTTTATCGTGAATAAAACACAGCTATTAACCAATCAAAAGGACAGGGACAGGAACTAACCATTTTATAATAATATAATATATTTTTAATTTGCTTGTTGTTATCAGAACTATAGCAAGCAAATACTGCAAAGGTGAGAAGAGAGACAGTACTCAATCTTTTTGCTGATGAACTAAGCACATACAGAGGTCTCAATGGCAATAAAAGATTGTACTTCCTGTGCTGGCAGGAAGAAGCCCTTGGAGAGATGGACAGCTGGCAGCTGGTCACCACGGCGCAGGGCTGTGTTATATAAGCTGCACTAAACTGCTGATTCCAGGTCAGCCAGGATCAAACACAATTTCAGCTCCAATTATGATGTAGGGTGATAGGGGGGTAGGTGGCCTTCATTGGCACTCACGGGAGAATGAAGGAGAAGAGACGGGAAGAGAAAAAATAACCTTCCCCCTCTGTGCAATTCAAAAGAGAAAACAATCAGACCGTGCTTATGTACACTTGACCGGTAGGCAAATGCTGTTTGAACTAATAAATGGATCGACTAATGAAAGGGAAGAAGAGCAGGAAGTAGCAAGGATGAAAAACAAGGGTGTATTATCTTTCTATACTGTATATGCGAGTGTGTGGGTGTGCTTACTGTATAAAAGAAAACAAAAAAAGATACCTGTAGAACAGGTCTTTGAACTCCCAGGTTTTTCATAGTGTCAGCACTGGCCAGGATCTTGAGCGGGTCGGACACTTTGGTCACAGCCTCAATCTCCTTATTGGTCTCGGTACGGACTTGGCTGAGGAACAGGTCGTTGATGTAGTAGGTGAGGAAGGTGCGTAGCTGACATTGCTTGGCCTGAGCAGGACCCATACGGGACTCGATTTCCTGAATGAACCTGATGACACACAGAAAACAAAGCATTTTCATTAAATGACAGAGACACGTCTACGCAAGGTTTGACTAAGTTTGCAGAGCTGAGGCCTAATGGTTAGCACATCGTGCAGTGGTGCTGATGTGGGAAATGTGGGTTCGAATCCAACCTACATTGTGTCGCAATCATTTTCTGCCATCTTTCCACTTTTTTGTGTTTTATTTCAAAAATTAATACAAATTTTCTTATTATCATGTAGCAATTTGAGATCAAAATTAAGAATTTATAAGAATTTTAAATAATGTACATATTAAAATAATTTAAAGCTGCAGGCCATAAATGTTACCTCTTTGTCCCAAACTCTGTTTGAAACCTGCAATTGCAGTTATTTGCGGAATTATTATCTTCATGTGGGTTGTGCATCGGCACGGCTCCACAATGCGGATCAATCTAATGTTTGCTGTCAGTCACTACATCGGTGTGGATACTGTCCTTCGGAACCACAGATTTTATATCTTGGAAATATGACCAAAATAAGAATTTTCACTGGAAAATGTAATCTGAACAAGTAACAAATCTGCTACTTTTGTTCTGACCAACTGCGAAAAAAAGCACCACAATCGTGCTGCCAATGGTGATTAAATCTAACGATCGCTTAGCTCGAATCACATCAAACCATGCAAATTATTATCATTGTTATATTTTGTTCTCAAATAGTTAATGTTAACAACATCAGCATTGCATGACTATGTGTATTTAGTGTGTATTAACTAGACCTGTAGATTTCAATTTCTGTACCCACTCTGCAGTCCGAAGTCTTTTGCTTTTGACTACGGGTGAATCTCCAGATGTCACTGATGATTGTCATTTGGACCTTTCTGGTTTACAGTCCGCCATCAAAATGATAAGTTTAATTATTCCAGCTGCTGTGAGAAAAGGCTATAAATGATCCATCACCTGCGGCATCCTCCACATGCCATATAGCCTACTAGCTGGGACTCCTTTCTTTATGTAAACAGACGTGGCGTAATGACGCAAAGACGAATGGCTGCATGCTCGAATTTCCCACGGAAACCCACCAGTACCACCTGAATTATAAAACATTATTACAAGCTTACCGTTGTGAATCAGGCTAAGGTAAGGAGATAGTTTTGAACACTGGCTGGTTATGTACTTGCTCAAAATTGTGAGATAAAAATACTGGCTTTTAAATACTGCACACACCATTTGTGTCGTAGAGGGAACAAGACAGGTGTTGAGCAGGGATGGGCCGTTGCGTATGAGCAGACAGAGGCTCATAGATCAGCAGGAACACTGATTTATCACTACGAGACTACAGCTGCACAACCCCCCGACTCTAAACACCTCCCTCAGCACTGCACAGCCAATTAGTCAACCCAGCAGAGGGGAGCCCATCCACACATGTGCACGTTTATGTATGTGTGTGTGTGTGTGTCAGACATTAACAGTGGAAGCATGGCTCAGCCCTCAGTAAGCAACAACTCTACCACTTATTTACGTGAAACATTGCAATTACAAACCTAAAAACCAACAAAGAGGAAAATGACACAGGCCACTTCATGTGTTTTATAATACTTGAAGCCATTAAAACATTGTCAATTATTTTACTGTCTGACTATGTTTATTAAAGGAAACACTGATGCATAGATAAGTGATAAATAATATCACCTTGGTAACCATGAAAAAAAAAGTGTTAATAAGCATAATATATCAGTAACATATAGTTTTTTAATGTATCTGTATTGGACAATATTGGATATTTAATTCTGCATGCTCGTTTATCCAATTTTTTTTTTTTTTTTTTTTTTTTTACTCACTTAAAGTTAATCTTGATATTTGTCATTCCTGAACTAATTAAAACATTGTTAATCATTTTATTGTCTTACTATGTTTGTCACGCCTGTTTAGGTTTTGTTCATGTCCATGTTCTCATGTCTTTTCATGTTCTCTCATGTCTCTTATTTTGGAACTTGGATTCTCTGTTCCCCTCATGCGATCCTGTCATGTGCTTCCCCTGTTCATGTGTCTTGTTTTCATTGATTCCTATGTTTCAAGTTTATGATTTTCTTCATGTCAGGATTGAGTTTGTTTTACGGTTTTGAATCTTCACCATAGGCAGCGATTTATGTTTCTGCAGCTGGGTGACCACACTACATTCCCCCAGGTACTCTGTGTGTTATTTCATCAAGTCAATCGAGAAAGTCTGCTGGTTGATAGCTTCTGGCAACATTAAATCCAGGAGTGAAGACAATTCTAGAGAAAGTTCATGAGTGCACAGGACAAAGTTTGAGCACACAGATGTAATATCTGAGCAAGAGCAGGGCCATGAGGTTGGAAGTAGCATGTTTTTTGTACATGGATGTGGTTTTGTGTTACAATAATGCACTCACAACATTTGTCATTAAAATAACACCATAGAAACTGCCACAAATGAACTATAAAAATGAGAAGAAAGTCATGTCTGAAAGCTGCAATTGATTTTTTTTATTAATTAAAATGAATGGAGAATATCTCGTGTTTTTCTGTGGGTGCGGCACCAATGATCTACACTTGTAAATAAACTACACGAGTTCTCTTCAACATCGTCTTCATCTGCTCCATGTAAGCTAGCGTTACAATGTTTATTAATGAAAACAATGACACATGTAAAGGGCACAACTTTAAAATCGGAACTATGAACTTCCAGAATGAAAAGTGAAGACAACTGTATGGTGTCGCAGTTTCAGTCCGTTCTGTGTATCATGTAATAGCGGAGCTCTGCAGCCGGGACTGTATATAATATACAGCAGGGCTTCTCAGGACCCTCTTGAATAATTTGGCATGGTTAGAAATACAGACAAAGATAATAGCTCAATCTCCACTTCATTATGTCACCAATATAAATGTCCTCTATAAGAATTATTCACACCAGATGGTGTTTTTTTTCCCGCTCTCATCCGTCTAATAGACACACTGTTATATGTGCACACAATGACACACAAATGCGTATCGTGGGTGCTGCCTTCATGTGATCATCTCGCTGTGTTAATATTTCATTCCATAAGTCTGTCTGATCAATGATCTTATGAGGTAAATGGAAGATGACAGCTGCTATACAGGCTTGTTGGCTCTCTCAGCTAATCGAGTTTTGCTTCGTCCGAAATTCAGAGAAGAAAAAAGCATCAGGGACATCATGAGCATGAACATATTGACCGTCATGACAGAAGTGGCTGTTAAAGGAAGAGCCACAGAACAACCCAGAAAACATCCAATGACCTGCGAGACACCAGTTACTACAGCAAACAAGACAGTAAAAGATGCTTTTTAACGATTCCATGAAGGACACCTCAAGATTAAAGTAGTGAATTATAATGAGACAGATTACTTCATTTTAATTATTATTGGTCATTGTTTTAATGTTTAGTGTTTGACAATTCATATCAGACATAAACAAATTTAAAAAAAGCTTGTTTTGAACTCTATAATGGATCTGAACGATTCACTGACTGACTCAAATCACAAAATTTGTTTCATGAATCTTTTTTGAATGACTCATTTCAGAATTGATTCATAAGAGTCATTTGTTCTCGACTCAGACATTATGGCTCACGCTGTGGTTTGTTGTTGAAACAAGATGATATCTAAGAAAACCATATATTTTCTCAACTGTTGCCAATAGCTACATCATTTTAAAATATTGTCCCACATTTTACATTTTTCATTTCATATCGGACAAAAAAACGTAATTGCTCTGCTTAAGCGCTAGTCATGACTCCTTTAAAGGAACCCCAGACAAACTTAAAATTGTTCATCCTACTGGGACATAAGAAATAAAACACTCTTTTTCTGCATTTGATCTGTGGCACGCTGCATTAGGCAGGTGTGGAGAAGTTGGCGCTCCTCTCAGCAATCGCATATAATGTGTGAACAGCATGTGAGTGTATAACCAGGCTTGAATGTGCTGAGAGATGTTTGAAAACAAGATGAAGAAGACTTTGTTGGAGGATGGAAAAAAAGAATGAGGACAGTCCAAGGGTGGAAAAATAGAGCAAGGAAGGCGAAACTTAGATGGCTATATAATAAATATAATATAATAATAAATATACAAAAACTTCCACTGGGGAGCGAATTGCAAGAGTAGTCTCCAGATGCCACAGACAGTGAAAAGGCCATTTTAAAAGTTCAAATTCTGCAAGTTCAATACGGGGCAACCATATAGGGGAATAACCTTAACATAAAACCTCCAAATTGCTTTAAAACAGGGAGAAAATGTCTGAAAGATCTAGAATGCAACACACAGCTGGACCTAAGCTTTATCTCCACAGAGAGAGAGAGAGAGAGAGAGAGAGAGAGAGAAAGAGAAAGAAAGAAAGAGAGAGAGAAAGAAAGAAAGAAAGAGAGAAAGAAAGAAAGAAAGAAAGAAAGAAAGAAAGAAAGAGAGAAAGAAAGAAAGAAAGAAAGAAAGAAAGAAAGAAAGAAAGAAAGAAAGAAAGAAAGAAAGAAAGAAAGAAAGAAAGAAAGAAAGAAAGAAAGAAAAAGAAATAACATTATAACAGCACTGTTTATGTGTTTATGAGTCAGCGTCGGGGGAATAAACCTGATGTGGGATCAGAGCAGGAACAGTCACCATACAGAATGAGATGTCTATAAGCATAACTCACAGCTAATAAGGGGATTATGGCATGTAATCAAAGCTGGGGTCCTTTACGTTCTTCACTGAAATGAAATACAATTACTGCCTTATGATCGGGACATAACTGTTCATTGACGGATGATCTTAATCCATCCAGAGGATAACAGAAATGAAACACAATGAACATTTGATGAGGGTCCAGAAGACTAGAAATAATGATTATAACTCTACTGTGAATAAACAGAGGTTTTAGCCTGCGTGTGGTCACAAGATTGATTACTTCTATTGCTCACACTCAGGATTAAGGATATGAATAAACTCTAACTCTGAGTATTAATCATAGATATGCATATTTGAGACCCTTTTGTAAGCATCCATCTAGTAGCCACTCAGAACACTCTAGCAACCGCATATCACTGTAATGAAAAAAAAAGGGGAAAAAACCCAAAAAACATAGCATAGCAACAACCACCCATAACATTATAACATCAGCTCCTTGAGGCCACTGTCCTGCAGAGTTCAGCTCCAAATTAAACACACCTGAACCAGCTAATCAAGGTCTTATTAGGCATACTACAAGGCATACTATTTCTGCATCCCAATTTTGGGGCTGCATCCTTCAAAGGGCACATTCGAAGGCAGATTGCATCACCGTGGCGCAAAGAAGGATGTCCCAATTGAAAGGGCTCCTTCAAATGCGGCCTCAAAATTCATTACACGCCAGTGACAACAGGATTTTTTGGAGAGAAATTGCCAAATAACAGTTTTAAATGTAAGTATTGGGTTTCAACTTACTCAAATATCTAATGATACAAATGTACAGATAAAAAAACCTTAAAGTGGTTTAAATGTTGACTTATATCTTACTAAGGTGTGATTATATATGGTTTATACTTTTTATTATATATAGAAATGGACCATGGTTTGTGAACCCTGTTTTGCTTTCAGACAGTTTAACATAACGTTCAAAAAAGTCTAGTACAAACGTTACTGCCACTCATCACTGGCAGCTGTCACAGCTGTTAAGTGACAAGAACAATCCTCTGTAGGCTAGACCGTCACATTTAACAAAGCTCAGTTCAAACTTTGTGGCCTTTGAAGGCGTGGTCTTTGAAGTCCTTCGAAGGATGCAGCCTTTGAATTGGGACACAGCTTGAATGTTGAAGCAAGCTGGAGCTAAAGTCTGCAAGACAGTGGCCCTCCAGGACCGATTTTGGACACTACAACATTCTAGCAACCACATAAGGAACAAGAAACACATTAGCAATCACAAAGCAACAACCTAACAACACCCATAACACCCTAACAACATCCACAACATCCTAGCAAGCACATAAGGTACTAAATCCACTCAGAACACTTAGGCAATTGCATATCAACAAAACAGTAACTCCCCAGTATACCTTAAAAAACATCTACAACACCCTAGTGGACCACCCAAGATCATCCTAGCAATAACAACTAAACAACTAGAACACTTTAGCAGTTGCATATAGCAATGGACAATCACCCAGAATATCCTAGCAAATGTATAACAATGTAATACAAACCACATCCAAACACTTTAGCAATATCACTGCAATGACCTACAGTAACAACAACCCAGAACACCCTAGCAACCAACCAGAAAATCGTAACATCCATATATAAAAGGCACTTACAACCTCATAGCAAAGTTTAGCAAACACTTAGCAATGACCTAGCAATCACCCAGAACACCATAGCAACTGCATAGCAAGGTCTTGGCAACCATCCATAACACCCTAGCAACACTGAGGTGACTTTTGGACAAACACTACTCACATTTTCATCAATCAATCAATCAATCAATCAATCAATCGATCAACTGCGTAGCAACGTCTTGGCAACCATCCATAACACCCTAGCAACCTAGCACCACTGAGGTGACTTTTGGACAAACATTACTCACATTTTCATCAATCAATCAATCAATCAATCAATCAATCAATCAACTGCGTAGCAACGTCTTGGCAACCATCCATAACCCCCTAGCAACCTAGCACCACTGAGGTGACTTTTGGACAAACACTACTCACATTTTCTTCAATCAACCAATCAAACAATCAATCAATCAAACAATCAATCTATCAATCAATAAATCAATCAATCAGTCAATCAATCATATTACTGTTACTATCTAGATTTTTTATATATTTTATGAAATCAATCAATTAATTTATATCTAATTTGTAACACATATTTGTCAGTAATCCCCACCAGTAAAGAGAATTTCACCTCTCAGCTCCTTCGATTCAACATTTTTTTTTTTTTACTTTAACAGAACTACAATTTCTTCAGTAAATTCTTCAGTAGTCTCTCTACTGCAGTGTGTTAGCCTGAATTCTCTGGCTGAAGTCTAAAGCAGCACTGACTCATAGAGTGTGACTTTTCTAAATCAAAGCCCTCATCCTGTAGACTCTCTCACAGACATACACAGACAGAGAAACATTGCACACGCACAGAGTCCCAGTTTATTAGCGCCGACTGCCTCTGATTGCGCTCAACAGCATCTAATTAACTGTCATTAGAAAGCAGATGTCTGTGCCCAAGGCCTTCAATGGATTATTGTGTGCAAAGCGCCCAGCCTGTGAATACACACACACATACACACGAAAAGAAGGTACGTCAACCACTTCCTGTACTTCTCCCCTCCAAACCAATTACAAGCTCAGTAATTAAACCATCCTTGTAGTATAAATATGTATTTGTGTATTATTGAAGACTACTAAACAGAAGGGTGAGGGAGGACATGAAGGATAGTGTAGCTGAGTCATTTTTAATAGGAGTAAAGTGCCCTGAGGTTTGCTGTCTGTCACTGGCTCAGCAGCTGGGCAGGTTGGCTTGTATAATGGACATGCTGCAGTCTGGTGTAATATTCACTTCTGAAGACTGACAGAGAGCTTTATGTGATCAGAGAGAGAACACTGAGGATATAAACAGAGTGCTCACACTCCAAAACACGTACAAGCTATCAGACTCACCAGGTGTCACCACTTTACAAAAGTTTTCTACTACATTTTTTATGTAGACATTAAAGTCTAAACAGATTTTAGGCTTTGGCATTCTTTTAGGGAACAGCCCCATCCATCCATCCATCCATCCAACCAACCAACCAACCATCCAACCAACCAACCAACCAACCAACCAACTTAAAAGAACTGGTATCTATCTTAATATATTTAAAAATCAAATTTATTCATGTGATGGCAAAGCTTAATTCTCAGTCATTAGTCCCGTCTTTAGTGTCACATGATCCATCAGAAATCATTCTAATATGCTGATTTGGTGCTCAGGAAACATTTCTTATTATTATTAATGTTGAAAACAGTTGTGCCGCTTAATATTTTTGTGGAAACCGTTATACCATTATACATCTTTGATGAATAGAAAGTTCAAAAGAACAGCATTTCTTTGAAAGAAAATGTAATATTATAAATGTATTTACTGCCAATTTACTGTCAATTAAATGCTTCCATGCAAAAAAAAGTAGTATATATTATATGGTATGGTAGTGTATATTATGCTCCAAATGGAAGAATGGAAGAATTCAAGCTTTAAGTAATACTTAAATGCAACCAAGCCCAAAATGTATTTGTAGCTAGTCAGAGTACAAAAAAACTGAACAAAATGCACAGGTCTCAAAATGCATTTGGTTGTAAAAAATAGTTAAACTTAAAAAAGGAAGTCTATCTAACATAAAAATTAATAAATAAATCAAGTAGGCCAGTAATAGATTTGTTCAATAATATGGAAATAAAAAAAATAAAAAAACTTTAACTTGACTTTAAGCAACTTTTAGTAAATATTCATCTGCTACAATAATGTAATGCTTCCTAATTATCATAATTAGTTGTTTTTCTCAGTAAATAATTTTTTAGCAAATATGTACAATTAATTAACCAGCATAAATATTTTTTTCAATAAAACCTTTTAATTAAATGACAATCCTAGTATTTTCATTTCACATCTGCCCCTTCAATGTTTTTATGATCAGATGTATTTTCATAATCACAACCAAAAGTAAAATAAAATTTGTAAACCTAAACAAGAGCCACATGAACAATAAAGGCAACCTTCTAAATTTTATGGGCATTTTTAACCTTGTCCTAATATAACAAGCAGAGGATATTCACCATAACGACAATGAGAAGTCACCTTTCAATGATCGTAAAAAATACTGCTGTGTGGGATGATTTTATAGAATTTATAGAGCATAATTAATTTGTTTTATTTCAATATAATATCACTTCAAAAGCAGTTTTTTTTAAATAGCTGATGCCTCATTCAATTACAAAGCCAATAATGTATTAGTAAAAAAAGAGAGTTTAATTCTGCAGGTCTCACATTGTTAAATCTATGTAAAGCAAACCACTAAAACACCCAGATTACACCACTAGATGGCAGTATGTCAGTTCTCTCTGTCCACAAGTGTGCAGTCAGTTCTCCTGCCACCTTAATGAAGGGAAACTGTCTTTAAAAAGCATTAAGATTGCATTTATTGGGTTACTATTGAAACCGACTTGTATTTAGCTTTCTTTGCGTTTCTACAAAGACAGTGGTGAGGTAAATGAATATGGCCAACCCACACATACACCCACTAGCTCTGAGACCTCCTGCTGTGTGCTGCAGTTTTTACACACATGCACACACACACACTGTCTCACTAAAGGTAGCGCGATGGGTGTAGGACAGAAATACCTTATTGGAAAGCAAAGGACCGGCACGCTAATTAAAACACATGGAGGCGGAAATCAGAGAGCGAACCCGATACACTGGCAGATTCTCAAAGAAGTTCACTTTTCTCCATCCTTCTTTCTCATAATTTTGTCCGTATCCTTTTTCACCCTCTCCTTTCTTATAGCATCATTATTTACACAAACAAATGCCACAAAACAAAGAGAGCAGTTTGTAATGAGCTGCATTTCTGGTGGAAATTATGAAATGTTGTTTAGAGTTGACCAGTTCGGCTATTTGAGGTATGAAAATGTATGTGTGCAAGCAAGTGGAAAAGTGGTGTTTTAGGCCAATTAAAATAGGTGAAATCTATCACACGAAGAAGACCAGGGGCTTGGATTCCTGCAGTCAACAGGAAATGAGATCAGCTTATTTGGCTGACATGTCCCCATTGTGACAAATTACCCTCCCTGATTCACTTTCACGTTCTTTGCTTTGCCTCCTCCCTTCTCAACAGCTTTCCCTCCCACTGTCTTCACCTAGTTTCTCATCCTCTGCGCTCTTTTTCTGCATATACAGTTGGAGGGAAAAGTATGTGATGCTTTGACCTCAAGAAAGAAGTTTGGATCAGAAATCCAAAGAATACTGCTTAAAGGTACACACTACATGGGTTGGATGGGTTAAATGCAGAGGACAAATTTCGAGTATGGATTACCATACTTGGCCTTCATGTCATGTTAACTTTTTTTGTTCTAAATCTAGTCAATACATTATTAATCCTTTTCCAAAACATGTTTTTGTCTTATTCACTATGATAAGCCTATTATAAATGTTTATATTTTAGACCTGACAGGATGGTTTTCGTGGGGAAATTGCGTACGTGTCACTCACCTTTGCGTGTCTCGTCATATCCGTAAATAGAGAAAAGTTGCTCCGGCTACTTTAACGCGCGTATGGTGTGGGAGCGGCATAGGTTAGTTGATACAACGAGCGAGAAAGGTTGACATGGAGCAGCTTAAGATCCTTTCCATCTAAACTGGTTATACCGCTTAAGCCTAGTAGTGAATGTTTTATGGGCAGTAGGATAACCATATTCATACGCAAAGAGCGAAAGCACAACGAAAACAATGTTCTTCTGCAAAATTCATGCAGTTTGAACCACTAGAGGGCCAAAAGTTACATAGTGTGCATAGAGTGCATAATTTCTCCTGACCGTTGATTGATCTGCAATTACAGGACATGTTTAGTGGATGTTATTGGAAGGTTATTAGTGGTAAAAATGGAAATTATGTCATAATTTACCTGTATGACTTTCTTTTATGGAAAAACTGTTTTCAGGGGACACACATTGGACCCTGTTGACTGTATGGACAAAAACCACAGAAAATTTGTTCAAAAGATGATCTTTTGTATTCTGCAGAAGAAAAAAAGGTTTGGAAAGACATAAGGGTGAGTAAATAAAATCAGAATTTTACTTTTACGGTGAAATGCTCTTTTAAATCCAAGGGTTCACATACTTTTTCCACCTTACATTTTGAATATTTACAATGTGCTTTCACATTTTCAAATTAAAAAAAAAAAAATGTTTGTGTGTTATTTGCTTAAGCATTCTGTGTCTGCCTAATGTAGGTGTTGACAATCAGAAAAAAGTATGTAAACACCACACTACATTATTCCACCTCTAAATGCTTAATGTGGCCTTTACAAATGCACATCACTGCCTCCCCAAGCAGCTCACCACACATCTGGACTGGATAATAACCTGTCAGTCTTTTTCCCTCTGAAAGCATTTGTTTTCAGAGCAGCGGAGGGCTGTTATTACCCTGCGTGGTGTGAGCAAGGGAGGAAACTCTGCAAATTGAGCCATTAGAGCAAGAGTTGGGAGTGGCCTGCATTATTGCTCTTAATGGGAGCCTGCATGGGCGAACGGCATCCCGCACAAGGCGATAACAGCGTGTGTGTACGTACGAGCCAGAAAAAGGGAGGGAAGGCAAGTGATTGTGTGGTTAAAAGGGCGAGGAGTGTTGATTGACACACTACCGGCTTAACAATTCAAACCCCCTTGGGATCTGGCCTAATCAAGCTCCCTTTCAGGCCACAAAATGGCCGAATCGCTAGGGCCCCATTTCAACTTCCCTCTTAATAGAGGCTGCGACTGCTCACTAAACAGTGCAAGAGGGGGTTCTGGAGTTTTATAAAGCCAATAGCACAAGCAGGTCATCATCGTATCCCAGTGGCGAACGAGACTCCAAGCACTTTAGAGCTCCTTCAATTAGAGCTCAGCGTCTCCTACTGAAAGAACCCGGTAAGTGCTCCAGTCTTCCAGCTCCTCGGGGCTCTGTGGAGGAGAAGGACTTAATTAAATCACAGAGGCTTCGCCAAAGAACGCGGCCCAGGGCCAGCTTTATGATTTATGGGTCGGCCGTGGAAAACAGTGAAGGCTGGTCCTCAGAGGTGACAGTAGAGACTAAACAAACGTTTGAACCCAAGAAATGCTCTCCGTGGAGCATCGGCTGAACTTTTAGAAAGTGTATGCTCAATAACACCTCGTCTGGTGTTGGTGTACAAACACTGGATTTTGGCAGGAGGAAGTTAGCACTGTTTTACACCCCAAATAATGCCCTCTACTAACATCCGTCATCATTCACACTATATGCACATTCATAATCAAGCTACAATTACAGCCGGTTACAGCTACAGTCAAAAAGTCTCTATCTGTGTTTTACAAAAAAGAAGGGCATTCAGGATTGAAACAACATGATTTTTGGTTAAACTATTCCTTTCATGGCTTCTAACTGAAAAATAAAAACTAGAGAGCCATTAGTTTCTAAAATTCAACATTTTGGAACTAAAGCTGAAAAAAAAAAAAAAAAAAAAAAAAAAAAAAGATTTAGAAAGTTATTTGTAAGCATACTATGAAAAAGTCAGAATTGTGACATATAAACTTAAAATTGTGAGAAAAAAAGAACTGTGAGAGAAAAAGTGTCTCTTTTATTCTGTTTTATTTCTGATTGTTTTTCAGCTTTCAAGACTTTTTTTCTCAGAATTGCGAGTTTATATCTCACAATTGCAAGACTTCATAACTTTGTTTATTGTTTATATCACACAACTTTGAGAAAAAAAGTCCAAATTACCTTTTTTATTTTTTATTCAGTGGTAGAAACAAGCTTCCATAGTATAGATCCCATTTTTTTATATGATCAAATATTGTTAAAAAAAAATAGTCTAAATATTAATGTTTTACTACCAGTAAATACAGTTTTACTACCAAACAAAATTACAGTTACAATTGATTCAACATTGCAAATGGACCTCAGCTCACCATGCTAAACACTGACCAATAGTATTTTTGTGAAACACTACAAAGCTTCTTTCAAATACCATTTATTACAACAAAGCTCTTTTGTGAACATGTACAGTACCTTTAACTACAAGTAATGGTTCCTGGTTAATTTCGAATCAGACATAACCAAAAATGATTCAGTGAGGGAGTCAACAGTAAACACAGTAAATCTGATTCACACTGCAAGTTTGACACCACTTTGTAAAATCTGACTCATTAAAAAGAACCAATTCATAACTGTCACGATGGAAGCACACAAAGTTTTTCAGACTGTCATCAATGCAATTTTCATTTTTTGGCTTTACACTCTTGCTCTTTGATAAACAATAGATGGAACAGAACTTTTCTTTTCAACTGCCATACCATTTAAACAGCTTTTGTAGACATTGACAATCAATGATTTAGCATGACTGACTGAAGTAAGTGTAAACCCCTATAGGCCACCTGAGCACCAGACACTAAACGCAACTGTCCTTTCCTTTCAGAGACAGAGAGAGAGAAACTACAGTACAAAACTACACTTAACACCCTCCAAGACCCTACACTGCATTGCAGCAGACACCAAGACTAAAAATAAGTGCTTTCTCACACCAGACCAGAGGATGTATTGCAGAGCAGAGCCAGATAAGGGCCTTTAAAGCATGTAAGGGTAGCGGTTATCTGCCAGCGACCCCTGCAATAGATTATTATAGTGGTCAGATCATACAATGGACTCTTAAAGCTGCGCAACACTGTACCGCATTAAGCGCCATACCGTAGCTGAGAGAACTAAGCGCAGGGATCATTCTGATAGGAATATGGGATGTTTTCTTTTCCTTCCATCACCCACAGGTGCACTTAAAACAGAAACCAATCTACAAGTCACTGTTGGTCTTATAGCGCTCAGGAAGCCATTTGCAAAATCGGAATAAAACACAATCATATTTACCACCCTCGCTTTCATTTCGCACTCCACAACTCACTTTTTAACAAATTCCCTCTCTCTAAGCTGGAGCGTTATTCCCCCAGCAGGCATTTGCTGCAGTATATCTGCACGAGTGGTATATTGAAATGGTTTGAGGTGTACCGGTGGTTGATTGGATGTGAAAAGAAAACAATGAAATAAGAGGGCCAGAACAGGGGGGAGGGAATCACAGTGCTCTGAAACAAATACTGTGTCGTTTGGTCACATGGGGGGCAGAGGGCAGCTACAAGATTTGGTTAAATTCAGAGGGTGTCGCTCAAAAAACGACCTATTAAAATCACATTCGGTGGCATCCTTCCATTGGAAAGAGGCGAGTCAATCATCGAACGCGCTGTTGCCTGAGGCAAAATAATATGGTTCATATTTCTCTCTGCTCCGAGCTGTCATATATATGATTCACATTAGCGTGCAAATAAGTGGTGTGTCTGGCTTTCGCAGGTATGCGTGGCGCAGACATTCACAGGTACGTATGCGGCTGTAGAGCATGTGGTGGATGTGGATGAGGTGAGGTGACCCTCTCACTGGAATGTGAAGCTGTCTATCTTTGAACGCCTGGAGAGCACATGTGGAATGAGGGAATAACCTTGAGCGAGATTTGAACTAGTTGGGTAGTTTTGCCGAGGGTGACACTGTGTGATTGTCTGCGCTCTGCTCCGTTCTAATCCAGATCAATGAGAAACCTGTTTTGTTGAGTATCCTCATAAGAGCAGTCTTAAATGAGTTAAACGTCTAACGTCTTAAATTAACTTAAAGAGATGTAAGAAAATGAGATCAGCAGCAGCTCTTAAAGTGACAGCAGGCTAATAAACCAGTTGCTGTGTTGTCTGTCATTAATGTTATTCTAAGAACAAAGGTGACAGAGAAAATTGTATCTTTAATAAAATCTCATTTTTAAAAAATAATTTATGCAGTGGATACTGTAAAGTGTTTAATAACTTTATTCAATTTCTGTATATTTATAATGTATAATAAATGTATATGTATAATAAATGTCAGGTAAATATGACATTTATTATAATGGGTCTAAGTGAAGATTGTTTTAAGTTCACTTAAATTAAAAGTTGTTATTTTTTAAAGCCTAATAAATGTTAAAAATTGATAGCTTTTAGTTATACTGTACTGTTGAATGTAATTAATTTAATGAAATTTAATGAAAATAATGAAAATATTTAATGAAATAAATCAATTTCATTGACGTCAATGTAATGAGACGTCAGTACCAGTTTTAGTATCAGTGATACTGGCCTATATTCATAAAAAGATGCCATTAAACTAATATTTAAAATATATATGTCTTTAAGTTGTTTCTACATTAATTTGGAGAGTAACAGTGAAATTATTACAATAAAAAAAATATTAAAACCTCCAATGTTTTTAATCATGATTAATTACAGAAAAATGTGTGTCTTCATCATCTTTCATCAAAATGGAATACTTGCACAGCCTCAGAAAAGACTTTACATTTTGGATAACAGTGGATAAAATCAAGTCTTGTCTAAATTTGTTTCATGTTGAATATCTTGTTTCACTCTAAAATGCATAAAATTATGTTGCTTGTAAATGCCAAATTGATGTTGACTATTAGAAAGGCTTCTTGCCTTTAAAACTTTGCTCTGAATTTCTTTTTTTTTTTCTTTTTTTTTTTTTTTTTACCTCTGCTACTGAAATACATTTTTGACACTAAGAATCTTGATTGAAACATTTTGAAAAGTGCAGGAATATGCTAATCAAAAATAGATTTTCTCTAATCAGAGTTAAATTCTAGTATCAAATTTGTTTGCAACAAGATGGGAAAAGAAAATCACCAAACTGGGGCTCTGCGGCAAATGCTTTCAGAACAAAAATAAAATTAAAAAAAAGCATCTATTCTCCTCTACCAATCAAAACAGCAGCTGAAAGAATATCTGTTACTACAGGCAGCTAATGAAATGGGATTTCTGAATACTCTTTATGAGATGACGACAAACGCTTGGATGTAGAATTAAAAGAAATCAACTGGGTACACCGCAAAATGCTTTTCTTTGTTCTTTATTATGTTTCATTTTGATCTTTGAGGGAGAAAAAAAAAAGCCATGAGGAGTTTTATATGGGAACTCTGTAAGTGCAAGGCATTATGGGTAGGATGACTCTCTGTAATGAGTCTTCTCGTTCTTTAAAATTGGCTTCACATACGTTCTATTTCCAAAAGAGCAAGAAAATGAAAGGAGCTCATCTGATGAATCTCAATTCATAGCTAAATGAAAATGAAAGTCAAATATGGCAGATATTCTGCTACAGCACTGAAAAGAGAGTGCGAGTGAGAGGGAGAAAAACTGAAAGAAAGAAAGAAAGAGAACAATCTTGATCTTGTCAGTCGTCTGCCTGGGTTGATTGGAAAAATCTAGCTGCCCAGACTCCCAGCACCTGGGATCCATGTGGCCTGTAAAACAGAGACTTTTGATGGCTCTTCATCAAAGAAAAGACTCTATTTCAAGTCTCGCACACACTTTTGAACTCTTATTCTTTCCACTCAAGACAAAAGTAAGTTCTCCAGCATCTGATATGTCCCCAGCTCTCTCAATAACCATCTGTTATGGCATTTCCCCCCTGAAGAATCGCCCTAGTCCTCCTCCTCTCTCTCTCCTACCGAGCATAAAGCAGAACCCCACTGATGTCTCATACTTAGTAAATTACATTTGCAACCAGCAGGAATAAATACTAGAGATAAAGACTGCTATGTCCTCAAATCCATTAGAATCTCATATTCACACATCGCAGAAATCACATTACAACACAACTAATATCATTTCACCCAATTCGGCTGCCGTGAGTGAAACAGTAACATCACACGTAATGGATTTTTTCCCCTCATGGCCTGCTCTGACTGTTAGATTTCCTTCCCATCTTCTCGCTTTCCTTGAACATTCCTAATGTTCTTCATGTCTGAGTAAAATGTAAATTATTTGGGTGTATTACATCACAATCACTGGGGGGAGAGTGTATGTTTACATGAATCAGATTATGTTGTGAACACTGACAGTAGACAACCTGACAACCCGGAATCCATACAATATGTACTGTGAAACACACAGGGGTTTTAAAGCAAAAAGTAACATGCTTTCTTTATTCAATAAAATGCTCAATTCTGCCATAAGAACACTTTTAGGAAAACTGAACTCTTATGTGCATAGTAAACTAAACTAAAAACTAAACTACCATGTTCCACTGTAAACTAAACTAATCTAAACTGTCTGTTTTTGGGTAAATCAAACAACCTGTCAAGAACATGCCTGGTTCACATTTCATTTCTAAAAATACAAAATTAATAATTTGCCTACAGTAAATTAAGCATATTTTTTAGACATTTAAGGTTCACTGCATTGTGACATTATTTTCATGACAATTAAGCACATTATACCACCAGTTCTCACTAGTGTAATGGCAAAATAAATCCCATTCTCATTAAAATAATGACATATTGCTTCTAACTATTTATACATCAGAGTTTTAACCTAAAAGTAGCATCTGTTGTACTGCCTTTATGCTGATTTTAATTATAAAAAAAAACTGATTACTGTTACAAGACATCCTGTATTGCAGTAATTAGAATTTAATGAGAAATATCATGGAGAATAATGAGGAAAAAAACTCAAAAGTAAAACGCCTGGACGCATTATAGTAATTAGAAATTGAGTGGGAAATATTCTTAATTGACATTAAAATAATGCTGCAAAAGCAGGTTTTATTTTCTTTATGCAAAACAAAAAAAGTTTGAGGAAATACTATCCAACATTAGTTTCTGCTAATAGTGAGGTGAGACGCCACAGGGATAGAAAAAGAGATGTGCTTAGCCAGCCAGGGCAGCACAAGTCACTGATGACCTGTAAAGACATTAACTGAAAAAAAAACCATGATAGCAACTTACAAGCAATCGCAGTAAGGCAATAAATGCCGCCTTGCACCTTAATTGTCCTCTTTGGCATCTTTTAGCGCAAAAATTAGCAGCACTACCTTAACTAACGCTTACCAGAAGTACCATTAATGGCATCAGAGAGGACACAGCCACCCACGATAATGAAGGATGCCAAGGTGAGCTGTATCAGTGCCCCAACACAATCAGGCTGCCAGCCAGAGCTTCACAGAGCCTGCACAGAGCATCCAGGGCTACGCAGCAGAGAATTCGTTTCAAATGAGAAAGAGAGAAAGAAAGAGAGACTAGCCTGGAGTAACTGTACTAAATCATGTTTTAAATCAAATTCAAATCATGTGGCTTCACCAGGGATACTCCAGCCAGCTTGCCCAAAGCTACAACAGATTCCACTAATGCAACATTATGACACCAACGTCTACAGACTCATGAATAAGCACCATTTATAAAGGAGATGGAAGAGTTTGAATTAATCAAATAAAACTAGGATTGGTAATTGAAAATTCCCCAGAATATACTGTATATATATACAATTCTGGGGAATTTTTTTTGAAGTGTCCAAGGTGTCTGAATAAATTTTGGTTTGACTGTATGTATATGTATATGTGTATACACACACACAGTCAAACCAAAAGACACCTTGAACATTTTATTCATTATTACAGTTTATTCACTATAGTTAAAAAAAAAAAAAAGGTAATAAAATATGAAAAGAACTGTGTCAGAATAAAATAATCTTAATTATGTCAGATAACACTTAAGCAAAACATGGTCAGGTAAAAGTGTCTGAATAATTTTTGGTCCCAAATTTTTATCAATTTTACTGGTAGTCCACTGTATGAAGAATTGTTGGGTATAATATGTCAAAGTTTATAATATGCTATCTTCACTTGCATAAATTAACTATAGTGTCCTGCACCCACTAGTAAAAAAAAAAAATATATAAAAAATTATATCTAGTGTCTGAATAATTTTTGGTTTGACCGTGACTGTATATATATATCATTAATATACTAGTATCAGTATAGAACTGATTTGTTATTATTGTTCTGTACTCTGAAATCTGAAATGATCGAATAATTCAAAGGAAAAAAATGCTTCTGAGGGCAGTAAAAACAAATATTTTCTATGTTAAGGCAGCGGAAACAAGACAAAACACAAAAAACAACACAAAACAAAACAAAACAAAAAACAAAACAAAAAACATTTTGATTGCCTTGTACATTTTAACCACTTTGGACTCTATTCCTTAAATCAAACTTTCTTTTTTTTTTCCTTTTCTAAGACTGGCAATTCAATGATGGCATATCGTTTTTTTGGGTTTTTTTTTTTTTTTTTTTTTTTTTACAGGTGAACATTGGCAGGGATCTAACCAGCATGAGAGCTAAGTGAGCACAAACAGCCGTCTTCATCCTCCATTCCTATTTTCAGCTTCTCTAATTTGCTCTCACCCTCTCCTCGTGTCTTTCTCCTCCAGAGAGCTGGGCCTGGTATTCAGCATTCATTCTCTCATATAAAGAGCCTAATCGGGGGTTATTACCTGCTCAGCATGTCAGGCACACCGCCTGAGCCAGAAACTCTGATTCATCATTAGAAACGTCTCAATCTCCAGTTTAAAAACATAGCTCTGCACATTCAGTCCATTGCTTGAACAGGAATTATAAGCTTTGGAAACATGTGCACAAGATACGCTCTATAAGCTCTATAAACTCAAGCAGCATTAATGTTAAAACGTTAAGCCTCTGTATTTAGTGTAGTGTTTTACATGCTAATAATATTACAGTCTTCACCTGGATATATATGACATCTTATTCATGCACAGGAAGTGTGCCCATGTCGGTCACTCAGGAGGCATATGGTTGCTGTCCGATGATCAGGCCAGGAACACAAGCACAGGTCATCATCAGTAATTGTCAATTATATGCTTTGATTTGCATTTAAGTCTAATTTGTATCCTTTAAATGGGCAGTTTCCCTACAGCACTTCGCTGGATTATAGAAGGAGTGAAGAGTGTTTGACCCAGAGCTTAATTAATTCAGAAAGATAGATTGTCCAATCCAATAATCCAATTAAAGTTTATTAGCCATTAGAAGCTGTGCATCTCTCTCTCTCTCTCTATGTATATATCCCAAATAAATGGGTCTTAGACAGTACCGCAGGGGGCCCACCAATTATTATTTGATCTCAAACTCATTTATGTGAAAAAATACATAAAAAGTTAAGAAGCTAAATGTTTCATTTTTGCTCCCACATTTAAAAAAATGATTACATAAAATTTAAATGTAATGTACAAGTCTATGACTCGGCACATCAATAATGATTATTCTAAATGGCGTAGCAATGTAAACATCATAAAAAAGAATGTAAATACATTAATATGGTACATAACACGTTATAATAGGTGAGGCAAAATAGTCTCAGTGTTTTTGGCCATAACAACAAAGTCAATGGGTCCAGTGGGTTGTTTTTTAGAACCCCATTGATTTTCATTATACAGACAAAAACTGCATAATATCTTCCTTGTGGTTCCAGAAGAAAGAAAATCATGCAGGTTTGGAACAGCATGAGGGTGAGTAAATAATGGCAGTATTTTTATTTTGGGGTGATCTATCCCGTTTATTTTATTCAATGGGGTCCCTGCTCCATCTCTTTATCCTCAAAAGAGTTCTCATCCTGAAAAAAGACCCCTGCTCTAATACAAGATGGCCTCCATTTTGACAAGCTTGTTGCTTTTTTAGGAACGCTCTGAAATGGCCACTCTCCTCTCTTCTTTTTTCATCTTCTCTTCCTCCATTGCTCATCTTCCTGGGGACTGAAAGAGGAATCTGTTCCCAAACGAATCAACACCATAGACCGGCTTTCTTCTGAAGCCTGACCCCAGACATGCCAAAAGATCAATCAATTACTTCTCCACTTCAGCAATCAAACAACATTATTATCAGGCATCAACTCGTCGACCTGGAAAGGCTGGCGAATCAAAGGCTGCTGTGATGTAGCTACCAGAGCTCTGTGGCTCAGCGCTAACAGAGAGTGGCACCTGCCCTCCGCTCTGGGAGGTGAAACACAAAGAGGCAGCAATACGCACACAAACACAAGCGCACACACATATGTACACATATTGAGGTGTTAAGATGAAAGGTATAGACCAATCGGCTAACTAGACAGCCACATTCATCTGACCTCGAAAATCCAGAGCATTCATGCACACAAACAAGCCAGTGAATCACCATTTCCTGTACAGCTCTTTAGATGGCTTCAAAAGCACTATGCTAATGACTGATACATTTATATATGGTCTCAAACCAGTAGAGAAGCTTGCCTTTTTTGTATCATATGACTTAACATTAAAGGGATAGTTCACTCAAATTTAAATTAAGGTGTTCCAAACCTGTATGACTTTCTTTCTTCTGTGGAAAACAGAACAAAAAAACAAAACAAAAAAATTATATAGACATTATATAGAGAAAAACAGTTGAAACATTCTTGGGTTAAAGCATTTTGGGGTATATAATAATATAATATATAATAAAATGATCAATGATATAAATCAATGCAAAGTGGCCTGAAACCACTCATGACACAATTATTTATTTAGCTAACCCTAACTGGACTGTTTATTAAAGAAGAGAGCATGTTTGCCTGAAGCATACAAACACATTTGTGCCACAACATAACTCTAAATTGTTATAAAATACAAAGATCTTTATAATCAAAACAGGGTACAAATGATGACAGCTGTGAGCAAAAGGCACAAAGCAACAAAAAGGTCAGAAAATGTGTGGGAAAACGAAAAAAAACAGAGAAATAATGCAAAGGATTCCATAATCCTGCAAGAAATGGGTCACCTCTACAGTTCAACTTGGCCAAACCACAGCAATGTCAAAGGTCAAAGGTCACTGGCTAACACCACAGAGAAAAAAAGATGAGTGTGACACTAGAACCTGCCACAGATTTTGCAAATCCACTCCAAGCTATCCTCTATAATTCATTAAATTCCTGGCTGGGGTATAATCCAACCACTGGAGGCTAAAATTTAATACATAGAGGTGAGAGAAACCGGTTTCGCTATTATAGTGAGAAGTCATTGTGTGTGAGTGACCACAACACTGCGTGCAGTTATTAATGGGGAGCTGTCCAGCTGCGCAGTGACTGTAGTTTTGCTTGACAACAGGAGGGATAGCTTTGTCCTGCTGAAGTCAAAGGTCATTAGTAACGGTAGGGGTCTCACTGTGCTTATATGATACGCTTTGGTCATTACTGTTTCAGAGTGCCTGGCCTGAGAGAGACAGAGAGAAAGGAGAGGCATGTTTAATGCATGGCTGGGTGTGTGGAGCTAGCAGAGGCTATTCCGGGCCACAGTGATGACTATCATTGCATTAGAGAAGCCACTGGGCTGCGTTAATCTTTTATAACACACATAGGAGGATTCATGAGTTGCCTAAGATCTTCATGACAGTGGTCCTTATTCTTCTCAGAGCACGTGTGTGTATATGACAGCTGGCCAGCTGTTGACTGATGAGGTAAGGATTTGGGGGTCTCATCCCAACTCTGTGAGCAAAAGGCAGACAAAAGTATCTGTGTATATATACAGTCCAAAAGTCTGAGGCCGCATTGGAAATATGAACTAAAACAAACTCAAAACAAAAAACAAAACAAAACAAAAACAAATAAAAAGCAAAACAAAACAAAAAACAAAACCAGAACAGAAACAAAAACAAAACCAGACCAGACTTAAAATGATTAATATAATCAACAAAAAAAGAAGAAGCATTTTTAGAAGTGGTCTCTAACTTTTGGAATAGCATGTGTGTATGTGGCCGTCCATACATTTCTATTCTAGCCATCCTTCCATTCCTCTTAGGTCTCCAGACACTCACCTTGACAACAGCTCTCTCACTGTCTATCCACACCTTCCCTGGCTACCGCTTAGCAACAGGATGGGCTATTCTAGCAGTTTCCCATTTGAAATAATCTTTTTTTGTAACAGACTCACACTGGGAGTCAGTGCTCACATTACAGAGAGTGATAATTGTTGGGGTGTCTTCAGAAACGGCAACTGAAGTTGGAAACTTTCAAATTAAGACTTTTGTTGAAAGTGTTCATACTAGACAGGACACCAGTAAGAGGTGCTCTACAGCTTCTGGTGGAATACTAGCCTACTGATGACTGCATATATGCAGTATATACTGTTTACCGCCTACTAGTTTTTTAAAAAAACAAAAAAAAACAATATGCATACATTTATATGTACTGTGCTACTTTTTTGGTCACATGATTCTTCACGTTGCATGTTTAATTCTGCAAGTGGCACCTGTAAAGCATGATATTTTTCTAAATTCAATCAGATTATGAGGCCATTAACACAAAGACATTCAAAATTGGAAATTCCACTGGAATTTCAGCCAGTTCATTCAAGGAAAATGAAAGGTCAATTTGATCGCATTGTATTGTAGGATATCATTTAAAATAACTAATTTCTATTTTAATATATTTTAAAATTTAATTTATTCCTGTGATGTCAAAGCTGAATTTTCAGCAGCCATTACTCCAGCCTTCAATGTCACGTGACCCTTGGAAATATGCAAATTTGGTGCTCAAGAAATTAGTTTTTTATAGTATCTATGTTGAAAACAGTTGTGCTGCTTAATATTTATTTGGAAACGGTGACATTTTTTTCAGGATAAATATTTCTATTTTTCTAAATCAGCTGGATTTTTTCTAAATATATTTCTAAATCAGCTGGATTTTTGATAAATAGACAGTGTAACATTATAAATGCCTTTACTGTCACATTTGATCAATTTAATGCATATTTTCTGAATAAAAATATTAATTTAATTTAGTAGTATGGAAATATGCTGTTCGGAACACAGCCAAGCTTTGTCACTTTGGAAGATTAAAAAAATTGGAAAAATCTGAGACAAACAATAAAACAAACAAACAAAAATGCCAAAACTCAATTTCCCACTATGCATTGGTTATTTGAGAGATAAAGCTGTCAATGTGCCTTTGGGTGAGTGTGACAGAATGTTCAAATTCACTCAGAGTTACTCTCATTAAATCTTAGCAGTGGGAATACACAATGACTTTTAATTCAAAAAGTTAAACTTAGAAAGTTTTCCATAAGAAAAGACAAGGCTTAGACCCCCACTGGTCTGTCAAATCTGAACCACAATCTCAAGCAGACATGTGGCTTTATTAAATTCGAAAGTTAGTGAGACACAGAGGCAACTTGCTGAAGTGGCACTTTTTCACGGCGACTCTTTTGTTCGATACTCAGCTCTTTAGTATTTACTTACGCATGGAGCGCAGCAGAGAGGAGGGAGAGATAAAGGGCATCTGCAAGATAAAGCCATACCATAGATGAGAGAAACAAGAGGGGGAAAAGACAGCATAGCAGCAATTCCCCCTTTTCCTTTATAAGAGTGCAGATGTTCGTCCCTGCCATGCAAAACAAATAGCTGTGCTGCTCCCTTTGCCTGTTTTCTAACCTTTACCATGGAAAAATGCATTGTCTTCCTTTTCGCTGTTCTGTTTCTCTCTGATGTATAATGCAGTGCAATATTCACAGCTATGCCTCATAGTGTTTGTGCACATACGAGAGGGGTTATTTGCTCAAGAAAATCCCAGGATATATGAGAAAAGATTAAAAAAAGAAAAAAAAAGAAAAAAAAAAAAAAGAAAGGAAAGGCCTAGCTGAGGATACTCTTAAGACTTGCACGCCGGCTGAGACACTCATGCTGAATTCTAATGTGGGCCGGATTTGAACAAAAGGACATTGCTAAAGTAAAAATGAGAGGCATATACTTGTGTCACAAAATGAGGACAAGGGTTTAAATAAAACGTAAGGAATGGTGAAAAGGTGCTAGCAACCGATTTACTTCCATAATGTGGACTAGGATGAAAAAGGATGTTTAATAATGAAACTGATTGGATTGTGAAGTGTGGTCCCTACATGACATTTGGTTGAAGGGAAGGAGCTGAAAAACAAAGAACTGTCATCAGCAAGTCATTTCAGAGGTGAGGGAAGTTATATTTTTTAAAAAACACACCATTTTTGTGTGTGTCTCTTTAAATGGAGCTGGTGCTCCTGGCCCCCTTTCAAAAAGAAGCTGGAGCTTTAAGAGCTTAAACTCTGGCATACCGGCAACAACAAAACAGGACAATCTCAAACACTGAATTGTCAGAAACTGTCAGTAGCAGTGTTCAGCCTTACATGTTCAGTGATCTGTCATGTGACTGTACTACTGTGCATATTAAATGCGCGTTTATGAATTACATAGACGGTGAGCATGGTGGGATAAAAATAACGACATAGCTCTGGTCTCCTGGTGGCATCAGAAATTTCATTATTCTCCAGCTCATCGCATTCAAGTGGGCACCAAATTTTAACTAGGAAACTCATATTTATGATAATTCTGATAGCACGTGAGGGCAGCATCCGTGGAAACAGGCAGAGACAATGGTAGCTTTAGCAACATTAACCGTAAAGAGTGCCAAAAAGCTCTTTCAGAAAGGCAATTTGGAAGGACATATGACGTGTGATACTTTGTCTAGATCTGAAGTTTGTGCATGAAGCGTTGGTATTAAGCCATCTTTCAGAATCAACCTTTTTGAAAATCCAGCGATGAAAAGACCCTCGTTTGTGAAGCAGTCTGGCGCAAAATGATTGGCGCAAATGTTATTCTGGACATTTCCTTATAATTATTATCCTATATAATTTAACCACTATGTCCTCGGTGACTCTTATGTGCATTAGTACATCCCAAAACACAACACTTTTAATGCCTCTTTGGTGCAGACATTGTACAACTCCACATGCTACAGCAAGGATACAGAACTGGCACTCTGTGCTTCTCACTCAGGACTGTGTCTATGCTAATAAGGTAGATCGCCATTGGCTGAGGGTAGGGCTTCTCCCTACAATGATGTCATTGTAGGGGGGAATCTAAATCAGCTCATTTGAAGAAACTGCTTTTGATTTATAGGAATTATAAAAAAAATTAGTATGTGGATTTTTACCATTATAGGCTGGTTGTTCTCACACACTGCTGACACACATCAGTGTTCAAACACCTTATGAAAGTGAATTTTGCATAATAGGTGTAAGACTGATGCTGGTCTGTCTGGACCTGTTTGGACTCACTCTTGCAAAATTAGCCAATCACACCTCAGCATTGCCTTAATCTACATTTCCTTTCCTTCACCCCCTCTTCCCCCATCGCTTCTCTCTACATACAGAGATGACCAGAAATTCACCAAAAATCTATATGGTTTAATGTGAACAATCAGTACACAATGCTATATATGTTTGGTATCATTTGAAATGTCTCAGTGCGACTGGTACAATGGTCTCATCTACATGGAAGTAAACCAAAAAGGTAATAAAGGTTTAAGAGTTTAGATATACTCTGTCTGCTATCGTGGATGTGCCCCTTTCCCAGGGTCCTTCATCCAAACTACCTCCTGTTCCCCAACAAGGTGCGAACTCCCTAGGACCCTTGTCAATGCAAATTCCTATTGAAAGTTTTTACTTGGTCTGAGTATTTAAAGAAATGGTTGCAAAAGGCTATTCTGTAATCAGATCAGCCCACACTGCTGAGTGCCCAGGTATTTCTAATGTCAGGTATGCATCTTACTCAATTTCTGAGCATTTGTTGTTTTGTATTGATCATGTCATTGGCATGATACATTTACCTGACTATTAAATGTTATTCTTGATTTATTCTGCATTATTCTTAATTCATTATTTCTAGTAGATTAAAGCGAAGGTATTACCTTAAATTTGTGTTCAGGATAGATCATATGGGAGGCTCAATGAATGGAGCATGGGGCACATCATTTGAGACCATTTCGATTTCTGTTGCAGTTTTCGTAAATATAGAAAAACTACGCTTTTTGTTACGAGTAAGCAGAGCGTGACAGACTTAAAGGTAGATATTTACCCTGCATCCTCTGTCTAAGATCAGAACTGACTAGTTTGTGTCCGTGAAGAGCGCTCAGTCGGCCGAAGTGACTTTTCTAAGCGATACCGGGACCGCAGTGAACGAATAATTGAAAATATAAGGTAATCAGAATAATCAAAGATCTAAATTAATACATAACCAAGGATTAATTTCTAATTGAAAACGCTATATAAGAGTAATAATCATTTGAAATTGGAGTCAGATTAAGCGGGCAGCTAAACTAAAATTTAAACTAAATTCTAAAAATTAAAGTGAACTTCACAGGGGCACTGAAAAGACATACACGCATTGCACCTTCGCCCAGGCCATCGGATTCTGTTTTTGGGCCGATGGGGGGGTTCCTTACAATAGGTCCCCTTTAACTGGCAACTGAAAAAAAAATATATTTTTGATTTCATGTCAACTTTAAAGCCTAATATGATCTAGATGCAAAACCAGCAACTAATGAAGAAAGGATTTCATAAGGCTTCTAAACATAGAACGTAACCCTAAAATAGTTCTCACTCTTGTTTTGAAACTTTTAACTGTGGTGGTCTGTCTAAAGAAAATGTGTGAGCACCGTTTGTCCTTTCCGCTGTAAGAGGACACCAAATCAGCTGGAGACACTGCAAGGTGCACATACTAGCGGTGGATCGATGGCTCACCCCTAATCTCTGTCAACACAGAGGGAAGGAAAAGCGACAGAGAGACAGAGAGAAAGAGGGGGCAGAAACACATTTGTGTAAAAAATGCTTGTAGCACAACGAAAGCGGCTGACAGAAGATTATTACAGCCTGACAAAAGCCCCAATTGGGCCACGAGAGCCGGCTAAACAAACCCTCTCCAATCAAAGCACATTGATAATTGCAAGTGATGCTAGTGTTCAGTGTCTTCTGTCCTTTCAGATACATAAAAAACAGCATTTACACTCTATACCTGAATGAGAAGACACAACAAAATCGGTTATGGTGTGGTGAAACGATACTGATTTTGTCTGATACAGACACACAGTGACAGAAAGGCCTGTAAGAATTAAATAAGGTTCAATAAAAAAAAAAAAATAAAAAAAAGGTAAGCTCAATTGACAGAATTTGTTTTGTTACATTTTCTAAATTATGTTATATTTAGGCTTAAAACGAGAAAGGAAATTGCCAATGGGGTAAGAAAAAACAAAGATTAAAAAAATATATACATAAATATTTTATTTAATTTACTTTACAATGTGAAATGTTTTATGCATATTGCTTATCTTTTGAGGTTTAGATGTATTAACTAAATACAAGACTGATTAAGACAATCTGCAATGGCATACTAATATAAGCTCCATTAACAAATTAACAACAGTCCACATGACAAAAGCGATAAGAAAGAGAACTTCCTCGTGCTCCAGTAAACAGAGCATAAAGTGAGAGGTAAACACATTTGTATGGACCAAAAACTGAGTTTGTCAACTGACATACTGAGTCATTTAGAGACAAGCGAGGCCATTCTGGCTAATGGCAGTTTGCTATTGCACAGTTTGTTTATATAACACTAAAGTTTGACTCTTTCTTTAGGAAATGTCTGCCAGATGGTCCACGGAAAACTAGCCTCCTACACACAACTAACATGTTCTTTGTAAGGTGATAGCGACTTTTAAAAACACGTTTAACAATGTGAAAATATGTTATGTCTTTTGCAGTTTCACAGGTGGAAAGCTTTCTGTCATCACGCACCAATCAGATGACAGTGATGAAGCCTCAGGAGTGTGCTTATCATATTAGTGGCTCATATCCTACAACTATCAGTGAGATCCTTTACCGTCACTTGGTCCTAATATGCGCTGACAGTAGAAGAACAGGAAAGACTTTCTCTTATCGTGGCTCTTTGTTTCTGCACTGTCCTATCATCATGGCGGTCTTCCTATCTTGTGTAGGGCAAGACGTGACCAGATAATGCCTGGATGTGACTGGATGGATGAGAGTGTAGATGAATGAAAGGATGGATACCTGGAAAAAGATATCCAATAGCATTTGCATTCATCTCAATGCCAGCTGCTTGGTTGACGCAGGATATGGGACTGTGTATTCTGGGTATTTTGCTTTAAGAATATAGATATGCACTTGACAAGTCAAAAAATAATTAAGAAAATGTATTTTGCAGTGTATAAAGAACCTGAAAGAACCATATAAAAGTGGATTTGGGATCTACGCACAAAAGAACCAGTCATGTGTTTATACTGTCAACTTATGATGAACTACCACTACCTTCTTCTCCCAACATAAGACAATGGACATCAAGGGAGATGTTAAGTTGCTCTCCAAGCACATGACTGTAACCTACCTTTCTAAACTTCCTGTTTCAAGTCTCATCTTATTGTTTTAGCGGGGACAGGCTACCTGGACTACAAGCCCCTTGTTGTCAAATTTAATACGAAATTTTAAAATTTTCATGAGAGTAAATTTTTTAGGCCATTGTAAAACACATAAAACACAATGCTGCTTTAATATCTATGCTCACAAACACTCAAACTGATAAACTATTGGAGAAAATGTGTTTAACGCTATGCCACCAGTGGAGTAAAAAAAAAAATATACAGAACTGTCCAGGAAATTGGCCCCAGCCATCAATAACTCTAAAAGTTTTGACACTTCTCAAATAGCCTCCTCTGTGATCTTGCAGAATTGCTTTTTCCCATCCCTTTGAAGAAATTGATACCTTGTGTAAAAGAGAGCAAGAGAGAGATCAAAAAGAGGGGATGGAGGAGAAATATGTCAAACTAAAATAAAAGTGCTACAAAAGGTAAAAAAATAAAAAAAATAGAGTTTTACAATTACATACAATTGTATCCAAGTGTGAAACTGATGGAAGAGACTGTAAAACAGAGCTATACAGGGAAGAGGAGGAAAGAAAAGGATGAAAAAAATACAGACAGATACAGTGACAGTGTTTTGACACTTAACATGTGCTGTTTGAGTGTGTGGGTTTATAGTTTGGGGGTAAACGTGTCCTCAGAACTACATACAGTACCTGTCAAAAGTTTTGAACAGTACAATTTTTTTTAATTTTTTTAAAAGAAGTCTCTTAAATGCTCACCAAGGCTGCTTTATTTAATCAAAAATACAGTAAAAACAGTAATATTGTGAAATATTATTACATTTTAAAATAATTGTAAATTTCAATTTTAATAAATTTAAAAACGTAATTCATTCCTGTGATGACAAAGCTGCAATTTTCAGCATCATTACTCCAGTCTTCAGTGTCACATGATCCTTCATAAATCATTCTAATATGCTAATTTGCTGCTCAAGAAACATGTATTATTTTTATTCTTCTTCTTATTATCAATAATAATAATAATCATACATATAATTAATTTAAATGATGGACATGTATATTTTTATGAATATTCTGTTTATGTCACATTACGGACGTAAATATGGTTTCAAATGGCAATTCATGTTGACACACAAACACAAATCAAGCTGACAATAACTAATTTTCTAAACTTCTCAAATCTCCCTTTCAACTTTTCAACTACCAATACCCCGTCCCCACCCCAGCACAGGGATGCCGGCAGCTCTAACATCTGTTCTCTGGCAGGGGTGTGATCTCACAGACTCTGGTCCCTGCCAGGCCTAATCACCTCTGAGCATGGACGTATACAAGGGGAGAGATTATAGCAAGCCGCAGACTGCCCCCTTTTCAAAATGCCAACCTCAGTCAGGGCAGGAGGGTTTAAATACCACTCAAATGTCAGTGTGAGGCCCCACAAGTCAAACTAAATTACCTCCTACCTGCTTCGTCTCCCCTCTCGCTGTACTGAGCATGTCTCCAATTCGCATGCATAGCCAAACACACACACAAATATAAAAAACCACAAATTAGTGCGGCAGACAGTCACTCAAAAACACAGCAGCTAACAGACCAACATAAAACACTGCAAGTATTTCCAGACTGATTCAGGTAGTTGAAAGCAACGGAAGTGTACACAAACAAACAGACACATACACAAGCAGTCTTTATGGACCAACCGTATTGATCTATTGGGAGATTTGATACACAGCAAAGTGTTTTCGCACTTTGCGCTGTACAGTGTAAGCAGGGCCCATATATTAGCGTACAGTGAGCGGGTCTGGAGATGTGTGAAGCTACCCAAAGGTACTATCGATCCTCCTCGGACTGCTCCTGCCCAGCATCAATCAAAAAAGCATCAACTCCACACCTCTGAGATCTTCAACGTCAGCCTCTTCCACAGAGACTATTGATCACAAATAGCATGGTGAATTGATTGGCAGTAACATTAAGAGCTAGTATTGATTTTGACGTAAGTTTAGGTTCTTCTCGGTCACTGATAAAACAAACTCCTGCATCAGTCTGCACAGGTGCTGTTCGATCGGTGCGTAGAGTTGAATAAAGGGGTCAAGGTTTGGCTGGTTAGCATGGTCCAAGTAGCCTCTGTAACTACAGCATTCTGGTTACAAAAAACTACTTTTTTTCATTGATGTCTATTAAAAAGCACTAGTGTATTCTGACAAAATTAAGCAAATATTGTTATAATTTTACAGTTTGTTCTGAAATACTGCTGAAGAATGAGAAAAATAAGACTGCAAAATATGTAGTATAACCACGACTTGACATAAACACGCCAAAACATCTGAAATGCTTCCAATACTCATTTTCTGCAGAACAAATTCACGATACCAGTCGCACTTTCTCACTTTCTCATCTTTTTGACAGCGAGTTGACACACAAACCCGCCTCCCCTCACTCACTTGTTTCATTTGCACAGGATGAATATTATTGGTGTTACAGGGTTTGAATTTTGGCATAGGATTGTGCGTATTGCTCATAATTTTACTAATTCCTGCAGGTTTTGTGCTCACACTCAAAGTGTGTGCTCATAAAGCCACCTCAGTACTAAATTGAGTCCTTTTTCGCTGCTTATTGCACTTAAACTGTCAAACACACACAAAATAATGTCAAAATGCCGGTCTTGGTGACTATTCACATAAACACAGTCTGTTATGTTTTAAGTAAACGTAAACAGTTGAGAAAGAAAATGCATGTGTAACAGTACAATGGATCAGTGCATCAGGTCTTAAAGTGACAGCAGCCTAATATACCGGCTGCCAAATTATGAGATATTATGATCTATATGGCAAATTTTCCTCATTTTTCATATTATCTTGAACTAAAATGCTATTTCCATCAACCAAAACATGTCACTTTAGTTAGAGTAAAATTGACTGTAATTTATGAATATGAAATTACAAAAAATTGACTTAATTTTTTATCAAAAGATAAAAACTATGATTTTGACAATAAGTCATTAGTCATATGCAATTTATTGTAAAAAAAAAAAAAAGTGTGTCCAGAACTATGTTCCCAAAAGCAAAGTCGGCTACACGGATATCTTTTTCCTCATAGGGTTGAAAATGTATCAGTGCAGCAAAGAATTAGGCTCCACAAGCACAGCCAAGGTCGGGTGGCCACACATCGGGCTCTTCACAGAAGACTATGACTGATAGCAGCCATTATGTGTCAGCAGGCAAAAGGTGGAGTGCAGTCACTCGTTTATTCATGCATTCATTTGTTCGGTCCGTCACCCCAGCAGGGACCAGATGAGCTGTCTATACTGTCGGAGCAATGATCCGCCTGCCATTCATCTCAGACGGACAGCTGTCTGACACGCCCTCTGTCCATCCCCTGCTGCTGTCGCACTGCTCACATGAACACTGATAGGAGCTCATTTAGATTAATGAACACGGCTAGAATATATCAGTGTGCAGCAGGTGCCTCCACTTCATAGTGGGCGTACTGTAAAATATCTGCACTGTTCGCAATCGAGCCAGAATCACAGGAGTCCAAAAGATGTATTCTTCCCAAATGACATTTAGCAACAGGGTTGATGCTTTCATATCGGGAAAGACAAGTTTGTAATGGACTAAATGGGCAAAAAGTTTGGCAAGTTCATCAATATTTAGGTAGCGACTGCTAATGTGATGTGAAATCTCACTGATTGATACAATAATGAGGACAGACATGAGAAGAATTCGAGCTGAAATGACAACAAACAAAATGTGGTACCATTACAACAAAACCAAATAAGACACTTTCATGCTCAGATTAACAGTGAAGAACAGAATTAAACAAGCCACATGATTTGAGATATTATTCAAGCTGTATATCCGCAGAGTGTACATTAAGGCCAATGAGTCTTTTAAAAGAAGGGTGTTACATCCAGGACATAAAAACAAGCCATCTGAGTGTGACAGTGACCATATCTGGAAAAAAGAAATAGACAAATAAAAAAAACAGAAAATCAATGCACCGCGGCTCGAAAGTAATAGTGAGCAATAGTATCAGGAAGTCCAGTCACGTTGAGGGCAGGACAACCATGCTTGGGATATGTCTCTGAATTAGAGCGGTAATATGACAGGGCATTAGTGGGCTGGACCGATGATCCAATAGATTAGGAGATTGAAAGGAAAATTTAATGCGGAACGGTTCTAAACGGAACACTCCTATTGATACCGTCAGAACAAATCAAAATCAATGGCAGGGGCTCGGTAATGATGCGGTAATGGCCGCCGGCCATGAAAAATATGAAAGGAAGGGAGAAAAAAAAAACAATCACATGTAATGGCGAAAGAGATGGATGAATTAGGGGAGAGTTTCAACAGCTTGTTGAAATGCAGTTTTATAAAGCAGGTTCAGCAGACACTTACATTTGTGAACAGGACCTACCTAAGCAATGGCTGAAAGATGACCGTGATGTTTCTGGCTCCCGGTTTACACAGGAACTTAGTCTCTCCTCCTTCAATCAGGTTATCGTCAGCTCCACCTGAATAGAAAGAAGCAGGAAGAAAAGATTAAACAGATTTTCTTCAAAAAGAACTTTTCAAAAACTAACTCAAGTAATACGGGACCCTTCATGTGGGATGTGTTTTTGTGTTCAGCTCAACAGAATAAAACAGAATGCAGAAACATCTGTAAAAGTTAAACTTCTTTAAAGTTGAAAAAACAGAACTCATGACAGAATGCTGAATGAAAAAGTAAAGCATGTCACAATGGTTAAAGAAGTCTTTATAGAAAACAAAAAATGCTTAGATGGACAATGGTGATGTACGGCTTAGTGGTCATTACAAAAAAGCATTGGACTGCTTAATGACATGACAAAACAAAAAGCAAAAGCAAAAAAAAAAACAAAAAACAAAGCAAAAGCAAAAACCAAATAAAATAAAATCAAAAAAAAAAAAAAAAAGCAAAACAAACAAAACAAAACCAAAGCAATAAAAAACAAAGCAAAAGCAAAAAACAACAAAACAAAAGATCAAAAACAGAACAAAACAAAGCAAAAAAAAAAGTAATTTTATCAAATCATTGCATTTAAAGCCGGAGAGAGAAATACAAGACTCCCCCTCCTCTTTCTCCCATTTGTTCCTCTGTGTCTGTGCGTAGTCCTGCGCTAACAGGGTTAATAAGAAAATCATGGCTGTGTAACTCTCTCATGATGAGGCAGGGCCCCAAAAAAATGAAGTGAGCTCCAATCCTTATTAGCTCCACTCATCCACAAGTAATCAATATAATTGACAGCAAGAGAATCAAGTCTGCCATCAATAAGAACATTCCCAGGTGGACAGAAGGTGTGTGCGTGGCCTCATGGGTCGATGAATAGAAGTGCCACCGTGCCAGGCCACTGGCATCTCTCTCGCACTGTGACAATGTTATTCATTAAAATTTCACAGCCCTTTGAGATTGTCACTGGAGAGACTGCTGTAACTACGTAGCACTAAGTCTGGGCACCGCTATCCTGACAAACACCATGCAGGAAATATACACATCTGAGACACTTGTGTGCACATCACACACACAAGCCCTTTGTGGAGAATCACTTTAATTGCTTTTATCAGTCAGTTGTTACATGAGATTTCTTTCCCAGGGGATGGGAAATGAGTCCAGGCCCAGAAACACAACTTAATGCCAGAAGATTTCTGTGACACACATATATCACGTGTGTGTGATGGATTTGGATTGCCTTGGAATTACAGATGAAGCAAAAGAGTGTGCTTGTATGATTTGTGTCCAATGTTGTGATCTCAGACCCACTGGTACAGGTTTAATCGCAAGTCTGGGATCAGAGTCATCCTGTGTTCATTGTTTTGAGAGGCAAGACGCGCTTCAAATGAAAAATGCGTTCACCTTACACTGCACTAAAAAGCCTGCAGTGCACCTGTCCAGCATTCAAACGCACCTCCTGCTGCTGTTCCCGTCATTTCCACCTTCCTGGCATTCTTCATGGAGCACGTTCGAATGAAAAGCTCTCTCTCTTATATCATTTCAACCACTTTTTCTCATTAAAAAGACAAGAGGATTCTTTATCCTCTCTAAAAGCTTTCTGGTTGGCTGTTTTTCAAAGTTGTTGCTCAGGAAAGGGAACTCATCTTCCTTCATTTCCCGTTTCTCTCTATCTATCCAATCTCTCTCCTGCTAATTCAATTAAGACCCAATTACAACTGCAAAACAAGAAAACACAGCTGCCACCGCACACACTGACTCTGACCTAGACAAGTGACAGGAGAAGAGAAAAACAGAGAGAACTGTTACAAAGAATTGCATGATAAAAATGACTATTTAAAAAATAGTGATCGGCTTTGTCAAAAAGTCACAGAATAACATCAGAAAGATGGTTTTAAATTATTAACAAATTATTTTGCTTGGCAGAGTGTCATAAGTTTTCCACCAGACGTGTTCATGAAGTGTTCATAGCTGTCAAAGAGTTGCAATATAGCTGTAAGTTTCCAGATATTATTTCAATTAAAGGGGACCTATAATGCCCCTTTTCACAAGATGTAATCTACGTCTCTGTTGTCCCCAGAATGTGTCTGTGAAGTTTAAGCTCAAAACCCCACAGATCATTTATTATAGCTTGTCAAATTTGCCCCTATTTGGGTGTAAGCAAAAACACATCGTTTTTGTGTGTCCCCCTTTAAATGCAAATGAGCTGCTGCTCCCGGCCCACTTTCCGGGAGCAACACTGCTTCATGAAGCTTCGGAGAGTTATGAATCAGCGTGAAAGTCACGTGATTTCAGCAGTTTGGCGGTTTGACAGGCGATCCAAATCATGATTCGACACAAAAGATTCATAATGCTCCGAAGCTTCATGAAGCAGTGTTTTGAAATCGGCCATCACTATATAAGTTGTTATTTTGTTTTTTTGGTGAACCAAAAATATTCTCGTTGCTTTATAATATTAATATTGAACTACTGTACTCACATGAACTGATTTAAATATGTTTTTAGTACATTAATGGATCTTGAGAGAGGAAATGTCATTGCTGGCTATGCAGGCCTCACTGAGACATCGGATTTCAACAAAAATATCTTAATTTGTGTTCAGAAGATGAACGAAGGTCTTACAGGTGTGGAACGGCATGAGTAATAAATGACATTATTTTCATTTTGGGGTGAACTAACCCTTTAATGGATTTTCACTAAATATAGTGTAAATATAGTGTAAAACAAGTCTCCATAATTTCATCTTTCACTTGCTATCATTAAATTGTATCATATACCACTTTGCTCTCTACATCAGTATGAGCCATTAAAAAACCCAAAACAGCTGATTAAAAACACATAAATGAAAGATGCGTTAGCCAGCAGGTCAAAGAGTAATGCATCCAGATTGTGCGGTTACATTTACTGGCAAAGACAGAGAAGAAAATGTCATCCCACGCCAACTTGGCTTGACTCAAATCATTATTCAGATTCTAGTACATATTAATGAAGGTCCATTAAAATGTTGTCAGCGTGACAGACTTTGACTGAAAAAGCAACTGGCCAACATCTGCTATGTTAAATATAAACAATCATTCACAACAGTTTAACAAGTTCTTTCAACATTCAAGTAATAAACAAATGTGAACAAATGGCGATAAGTTAGCTGGTCCAATTTATTATTATGTGCCTCCACATCTGTGTTTATTATTATGCTGGAAGCATGTTTCCTTTAATAACCTATGTGTGTGCATAAGATCATGGAAGTGTATACGAGAGGTGTTATAGCCTGGCCCCCTGTAGATGCTGCTAATCTAGGATTGGGATGCGTCTTTACATCAAATTTACATTTCTATTATTGGCAGTCACTCACTTACCAAAGCGACTTATAAGTAGGTGCACGTATTGTGTAAGTCATTCTGATGAGTGAAAAGTGTGTGACTGAGCATGCACGCACACCTCCCACTCATGTCAGCCCCCATGTAATCAAGCCAGCCAGTGACTTAGTGAAATTGCATTAGCTACACTTTCGTGGGTTTGATTAGAAATGGTTTGATCTGAGATGTACTCCGTCCCTGCCCGGATCTACAGCAGAGAAACGTGTAGTGCCTTCACTAACACCAGCCGTCCCAGTGGATCTATCCGTGTGTGTGAGTATGCGAAAGAAACAAATGCATGTCAATGTGTAAGGTCATGCAATCAGGCCAAAAAGTCTGTTGTGGAGTGTGGGAGTGTGTGTATGTGTGTGTAAGAGCAGAAACATTAACAAGAGATTGGAGATCACTCATTCACAATGAGTGTCAATATTAGAGCAAAGTTTGTGTAACCCAAACAGTCAACTCTGATCCAGCTACTGTGTGTGCGCGTGCGTGCGCGCACAGAGGACATCAACGACAAAAATCAACTGCAGTGTCACACAATACTGTGGCAGGACCAGTTAACATGTGCAGCACAGAAATAACACTCAAACTTATTCAAAGACAAATATTATTGACAAAGACAATTACTGTGACCCCAAAGTATCTGGAGGCTTAAGCCACACTGAAACGTTTATGAATGTCACTGCTTTTGACATAATGCAAACATGAAGTTCCTTAGAAGTACAAAAGACCCATCGAGACATGGACTCCACTAGACCCCTGAAGATGTGCTGTGATCTGGCACCAAGATGTTAGCAGCAGATCCTTTAAGTCCTGTAAGTTGCGAGGTAGGGCCTCCATGGATCGGACTTGAGGACAGCACATCCCACAGATGCTTGATTGGATTAATATTTAGGGAATTTGGAGGCCAAGTCAACACCTCAAACTCATTGTCATGCTCCTCAAACCATTTCTGAACCATTTTTGCTTTGTGGCAGGGCGCATTATCCTGCTGAAAGCCACAGCCACCAGGGAATAGCGTTTCCATGAAAGGGTGTACATGGTCTGCAACAATGCTTAGGTAGGTGGTACGTGTCAAAGTAACATCCACATGGATGGCAGGACTCCTTCTTCCCATAGTGCATCCTGGTGCCATGTGTTCCCCAGGTAAGTGACGCAAACGCACCCGGCCATCCACGTAATGTAAAAGAAAACATGATTCATCAGACCAGACCACCTTCTTCCATTACTCTGTGGTCCAGTTCTGTTGCTCACGTGCCCACTGTTGGCACTTTTTTAGCGGTGGCATGGGCACTCTGACAGGTCTGCGGCTATGCAGCCCCATACGCAACAAACTGCGATGCACTGTGTATTCTGACACCTTTCTATTAGAACCAGCATTAACTTCTTGAGCAATTTGAGCTACAGTAGCTCGTCTGTCAGACCACACAGGCCAGCCTTCGCCGGTTCACCACTGTTCCTTCCTTAGACCACTTCATAAATACTGACCACCCCACAAGAGCTGCAGTTTTGGAGATGCTCTGACCCAGTCGTCTAGCCATCACAATTTGGCCCTTGTCAAACTCGCTCAAATCCTTACGTTTGCCCATTTTTGTGCTATCTTCCTTTAAAATTATAGTCACTTGCTTTGATATTTTGTTATGGAATACAGTGACACTCAAGTTACACACTTTTAAGTGTGCTTAAGTGTCCAAATACTTTTTTAATGGGGCAAGGCCTTCCCAAAACATAAACACATACTTGAAAATACATGTACACAAGATACAACCCATTCTCTGTTTGTACAGTGCTCTAGATTGGTCACCACAGGTTGGTTATCAGTTGAGTGGCCACAGACAGACAGTGTACACAGCACAAACCCATTCCAGCTGCCAGGTTTCTCCTAACAAAACAGAATGAAGATCGACAGGTGTGTGCGTGTGTGGCCAATCAGTGCTGTCAGGCAGAAACCTCGAACTTGAAAAAGAACAGGCCAATTTTCAATAATTCATGACTTCCCAGTTGGCCTGGTTATAATTCCACTGCCATGTCTTCATGTCTGATTGGCTTCTGATGAGACTCCTCTATTATTAAAACTCATTTGAGGGGACAATATTCTAATATTTCCGGCCAGGAGAGAGCCAAGACCACTAGCTCAGTGTGTTGACAATACACTGAGATGACAATTAAACAAATTAATGAATGAATACATAATTGTGGAAACAGAGTTGGATAAATTATTAATTGTGGCATGGTGGGCAATTCCCCTTGCTTCGGATATGATGCTTTTATACATGTATTTTTAATAAGGCCAGGCTGACAGCACTGATTCTTTGCACTTAGAGCAAAACAAATTGGTATTTGTTGAATCAATGGCCTAGTGGTTAGTGCAAATGCTCAAGACTATTTTATCTGTAATGTACATTTAGGAGATGCAGGTTCATGTTCAGTCTGAATCATATGCATATCATAATCTTCAGCTTTACATTTTTACATTTAGCCTCACCAGTCCCGAATATTCAGTTACATCTTTGCTTTTATCAGAGCTATTCTATAAATTCACTATAAATTCATTCACTGAAGCAACAGATGTCTCCCAAGGTCAAAAACACAAGGCAGTGAAGGTAGTAAAGTCAAGTTGTTGATTAGAGTGTCCACGATCTGCTCCTCCCTAAAAATAATGGTATGTCTAGTCTCCGTCTAACAGCCCTGATTACTGAGCCATCACTACTGCTTCATTTGACTCCATTACAAAAGAGAAAATAAAGTCAACCCCTCCACTTCCAATCCGACACTCATGCCCATAATAGCATACACCCTCTTATTCTGCCTGTCTGTTTCTCAAAATATTCCTGTCACAGTTTCTTTATTTCTCATTCTTTATTTGATGTGGATGCCCGAAAGATAAAGAAAAGTGGAAGAATAAGGTTAAGTTCACTTTTACTTTGTGTCTGTGTCTCTTTAAGGCTTTCACACTGCACTTAACACTGGGTTAATGTCTTTTTAAACCCTCAGTAAAGGCTGATGTGGTGCTAAAATGTAACCGCAAATTGTTTAGCAACAGATGACCAATAACTGATTAATTATACTAATTAAAGATACATTCACACTTTATATAGTTTCAGTGCTTTAGGGGGAAAAGTGTCAAATAGTGATACCAGAAATATTAACTGAAATGATAAAGAGATTCACTCTACTGTAAGGTTTAAGGTCTTCAGTATCACATGATCATTCAGAAATCATTCCAATTTGCTGATTTGGTGCTCAAGACACATTTCTTATTATTGTCAATGTTGAAAACAGTTGTGCTGCTTAATATTTTCATGGAAACTTTTTTACAGGATTTATTAATGAATAGAACGATCAAAAGAACAACATTTATTTAAATCTTACTGAACAGTAGTGTACTATTATTTTGATAGGATATTTTGAGTACTCAAAGACAGCCAGACCAGGTTTACATGCTGACTTTTCTGCAGATGGACAAGCAATTATTAAAGCAGGTTGTACAACAGATAATCAATTAAACCTCGAAAACATTCAAATACAAATGTTAACCCGGGGTGTACAGTGTGAGACAACCCAAAAATGACTAACCCAGGATAAATGAGAACAGTGTGAAACATGCAATAAATAACCCAGGATTATATTAACCCTAGGTTTAAATGACCAAGGATTATATTAACCCTAGGTTTAGCCATTTCTGTCTGTGTTGTTTCTTAGTCCCTCTCTCTCTCTCTTTCAAAGGCCACCTTTGTTGAGTCTCATTGTGATTGGAGGACAGGGACATAAGATTTGAGACGGGTCTCTGCTGCCCTCTCAAGCTCCACTGATTTAGAATCAGAGAGCCAGTGATTGTGATTGTGTTTAAAAGGCTGTTCCACTCATCCAGACATCATCATCATCATCATCATCATCATCATCATCACCCTTGTTCTCTGTCCTCTCTTTCACCTTTTTTTCCCTCTCCCCCCACCACTTCTCCTTCAATCACGCCAATCCCAAATGAAAGGTAAACAAGCCTGTGACAGCTACGGTGATGATGGTCTCGTTGATTAAAATTAGCACAGGTTGTGAAACACAGACACACACGCTCACTCAGACAAAGTCTGTAATTATGTGTCTGCCCTCTGTCTGATAACAGCAACAACAATCTACCCGTAAGACAAACCAGAGAACTTAAGAAATGCAAATAAAAAGTTTTATCTGCGCTCTGTTTACCTTGTTAGTCACCATTCAACTTCATATTCTTCAAACACGGATTCAAACAGGGCAGTTTTCTTCCTTACCACCCAAATATTAACAAAAAATGTACTATTTACCATTTCCTCTCTTAGTTCCACTTCATGAAGGAGGAAAGCAACAGCAAGAGACCGTCTCCCCGTCAATACCCACAGCACCACTGATATGTTATTACCCTCCAAGTCCATTTCAGCCAATCACGGGCCAATCTCATCTCACCACTGCAGTAATTCAATAATGCGTCTGTGATGAGATCCACCTCAGGACTCCACTCATCACAGTCGGCCCCCCCTAAGAAAAAAACAACACAATCACGGCCCGTAATGCTGTTTCAACCCTAATCAGCTTCTGCTATAAAATTACTGGGAAACAGATTGAACATGAAGCATCCGCCCAGACCGCATGCCAGCTGACTGCTGCTCCGCTCTGTGAATGTGACGGAACTTGAGTGGAGTGAATTTCAGTATTTGACTTTATGATCTGTGACTCAAAGCCAACACAAGCATACGAAACTGGCCGTGCATCTAAAGATGGCTGTTTTTTTATGTCCTTTATAAATTCTGCTTGGCAGATTGTACAATATGACCCCAGTAAGATCTTGGGTAAAATTCAACACTGCAATATATGTATCTCATAACTTATATATTTATAACATTAATATCTTAACATCTTTAAGGCAATATCAATTTACTTAGTGTTAGTTCACCCAAAAATGAAAATTCTGTTATTAATTACTCATGTCGTTCCACACCCGTAAGACCTTCGTTCATCTTTAGAACACAAATAACAAGATATTTTTGATAAAAATCCAATGGCTCAGTGAGGCCTGCATTGCCAGCAAGACAGTTAACACTTTCAGATGCCCAGAAAGCTACTAAAGAAATATTTAAAACAGTTCACGTGACTACAGTGGTTCAACCTTAATGTTATGAAGCAATGAGAATACGTTTTGTGTGCCAAAAAAACAAAATAACGACTTTATTCGTCATTTTCTACTGCTTCATAAAGCTTCGAAGCTTAACAAATCTTTTGTTTCGAATCAGTGGTTTGGCGCGCCCCCCCAGTGGTGAACCACTGAAATTTCGAAACACTTATGATGTAACGAAGCCTCATTTACTGAAATTATGTGACTTTGGCAGTTTGATACGCGCTCCGAACCACTGATTCGAAACAAAAGATTTGTAAAGCTTCAAAGCTTCATGAAGCAGTGTTTTGAAATCGCCCATCACTAGATATTGTTGAATAAAGTTGTTATTTTGTTTGTTTGTTTTTGGCGCACAAAAAGTATTCTTGTCGCTTCATGACATTAAGGTTGAACCACTGTAGTCACATGAACTGTCTTTAGTAGCTTTCTGAGCATCTAAAAGTGTTAATTATCTTGCTGGCAATGCAGGCCTCACTGAGCCATTTTCATCAAAAATATCTTAATTTGTGTTCCGAAGATGAACAAAGATCTTACAGGTTTGGAACAACATGAAGGTGAATAATAAATGACTAAATGAATAAATGAATTTTCATTTTTTGGTGAACATCATTAGACGGCATGATAAACATTTTAGGACCTGGTACTGCAAAAAATCAAAGCAAGCCTTTGCATTAATGCAGTCAATGCTTTGACTGAAAAGGGGGGAAAAAACCTGAACATCTCTCCGTCATGATGGATGGATGGATGGACAGACAGGAGGACAGGCAGACAGATTCCTTTTAGGTAGGATAACATGGTAAATTAGTAAAATGAACAAGCTCTCCAACAACAGAACAAGATAAGTTGAGGATATCCTAATGGCTCAAACAGCACTCCAGCACACACACTAGCACTGGACACTGATTGGCATGAAGTGTGTATTGCAGTGTTTTGTTGACGCTCCACAGCTGGTGGTACGCTCTTATTTGTTTGGATTCAATTTGATGTGCCGGATGAGGAGCCAAGGGAACAAATAAAATGAAAAAACAAAAGGAAAACCACAACAGCATTAAGGAGTAATTTAATTGCTCATTTCTCTATCGCTTGTTCCTGCCGACTCTCTTCCTCAGATGCAGGTATGAGCCGTGATGTTTCAACATCTGCGGCTATAAAGGCTATCCAGATCTATTGGTTATCTATTCATTAAGTTAAATCAGGTGTTTAAGAAATGAAATCAAGGCTGCAGCCACAGAAACATACACACTATAGATGATATTTTATCAATTCTCTTGCACACATGGGCACATACACGCCATCTCGCTTAAAGAGCCATTTAAAGAGCTTCACTCTCATGTGGCGTCTGGAGTGTCATATCTTCTCTGAGTCTCTGGGCTCCATCAGGCCTCATTTAGCACACAGATCATCAAGTTTAGCACACACACATTCACACACACACAGAAGAATGCTAACAGGCACAATGCTAACAGTCTGTGACATACAGTAACAATGCCATTTCCTCAAACTAGTGCTGCTTATTTCTGCTTGTGATGTTTGGAAACTTTTCTTAAAAGTATATAAAAATAAAAATATGGCATCATTTACATGCCCTCGTGTCGTTTGAATCCCGTTTGACTTTCATTCTTCTATGAAACACAAAATGAGTCATTAAAAGCAGAATGTCCAACCTGCTCTTTTCTATATAATGAAAGTGAACGGTAAACAAAAATTATCAGTGAGTAATGACTTAAATTTCAGTCTGTTCTTCACACAAAGCTATTAAATGGCTTAAAGGGAGTTGGAATATAGCTTACAAGTTATATGTTATTTATACAAGTTATAACTTTTATTATAGATTATGGTGCTGTTTTTCTTGCAACCTTTGGTCCTCAATCCACTTTCATTGTATGGAAAAGCAGCATTTCCATTCTTTAAAACCTCTCCTTTTGAGTTCCACAAAAGAAAAGAGTGAAACTGAGTGAAATATCCCTTTAAGCATGACTAAATACACAAAAACCATCAAAACAATCAGTCTCATTGTCTCTTGAAGTATTTTCAGGTGCATTTCATCTGGGTTCAAATCCCAAAAACAAACTTCTGACCTTTTTATGTCCTTCCTATTCCTCTCGTCGTTGTCCATCAAACATGCTTTGATTGTGTGTCAAACAGCGAAGCCCCTCTTCAACAATCACACCTAACAATGCTCCCTGTAGCGTCTGTCTGTCTTTCTCATCTTTTCTTTCTCTCGTGGTGGCTCTCAGTAGGAATGCCTGATTGCATACTGTCTTTGGTGCTCTAAAACAGACGCTAAGAAATGCCAATGCTGAATGCAGAGGATATGGGGCTAATCAACATCTACAAAAATAAAAGGTCAAGAGGAAAAAGAAAGAGCATGAATGAAAGAAAGCATGCGAGCAAGAACAAAAGAAAAAACAGAAAGGTCAAGGCCACCGATATCTGGCACGGATTAGATCATGATGCATTCAAAACAACAAAAAGTACTTAACAAAAACACTTTTTTTTTAATTCCACTACTTTTAAATCATTTGACCTACTAAACACTCATATCCAATATTCCCAATGATTTTCCGTCACTGCAACTTGCCAGACAGGCTACAATTGGTTTGAAATCATCACTTTACAATTATCTATAGGCCGGGTTAATAAATACATGCATGTTCCATTGGCACACGAGTGTTAATAACTAGATTTATTTATTAATAAATAACTTTATTTTATTTATTACAAATGTTGAAGCATCTGTACCAAAGCATGTTTATCTATGTTTATATTACGAAAGAAAAGAAAAGAAAAGAAAGATGCATCTTTGTATTAATAATGTGGAGTGTAAATGTAGCTAAAAAGACGCAAAATTGGTTACATAGAAAGGAAGAAGAAAAAGGTAAGAAAAAAAAATCAACCAAATCATGTTTGCGTATGAAGGATAAAAAGGACATTTATCACTTTCCCCTGCTTCATATGTGGCAAATCCAATATTTATATAATAAAGTTCAATGTCATTTCAGGTTAAAGTTTGAAAACAACATATCAGAACTGCAAAGTCAACTCAAGTCAACTATTGATGGGCTTGATGATAAAGAGCCATGTTACTCTTGAACCCAGAGGAAAGACTAAATTAAAAACAAAATCATACCTTAAAAACAAACTTACTAACCTTGGATATATTTGAACAATTCAGAAAATGTTTCTGCAAAGGTGAACAGATTTATATGAAACACCTCTATATCAGTGCTGATCCAGAATTTAGTCTCTGTGTGAAACCTAAATCAGCCCTCTGACTTTGAAAAATTGAAAGTTCGCAGCTCTTTTGTGATAGAGAGTGAGTTATCTGGAAGTGCCTGTAAGGCTAGAGAGTTTTTGATGAAAACACTACTAAAAAGAGAGTCTGACACCATCCACGAACACAACAACTTTCGTTAGTGTAGAAAAATCTGACAGAGCTTATATACACACACACACACACACACACACACTTTCACACACACACTTTCACACACACCCCCATATACACCTCCTCACTCCACTGGTGAGGGATTTTTCCATTTGCACCTCTCCTACCCCTATTGTGCTTCACAAATCAGAGCGACAGACAACAACTCTCCTCCGCCCACAGCCCCGCCACTCACCGCGATCCACCTCTCTCACTCTCTCTCTCTCTCTCTCTCTGGGGAACACCAGCATCATGCATAAACAAGACCTTCCCTTTATCCTCTCGCTGTAAGCCTAGAGGAGAAAACTCAATTTGTATACGTGTGTTCAGAGAAAAAGATGAATCTTTCTGCTTTGTGATAATCCCTGCCCAACACGCAGTGAGCTTTTATGTCTCTTTTTTCTTCTATCTCTGCTTTGTTTGGTTTGCAGGTTTGTGGGATTGCAGCGACATACGAGGAATAGGCCAAAGGACAGACATATGAATAGATATGAGACATATAGCATTATTACTCCTGGATCCATCATATATAAAACAGAAACAATATCTACTATTGTCAATCATAGATTCTCAGGTGTGGTTTAAGTGTGCAGATACTTTTTGGGGTTGTATATTGAGCCTTGGTGCTCATATGAGAAATGCAAGTTTGAGTTCAGCTTGCAACATGATCTGCTCTCATTATTTGATCACATTCCCTGAAATTATCCTCTCATTCTCCACTATACCGGTCTACAAAATCATACAAAGCATGGAGAATTTAAGACAGAGTGGGGAAGAAAGAGTTTGTATGAGCCTTGGTGCATATACAAGAAATGAAAGTTCGAGATCAGCCTGCAACATGCTCTGATCACATTCTACCATGCTTTTCTTTTAATTTTCCTCTCAGTCTCCTAAAAATATAAGTAAAAGCTCCAAAAAAATTGAAAGAGAGGGGGGAGAAAGAGGTTGTATGAGCTTTGGTGCACATACAAGTGCTAAAAGTTTGAGTTCAACCTGCAACATGTTCCAATACTCTTCACCTTTTCTATGATTTTCCACTCATTCTCCACTATACCCGTCTAAAAATTACGGAAACACTCAATAAATGAAAAGAGTGCGGAGAGAAAAAGGTCATATGAGCCTTGACGTGTATGGAAGAAATGCAAGTTCAAGTCTGCAACATGCTTTAATCACATTCTACTTCATTTTCTTTACATTTTTCATCTCATTCTTCACTATACCTACCTAAAATATTATGGAAAAGCACAAAAGAAAAGGAGAAAGAAGAAAAAAATTGTATTAACCTTGGTGCACATGTGTGCTTCAAGATCGAGTCCAGCCTCAAATCCCATTCATGCTCACTTTTTCTATTATTTTCTACTTTGTCTCCACTATATCACCTAAAAAATTATGCCAAAGCCCAAAAAATCCAAAATGGGGAAAGAAAGGGGTCATTTAAGTTCAATTTTAGCCTGCAATATGCTTCAATCCCATTCACCTCACACTTTACCTATAATTTCCCTCTCATTCTTTAGTATACCAGTCTAAAAAGATTATGAAGAAAAAAAAGAAAAAAAAACATCAAGTATGAGTCATATGACTTTATATGAGTCTTGGTGCACATATGAGAGTTTGAATTTGTGCCTGCAACATCCTCCAATCCCATTACCCCTCATTTATCCTTTCATTCTCGACTATACCTGTTAGAAAAATATGCAAAACCCAGAGAGAAAGAAAGAGGAGAGCGCAGAAGCAGTAATGAACTCTGCAGAAAGAAGTTGAGGATTAATTGATCTGTAGGAGTCGTGCTGGAGTAGAGAAAGCTGTAATTAAGCTACAGAGGCTCTGAATGCGGTTTTATAATGACTGCTACAAACACACATACACAAATTCACTCAAAGATGTTCCACATGACATCGCACACACACATAATTGCAGTCTCATGCAACTCTGACAAAGCTGTTTGCACCAAGACTGGTGAAGCGCTATTTTATTTACAGCAGATGGAGAAATTTTTACCATTTTATGTCACCGGAAAGCGCTACGGTGCTTAACTAACTCAATAGATCAAATCCTCATGCACTTGCGACCCTACTGGCGAAAATTGCACTGCAAAGGAACAGATGTTTAAACATCTGTACTGTTCAGCCTTGCACTGTGACTGAATTGTGTCAAAATTGGATATTATGATAAATGCCTATGTATATGTAACATACTGTTTGTCCATGGTATTAAAAGACAGTGAAGATTGATCTGAAAGGGGGGCTTATACTAAATGCAGGATATACTTATTTATGGAGCATTTTGTGACTTTGAAAAGTTTCTTTACAACCATTCAGATAGATCAGACCATCTACTAGCCATAATGCTTTAGTCTTGGATGTCTGTGTGGCTGAAAACTTAATTAAAATACGAAACATTCCTGTGTCAGCTTCAATACATATTGTCATTTTTCTAATTTATTCCTTAAGAAATCCATGAATGGCCCCTCTGCTCATGCAATGAAACAATGACTTTCTACTCTCTCCTCCCTCCCTCTACTGAGTCGACTTATTCCGTCTGTTAAATTATTTCATCCCTTCAATCTCCTCTCGTCCTTTCAGCGCCTGTATTGTGACAGCACAAATGAACAGTGGAAATTCATCTTCTATTTGGTGGTGCGAGGTGCTCAACCAATCAAATGTTCTCCTTCTATCACATGTGAAGCATTTGAAGGAACACCAAAAGAGTCTTAGAAGCCTATTTACTTCCTTATCCCATTAATCTCCACGTTCACCTTGCTCTTTTTGTGCCCAACGGGTCGACTGTGATTGGCTATCAACTGAATTTGTACTTGAAGAGCTGTGCGGCAGAGAGAAAAAATCAGTTGGTGTGCTTTGCAAAGTTGCCACACCTTATGAATATTGAATACTAAAGCAAAATCTTTAAAGGGATAGTTCACAGTTACTATTGACTCATCCTGATGTTGTTTTAAACCAGTATGTTATAAACTATGGAGAGGTGGGAAAATTCACACACAAAAAAAAAAGAATCTGTATACTTCAACTATGAATAAGATATTATGTTTAATATGACAATATGGAGGAAATAAAATGAATGAATAAATTGCTAAATAAATAAATGCGCATAATAAATGGTTCCATTTGTTAACATTCATTAACTACATTAGTTAACAAAAACTAACAATGGCAAATACTTCTAAAGCATTTATTAATCTATTAATCTAAATTTATTAAATTCATGTTAACTTTAACATTTATTAATATGTTATTAAAATCAAAAGTTGTATCTGTTCATATTTAATGGATCTGGGCTAACATGAACTTACAAAGAACAGTTGTAATTTTAATAACTAACGCTACCAAAGATTATTAAACACTGTAACAAATGTATTGCTCATTATTTAATGTTAGTTAATGAATTAAATATCCTTCACTTAATACCTAAACCTTGACTGAACCTTATTGTAAAGTGTTACCAAATAAATAAATATTAGTGCTGTCAATCTATAAAAAAATGTAATCGCGATTAATTGCACATAACATTAAAGTTAATACATTTTTATATTGTAATACTTTCACACTGAATCTCTAAAATAATGTAGAAACAACATAAAGTGGTATATTTTAAATATTTTGTTTAATGCCATCTTTTTACTAAGCATTATGAATGAAGGCCAGTATTAGTGACATCAGCACTGACACTGATGTCTTCATTAAATTTTTTTTTTTTTTTTTAGACATTAATTATAGCCATTAAACATCACAGTATAATTGAAAACAATCAATTTTAACATTTAATAGGCTTTAAAATATATAACTTTTAATTCAAATGAACTTAAAACAATTTTCACTTAAACCCATTGTAATAAATGTTACATTTAGTTGTGTCTTTAGTTGTGTCTAAAATATTATGCCAATATTTTTTCTACTGGGCCAGTTGGGCCGGTTCAGATGTTTACCTGCCCTGCTAAAATGCAAAAAAAGTTTTTGTTTTTGACCCATGTAACCTTGTAAAGAGTGCTTTAAGATGTTCAGGTCTAATAGGTAAATATACAGAAATTGAATAATCAAATACTGCATAAATTATAAATTGAATATAGATTAATCCTTATTAAAGCTACAAAAGTTATTCAGTCAAGAGGAGTGTCTTTGTCTTTTGTTCTTTGATTAACATTAATGATAGACTTTAAGACCTGACGCACATGACGTGGATCTGACAAACATCCTATTTTCTTTATGTTCATTTAACACTTTTTAACTCATTTAAGACTGTGCTTATCAGGATACTCAACAAAACAGGAATTTTGACATCATTTTGTGTAAAAAGAGAACTCAATGCAGCACTGGTATTCTGTGTGCAGGTTTTAGGTGTTTGTTCACAGAGAGCCGCTTCACATAGCGTGCCAGTACAGATTTGAGTTCTTCTTTTTTCTTTTTTTTTTTTTGCATCTTATCACGCTTGAATGGTTTAATAGCACTTGAATGAATGATAGCTTGTTCATATACTGTAGCGCAGCCAAAGGATGACAGAGAAAAAATGGCTGCAAGAAAAAAAAAACGGCTACATTGATTGCAATAAATATTTGTATATTTTATATTAAATATTTTATATGCGTTAAACTTAGAAAAAATAAAATAAAAAAATTAATAGCAAAATTAACACATTAATTTTGACAACCCTAATAAATATAAATGAAATAAACAGCATAGTAAATAAACTGCAAAATAAACAAAAAAATAAACAAACAACATAATAATTAAATCACAAAACAATTAAACAGCAAAATAAATGAACAATATTTTGAAACAGCAAAATTAACTGTGAATAAACAAATAAATACACAGAAAAAATAAAACTGCAAAAAAAAATAAACAGCAAAATAAAATGTGAATCAACACAGAAAAAAATAAATAGAAAGAAAAATTATAAAACTGCAAATAAATAAATACAAACAGAGACACAAAAGCTTAAATAGGCAGCTGGAAAGTATGTTCTGTGTTCTGTGTTCCGTTTCCCTTTTTTTTCTAACTTGGGGGTTGTACTGAAGGAGTACAAAACTTTTTGTCAAGAAAACAACCTGTCTGTACTTCTGAATGGTGTGAGAAGCATCTGCCTCTCACCTCTCTCCCTCTATGTGTCCTTCACTTCTCTTTTCTTAACACCTTATGCTCCCTCTTGATCATTTCACAGAGTGTGTGTCTCACAGGGATTGCTTGAGGGAAAAAAAAGGAAAAAGAAAAACAAGAAGGGACATACAACTGTCAAGCACCGCTGATTGAAACTGCAAGGTCATTTTGAAGAGTGAGAGAGGAGGGGAGAGAAAGAGACGCTCTCTGGCATGTCTGTCTCACTCCAGCGGGATGTGTGTGTATGTGTCTGTAGCCCAGAGATGCTGAACAAAAGAAGAAGCTCTAACAGGTGAATGATACATAGCTAAACGACTCTTCACCCTGATGACTTCAGGGCCTCCTCTCCATCATCGCTCTATTCACTCCTTCTATTCTATTCACACTGCACCTGCCGTTTCCTTCCTTACTCTCCGGCCTCTTTATTCAGCCTCCCCCCTTCCCCTGGCTCACCTTGCAGCTCCCCGCTTTTGCTGTAGAGCTCCCTCCGCTGCTCTCGCAGGTAGGCGCTCATGCTAATGGCGTGGGAAGACGACTCAAATCTGCAAAAGAAAGTTGACAAAAGTCAAAAACCACATAGGAAAGCAGGTCAAGGGTTTTTGTTTTAATTTAACCTGAAATCTAACGTATCTGATGGATTGTAAACCTAAGCGTAAGGAGAAAATGGTCTCCCATGAGGCACTTAACCCAGCCTTTTTGTGTGGTCCTTCTCTGCTGTAACCCTTTCAATTCCATTTCAATTCCTGAATTAACCTGCACGAATAAACTTACTTGAATAGAGACTGTTTGGGTCGGACAGGTTTCTTCTTGGAGAAGAATGCTCCAAAGTCTCCGCCAGTGCTTACATAGGACAGCTGGGCAGAGGGCTCTGCAGCGCTACGGGTGTTTTTGACGTCCAGGTAGTCCATTAGCAGCACCTGAGAGAGTATAAGAGCAGATTGTTGACTGACATGCTGCAATATTCAAATGTTTATTTAGTCATACATTACAGTAAACAACCAAATTAATTTGACTTCTTGACACTTTAAGCAGCTGTTCCACTACATGCACATATGATAAACAGTTTATTAGTGCACTTGCAGACAGCCCTGCACTTTATAAACACAAGCAAATGGGTCAAACCAAGGACCCATTTGATGCCAAGGACACCTAAATGAGATGACTGCTTGTGAAAAGACTCCTTTCCTAAAATATAGAGATAGCAGTATATTTTCATGCATATAGAATCATTTATACTGTATTTATACTGTGAGAATTTATAAGCATGATATAGCCTAAACAAAATGTTATTGACAATATTATTATCATAATTTAAATCATTTAATATTAATTCGTCTGCATATCTTTTCTCCCCACTATTAGACTAATGATATATACACTACTGTTCATAAGCTTGGGGTCAGTAAGACTTTTTAATGTTTTTGAAAGAGGTCTCTTATGCTCACCAAGGCTGCATTTATTTGATCAAAAAAAAAAAATTCTAATTTAATATATATTTGTTTTAAGTATATTTAAATATATTAAAGGGGTCATATAATGCCACTTTTACAAGATGTAAAATAAGTCCCCATAGGGTGTATGTGAAGTTTATTCAAAATACCCTACAGATCATTATAGCTACATTTAAACTTGTCACTTTTTCAGGGTGAGCAAAAACGCACCGTTTTTGTGTGCGTCCCTTTAAATGCAAATGAGCTGCTGCTCTCAAGAAGAAGGCAGAGATTCAAGAGCTTGTGTTAGCAGCTCCGATTAACGTTACCTCACGCAGACTCACTGAAAATGTCAGAAACTGTTCAGCCTTTTATGTTCAAACCAGAGTCGGACAATGATGGAGAGACTCAAGAAGAACTGACAACATGTAGAATGCAACAAGACGTTTCTGAACGGTTAGTTGATGAATTTATGTAACTGATGTGGAGTTAACTATCTTAAAGTCATTAATTATCATATTCTTTCATGATAATCTATAAATCGCTCGTGTGGGAACTGTTGTAACATGCCTACAGAGCCAGAGAATATATGCTGCATTAAGATATAGGTATAGTTTAGTTTAATTAGAGTTATAACTTGTCATGTTGCCATCTTGTTTTTATGACACACTATTGCATTTGTGTTACATGCTGTAATGCAATAACATGGCCTCACCCCCTTTGTTGCGTGTTCTCGGGGACAGGGTTTATGTAGATATTAGGGTTAATGATATCACCAACCCGGAAAGAAGCTCGTTGTAGTCCCTACCAGCCGTTTGTTGTAGTCCTTAAACAGAGAATTCTTTAATTTGCTTTGCTTTGAACTTCCTAACTTTTCAGATGTTGTTTATGCTCTAACAGCAACATTACACACTAACTAAAGTTGAAAAAGTGAAATCATAATAAACCACCCCTTTAATAAATTCCTGTGATGGCAAAGATGCATTTTTAGCAGCCTTTACTCCAGTCTTCAGTGTCACACGATCCTTCAGAAATTATTATATTATGTTAATTTGGTCTCCAAGAAACATTTCTTATTATCAATGTTGAAAACAGTTGTGCTGCTTAATATTTTTGTGAAAACTGTGATATATTTGACAGTACTCTTTGATGAACAAAGTTCAAAAGTGCTGCATTTATTTCTAACAATGTAAAAAGTTTTTACTGCCACTTTTGATCAATTTAATGCTTCCTTGCTAAATAAAAGTATTAATTTCGTTTAAAATAAACTCTTGCTGACTTTTGAACAAACATATCAATCTGACTTAAAAAAAAAAAAAAAAAGTGTACAGCACTTTACGCAAAAAGTCCTAAAATACATTTTGTAAAATATGTAGTTAAGTTATGCATATCCTTAGTCTAGAATCAGTCTGACTCTGAACGAATCTGTTTCTAGGTTTGTCTCAGGCCCACATCTTTCCAGTCTGTCTGTGTGACTTCAAACGCTTGCCATGTCCGCCAGCAAAATCCCATTAACTCTGATTAAAACTGCACATCCGAGTTCATGAATATCCCATTCAACACTATCCATAACCATTAAGGGAGGTTCAAACAGCTGCAAGAGAACTGAAAAAGAAGTTCAAGTAAACTTTTCCACAAATTAGCAAGCCATTTTCCAATGGCTCCATAATTTAGAGAAGCAATTTGCTTGGTCTATTTCTAAATCCCAGCTGCAAAACAGTCCAAAGTGGAGATGGAATTAGGAAAGGACAGATGGAACTACATCTGACTGATAATAGCATAATTAAACAGAGATAAGAAGGGAACAGTCTATGAGAGGAGGGGAAGCCTCATCAACAGCCATTCCTCAACCCAGAGACAAGTCCAATCCGGCCAGCCTGTTACATTCCTGTCAGATTATTAATTACTAATGCCCATCTGATCCAGTGATGGAGCGGGTCGCGCATGTAGACCCCCAACTTAATTAAATGCCAGCGTTTGCCTGATGAAGGAGTCTGGACCCACTTCAGTGACCTCAGAGAAGGGAACACAGAACTTTTAAGGCAATTAACCATGGAGGATGGATGGATGATGGGAGAAAGAAAGATTTCATGAAGAAAACAGTAAACACAGGAAGGGAGACAGATGGAGAGAGATGTACAAGAGAGATTAAAAAGTGATCAGTCAGCAAATTCATCCCGGCAAAGCAAACAACAAAAATGAATGGGCCATTCCTTCAGTACAATGCAGTCCCCCCCCTCATATGGCTCTTATTTTATTTACTTTATGCTTTATTAACCATTCAATGTGCCGTAGAATACAAATTTGTCTTTGGAACTGCCATAACAACTAATATTAAAGACGACAAAGAACAAGAAGAAGAATCATTGTATTGGCTAAAATATTTAACAATGTCTAAAAGATGGAAATCATTTAAGTTCTTTCATCATAAAAAAACAAAAACAAACCAACTATAATACAAAGTGAACATAAGAGTTCATTTGAAATAATATCACTATATCGATTTGAGTGGATGTCGTAAATCTTGTTTTAATTGCTAATTAATTATAGGCTTTTCCTGTGTCCTCATTATCACTGCCCATATTGTTAGTCTTTTGTAATATGCTTTAAATATGTTTCAGTGCTAGAGAAACAGCAGCAGTGTTTTGTTGTTGTTTTTTTGTTTTTGTTTTTTATGGTTTCTGAGTACTGTAAGTGCATGAAAATATTTGTTGCAAGACATTTAACAGAAAAACATAAGAAGATGAAGGGAGGAAAACTTGAAGACAGAACTCATTATACCATCACCACAGCCAGCAAGGTCACTTTCACTAAAGCGCCACATGCCTCATCAGAAGTGTTTCGTCCCCATTATAATGCGGCTTATTAGAGCAGCCTTCGTTTTTCCGTAACAACAGGGATGAAGCGTGGGCAGCAGCAGTGCTGTGTCCATTTTAAAACACCAAACAAGTAGGTGGAAACAACAGAGGCAGCTCCGCCAACAACACAAAGAACTCTCGAATGAGTCTGGCAATAAAACATGCAGAACAAACTGCTGATCTCCAGCAGGAACGTCTAAAAGCACCACGTCAAACAGATACAAAGAGCGGCCCACTTATGATTTATGCCGCCCATGGATGGACACACACTAACAAAAGACCTGTTTTACATTACAGTGAAGTCTCAGAGCCAGAATAGTGTGGTCATATCAGTGTTGAAAGGGCAGTTAATTTATACACCAATCTATGTCTTCAAGGAGAAAAACCTCTTCTGCAAATGACCTTGGGAAAACACCAAGGATGAGTCAAGATCGACTAGTCGGTTCTGACAATATAGTAGTTTGGTAGATTCCTAGTAAATGAATGATTATCATTAACTTTCCTTAGTAAACATCCTCCAAATGACCTTTTTCTAAAGAAAAGGGAGGACAAAATAGAAAATAAAATCACCACTTTGAGCAGCAGTTACGTGATGGACACACTCTGGACCCTTCCATTTCCGGATGTTCATTTCACAAGCCCTCTTCTTTATTGGAGCCTTAAAGACTAGGTTGTTTTAACAGAAGGGAAAAATCAATATTCATGGCCTCTTCCAAGAAAAGACCAGCTTGAAAATGGGCTTGGGAAACAAGAGCCTGTGAGAAACAGCAAATGGCTTTTCACACCAGATAATAAACACAGAGCACACTGGCTGGATTTGTGATGTGCATGAATGCGTGTGCTTCAGTATAACCCACTTCTATTACAACAATTCTGCTTCCTTACGGCTAAAAACCATTACAAAGTTTAGCAAAGTGTCTGGAAAACCAAGAGTTAATCTTTAGTGAACCTTAAAACCCAGCCCCTTGTCTTTGAGGACACATTCTCAATTTAATGAACAGTGAAAAGCAGCACTCATCCCCTCTATTAGCCGCAAATCAAGCTAATTAAAGAAGAAAAACAGTGTTGAAGGATGTGCAGGTGAGCACCTGCTCTCTGATGATAGACGTTTGCAAAGTGCTTTAAGAAACGAGGGAAATAAACAAAGCTTCCTGCCTCTCGTCTACCCCTCTTGAGATTGCGAAGAAAACGTTTTCTCTCGTTCTGTGGTTTCCAAGAAGGCATCTGACACCAAAACATGACCATTTCTGAAGTGTTTTTTTAGAAAATGGGTGCATGACCTTCACAACTTTTAAAATCTCACAAAAACTACCAAACTGTGCAATTAAACGGTGCAATTAAAAATGTATGAAATGACTGACAAATTTTACTATTATTATTATGAGGGATGGGGCATTATGAACCTGGGATTCTGTCTCCATGGATACCATACTCATAATAATATAAGCACACATAGGGATGGGCATTTTTGGCAATTTTTCATTTCGATCATCGATAGGTTTAAAAAATGAGTACTTGGGGGGGGGGGGGGGCGTATCTGAAGACTGTTAGGAAAATAAATGTTAAAAATAAAAATATGACATGAAAACCTGTCTATGAAAAAAATGAAAACGTGATTAGAACAGTGTTAGATTGATTATGATGCAGCAATGTTATTAATAAGGAAGCATCTAAAAGGAATAGCTGCCTGAGGTAAAGAGTGACTTTATACCAATAAACTGAAGCCCGTTCTATGACACATCCTATGATATTAATCAGATAACTTAGATACATAATATAGACGTAACATTACAACTTGTATCTGCATAAAAGGATGCAAATGCCAGTGAACTTTAAGTTACGCGCGAGAGTGAGAGAGAGATCGCACCGTGATGCGCTTTCACGACAGCGCACTGAAACACAAGCAAGGACAGAATTTACTGTAGATTTCTAAAGTTCTCGTTATAATGCTATGTTTATGGCAGATCTGTGCTTTATTTTAATCACATTATTAAGTGATTTCATAAATCGTCTGCGCGTTTTCAAAACCATACGAATTATGCCATTGAATAAATATGACAAAAAAAGCACTGCTGCATTATAATAACATCAATATTTTAAATTCTTTTAAAAGAAACATCTAAAAGCAATATGGCCGTCTCAATATCAGACACTGCATTTGAGCATGAAACTAAACACTGATATGCAGCGCATTCAGCATGTTAATAAATGTTGATATCAAAAATAATCCTTTATCAGATTAATCAGATGTAGCTATTATAACTTTCATCTGCAAAAGGTTTGCGAATGCAAACGTGAGCATGACCAAAAGTGTCACTTTAAAAAGTGTCACTAATATTTCAGTAATATTTTGTATTCAATTTGCACTTTCTGATCAACCAAAATGTTTTACAGTATGAAAATCATTGATGATTAGTGGCGCTGCACAGCTCGCATTGAACTGTATTTTCATCTATCTTGTCAAAGTGAAACTAGACATCACTACGTGACTTCAAGGCCATTCTCTCTCTCGCTTCTCACGTCTTTTGACGCATGCTGTGGAAAGCTAAACAATCAGAGCTCAGGGCGCCACCCAAAGTGCTGCTATAACCAATCAGGAGAAAAAAGAAAAAAAATACATTTCGATCATTGTTTACATGATCGATCGTCGCTGTCAAGGTCGAGTACTTGAGTACTCGGTCGCTGTTGCACATCACTAATAGAAACACAGATGATCTAATATCAACAGCAGCATATTTGTTATATTTGATGCTAATCATGATGCTACTGACCATGGATGAGTCTAGAAAATATTATCAAAACAACATGAAACATACTAATTAATAACAGTCACTTCAAAAAACTCAATATCTTGTCAATATCAAATATCTATTCAATAAACAAAACAAGAAGAAAAAAGATGAAGCAAACCAAACAACACAACACCAAACAAAAACCAAACCTAAACCCAAACCCAAACCCAAAACAAAAAAACAAACAAAACAAAACAAGAATACCTAGAGTGAGTGTGAGCCTCCAAGCTGAAAAACAGATTTGTCCAAGACTAGGACATGGGCAAACAACCACTTTCTCTAAAAAAAACAAGCTGACCTCATCAGCGATACACTGTGACATCTATGGATTCAAAAGCCTCGCTGAGCCTTTTCTATCCCTCAGCCTGTATTGTATACAGTACTTCTGACATTCTAGTTCAATGTAGATATTACATATCACATAGAGAGGTCAATGCATGGAGCAGCATCTCGTTACGAGATGTCATTAGCATTCCCCTCAGCGATACTCAGTATGGTCTCACTACGGCCGCTGCTATTACAGAGACGCACATCACAAAAGAATGCATAATTACTGTCGTAATTAATGAACATAAGAGTGCCGCTTTTCAAAACAACCAGCGTGTCTCGACCATAAAGCCTGGAGGGAAAAAAATGAACGCTGGGTTTTAAAACATGTAAATGAATTGTTATGATCATTAACCCTGTGGTGGAAATCTTTCAAATCCACAAGCAATATGCAAGCCATGGCCAGTTACAATAGATCATTTAGGCTAGTACACAACAGCTCATTTAGAGGCCATGTGTCTGTCTATCTCACCGACATGAAACAGAAGCACTTTGCCTCTCCCTCTGCTGCAGACTAATCACTGTCAGGGCATGAAACGCCTCACTAACACTGTATAATCCAATTACTCTGAGGCTGTGTGGCTCCCACTAAATCTAAACAAGTTGTCAAAGTGGAAAGTTTGTAATTTCCTTTCTTTTTTCCCCTTTCACGCTCTTGTTCCCTTCACCCTCTTACCCATCATTCCCAGGCTCAAGTCCGTGAGGCTTAGGGGAAGGGACAGTAATACAGCACAAAGAGGAAGATTACAACGAGTGCCATCATTTTTATCTTAACAATGGGATACAGAGTCTAGAGCGTGGGACTTGGGCCTCGGTGAGGATTAAGTGAACTTTATAAAAACAATAAATAAATAAAACATTATCAAGACCATATTAAAATAATCAATAATGAACAATTAAGCTCCAGGATTGGTCTGTCAGCAACCAAAAAAAGTAATTATATCAATATCAAAATTCAATATCAAAAATCAAACTAATAAACCTCTTAAATATAAATACTAATGTTTGATGGGACTCAAATCATAGCAATAATTAAGTTTACTGTAAGAGAACATTAAACATACTAATAATTAATAATCAATAATTCAGATATATCCAGGATTGTTCTGTCAGCATAAAAAACAGCCACTTCAAAAGAAAACTTGATTGTGTCAATATCAAAAATCAAATATCTATTCAATATCAATACCAATATCCACAGTGATGATAAAATTACTTTAAGAAAACATTATCACAACCATAAAACAATGTTTTTGTAAATTTAACCTAAAATACCACTTTATTTTCACTTTCACTTCCTAACTTTATTATAATAACAAAAACTATTATTTAACAGCCTTACCTTATACTGTTTGTTCATCAGTGTTAGTGATATTCTTACAGTTTATGAGTATGTCAAGCAAAGTGTGTCAGACATTTTTTGAGAAATATATTTGCTTGGTTTAAATTTCTAAAAATATGGCTCGTGGCTTAATTACTTAATTACTACTGCCAGTTTTGTCCTTTGTTCAGTGGCATTTAAAGGGATAAATGATGTACTAGGACAAATTCAGGATTGGTCTGAACCAGGTTTACAAGCTCAATATGGATTCTAACACTCACAGACTTTTGCTCGGCTCTCTTCAAGAATGGCCGAGCCACAATTCAAAGATTCAGGAACTGAAAGAAATAAAGATTATAACATGTCTCTCAGGTCCATCTGTCCATGGCCTTCATGTCTTCAGTGTAATGGAAAGGTCAATGTAATTCCTCTCTCCCACAGGAACAGAGGGAACTTGGTAACAAAAGTTCGGTATTAAGCTAGAAAGACAAGGGTGTATTAGGGTCTCATCTACACCTATTAGAGAACAAGAGGTTATTGTGAAAGTAACCCAACAAGTGACACCAAGAACATCAGGTGCATCAGTGCATGGGGACAGGACCTTCATTCTCACCTGAGACTGAAGTTTGCCTAAGTCACACTCACACCTAAGAACAGTCCCGCAACTCAAGAGTGTCGCCATATGAGAAAAAGAAATGACTGAAAATAACAAAAAATTATAGAATAGAAAAAGAAAATCAGAGAAAAGACAGAGAAATAAGGAAAGAAAAAGGAAATAAAAGAAAAAGAAATGAACAGAACAAAAAGGAAAAAGAAAATAAAAAAAGAAAAAGAAAAAGAAATATACAAAGAACAGTACGGACCGAATATAACAGAAAAAAATAATAAAATTAAAATAAAATAACAGTAAAGAGAAAGACAAAAAACGGTGTACTCTTCCTCACTCTCCTACATTCTTCATTCCAAAGAAAAAACATAACAGGAGCAGCTTTTCTGCACGTCTTCCGAAGATGCTGTGTATTTTTATGACGGACCAGTCTGAACTGACAAAACACTGTTGCAGTCAGGTGAAGGGAAGAAGAGATCAGATGAGATTTGGCGATGTGATCAGGAGGAGAGAAATAACACAAATGATTAGCAAAACCTCATCTACCTTAATGAAGAAGAGCTTACATTATCTCACTCCATGACCACGGGAGACTCCACAGCCCCTGGCAACCAGCTTGCTTGGGCAAGGAAGCACACTGAACACTTAATATTATCCATTTTTAGCAAAGCCAGGATGACTCTGCAGTATAGGAACACTTCCTCATCCTGTGGCCTCTCTTTTTTTTGCCTTTCCTTCATTTTTACCACCCGATTAATTTTTTTTGCTGACAAAAACTATGAAATTCCATACATCCTGACGTGTCCCCTGCACTTTTAATAAAATTTAATTTTGTCCACCGCACACTTTAGGGCATGTGTGTTCACGTAGAGGTTTTCATGGGCCAATGTGAATAAATCTGGGTTTAAATTCAAAGAGACAAGATAGATATTCAAAACAATGTAAACATTATTAAGCGCTAAACACTCTCACATAATGTATGTTTCATTCATACTCAAAGCCAGAGGGCGCTTTCTCACAGAAAGTCCAAAACAGACTTATAGAAGTAATAACTTATGACGTTCCAGGAAATTCAGCTATCGCTGTAGCGTTACAAAAAACAGAAAGTTTTGACTGCTGAAACGTTAAGATAGAACAAATGATCAATCGATCGATAGGTAGGTAGGTTGGTTGGTTGGTTGGTTGGGTGGTTAGGTGGTTGGTTGGTTGGTAGGTTGGTTGGGGGGGTGGTTGGGTGGTTGGTTGATTGGTTGATTGATTGATCGATGACAGAAGACAGGAAGTGAAGCTAACATTGGATTCGGACGTGCCTTGATGCCTTCCTCCCTTAGAATCCATCCTCCAAGCTTGTTCTTTCGTTACTGCTCTCTGCAGACTGCTTTGAAAGGAGGACTAAGAAAAATACAGGAGGAAGGTACAAGATCACAGTCTGACTCTTCACCCTGTGTGATGGAGTGATGACAAACCCATTTACTCATTCCCAAGTTGCACTGCCACTCCCATCTCTCTTTCTCTCCCTCTTTCTCCTGATTCCTGTCTCTACTGCATGACTGGATCCTCTCTAGACTATCATGCAGCTGAAAAATAATGCTTTGAAAGAGTACACATGCCATGAGAGAGAATGGAGAGAGATGGAATTGGAATGAAAGATGGAACAACAAGTTCTGGGAAGCATTTTCCCCTCCTTTGATAGAAATTATTTTATTTTATCCTTGTGGTTGATTTATAATTTTAGTAAAGGTGTCTTGCGCCAAAAATAATTTTGTAATTTAGTTTTCTCAGATTTCACAGAAAAACCAACTAAGAAATATGTATTCAAATAGATCACACGAAAAACCTGCGGCAGGATTTCCAGCGAGTACTTTTCAAACACACAAACAGACACTAAACTTCTTGAGAGATTCTCAAAGTTTACATGAACAGCTGGTAATCTCACCTGCCTATCAGTCTGCTGCCAAATACACAAGCACACACATACACACTAAAATACAACCTTTTCCCATTAACACACTCCAATTAAACACGGCACTTGGGATGAGTTCATGTAGATTATTCACAAAGCTTCAGTTACACATTCTTTCTCCACCTGTACCATTTTACAGAAGTGACACATGAAACATCTAATATCTGTAAACAGCCCTTCTGTTTACTAGTAATTAACTATATAGTTAGTAAATAACAGTTTTAAGTAAGTGTGTGGTTTCTCAGTATTGGGTAGTTGCCAAGGAGTTGCTATGAATAATATGCGAAAGATTTGCAGTTGTTAAGGTCCATTGAATGGTTTCTAACACATTGCTGTCTGGTGGCTAGGGCATTGCTAGGTGGCCAGAATAGTCTCTTGCAAAATCCTCTTTAACATATTGTATATATTTCACTGCATTCTTTCAGATTCCAAATATATTATCCAGTTACCTGAATCTGCTCTATCGAACGACTCTGCAGAAACTTACTTGTAGGACAGTTTGGATCTTGGCATAGACATCAGCTTGCTCATAGAGTTTGATCCCTTCATGGGCTCCAGTGGGAGAGATGACAATCTGCTGTAGGTGACGGAGAACCACACTGTGAGCCTGGGCCACTGCATTCAACTTATCAAACAACAGCTCGAGCAGTTCCAGCAACAACCTGAAGAGGGCAACAGAGTGAGAAAAAAAACACTTCAAAACGGATAAAAACAATAATAATAACAATAATAAATATATATGTATATATATATATATATATATATATATATATATATATATATATATATAGTAAAATAATTAAAATATTAGCAGGCTAAAATGCAGCAATGACAAGGACGGACAGACAGACAGATGGACAACAGATAGAACGACAAATAGATAGAACAACAGAACGATGGATGGATGGATCAATAGAACGATAGACAGAAAGATCGATAGATGGATGGATGGATAGATGGATGGATGGATGGATGGATGGATGGATGGATGGATGGATGGAATGACAGAACGACAGACAGAACGATAGATAGATAGATAGATAGATAGACAGACAGACAGACAGACAGACAGAGAACGATGGATGGATGGATGGAAGGATGGAACAATAGATAGACAGAACAATAGATAGACAGAAAGATAGAACCCTAGATAGATATAACAATAGACAGAATGATAGATAGATAGATAGATAGATAGATAGATAGATAGAACGATATATAAAGGATAGAATGATTGATAGAATGATAGAATGATCAATAGAATGATAGAACAATAGAACGATAGAACGGTAGATAGATAGAATGATGGAACGGTGGAACAGTGGAGCGACTGGACGATAAATTGATATATGAATGGATGGATGGAACGATAGATATACAGAATGATAGAATCATAGATAGAACGGTCGATAGAATTATAGAATCGGTCGATCGATAGATAGAACTGTGGAACGGTGGAATGATGGAACAGTGGAACGACGGAACAGTGGAACGGCAACTGGATGGATGGATGGAACAATAGAACAATAAATAGAACGAAAGAACGATAGATAGATCGATAAATAAATAGAATCTGTGAGTATCAATTAGTGTCCATTAAAATTTTAAGTTAACGTTAACTTTGACATTTTGCTAATCTTTTTTTGTTTGTCTGTTTGTTTGCAGAACTCTCAGCACCCCCTTGTGGCCCCTTGGGGGTCCCTGGACCCCAGTTTGAAAAACAACTCATCTAGAGGCTTTCCAAGACAAAGCCAATACTGCAGTCAGTCTGGCTGTCATAAATCCCTCCACATCACCAAAACCGAGCCAAAAGCGGTCCATTCTCTGTTACTAATGAACATGACAGCAGCAGGGTGCTGACAGAATCTCCCTGTTGAGCAGCGGCAGCTGTTCACCAACAACAATTAGCAGCATCTGTCAAACTCTCTGGGTCCACTAGGAGGACACACATCTGTCTGACTTTTGTGGAGTTTACTCATTTGTCCCAGTAAAATGAGGCAAAAGAAAACCCTGATAGGCGAAATGAAGAGGTTGGAGGTGACAGCATGATGTAGGGTATTAAGATTGCTGGGAGGTGGAAGACAGGAAGATGATGGATGTTCATGTGAGAGACGTTTCATGATAACACATGGTAAGCTTGATTTACAAAGGACAGGACATAACCCTTGACTCAGACTCAACATGTAAACATATATTACACAGGACGTCACTACTTCATGCAAACATTGCAGAAAGCCAACCCAAACACCCAAAATATTTACACAAACACATGTGAACCAAGGTGACAAGGTTTGGTGGATGGCATAGTAGTTGCTACAGTAGATGTCGTAAAGGCCTAAGTGTGAAGAGCACAAACCACAGGGAATCTGATCGTTTCAATTATGATTTAAGCCACTTCCATATGTGGTCCTAAATCAGATACAGGTCTGATGTTTTGCATTCATGTGACTTTTACGTCATGTTAAATCAACATTTATCACAATTCTGCGCTGACTGAAGTCACTCCAAAGATTTTACATACCAGTAGGTCTTTGGTCACCGTGAATATGAAAGACGGCAGCGAAGTCAGTGAGCTGTTATACTCATAAATATTAAGGTGACAGCTTTATACAAATGAAAACTACACAAGAAAAACATCCTTGTCTACGTCCTTCTTATCATCTGCAAACAAATTCACTGGCTTCCACAGCACATCACCTTATAAATGAATGCATAAACCCTGACTTTAGTGGCCTTTAGTGCGAGTCAGTTCAGGACTGTGACCAGTTCACATTCGAATCTGACATTAGTCACATTTGAAAACCTAATGTAAACAGCCACACAAAGAAATCGGATCTGAGCAATAAACCCGAATCATGCGGGTCAGTTCAGGACTGTGACCAGTTCACACTCAAATCTGATATTAGCCACATATAAAAACCTAATGTGAACAGCCACACAAAGAAATCGGATCTGAGCAATAAACCCGAATTATGCGGGTCAGTTCAGGACTGTGACCAGTTCACACTCAAATCTGATATTAGCCACATATAAAAACCTAATGTGAACAGCCACACAAAGAAATCGGTTCTGAGCAATAATCCCGAATCATGCAGGTCAGTTCAGGACTGTAATCAGTTTACACTCAAATCTGATATTAGCCACATTTAAAAACCTAATGTGAACAGCCACACAAAGAAATCGGATCTGAGCAATAAACCCGAATCATGCGGGTCAGTTCAGGACTGTGACCAGTTCACACACAAATCTGATATTAGCCACATTTAAAAACCTAATGTGAACAGCCACACAAAGAAATCGGATCTGAAATCCAAATTGACCACTAAGGCTTGCAGTGTGAACGTAGCCTTTGTCACATCATGTTAGGACACCATGTAAGGCATACTTTTCACTGTGAACTGTAATGCAGCAGTGACTTCCTTTTTCTGTTGAGGTTTCCATAGAAACAGAGCCCTGCCTCAACTTTCAAGATAGCACACACACAGACGCACAAGTAAACACTGAAAATGCTCTATGGCTAAAATGGGACCTCATTTTAACTCAGGTCATCTGGATGTTTTCAGCTGGTTTACCTTTTACAGGAAACAGATTTATGAACTGCCATATTAATTCAGCAGTGCTTTGTGTGTTATTTATCAAGGTAATTACATTGTATGATACATTAGCACATTCAGATGAAACTCACATTTATACACAAAACCATTTCTCAAATGAGTTTGTGAAAAATGGAAATGTCTCCTATATTACTAAAGTTTCCAGCATAATAGTCACTGCTTTCAAAGAAAAGCCCCCGTTTATATTATCATTAAAAGCACACAATGAAATTTCAGTGGATATTCACTTGCACACTGGAAGCTCACATCCGAGAGAACAGCGGAGGGCAAACATTAAAACCCAGAGAATGGCTATGGAAAAATAAGCAATTGAGAGTTTTGCCTTGGGTAAAGAGCGCTTCTTCAACAGCCTTCATTATCTCTCTCTTTTTTTCCCTTGCTTTTGTTTTTCTCAGTTAGAGCCGATGCTTAAGCAGACCCTGGCCGCGACTCGCTTTTATGGATTACACCATTTCTGGAAATGAGGGAGGTATGAATACCACATGACAGATGAGAGCATTGATTCAGTGAGCCATCATCGGGTAAAGTGAGAGAGCGAGAGAGAGCGCAATAAAGAAGGAAAACAATGGAAACCAATCACACTTCAGCACAAATGCCTTCCAAAGTGCTTCCCTTAAAAACAAAATCACTGTAAGAATGAGAACTACATCTAAAGTGACTGTCATCAGCAGTTTTTATTTCCTACATCATTTAAGAATATAATTTAATAATTCTCGCCCTGTGCGTGATTTGTGTACGTGTACGTGTTAATGTAAAGAAATAAATTTGTTTTAATAATCTTCCATCAAAACATAATAACAACTTTCCTGATCTGATGCAATCAAGGCCATGTAGGCAGGAAAAAACAAAAATCAACCAATAATATCACAGATTAACACTTCACTTTTCATAATGCAATCAAAAGCCTCATGCTAAAATCAAGACTCGCCTGACATGTAGCTGCACTAGGAAAATTGCAAATGTCTCAAATAAAAAGTGTTATGCTGTCTTTAAATGAGTGTCTTAACTACAGACGCTTGAAACTAGAGGTGCGCGGGACCTGATGCAACAGAGTGCGGCGCAGGACAGTTTTGAATTGCTGAGTGCAGATGCGTGAGCAAAGATACTGATGTGTGTGCGGGATCCAGGAGAAAGAAATGACTTGTGAGTCCCCGCAAAATATGATTATCTAACAATAAAAGCACGTAGAAGTCTGTAACTGGAGATCTCAATGTGTGGAAATTGGAAAAGATAGCATGTAGACACAAAAATGAAACAGAATCTAACTGGACCAGGACTGAAAAATCAGCATAGACACCTCTTCCTCTTTCTATGTGCTTTTGCAGGCAAGAACAGGACAAATTGTGTACATTTTGGGTGGGAATGGAATCAAATCTAACATATTTTTGGTGGTAGCGGGAGGGAACGGTACATAATCTTGAGAGAGCGGGATTGAAAAATCCATCCCGCACAGAAGTCTACTTGAAACGATAAGCCATTGAGCAAATATTCAGTATGGCTGCGCATACTTGGGGAGATAAAAAGAACATATTGTGTCTCAAATATGCAGAAATTATGATTTTCATAAAGAAATATTTCTTCTTCCTACTTATTTACGTGGTTATATTTGTTCATAAATAAATTAAAAAATAGAAAATTATTTATAAATAAAATAAACAAATTCACAAATAAATACTATGAGATTTGGAAATATGTAATATTTATGAATCTTATTGTATATGTCTTGACAAAACAAAACATGAATTTCAGACTCACACTTTTCCCAGTGTTCATTTGTGCAATAGCATGAATTTATTTGAGCTGTTTGAATATGTCTCTATTTCGTTTTTGTTAGTGCTGGAAAAAAAAGTGCTTGTTTTTTTGTTTTTTGTTTTTAACCACCATACAATATTTTGTCAATCAGTCAATCAATACAGCCATAGTATGGTGAATTATAACTCACTCTAAAAAGTATTTTTAGGGGACCTGTTACCACAGCTTAAATAAATGCATGGTTGCAAGATTAAAATTATTTATTATTACACCTTTGTTGCAAACATTATTTTGTAGAGTTCTGTTGACATAATAATGTTGATCATTATATAAAATTTCTGCGTTAACATTTTTTTTTTTTCTTAGGTTGTTGTTACTTAATGAAATTGTCTTTATAACTTCGGAAATTAGTCAGTGGATTTCCCAGCATGCTTTGCTTAGGGACTGGATAAAGAGAATACATATTTAGTGAAGAGAAAGACCTGTTAGTGTTCAATGCTGTTATGTTTGACATTTAAAAGAGTAATATAGTTTTTCTGGTTACCATTGCGCTGAAGAGTAGATACATGTAGGTAAACACTACATTGACTCTATAAGCAATGACTGCGCTAATGCCAGTGACAAGTAATATTGTACTTGTTCATTAAATAAATATGTTAAATAAGTTATGCTAGCATGTGCTATGATAGCTGTTGATTTGAAAATTTGTGTTTATGCTACGAATTATTAAGTTCCTCTAACTCAATGTAGCTTGTTGGTTGAATGTAAATTCACTCAAAGTTGTCACAACTCAAAAAAATTGATGCAAACTGTTCATTTTCTTTGTTGAGCCAACACATTTTTTTTTAGAGTGTATAGATATTTACGGCAGATAGCCAATTTCAATTGATGCTACTAGCCCCATCATCCCATTAGCTTTTACCTGGGCTGGTTGTCCTGTGCCAGGTTCTCTCCTCTCTGGTAGGCGTGGTCAGCAATCTGTGTGGTGGATCTCTTGAGGATTTGCTTGAGCTCAGGCTCCAGACGCTCCATGATTGCTTTAATGGTCTCAGGGATCTTCTTGAGTTTGGCCAGAGCTTTGATCAGGATCCCCATGAACTCTGCGCTGTTCTCCTCTGGGTCCACGTCCTGGTCCTCTCTCATTTCCTGCAGCTCACGGGCTGCACAAACACATACACTCCATGAAGACCATTACAACAATATATAATTATATATATAATTACAGAATGACTTGACTGAATGGTTTATGGAACAGCTAAATAAATATAAATGCAACCATGACAACAAAAAAACAGTAAAAGGTAGTAAAACTTTATGATATGTTAAATTGTTAAATGAATTGTTAAATTGTTTAATATTAGATAGCTATTTAAAGGTCACTAATGCACATTCCAATTTGAATAAATTAATGAATAAATCTGAATATGTATTAAATGTACTAACAATATGTTACGATTTATATATTAGAATGTTAATGTTAATACATTTAATTTATTCTAAAGTTTTTTATATAGAGCTTTTACAGGGAAAAAGGTTAGTAATGTTAACGTAAAGTAACCTACAATGAACCTTGAACTTACAATGCCTGCATTTTAAACAGATTTTTAGAGTCATCTTTAACAATGTTTCAGTGGTATGTTTCATCATTTTATAATCATTCCCTCCCTTCTCATCAGCACACTCCTTAAAAAACCTGCATAACACACCTCTCCATATTCACCTGCTCAATAGAGTGATCGTGCAGTGAAGTGCTTATTTTCCTGTCTGCTAATACCCTCAAATCCAATGACTGTTTAAAATGGTCTTAATGTTTATGGCAAGTTAATGGGCTCAGGTTTTTCTTTTTCACCCCCCCCCCCCCCCCCCCCAACTGTAGCTTGCTAAATAATTACTACAATTACCACCGACAAATGATGTGCAAAAGGCCATTAGACAAAACAGGCGACAAAAGGGAAGCTTCTTCCGCAGCAGGGGAAATGTTGTCTGATGGCGTCACCCTATCACACATAAAGCACTGCGACAGCAATAATTGCGAGCGTTTCGTGTAATGTGAAGAAAACTGCAGGCAACACAGGAATTATTCTGGCTTCTACCTGCTTAAGCAAAATCAGAGCAAATAAGAAAAATTAAAGTGTGAAGAATCATCTAAAGTTAAATAGATACGCAGATAGGACGACAGACAGACAGAGAGATTAGATAGACAGATAGACAGATAGATAGATAGATAGATAGATAGATAGATAGATAGATAGATAGATAGATAGATAGCAACATATAAATACCTGCTGTTGTCTGTCATGTAAATCAAACAACAAAACACATCGTTAACAAAGATTAATGTATATTAAATTTATACAGTGAACAGTGTAATTTTACATTTAATTATTACATTTCTGTACACGAAAATTAATACTACAGTTAGACCTTATAATTTATTTGTAACTTTATGTTGTAGTTATCTATACTTGTAACTGGTGCACAGTATTTGTTCTTTTTAGTCTGTTCACTTGCCTTTAATAATGTATTAGTTAGGCTAGTAGTTTCTGCTGTGGTGTCGGAGTAGTTAAAGTAATAAATGCAAAGTCACCCCCACCCCACCCCCAATTTTTTTTGTACTGATCCGAAAAATGATCTGATCCGTGACTTAATAACCGTGATAGGATCCGAACCGTGAGTTTTGTGATCCACTGAACCACTAACAGACAGACATATAGATAGATAGAACGAACGACCGACCTACAGAGACAGACATACAGACAGATAGGATGACAGAGAAACAGAGAGACAGACAGATAGACAGGATGACAGACAGACAGATAAATAGATAGATAGATAGAACGACAGACAGATAAGACAGTTAGACAGACAGTGAGATAGACACAGACAGACAGTGAGATAGACACAGACAGACAGTGAGATAGATAGATAGACAAACAGATAGACAAATAGATAGATAGACCAACAGAGAAACAGAGACAGACAGATAGACAGGATGACAGAGAGACAGACAGATATATAGAAAGACAGACAGAGACAGAGACAGAGATAGAGATATATAGATAGATAGATAGATAGATAGATAAATAGGATGACAGAGACAGACAGATAGACAGAATGACAGACAGACAGACATGTCAATAGTTGTTCTGAAAATTGACAGTGTGTCAGAGACAGTGTAGGAGAAACAGACAGCTGTGGGTGGGTTGGTGGGTCTGATAACAGTCTCTGAGCTCACAGTGGAGTCAGTCCCACACAGGAGAGCATGGATAACAAGGCCCACACCCCCGCTGTGCTGACAGTGCTGCATGATTAATAACGTAAGAGAGTATCTCATCTGCACCGGTTAATATGCGTACTGAAACATGATGTACTGAGATCATGAAACCTGAGATTCTTGTGTGTGTGCAGACACATCTTTTTTACAGATGCATGAAAGTGTGAGTCACTGTGTAATTGTAAAAGAGAAAATTGTTATGTCAGAGTATTAGTGTGTGTATATGACAACCACCATCTCCATGTACATATAATAGCAGTATGTGTATGCCACTGCTTTCAGTAACACAAAAAGCAACATTTGCAAAGCTTTTCTTATCTGTGGCAGTGCCATATTAATAGACACAGTGACACTGGTCAGATGTGTCCTAATGATTTAATTAGCACTTTGAACACTGGCAGACAATATGGAGCACCAGGCCCAACAAAATCACCCCTCGCTTCCTAACGGCCCGGACACCCACTGTTCCCTTCAGTACAGCAGAGAGGAATCCATCATTCAAATTATGAGCCACTAAATCAAGTTCTAATTCACTCGCTCTCTCTCTCTCTCTGCAAAAGTAGCACTCTGTATATTCTCCTTCAATGGCTTATGGCAGTGTTTGGAGTAATGCATTACAAGTAACGTGAGTTACGTAATCAGATTACTTTTAAATAAAGTAACGCAATACTTTTACATTTACAACAAAATATCTGAGTTACTTTTTCAAATACTTTTTCAGTTACTTTGTTTTCCCATTTATTAGCTGACACCTCTTCTGTCCCCATGTTGAGAGAAATCAGGAATAAGGCGTTGTGTGTGCTGTGTAAACATGATGGTTATTCTAGACTAGTTCTAGACTAAATGTGGGCATACATTGGCCCGGTCCCAAATGCCACCCTAAACCCTCACGGTTTTCCTCTAAGTCTACACTTTCCTGACGTAATGGCGCTTTGACTGCTGGGTAAAGTCCTCTGCGTAGCTCGCAGACTTGTGGGCTCAGCTGAAGTGCGCATCAAGGGCGCAAAGGGGGCACTCGCGAGCACACTTCTGAAACCTAAAATGATGAATGGAACACCCTACAGTCTCGTGGACTTAACAGACACGCGCACGTTGCAGCCATTGTAAGTCCACCAGACAGAAAGTTCACAGAAGTGTGCCATTTGGGATACAGCCATTTACTCATTTAATTTTCTTGCATCATATTCTTCTGTATTCCATAGCTGAAAAGCTTGTTTGTTTGAACTGTGCCCTCTACTGTACTGGCACTTGTAATTTGCGTTTCCTTCAGCCTGAGGCTGATTCATTTAATTTCATGGTGTGAAAAGGGCTTTACATTTACAAAAAATATAACTTTTTTGTTGTTATAAAAACAAACAAACAAACAGCCCAGACCAGATGTGAAAAAGTAACGCAAAAGTAACGTAACACATTACTTCCATAAAAAGTAACTAAGTAATGCAATTAGTTACTTTTTTAGGGAGTAACGCAATATTATTTATGGTTTTTGGTTTTTGGCCCAGTGTTTCCAAAATTTTTGTCATTTCTGTTGTTCTGTTTGTGGTGGTTCTTACTGCTGGATGTTCCCGGGGTGCTGAACTGTGAGGGTTCTGTGAGCTTGCGTGGAGTGGACAAACCGCCAACATCCAAAACAGATGTGTCCTTTGGAGCACACCTGAAAAAAAAACAACAACAATACAGGTAACTGTTATTTCCTTCTTCACTATAGAAACCATTTTCAGAGTGACAGCAGCTGTTGTTTAAACATTCATAAAAAGACCAGCCATGAATGTTTTATGAAAATAATAGAGAACTTTCCGCAAAAACATTGCCATTAAAGTGGTCAGAACAGGAAGAATCAAACAAGGCAGATTGCGAAACACGAGAGACGAAATGAATAAAAATCCTGCCAGAAAATTGCAGTCGCGTCATGACCCTGACTAATAAATCACTTCTCCTCATGAAAGCGTTGCGCTATAATTACATGGCCATAAACAGAGCAGTGGAAGAGCGACAAACATGGACGCTCAATTCTGAGATCAAAAACACTATTACAAACAACTCCACACTTCAGCCCTGCGGGGTCACCAACCTGCATTAGCTTAATGCGCTACACCGCTGCGCCTTGTCTAATCTCCGAGAATTAGCATTGCAGAGGCAGCCGTGGCGGTTCACACGGCACGCTGACGGAGGGGGTCAGCAATCCCCCGGCGACAGTGCGCACGTGGGCGGCCGTATCGCCATCGAGAAAAGCAAAAACCTATTATCATTCCTCTCGTGCTCATCTGCGAGGGTGCGAATGACTTATCTCTGTTTGTGCTGAATGCCGGCATCAGTGCCACGGCGGCCAGGCCAGGAAGAGAACATTCGCAAATCAGCTAATTACACGACTCTGGTGAGAGGGATGCAACAGGGCCAGAGAGGCTTTGTTTACCAACAAGCTAATGATTTAAGAGCCTGGTGAACGAAGCTTTCAATAAAGAAATAATATTGTGATTTCCCCTCAAGATAGCGTAATCATCCCGTTAGCAGCCTGGTATTAATTGAAGCAGAACTATGCTGAGATTCAGAAACTTTAAAGAAGAAGCGTGACACATTTTCTATGTGTCACCCCTTTGACTAATTAAAGTTTATTCAGAATGTCAAACTAGATGGGGTTTTTACACCAGCTCTGGCCCATATTCAGGCCTGGATTCTTAATTAGTCTGATCAGTTATTCTGTCTGGCATATTCCACACTCTTATTAATGATCAGACAGCAGTGACTCATGGGATGTTTGGTTTAAGAGAGCACGTCTCTCTCTTTAAAAAGTACACACACAGTAATTAGATGAGCTGTGCGCCCTGCCACCAGCAACCTGCAAAGGTAAATTAATCTAAAGCTGAGAAATGACTTTGCCGCTCGAAAGGTAATTGCTTTCAGTTTACTGCCACAACCTGAATCAAAAAGATTTTTATTCACATTTTGTAATATTTTTTTATATTGTTGTTCTACTTTGGGTTCAAATACTGAGCCACATATCTTTAAAGTGACATTGTGTACTTTTCCTTCTTGAATATTCTTTGATTTGAATTGACACTAGATTTGAAGTCTTTGAATCAAGCAATTAGCATCTACTTTTGCCAAACTGCATGCACTGCCCAATCAAATCTACAGTAGCTCACCGTCCCTTGTCCTTGTCTTTGCCGCGGTGACCCACACGGCTAGTAGACTTAATGTAGAGGTGTCGATGGAGCTCGTCGATTAGCACCAGGTGGATGTTGAGCTTCTTGCTGTGGAGCTCCAGTCGCAAGTCGCCGAGACCCTCCACCTGCAACAGGGGTCCTTCAAGAGAATCCACCGCTGAGACCTGCAAACACAACAAACAGCACGCCTGAAGTTTCCATCTGCCTAAATGTCTATAAGCAAAAACGATGGATGACAATAAATAACTTGTGTTAAATAATGAGGAATAATATCAAAATTAGTGTCATTATAGTAGATGTTTAAGGTCAGTTACCTTTGATAATTCATAATAAAGTCATTTTATAACTATTGTAACGACTGAGACAAATCAGATACAATTACTTGTCATATTCAAACAAATAATTTTTAAAACACACTCTGGGGTCTGTGGACCCATCCCCCAAAATACCAACTTGGGCAAGGGCCTCAGTAACCATGGATACCAATTGATAAGGTGGTTTATTGCTCTGAACTATGTAGCAAGGTGGAAAAGCAGAGGCCATAAGAAAAACCCATAGCCCTCAAAACAGACTTGCCTGCATTAATTCAAAGACAAACTGATCTATAAATGAACATGCATCCCAGGACACTGTGCGTATGATTATAACTTGTAAAGTTTCTCTTGCATTGTATTTTCATTTTATGCATCTTATGAGGGAACTGCTAGTTAAGCTCTTATCAAATTAATGCTTATTTAACGACACTTTCATATATGTCACCTCCTCACAGAATGCAGTGTGCGTTTGTTGTATTAATCTGAGCATAAATAGACACAACCCAACCAGGCCCATTTTAATCAGGCTCAAAACACAAAGAGTCGTAAAACGCCCACACAGGGGAATTTCCCGCTCAGAAATTGCAACTATCTCATTGGTCAGGTCAACCCTAAGAGGGGTGACTTCTCCCAGACTTTAAAAGGCACTGTCAGTGTGACCGCCTTCTCTTGCTCCCGACTGATTCTCTGTTGCTCCTGGCCGCTCTGTGGCCTCTCCGGAGGACTCACAGGCCACACAGGCCTCAACCTGCACCCCAGCCATGTGCTTACCTAAAAGAGAGAAAGAACTTTTTCCCCACTACAAGATTCAAACTAACCACGCAAGTTTGTCATAATTTCTTCATTCAATGCAGAAGAAATCGATTACAACTTCAACACCATCGTTAAATGACTCTTTTCCATAGCTTCATTCCCTGTTTCCGTTTTCAGTTCATTCTTTCATTTCCCATTCTACCCATGTACTGTATGTGCAATTGTGTGTATGTGTTTAGGTTAGTTGTGTTCGTGTTTTAGTTAATAAACTTGTGCACAATATATATTTGGTTCTGACTCCCTGCCTGCAAATAACTGTCACTTAAATGATCTCGACCTTGTTACATGCTCTAAGCGCTGTAAATGCTAAGAAAGAATTATTTTTCGGTGGCTATAAAAAATACCTTTTTCTTAGAATTAATTAATAATCAATACTGAGTGTTCACAGGATGAACTGATTGATTGTAATTTTAATGTAGCTACATCAAGTTAATCTGATTAACTGATTCAAATATTCATAATTAATCATAATAAGTTATGAATAATTATTAATATTTCCCATTTTGAGCTAACCGACTACATTATAAAGTGTCCACATATTTTAATTTTGGACAGAATAATTTTAATAAATTAAAAAATGCTAAACATTTTGTGAAATGTTTTGCTTGAAAAAAAAAAGTTCTTTTTATTAACTTTCTTTAAAATCAGTGGCACTTGGTTTGATATTTTATCATCTTACGCAGTAGCTAAATACATTTTAAAATGTGAAGTTTCTGAATATTTATTAAAGCCACTGCATGTTGGCTATTATAATATGGCTATTCATCTACTTTGGCATTTTGGTATGTGTTGTTTTGCATGTTAGGTTGAAACTATCAAATCCTAATGCAGCTTTTTCACTGCTAGTAGCTAAAAAACTGAAGTGTTCTAAGCATATCTATTGTTGTAAAGCCTCCTAGATTAGCTGCGCTCCAGGATCACATAATAGCACATGCCTCACCTGCCCATCAAAAACCACAGTGATAAAGCACAATAACAACTCTCGTCCAATCAAAGTATTAAAAGAGGCAGAATGTAGCTTGGTGGACTGCAGTGGCGCTGAATATTCACTCTGCTGAGTGCATGTGGCTCCTGCAGAGAGCATAATGAAGTATGCGGCTTCTGGTTGAATGAGGCATGAGACAGAGCTTATCAGTGAACACAAAGTGAGAGAATGATGCAAAAACAAGGAAAACTAAATGCATATATAAGTTTGCTCTCTCTCACACAGATATACTAGTAATGCTTACTTTTTTCCCCCAAAAAATCTCTAAATAATGGATGGATGGATTCTTAATACATATATACATACATATATACTAGGGCTGTAAAATCGATTAATCGCATCTAACATAAGAGTCTGTTTACATAATATATGTGTGTATATACAGTATGCACACAGACAGAAATATAATATATATAAATATAATATATAAACACACATACATTATATAAACACAGACTTTTATGTACAATACGATTAATCACAATTAATCGATTTTACAGCCCTAACACATACATATATGTTATATATGTAGGCTTTGGATTCAAAAAATGTAAAAAAAAAAAAAAATATATATATATATATATATATATATATATATATATATATATATATATATATATATATCTGGGGGTTTTTTTTGCTCAAAAAATGTTTTGTGTATCTGTATTCATCTGCTCCTCTCTTTCTCATACACACAGGCAAGGGGATTTTAAAGCAATAAAATGAAGAACAAATGCAACTTAACATGGAGCACAAGTCCAGGTAGCCCCCTCAGGCTTTGCTTTAATGCTGTCCTGGATCTGCACCATATCAGCAGCTACTTGCCATGCTGCTGCATTTGTAAAATGAATCTGAAGCAGTTGTGTGGTTGATAAGTTCAATTTCCTCATTTCATTCACCTGACCTGGCTCACACGTCTCAGAGCCTTGATCTTCTATGCAACCTTTGCCTTATTCCTTCCATCCTTCTTTTAATACCTTACTCTCTCTATCTTGCTCTTTATTACTGCATTAACTTGTATTTCTAGTCTTTCCTTCTCTTTCACTTTACCTCTCCTCTCCTTCAGTACTAAAAGATCCTGCAGTGGCTACTGCTTGTTTATATTTAGTGAATAAATCAAAATGGCTCTGAATGAATGCGCTTTATTAGAGGGAAGCTAATAGCCTGTTGATAGTGCTCTGGAGGGCCATCACTGCACACTTGGTGCATCGCTTCTGACAGACAGAGGAGGGGTCATGCAAGTCAAGGAGTTGTTCATGCAAATGAGGGTTGCATGAGCCACAGTGTATACCAGCAGGATCAGCTGATCAGGTTCATTCTGAGTATGTGTAAGTGTGCCTGTTTACATTTCCAGACTAGGTTTAGCTGAGAAGACACTTCAATTTGCAATTGAGATACTTATTTTTATATTTGGGAATGGAGAGAGAGAGAAGAAGAGGAAGAAGCTAAGAGAGAGTATAGGAAAGGACAGCGAAGGAGAATGGAGAGAAAGAAGAATAGTTAAAGGCAGGAAGAGGACAAGGAAAGGATAAAGGAAGAGTAGGAAAAGAGAGAAAGTGGAACAGTTAAGGACACAAAAGCAAGAGAAAGAGGAAATGAGCTAAGACACAGAGGAAGAGGAAGAGGAATGGGAAAGGAAAGGAAAGGAAAGGAAAGGAAAGGAAAGGAAAGGAAAGGAAAGGAAAGGAAAGGAAAGGAAAGGAAAGGAAAGGAAAGGAAAGGAAAGGAAAGGAAAGGAAAGGAAAGGAAAGACTAGAAATACAAAAAAAGGAAAATGAAAAGAATACAAAGAGGAAAGGGAAGAGGAAATAAACAGAATTAAGTAAATAGTTGAAAGAGAGGAAAGGGCCAATTCAACAGATGTGAGGTAATGAATGACAGCTCATGTAAAAAGCACAAACTAGGGAAGTTAACCAGACTGACAGGTATGACAGTTACAGGTGTGTGTGTGTGTGTGTGTGTGTGTGTGTGTGTGTGTGTGTGTGTGTGTGTTCATGTAGCTAATAGACACAGAAAAGTGAGGGACAGCATTTTCAGATGAGAGTTACAAATTGAAACACTGTGTACACCGTAATCTCTGTTGGCAGTCTCAATACTCCTTGTCAGATTTAACACAGTCACACACACAGGAAGAGAAAAACCTCTCTGAGGAGGAGAAGAACACCTGAGGGACCTGAGAAAGCAGAAGGATGGAAGCTTGTCATCTCTGACCACAGCTACTCACTGATTTCCCCTGTTGAGTGGGAGATGCAAGTGTACCCAAAGAAACAGTGTGATAAAACACTGATAAAAATGTGAAAAAAAAAAAAAAAAAAAAAACCTGAAAAAGATCAAGTGAAACCTAGAATCTAAAAAAAAAAGAAACACCTAGAAATACAGCTCCTTGATGATGATATTTTTGGTCCATTAGCTTTGATTAATGCAGTAGAAAAAGCGTCACCTGACCAGAATTGTGTAGCTGAATAGGTCCATTTTTTTAATCAGCACTGGAGCTCCTGACACACTGTGTGGTTTTGATGCCATTTCCCCTCTCATAAATAACTTTATGTCACTCTCCACTATGCTGGTCTAAAATAGAAAGTAAATACAGTACACTACTGTTCAAAAGTTTGGGGCCGATAAATTTTATGTTTTTGAAATAAGTCTTGTATGCTCACTAAGGCTGCATTTATTTGATTTTCAGTGTCACATGATCCTTTAGAAATTATTCTAATATACTAATTTGCTGATCAAGAAATATTTCTTATTAAAATGTTGACAACAGTTGTTCTGCTTAATATCCATTTTTAGGATTGTTGTTTGATGAACAGAAAGTTTTATTTATTTACTTTTATTTTTTATTGAACTAAATAGTGAGATTATGTTCCTTCACTCTTCAGTTAAAAAAAAAATACAAGTACTTATTGTAATTACTGTATACCAGGGCCATAACCACCATAGACAAGTCCCGCCAGTAAATAGAACTGGTTAAATTGTCCCCACCCACCTTCCCAATATCTGATATTATTGATGCTTAAAAGTTACATTTTTAGGCTGGTCTGCTTCAGTGTTCTAACAGCGCTCATCATTGTCAGAATGAGTGAGCTGGCCAATCAAATTAAAGAAGGCGGGGCTTACTGTTCACAGAATACTAGTGCGAATTCCAATGCAATACTTTTGTTTTAGCAGTGAGAATACGGGGCGAGTAAGCAGCTAAACATTTAATATTTGACAACTGTTTTATGATTGAAATATTCAGCGACCAACAGTAGTATGCAAACTACTCAACATTTTTATGAAATTTCGCCGTTTTGAATTGAAAACATGCTATTATTTGATTAAAATGATATGATTAATGTAATTCATAACTGAATGTGACAAGAAACATTTTGCGTTTTTGACATATTAGACATACCATTCTTTTTTCTTTTCATTATTTCCTTAAATCCCATTTAATCTTTTAATTATTTAATTCATTTTAATAGTTTTTATATATCAGAGGACAAGCTAGAGAAAAGTAGAAAAAAAAAATCAGCTAGTATGTACTTACCATGGAATGAATTACATTTTTCATACCAATATATTCACAAGCAACCATGAACATACACTCACCAGCATATCCGTGGCGTGCAGATAGTGCTTGCTAGCCATAGACGCCTCCAATTTCTGAGGAACCTGTTTAATGTTCTCGATCTCATCCAGCAGGCTCAGGACGTGCTTGTGCTCGACACCCTCGATCCACAGCTTCCTCAGTTCATCTCGCTTACAGTGGAGGAGCATCTTACAGGATAACAGGTTCTCCTTGACCTGAGCAGAGAGAAGCCCACACACACCATGTCAGGAGAATAGTTAAAGACCCTTCACACTTGATAAAACAAGCATCAGTTTCGCAGTTTTCTTTTCGCAGCTCTTTTTTCTTTGCATAATTATTTTCAAGTGTGTCAGCAGCAGGGGAGATGATGATAAACAAACATTTTGCAGTAGATTAAAATGCAAGCTTAGTGGCTAATTTACAAGGATATTATTTCAGACATCGAAGACAATTACTAGTGATTTCTAATGTTTCTTTTATGATGGCTCACCATGTTTTGGAGCCCGTTTCGGGTGGCGTGGGAAGCAGTAATTAGTTCATTTTTAATGTTCTTAAAAGAGCTTACAAAACATGCGCAAATGTGAACAAATCCCAAAGCTGGATAAACAAACAGCAAAATTAATGAACATTGTTAGGTTTTATTGGCTGCGTTGGGTTTATGTCTTCCGTTTTCCCACTTACACTCTCACACAAGCAAACTGAGACACACAGGGAAATGTTTTGTGAGTCCTTGATTCAAACACATCTTTTAAGAGTGCAATAAACAAACTCGGTCACCTGTGTCTTTAAATAATAATGAGTAAAGGCGGTGATTGGAGGGTCCCTTGGCACCTTTCATCAAATACTTCAGCAGCATGAAGACAGAACTGCTATTCTCTATGTTCTCTGAGGCAAGTTTGAGTGTGTGAGTGTGTGTGGAAAGCCTGACACCAGAAGCCTAAGGGACGACCCATCAGGCCGTATGGCTGAGAGCGACGTTTAAGCACAAAAACAAAACAAAAAAAGCTGTTGATTTGCTTTTAATTCCCATTTTTGCGTCAAACTGCTACAGCATGTTGTTTTCCCTCTAATTATGTCTTATAAATCATTCCCTGGGTATTACAGCCAGTGTTATATAAGACTGCATGCAGTTTGTGTGTGTTTACGTATTGGTAGGTTATTATAGAACTATGTGGGCTATAAAGCAGCAGTTGTTTCATCTTCACCAGTTGCTGACCAGAAAAAAAATCTGTGCAGTTCGGAAGTTATTTCAATCAGTCATAAACAAACAGACTGACAACATAAAGATGTATTACTGTGTGATTGGCAGCTACGTGCCTATGTTATTAAAATATACTACTGAGTCATTGTGCATCTGCCTAAAATTTGATTTTAACCAGGGTCCCTGAAGGTACTCTCCAGGGGGTCTGGGAAGAAGACAGACTATCATTCAAAAGCTTGGGGTTGGTAAAATATTTTTTTGTTTTGAAAGAAGTTAATACTTTTATTCAGCTTTTATTTTACTCACCCTCAAGCCATCCAAGGTGTATATGACTTTCTTCTTTCAGACGAATACAATTGGAGATATATTTAAAATAAATCCTGGCTCTTCCAAGCTATATAATGGCAGTGAATGGGGGGCCCAATTTTGAAGCCAAAAAAAGTGCAACCACCCATCGTAAAAGTAATCCATACGACTCCAGGGGGTTAATAAAGGCCTTCTGAAGTAAAGCCATTTTTCTTTTGTAAGAAAAATATCCATAATTAAAACTTTATAATCTAAAATAACTCACTTCCGGCAGACGACTGTACGCATATGCATTACATCACTCTACCGCCACAAATCGGTGTGTATGGCCGTCTGTAAGAAGCTAGTTGTTATAGTTAATAATGTTTTAAATATGGATTTTTTTTTTTTTTTTTTTTTATAAAAACCCATCGCTTCATTTTAGAAGGCATTTATTAAACCCCCAGAGCTGTGTGGAGTATTTTTATGATGGATGAATGCACTTTTTTTTTTTGCTTCAAAATCGGGCCCCCATTCACTGCCATTATAAAGCTTAGAAAAGCCAGGATATTTTTTAATAAATCTCTGATTGTACTCATCTGAAAGAAGATAGTCATATGCACCTTGGATGGCTTGAGGTTGAGTAAATCATGGGATAAATTTTATTTTTAGGTGCACTAACCCTTTATATTGATGAAAAATGGCAGAAATTACACTTAAAATGTTACAAAGGTTTCTATTTCTCAAAATACATAATAATAAGGATTTTTCCTTGAGCACCAAATCAGCACATTAGAATGATTTCTGAAGGATCATGTGACACTGAAGACTGGAGTAATGATGCATCACAGGAATAAATTACTTTTTTTTTTTTTTTTTTTAAATATATTGAAATAGAAAACAGTTATTTTAAATTGTAATAATATTTCACAGTATTACTGTTTTTTAATCAAATAAATGCAGCCCTAATGAACATAAGGCATTTCTTTAAAAAAAACAGTAGTCTATGTAAAACATAAAGCACCTAAATATTCATGACCATTTCTACATTTGCAATTAATTATGTGTTAAGCATTCTATAATGCAATTTAATACTGTTAATGAAATATATTGTAAAATTTAGCTTTATTATACAGGAGGTTCCTGGTCGACTAAGTGCAGATGAATGTGTCGCACACCTGTTTGATCTTGTTGCGAGAGCTGGTGATTCTCTCAGTGATGCTCTGGTAGGTTCGGATGGCTGTGGTGAGTTCTGTGTAGTGCTGAACGATCAACTCGTCTAGATCTCGGTCACACTTCTCATAGGCGTCCTCCAGACGGAACTTCTCCGTCTCTCTGTCCTGCACGTCATCACTGCTGGACAGTGTCCTGACCGAAAGATAGTAAATAGTAAAAAGTTTGTTTATATATATATATATATATATATTTACACAGTATCTACATCCCTCACAACACTGAAGAAATGACACTTTGCTACAATGTAAAGTAGTGAGTGTACAGCTTGTATAACAGTGTAAATTTGCTGTCCCCTCAAAATAACTCAACACACAGCCATTAATGTCTGGCCACAAAAGTGAGTACACCCCTAAGTGAAAATGTCCAAATTGGGCCCAAAGTGTCAATATTTTGTGTGGCCACCATTATTTTTCAGCACTGCCTTAACCCTCTTGGGCATGGAGTTCACCAGAGCTTCACAGGTTGCCACTGGAGCTGGTGGATGTTAGAAACCTTGCGCTCCTCCACCTTCCGTTTGAGGATGCCCCACAGATGCTCAATAGGGTTTAGGTACCCTCAGCTTCTTTAGCAAGGCAGTGGTCGTCTTGGAGGTGTGTTTGGGGTCGTTATCATGTTGGAATACTGCCCTGCGGCCCTGTCTCCGAAGGGAGGGGATCATGCTCTGCTTCAGTATGTCACAATACATGTTGGCATTCATGGTTCCCTCAATGAATTGTAGCTCCCCAGTGCTGGCAGCACTCATGCAGCCCCAGACCATGACACTCCCGCCACCATGCTTGACTGTAGGCAAGACACACTTGTCTTTATACTCCTCACCTGGCCGCCACACACTTGACACCATCTGAACCAAATAAGTATATCTTGGTCTCACCAGACCACAGGACAAGGTTCCAGTAATCCATGTCCTTAGTCTGCTTGTCTTCAGCAAACTGTTTGCGGGCTTTCTGGTACATCATCTTTAGAAGAGGCTTCCTTCTGGGACGACAGCCATGCAGACCAATTCTTTTAATTCTAATCTTTTGAGCTGGCTTTCTTGCTATTACTGACACCAGAAAATTGTGACTGCAATACACTTAAATCTTCTACAGCATGAACACCAAAGACAAGGCTGCACCCAATATAAGCTCATCTCGTCATCATTATGATACAAACTTTTAGACAGATGTAGTTGGATTTTTGGCCATCGCAAACACAATTTCACCACAATCCATCATCAGACGCCCACCCACTCAGAGAGACCCGCTGGGGCCGGTGCCAATCCACCGAGTGTCCCAGACCACAGACTGCCAGACATCACAGCTCAGCTCACAAAGTCTGTCCTGAACTCATTTCCACTGCAGTGTGGCTTTAAATCAGAGTAAAGAAAGGCAGCACAATCTCCCAAAAGAGCTCATTACATTCATTCCAGTCTCTAGAGCTCAGAGAGATATAGAAAGAACGTCTGAGAGCTGGTATTCAGTAGGGAAAGGTCCCTTCAAGCTCGCAGAGAAGCACAGATCATGTAGATATAGCTCTGGCACATAGACTCACTCTTTTGTGACCCCAATGGATTGCCCTGAAGACATCCTAATGGAAATGACTGATGGATAAAATGGAGATAAAAGAGCCGTGAAGCAGAGTGATGGATCTCTGACACCTTATCAGCTCAATTGGGCTCGATGGAAGAAAATAGGTTTAATCTATGTGAGCAAGTAAAAAAGTTCATTACAACTCAACCAGGCATTACCACCAGTCATGTAAACATTCACTATCTTTTATACATTAACTTTAGCACACTATATTGGGTTCTGGCTGCCATCTATCATTAGCTGAGAAGCGTTGCACCATAAGAGCTCCTCAGATCTGTCACATGTTCCACAAGGCAATGGAAGTCTATATGTACAAGAACTTCCTGTTTACATGATAGCTTCTTCCATGCTTTTTCAATTGCCTCAACAAAAAAAAAAGAAAAAAAAAATTAAATAAAATAACTGTGCAGACTAAAACAAACATATTAATGTATAGTATTTTTATATTTAACATCACATAGTGTTTTTTCCAACTGCAATTGATATGATTTCCTATCACATTTTATATTAGGAGTCTTTAACTAGTACGTACTTACTTACATCAAAAAAATAACTTATGTATTGTGTTCATGTTGTAATTTGCCAAATACTTTTGCTGCGATTAAGATGGGTAAGGCTACAGACAGGTTTGGTGGTACAGGTAGGGTTAAGGGTGGGTTAAGAGGTAAGGGAAGGGTCAACAGTGTAATTATAGTTGTAATTACAGAAATTAATAACAGATTCACTTACATGCAGGTATTTATACAATGTAAAAACATGCATGTACACAATAAGTGCATTGTATCAAATAATTAATTTAAATGTTGTTACATAGTAGCCTAGTTAATATAGACAGTACGGTACATGATATAGATAGTAGTTAATATATAGATACTATATATAGACCAATTTTTATTGTTGCATTTTCATGTTATTGATCTTGTATGTTGTTATGTGTATTGTTTATGTGTTGACAACCAATGACAAATATTCAGACTGCTTCTATGATGTTCAAATAGTGCTGTTTAAGTAAACCGTTAACTATATTTTTGAAACAGTCTCTGTTGAAACTCTGCCAGTCCTGTCAAAACATAAGCAGCCCATTTAAACACGTTCCTAAGTATGCCTGCAAATTCTATCATTCAGAAGACCTCACGGCACACTATAACCTTGAGATGATGAGACGTAAAGCCTCTTAAGAAGTACTTGTTATTTAATCCATAAGTAAAATAACTCAATATGACAAAATAACAGGATGTATCGTTAGCAAACATGCTAAGCGGTTATCCATTCATGCCCTTTGCTTCGCAAAAACAAGGTGCAAAGATTTAATGCAGGCAAAATCAAGCTGGCCGGCACAGACATTGTAAAATATCGTGCTCACCTTATTACAGATATAAGTAAACCGGAGGGGTCTTTGCTTTTAGAGACAGCGCTCCTATATCTGCCTGTGTCAGCTGCCATCTTTCCCTTACTACACCCAAACAACTCGTGACGGACTTCAGCCAATGGGAAGCCCCGCTCAGTCGTACAGGGATCGTAGGGAAATGAAGTCTTTGTGCTGCCATAAACAGTATGAAGTGAGCGATAGTAGTGATGGAGAGGAGGTCCGATTCATTTCCGCGACTTGCTTCTTTCGAACAGTTCGTTTCAAAGAACCATATGCATATGAATCACTTAATGCATTACCAAGTAAACTATAAACTTGCAAAGTTAGTATTTCACGTAATTGCAAATTTTTTCATCACTTCGATGAAACAATTACACACTTACTTTGAAACTATTTATTGCAAAGCATTTTGGATTGGCTATAATTTGATTAAAAGGTATTTATCCCAAACTTATGTATTAGCCAAAAAAAAAGAGTGCTTTTGGTGCATCTTTGAAAATAGAACCTTTTCTTAATAAGTTTAGCTAGTCATTACTATTCCTTGCAAAATTTTACATTAATAAATGTAAATCTAAAAAACAAATACTTTGTTTTGTTGTTGTTGTTTTCATTTTCAAGAAAGATTTTGGTTGTGTGAATTCTTCAAATAATTTTAATTGCTTGTAAGACTCTTCTAACATTTATAACAAGATAATATAATATGCTTTAGTTCATTTCAGAATTGTATGTATTCTAACCTTCTTAGAATATTCCATTTATTATCCTTTTGCTTGTATGTTGTGGTCTTTGTTGAAATAAAAAATGAATCACATATTGCTGTTTATTTTTTATTTTGCTGTTTATTATTCTTGTTTTGATAATCAAGTCTATTCATCATTTTATGCAGTCATTATAAATATAATTCACATATTAGACAATACTAAAATGCATTTAAATAATAATTTATAATAATAAATAAAATATATACTAAAAGCAACTTAATGTACATTAAATTTTGAACAAATCATTGTTCAGACCGCTTTTGATAACCAGTTCAGTCACTCAAAAGAATGTGAAAGATTCTTTTACAAATCAGACAAACATTCAAAACAACAATCAAAACAAACAGGGAGCAGTATGGAGCGAAAGGTGCAGGTTGTTAATTGCTTTCTGTTTCTAGGATATATTGCTCTGGACCTGCTCCCCTCTATCTCCTGACGATCTCTGCTGTAACAAACCAGGGAGGAAAGGCCATTGATTATGTGGGAAAGGGTCGATCTGGCAGTCTCCTCTTTGACTGATGTGTCCGTGGACAGAAGAGATAACATAGTGGCCAATTTTGTGCCCCTTCAAAAAAGGAAACAATCACGGAGACTCTGAGGTTATTTTTTTCTTTTAGCTCCTCTGAGCCTTTAGTCAGATCCAGAAGTTCTTATCAGCTTCCTCTGAGGCCCATCATTTCTGAACAATCTACTGTCCTTTGCTGATGACACGGGATTTAGGTTATTTCTCATCACCTAGTGCAGGATAAAAGGTTGTCACGATGACACCCGAGGGCATGTAGACAAAGACAGCCACCCACTAAAGGACAGAAGACCCACATCTCTAAATGCCCACACAGCTCACTTGACATGAGGAGTTCAGAAACTTCTTTTCTACAATTGTATTAAAGCACTTTTGGGAAAGAAAGCATGAATGGTTAAAAAGAATGTAATGCCTGCTTTTAATTACCACATTATTAAGTTTTACACAAATGTAGATTTCTCTAAGTTTGCTCCAAGTTTTGTGGTGTTTAAATTTTATTTCAAACCTCAGAGCAGCTGAAAAATGAAATTCCTTAAAACACTCTAAATTACTTGCAACATATTTATTTTATAAATTTTTTATATATAAAATTTTATATATATATATATATATATATATATATATATATATATATATATATATATATGTGTGTGTGTGTATATATATGTGTATATATGTATATGTATGTATATATATATATATGTATGTGTGTGTGTGTGTATATATATATATATATATATATATATGAATATTTAAGTAGAAGACATTATTTAGGCTACAACTTCTTTAAAGGCTAAAAAAGCACAGACCTGCTGTAAATCATTGTAACATGGCAGCAAATTCTTTATAATTATTTTGCTCTAAAATAGATATGAAATGCTTATTGTTCGTTTTAAATAAATAAATAAATAAATATTCTTTGAAATACAATACATTTTTCTTCCATTTATGTTGTCCAATAGAGACACAAAGCACTAGCGCTCAACGAATGAGAGTCGTCTTTCTTCCCCTGTGCCAGGTGGGAGGGGCTAAAAGCGGAAGCCCTGTGTGTTTCTGAACTGGAACGTGCGGCCCTGGTGCTCGCGCGTAACGAACAGAGAGCTGTCAACTCTTTACAGTTTATAACTACTAATAAGCTTTACATGAATTAGCTCGTTAAAGTCCAGGGGGCTTGTTTGACCAGGAATGGGAGCCAACAGCAGCACGCGCCGCGTGTCTTTTGAATCGGATGAAAATGAGAACATAACGATAGTGAAGGGCATAAGGGTGAGTGACACATGTCTGTTCTCCTCCACCTGTCAAATGCACATCACGCATACTGACGTACGGCTTTAATTCACCTCTGCTGTATGCATGCGCAGGATCGTGATGAAGGATAACAGTTTTAACTTACCTAACTGGATAAACATTCTGTCCCTGTCTGCCTGGACACTGCCTGGAATACAGGTTATGCAATTGATAAGCAAGCCTACGAAGAATAACTTTAGCAGACACCTGTTACAGTTCAAGCATCACAATGTCAACCATGACAGCACTGTGTGTCTCCCCCACCCCACCCCCCATAACTCATATAGGTTAAACAGTGTCACCCTTCACACAGTTGTTTATGTCAGTTTATACTAGTACTATATTTATGATTTGTTTTGAATGTTTGTTTTTATACATGCAGTTTATTCACACTTGGTTTTTAGAGACTGTTTGGTTTTGTGCAGGTGTTTTTCAGTGTTTACATAAATGAGAACTGACAGCAGTGGTCTTCAGCCTATATGAAGAGATGAAGCAGGGACTCCCAGTTATTGTATAATTCATAGTGATGCATATGGAGCCTAGTCTAATAATAACACACACACACACACACACTACTGTTCAAAAGTTGATTACGAAAGCTGCATTAATTTGATGCAAAATACAGTAAAAACAGTAATATTGTGAAATACAGGTGCTGGTCATATAATTAGAATATCATCAAAAAGTTGATTTATTTCACTAATTCCATTCAAAAAGTGAAACTTGTATATTATATTCATTCATTACACATAGACTGATACATTTTAAATGTTTATGTATTTTAATGATTATAACTGACAACTAAGGAAAATCCCAAATTCAGTATCTCAGAAAATTAGAATATTACTTAAGACCAATACAAAGAAAAGACATTTTTAGAAATCTTGGCCAACTGAAAAGTATGAACAAGAAAAGTATGAGCATGTACAGCACTCAATACTTAGTTGGGGCTCCTTTTGCCTGAATTACTGCAGCAAGCGGCGTGTCATGGAGTCGATCAGTCTGTGGCACTGCTCAGGTGTTATAAGAGCCCAGGTTGCTCTGATAGTGGCCTTCAGCTCTTCTGCATTGTTGGGTCTGGCATATCGCATCTTCCTCTTCACAATACTTCACAAGACTCTTCAGAAAATCTATGGGGTTAAGGTCAGGGAGGTTGCTGGCCAATTAAGAACAGGGATACCATGGTCCTTAAACCAGGTACTGGTAGCTTTGGCACTGTGTGCAGGTGCCAAGTCCTGTTGGATGAAATCTGCATCTCCATAAAGTTGGTCAGCAGCAGGAAGCATGAAGTGCTCTAAAACTTCCTGCTATACGGCTGCGTTGACCTTGGACCAGAAAACACAGTGGACCAACACCAGCAGATGACATGGCACCCCAAACCATCACTGACTGTGGAAACTTTACACTGGACCTCAAGCAACGTGGATTGTGTGCCTCTCCTCTCTTCCTCCAGACTCTGGGACCCTGATTTCCAAAGGAAATGCAAAATTTACTTTCATTAGAGAACATAACTTTGGACCACTCAGCAGCAGTGCAGTCCTTTTTGTCTTTAGCCCAGCTGAGACTCTTCTGACGCTGTCTGTTGTTCAAGAGTGGCTTGACACAAGGAATGCGACAGCTGAAACCCATGTCTTGCATACGTCTGTGCGTAGTGGTTCTTGAAGCACTGACTCCAGCTGCAGTCCACTCTTTGTGAATCTCCCCCACATTTTTGAATGGGTTTTGTTTCACAATCCTCTCCAGGGTTATCCCTATTGCTTGTACACTTTTTTCTACCACATCTTTTCCTTCCCTTCGCCTCTCTCTTAATGTGCTTGGACACAGAGCTCTGTGAACAGCCAGCCTCTTTTGCAATGACCTTTTGTGTCTTGCCCTCCTTGTGCAAGGTGTCAATGGTCGTCTTTTGGACAACTGTCAAGTCAGCAGTCTTCCCCATGATTGTGTAGCCTACAGAACTAGACTGAGAGACCATTTAAAGGCCTTTGCAGGTGTTTTGAGTTAATTAGCTGATTAGAGTGTGGCACCAGGTGTCTTCAATATTGAACCTTTTCACAATATTCTAATTTTCTGAGATACTGAATTTGGGATTTTGCTTGGTTGTCAGTTATAATCATCAAAATTAAAAGAAATAAACATTTGAAATATGTCAGTCTGTGTGTAGTGAATGAATATAATATACAAGTTTCACTTTTTGAATGGAATTAGTGAAATAAATCAACTTTTTGATGATATTCTAATTATATGACCAGCACCTGTATTATTACAATTTAAAATAACAATTTTCTATTTGAATATATTTTAAAATGTGATTTATTTCTGTGATGCAAAGCTGAATTTTCAGCATCATTACTCCAGTCTTCAGTGTCACATGATCCTTCAGAAATCATTCTAATATGCTGATTTGCTGCTCAAGTAACATTTCTTGCATCAATGTTGTGTTTTAAGGTTTTTGAAGGACATCAGTTGTTTAGTTTTTTTTTTTTTCAGGATTCTTTGATGAATAGAAAGTTCAAAAGAACAGCAGTTAATTGAAATAGAAAGCTGTTGCGATATTATAAATGTCTTCACTGTCACTTTTGATCAATTTAATGCATCCTTGCTGAATTAGTATTCATTTTTTTCCAAAAAAAAAAAAAGAACAGTAGAGTATAATGTTAGATAAGCTTTCCATTTCAGATACTTTTTATTTTTATTATTATTGTTGTAATAAAATTTTAATAAAGAATTAGTAGGCCCTGACTAAGGATAATCAAACATTCCTGTCACTTCCAATTCCAAGCACCTAGAACAATAAAAACACAATGGCCCGGTTTCACAGAGAGGGCTTAGACTAAGCCAGGATTAGGCCTTCAATTCGATTCAGTTCAATTAGGGTATTTAAGTAGCTTTTGTAAACGCACCTCAGAAAAAACATTACCGGTGTGCATCAAGAGACAAAACAATGACACTGACATATTTTAAGATCTTTTAAGATGCTTTCAGTTGAAACCGCTCAAACATGCATTTTAGTCTAGCTTAAGCCTTGTCTGTGAAACCGGGGGATAAATTGTGTGACCAAGTAAAATCGTTTAGGAAGTGAAACTGAAATTAAAATAAATTAAAGATAAGTAGAAATATTAAAAAAAACTAATATTTTTAATGTAACTTAAATATAATTCACACTGAAATCCAGCAACTAAAAAGGCTTCATTATTTTATTATTATTTAAATATGATTGACTATGAGGCCTATATATTAAGTTAAACTTGACATGCCGTCTTAAAAATTTTGTCAATACACAAATGCTTAAGTACTTTGTTTTGATTATTTTTTATTTTACATTCTATTTGAAACTAGAGAATGAGCAAGAATATTTTTATGATTACAACACTGACATTTGTTTTCTTAATTTCTGTTCTTCAGCTCTCAGAGAAGGTCATTGACCGCATGAGGGAACCCTCAGGCCCACTGAGGCCCCAGGCACCCAGCAGAAGCCCTCCTACTTCTCCCCCTGTGGTCGATCCTCTGCCAGCACTGGTGCCAATATCTCCTCCATCTGACCCTGTTATTTCCCTTCCACCTCCTCCCTTGCCAGAGCGAGTAAATCTCCCTGAGCAAGTGGCCACTCCTGCACCTCCTCCACCTCCTCCTCCTCCCGTAGAGACAGCACCAGCTGCATCAGTGGGTGTTGTATCAACCCCTGCAGGTGAGTCCATTGCTCCACCTGCTGCCGAAGCTGAGCTTATTACAGCATCTCCACCTGTGGAAATTATTGCCCCACCACTCTGTTCCAAACCCAGACCCCCTCCTCCCCTTGCTGATTCTGTTGCCGCTCCTCCTGCTTTTGAGCTTTTCACACCTCCTCCCCCTGTAGAATCCATTCCTACCCGTCCTGTCACTAAAACTGCTGCTGAACCTGTCTCTGCTTCACCTGTGGAAATAACCGCCCCCTCCCCTCCAGCTGAACTTGACACTCCTGTCGCTTTCGCTGCTGAAACTATCCCGCACCCTCCTTCGACCGTAGAAGAACCTGTGGCTTCTCCACCACCACCTCCCGCCGGTGAGTTGGATTGTTCTGTAATGTAATGCTGACACACATACATGTGTTCATGTTGTTTGCTGGTGAATTACACCTTGAGGTATTTCACACATATTGCACAGTGCACTTCAGTGCCTGTCATTCATGAGCTTTAATGATACTTCTAGGGTAAATTGCATCTTGTAAGCACTTTGAATGTGTTGGTACACTAATGTGAAGGGGTAATATTATGGATCAAGTCATTCTGGTAATTCTACGGAATTCAAACTTAAACACATTCAGAGTTCGTAGGTGGAGTAGAGCCACAGCAATTTTCCTTGAGTAAAGTGTTCTGGACAATAATAACATGCATATAGTACTATAATAGTCATTATTGTTGTACAGAATCATGAAAAAAGTTTAATACATTTTATTGTGGCAGGGACAGTGTGAAACTTAATATGAAAGGGATAGTTCATCCAAAAATCTAAATTGTCATCATTTACTCATGTCTTTCCAAGCTCATAAGACTTTTGTTCATCTTCGAAACACTAATAAAGATATTTTTAATGAAGTTGGAGAGATTTTTGTCGTTCTAATAAATGTTAATTCCACCAAAACTTCAAAAAAGGCTTTAAAAAGTTCACGAAGGCCTCGTAAATGTTATCTGTTCATCATACAATGGCATCATGTATCTTCAGAAGACTTGGATTACACTGCATAATTTATAAGAATTATTTTTCTAATGTCTTTATGTACTTTTTGAAGCATTACATTTTTTGGTTGATTGGACATTCAATTGAGGGACGCACTGTAAACCCCAGTGCTCAAAATAATTATTTGGTTTGAGTAGAGTAAACTTAAATAAATTAGTTCAATCAAATTAACTTTTATGAGTATTTTAGAACTTTCTTTTTCAGTTCACAAAACTGACACATTTTGAGTTATCTGAATTGTTTCATTGTTTTGAGTTACCATGATGGTATGATATACTCATTAAGCAACTGTACTCAATGGATTTACTGAATTAGCTAGTCTCCACTACTAAAAATATTTAAATTGAGATTACATGATGATTTTATGTTAAATGTATGAATTAGCTTTCTCAAATATTTAGAGATGAGCAATAAAATTGTTTAGTACAAAATGAAAATCTGCCAGTTCTGGTTACTTAAATTTTAAATTTCTTAATTTAAAAATGTTGATGTAACTGCTTACCTCAAATTGTTTAAGTTTTGCCAACTTGTTCGGGTTTACTGTGCAGAAATCTCTCAGGTTTCATTAAAAATTGCTTTGTGTCTGTGTGTGTGTGTTGAAGATGAACGAAAGTCTTACGGGTTTGGAAGGACATCAGGGTGTGTAGTTGTTGGCTAAACTATCTATCTGTTTTAACATACATTTTTGTTTTTTTGCAAAAACGAAACACATCAGTCAGAAATGCACACCTGCTGACTTCTGTATGATTGAGATTCATTTGAAATGCTACCTATGGATTTTTAAAAATTACAGTATTTTATTTATTTTTTTTTTTAAAGTTGAGTCCTCTTGATGTTAGTGAGTGGACCTGGATCCTTCCATATTATGATTCATAGCTTGTGCCTGAGTGCTAATGAAACGATTAATTCTAACTTGTAATAGAGTTAATGAATCAATGCTGTAATTAGGAACTCCACTTAAGCCAGTTCAGCCTCCAAGGTAACTCGAACAGCATGTCCTCCCAAAAGTGTGTTGATCCGATCGCATTTGCAACCGCTTTGCTTCTCATTAGCAGGACTTTGTTCATAGATCTTTCAATCAGAAGTTTAGATGCAGTTTTGAGTGATTATAACGGAGACTCTTATTAGGAACCCACAATTCTTTGACATTTTCTTCAGTTACAGAATTTGAGTCACATGTTTTGGGGCTAATGAAGCAAAAATGTTATTTAAACACATTTTGCATTTATAACATCAACCCACAATGTATCCTTTTGTCAAACAACAGTTTATTTTTGCACCATCTGTGGACTTAAAATGCAGTTGGTCATTGCGTTTTTCTCCATGTCTTGATTTTTTTTTTTTTTTTTTTCTGAGCTGTGAGCTTTCTTTGCTTCCACCTCCACATAATTAAGCTCATCTAATATGTATTGAAACAGTGGTTGTCAGCTCAAATACATGTGAAAATTTCTGTGTGTGCCCCCTCGGCCCTTAATAGTGGTGAAACCTGCAGAGTCTGTGGGCTGGAGCTAACACTATATGAACTGGCTCTACTTACAGAGAGGGAAAAAGAGACGCCAGCCTGCATCGCACATAACGAGACAGCTCCCTGTTAATGAAACACAGATCTGCTTAATGAGCTCTACCATGGAGGCTCACACACACTTGTTTTTTTTCTCTATCCATCTATCTATAACTCCCTACATCTCAATCTGTCTCATGGTTTCTCTCTCCCACATGTTAATTTTTCTTGCTCGCTCGTGCTTCCTTGGTATAATGATGACAGAAACACTTTTGTGATCAAATATAAATTTGTATTCTGGGATTATTTATGTAATACAGTGACAGTGTATGTCATGTTTTTTTTAGGAACAGTGAATACCATAACCCAGTAGTTCTCATCACACTCCCTTTGAAACTAAAAAAACTTGCTAAAAGATATTATCCTTTATTATACACTGCTCAAAAAAATTAAAGGAACACTTTGAAAACACATCAGATCTCAATGGGGAAAAATTTCATGCTGGATATCTATACTGATATGGATTGGGTAATGTGTTAGGAATGAAAGGATGCCACATCGTCTGATGGAAATGAAAATTATCAACCTACAGAGGACTGAATTCAAAGACACACTGAAAATCAAAGTGAAAAAATGATGCAGCAGACTAGTCCATTTTGCTGAAATTTCATTGCAGCAACTCAAAATGGTACTCAGTAGTTTGTATGGCCCCCACATGCTTGTATGCATGCCTGACAATGTCGGGGCATGCTCCTAATGAAACGACGGATTGTGTCCTGGGGTATTTCCTCCCAGATCTGGACCAGGGCATCACTGTGCTCCTGGACAGTCTGAGGTGCAACCTGGCGACCTCGGATGGACCGAAACATAACGTCCCAGAGGTGTTCTATTGGATTTAGGACAGGCGAGCGTAGTGTGGCCATTCAATGGTATCAGTTCCTTCATCCTCCAGGAACTGCCTGCATACTCTTGCCACATGAGGCCGGGCATTGTCGTGCACCAGGAGGAACCCAGGACCCACTGCACCAGGGTAGGGTTTGACAATGGGTCCAAGGATTTCATCCCGATACCTAATGGAAGTCAGAGTGCCAATGTCTATCCTGTAGAGGTCTGTGCGTCCCTCCATGGATATGCCTCCCCAGACCATCACTGACCCACCACCAAACCGAATGATGTTACAGGCAGCATAACGTTCTCCACGGCTTCTCCAGACCCTTTCACGTCTGTCACGTGCTCAGGGTGAACCTGCTCTCATCTGAAAAGCACAGGGCGCCAGTGGCAGACCTGCCAATTCTGATGTTCAATGGCAAATGCCAATCGAGCTCCACGGTGCCGGGCAGTGAGCACAGGTCCCATTAGAGGACGTCAGGCCCTCAGGCCACCCTCGTGAAGTCTGTTTCTAATTGTTTGGTCAGGGACATTCACACCAGTGGCCTGCTGGAGGTCATTTTGTAGGGCTCTGGCAGTGCTCATCCTGTTCCTCCTTGCACAAAGGAGCAGATACCAGTTCTGCTGATAGGTTAAGGACCTTCTGCGGCCTTGTCCAGCTCTCCTAAAGTTAACTGCTTGTCTCCTGGAATCTCCTTCATGCTCTTGAGACTGTGCTGGGAGACACAGCAAATCTTCTGGCAATGGCACGTATTGATGTGCCATCCTGGAGGAGTTGGACTGCCTGTGCAACCTCCTGTAGGGTCAAGGTATCGCTTCATGCTACCAGTAGTGACACTGACCCTAGCCAAATACTTATAAGTTCTGACACATAATTGTCCTTCCAGCTACCTTTCTCAACTGTCTTGATAATTTCAGGTATGTAAAATCTTTGAAGTGACTCCCATGAGCCCAGAATTGTGACGAATGTTGCTCTAGAGTGACGTAAAATTTGCATGAATTCCGATATAACTGAGATTGCATTGCAAAACATCTGACCTGTATCGGATTTAGGAGCACATATGTTGTCACATTTTGATTCACATTTTGATTTGGGTCACATTTACCTGCGGTCTGAACGTTGCGTCAGTATCTGTATCTATTAAAAAACATTAAACCTCAACTAAACGTAATGCTGTGACATTTCCCAATGACTCACTCCTTAAATTTTGTCTCTTTGTCACAGCTCTTCTTGCCTTAAGAGGTTCAGCTCATCTTCTGAGGTCAAAGGCTATGACCTTAATGAGGGACATTGATTATGTGCGCCCACGAGTGGAGGTATTAAGAGATGCTGTGGATGATCGAGTCCATCACTAAATCACGGCAGAGTCTCTGCGCGTGGTGATTAGGCGGTGGTCAAGGTTGATCCTCCTACACGTTCTCAGCGTACCATGAATATTCATACGCAGGGCCCACACACCGTTTTCCATTACGCTCTAATTAGCTGCACACAAATCCTTCTTTGTCTCAGCCATACATAAACATACTTTTCTTTCTGTTACATATTAAGTAGCTCCTTGAGGATCGCCACCAAGTTCAGAGAGTAAAAGAGAGGAAAGCATATGACACACCATAACAAAATTATCTTTTAGCCCCATTTGCATGTTGTTTCATGAAAACTTTCATGAAATCTGAGAAGATGAAAGTTTAGGGTGAGAATAAGAAAGATCACATTGTTTGATATTCCCGGGAGTCTCTTTATGTGTGTAGAAAGATCATTTAAGTTGGATCGTGAGAAACGTGTAATGGTTTAGATTAGCCCCGCCTCCCCCTCCTCTTCTCAGGTCTGGAGATTAATGAAACATCTTATGAGACACGCAATTTGTCTCTGTCTGTTATCTCTCTCCCGACTGCCCAGAAGCTACTTTTTAAAATTTCTGCAGAGAGTGATGGAGGGAGTGAAAGAGGGGGAAATATCTAAAGATTATGAGTTTTTCATCTTTAAGCATTACTGTTCTCACTCAGGAGTGACACGGGCACCCAGACGGTTAATGCTGTTCTGGAGTTTTCGGTGACCTCCTGCGAAAAGCCCTGGAAGACTCTCAGATGGTGTTTTAACATATGAGCTGGTTATCCTTTGAATCCACAGAACTCCTTTCTTTAAATATTAAAGCCCAGTTTAAATTAATGAATTATGGGAACCTAGAGCCTGAATAAATGTGACACTGAAGAAAAGTCTTAAGCTTGATGGAAAAGAAAGAAAAAAAACGAGTGTGAGGACTACATCTTTCTTTTCTGAGAGGCTGATAACAGGGGGTCTCATTCACTAACTGTGTGTAGGCATGTATTTGTGCATGAAATCTGTGTGTGAATGATTCATGCTGCTTTCTTGTCAATCAGTTTACACTTAAATTTAGTTTAAATTTAGGATAAAATTTAGAACCAACTGAAAACACACATATACCAAAATTACACTACTCCAGGTGCCTTATATAATAAATATTTATAATTACATTTTTTTATATTAATTTTTTAGAAATAAATACAATTAATATACAGTGCACATCATAAATGAGTGCACCCCCTCGGAACAAATACAAAAGATGTATTTTCTCTATGATCACTAATACAATTCATGGAAAGATGGCAAAACAAAAATGTATTAAACATATACATAATAAAAACTGAGAAATACATGTCATTAATAGCCATAAAATAAGTAAATTAACAAATTTGGTTTAAATTAAGGATTGCAGAAATGAGTACACCCTAGATTTAATTCAACAAATGTATAATATTCTAGTACTTAGTATGCCGTCCGTAATTTTGAATATACTGCTCTGACCCTTCTTGGCACGGAGTGTATAAGTTGATGACAAATTGTCACATCTGTCCTGTTTAACTCCTGGATGATAAGCTCCTTAAATGCCCTGATCTTTAACCCTTAAAAACCTAGAGCATTTTTGGGGCTCCTGACTCGCCTGCACTTTTCTCTGGTTTTCTAACCCATTCTAGCAGTCAGCATCAAGTGTCATATATAATTTTAAACAGGACAACTTGAAGGTTCAGTTTAGCTTATTTAAAGTGCCAATTTTACATTTATTTTGTCTTAGAATTGTCTAAAATCTAGTGTTTTTCATTGTAAACTCACACAAAACCTCATGAAGTTTGATTTTTTTTTTTTTTTTAAGTTATATTTGGATGTTTTGTACTTTATTTATTGATAATGTGTGTCCAAAAAAGACCATAGAGTAAAATAAATACAAAAAAAGTTATACCACAGAACACTAAAGAAAAAGTGACTTATTAGAGAAATATTTTTAATCTGAACATGAATAAAAAGAAAGTGTTGCAACGAAAATAAAAACAGTGCAAAGGTTTTTTTTCACAAAATACACAAAATAAGAGAGGAAAATAAGTAGTTCAACTGAACTACTAATGTTAATGATCTTCACAAACTATAAAATAAGTATTTAGATAATATAACAACCAAACAGAGCAGTCCTGTGGCTGTACTCATCACTGAACGTGTCGCATTTGATTGCACCGGTTCACTGCATAGAGACACGTTTGAAAACATAAACTGCAATAACTTATCCGATGTGAAACTGTTTTATCCTCATTTTTGGTTCATGTTATGTCAAAGTCATGCTTTGTATTATGAGTGTTCTCATTCAAATCAGTTATTTTTGTGTTTGTTTTACTACACGCAGATACACGCGCACACACATACTTTCACTTTGCGCTTATTCATACTTCCAAAGAAACATGATAGGTTTTGGTCATTTGAACCACGATACTATGTTTATTGGTTGAGATTATGATGGTTTGAACCAATCTGTGCATAGGAGGCGGGACTAGTCATCAACAATCGTTCCTGTTTGGCTTAGAGGAACAAACCACATGCATTGCCTTAACGAATCAATGCTACAGATTTTGATGACGTAACCAGTCTCACCACGGAGCTTCTGAATGTCAGAATGAGATAAATGCGATATCACTGGAAAGCCGAGAATCTCCTCTTTGCGGTACATTTTAAAGCATATAGATTGAGCTTTGGAAATGGCTAACTGACTTCATTGTGCTTTGGCTACAGTAGGTAGTTCCAGTGAGAACAGCAACCATGCTCACTTACTCTGTGAGATAAAGTCACTCTTTTCATAGCTTTTGCTGGCTCTGAGACACTCACTTGGTATTTCTCCTGCTCTTTGTCTAGCAAAAAAATCCCTCATCACTAAATGAAAGCTTAAAATGAAGGCCTGATTATTTCAGGGGCCTTGTCACAAATCCATTGTTTTTGAATGTTACTTTTGCTATATTTTCACACCTAAAACAATGATTTGGTAATCCTCTTGTACCACTGTCCTCTTTTGTGCTACGAAATACGTCTCCTGACAGTCTTCTCCCAAGTGGTTCCATTGTTGTCAGCATTAAGTCTGAGACCGATTCATTTGGCTATATAACACTTTTAATTGTCAAGAAATTACTTCTCTTTAAATGTTTTGGTTCAACATACTTACCTGTTGATCAAACATTGCCTTAAACTTACACCAGACAATTTTTATTTTGTTTTATATAGTAACTTTTAGGAGGGTGTACTCATTTTTGCTACACAACATTTTATCACCTTGATAAGAAAATCTTATTTTCCTGAATAATTTTGACATGCTTCTTTGCTAATTGATTAAGCAGACTTGCTGGAACATTATATCTCTAAAGAACCCTAACATGTCTTTTTAAAAGTTTCAGAGCGGGTGTACTCATTTATGCTGTGCACTGTATATGTATATTATTATATACTTGTGTAATATATTATATTTATAATATATGATTCTAACACACATACATTTAATTGTAATAATATTAGTGCTGTCAAATTGATCAATCAGGATTAATCGCATCTAACAAATGTAATAATATATGTAGACAAACTCTGTCTTCTTCAGCATTTTTGCATATGTGCTTTAAACTGTAGAGGAAACATTTGCCAATGAAGATGAAGCTTTTGTGTATGCTCTAATGATCCTTTGTGTTGTGGAAGGACTGTGGGTCAAAGAGTTCGAATTGAAGCTCTCTTTTAAAGGTGGAGATCAGATGTGTTACCCATGAAGGATCTCGGTTATCACACCATATATTTAATTTGATGGTATCTGGTGGGTTTGAGGTTTAGACAGCACCTGTCTGCCTGTATCCATTACACTAGCCTGCTGTTTGATAAATGCTGTGCCAGCGTCCGCAATTAATTTTGGTTCCCTCTTCGGCATTGTCACGGCAACAGGAAGATTTCTCATTAGTCTTGTAGAAGGTTGGTGTAAGTGAGAACTTTTAAGTGTTTCTCTCCCAACAGGTTTCCTCTCTCGGCTTTACAGTCTCAAATAGTTTCTAAAATGAACATTGTTACGCAACTGAACCATATGGCGCCCATACTGACTGCTCGTTCTGGCGGCTGCTTATAAAACATCACTTTAAACTACTGGCAGCTACAACTTCTTCCTTTCCTGGATATATTAAAGTGCCCCTATTATGCTTTCAAATATTACCTTTCATGCAGTGTGTAATATAGATGTTTGTGAATGTAAAAGGTCTGCAAAGTTTTAAAGATCAAAATACACGACAAATAAAGTAATTGTCTCCTAAAAGAAAGAATTGATTCTGAATATGTGAAAAAGAGTTGTCAGCAATTCCAGTCTCACTTCCCCTATTACATGCCTGCGTAACAATGTAACAAATTTGCATAGTGTCAGCCTGTGTATTTCATTGGCTGCCCATGAACAATGTCTACGCAAACATTGTAGTTGTCGCTGAGGCTTGGAAGAGTTTAGTTTGTGTTTTCATTATGTCAAGAAAACTATTGCACTTCAAAAGTATGAGGACGCACTGTAATTGATACAGAAAAACCTACGCCATCATTACTGTTCATATCACTATGTATACAAGTGCTGAGGAAGCCTATGGAGCTGAAATTCAGATATGATAATTTCATTTCTGACACACAGTAAGCAGTAGACCAATCACAAAAGACTGGGCCGTCTAACAGAGCAGAGTAGGCTCGCGGAAAGGAGGGGTTTAGAGGGACAGAATCTTTGTATCGAACCGTTTTCAGACTCTTTGAGAAATCAGGTAATGTGAATTGTATATTATGAGAACATTAAAGTGCATTTGACCTACTGTAGGAGACATCTAAAATAAAATTAGAAACCTTTAAAATAGAATAATAGGGGCACTTTAAGTATAAATAAATACATATAAGAGTAGTTGACAATGTTTTCAGTGTTTTAAAAAAAATCTATATATGCTCCAATGTGGGTGACTTGAGATAAAAACACAAGTCTGAAGTAACACAATGTCACAAAAGTTTTGTTTTTTATTATTTTTTATTTTATTTACTCCAAATTAGAGACTAGAAGAAAAAATAACTTTGAAAAAAGAAAACTAATTAATTTTTTAAGTTAATTTTTTTTAGGTAAATGATCCATCACTTGCCAACTTAGTAAAAAATAAATAATTTATTTCAAAAGTAAATAATGTTAAAGATAAAAAGATCTTTTTATTCATATACTTTCTTTTAGACTTTGCCATGAAAGCCTCAACTTGGATTTGTGACAAAAGATTTGACTTGGACATGTCTATGAGGAATGATTGCTTTAGTACTTTTATTTATTTATATATTTATTTTTAGACTAAATGTTTGTTGTTTACTCAAACTGTAAGCCTGTATCTCCATCTGTAACACTTGGACTTCCTGTCATGCACTAGCTCCAGGCCTCTGCAGTGCTGCGGTACTGCTGCTTTTTTCAATTGGAGGCTATGAGTTTGTCCGTTTTATCTCCGCTGTGCTTTCACGGACAATTAGCCATCCAGATAAAGAACAGGGCACACACTGACATGTTTGACTGTGGCGGTGTTGATATCAACACTAAGTTGTGAGAAGTGTAGTTTTGAATTGTGTGTTTTTTTTTATAGTCATTGTCAGTGCACAGGCATATAGGACTCATGTCCTCTGTATTTTGGTTTCTTTCGCTTTGCCTCATAAGGCAGAGATATCCTGAGGGCTCAAAATAATATCCTACCTCACTATATTGCTTTCAAACTTCTTTACAAACAAGTACAAACTGCCTCAAAGAAACTTCAAGTGTACAATAAAACATTCAGCTTAGTTACCCACAGGACATTTCCTTTCTATGACCTTCTATGACATGCAACAACAAAATCAATCACTCTGGAATAAGTGTATAAGCAGTAGTCCGGCACCTAATGTATATGTATTGTCTTCTGTTTAGTGGATGAGTCTGAACTAAGAAAGAAGATTTCTGAAGAGCTGCAGAAAGGCCTGGAGGAAGAGAGGAGAAAGGCACAAGAGGAACTCAACCAACGGTGACTATCAGTGCACACATTTACACTACCATTAGTCACTAAAGAGCTCAGATCAGCTCTACCTGTCTGAAATTACTGTCCTTAGAAAGTATTGAACGGTATTGAGTATAGAGTTTTACAAATGTCTGCTAAGGATTACTTGCACTGAGCTCTGTTTTGAAATGGCACAACTTGTTTATTTCCGGTTATGTATATTTTCACCTAGTTGACTAAACGCAACTTAAAATGAGTGTCTGCAAGAATTAAAATCTGGACATTTTCAGAGACAGGAGAAAATATATTTTGATAATTACTGTGTACAGAATTTTCCAAATTCAGTGGAATTTCAACCCAAGCCGATCTGAGAAAGCAGCGACTGGTAAACATACAGTATGTGATTATTTCACCACAGGGTGTCAGTGATTTAAACTAGTGACCGCAATGCTGAAGTGTGTGCGACCTGATGAATAAGATCAGTACGAACCTTTATTTATTTGTATTAAATATTTTAAAAGAGCACCAGTGCACACAAGCAATCCTTTTTATCAATCAAATTCATTTAAAAATGTAAACTCGACAGCTATGAAATTTGATCAGTAAGAGAGAATCCTTGTTAATGAGAAGATGAGCCCTATTCAGAATGCACATTAATAACATTAATAACAAATACAAATAATATACAAATAATATATATTTTTAGGAACAATTCAGCAGTTTCAAGATAATTCATGTTAACACAGAGAACATGATTCTTTTTTTTTCTTTTTTTTAAATCAATTGACAGCCATACAGTGTAGTTATAATCTGCTTTCTCATGAGTAACTGTCTGTATATAGGTGCGACAAACGCTGTTACCGGAAACTCCCGAGTAGTAATAAGTAAAATAGTACTTTATAGAATAGTACATTGTCCATTTGTGAACATAAACAAATGGACCTCTCTAAATGAAACTAAAAATGAGCCTAGTCTTAATCTTGGTCTTCAAGACATTTGTTCTCCTGCATGTGACTTAAAGGGTTAGTTCACAATCTTTACTCACCCTCTTCTTTTCATTTAAAAATATCCTGGCTCTTCTAATCTTTTTGCCAGCAGCCATATTATCCTGTAGCCCAAGACTGGTTGCCCACGGAAGCTAAGCAGGGCTGAGCCTGGTTAGTACCTGGATGGGACCTCCTGGGAAAACTAGGTTGCTGCTGGAAGAGGTGTTAGTGAGGCCAGCAGGGGGTGCTCACCTTGTGGTCTGTGTGGGTTTTAACGCCCCAGTATAGTGATGGGGACACTATACTGTAAAAAAAAAAAAAAAAAAAAAAAAAAAAAAAGCACCATCATTTAAACCGAGGTTCTGACACTCTGTGGTCATTAAAAAATCCCAGGATGTTTTCAAAAAGAGTAGGGGTGTAACCCCGGCATCCTGGCCAAATTTGCCCATTGGCCTCTGTCCATCATGGCCTCCTAATCACCCCCATATACTGATTGGCTTTATCACTCTGTCTCCTCTCCACCAGTCGGCTGGTGTGTGGTGAGTGTTCTGGTGCAATATGGCTGCCGTCGCATCATCCTTGGTGGTAGTTGAGAAGATTCCTCCTTCCATATGTAAAGCGCTTTGAGTACCCAGAAAAGCGCTATATAAATGTAAGGAAGAATTATTATTATTATTATTTATAATGGCAGTGAATGGGGGGCCCAATTCTGAAGCAAAAAAAGTGCATCCACCCATCGTAAAGGTACTCCACATGGCTCTGGGGGGTTAATAAAGGTCTTCTGAAGCAAAATGACGGATTTTGTAAACAAATAAACTATATAAACTATAATAACAAGCTTCCGGCAGACGGCCGTACGCATCGGTTTGCGGCGGAAGAAAGGCGTTGGTTATTCTAGTGGTGCAGGTCGACTTGCGTAGTATACATACAGGCCTCTGCCGGAAGTTAGTTGTTAGATATAAAGTTAATGTTTGATATAAAGTTTTAAATATGGATATTTTTCTTACAAAAACCCATCACTTCGCCTCAGAAGGCCTTTATTAAGCCCCTGGAGCCGTGTACTTTTATGATGGATGGATAGACTTTTTTTGGCTTCATAATAAGGCCCCCCATTCACTGCCATTATAAAGCTTGGATATTTTTAAATATATCTCTGATTGTATTTGTCTGAAAGCAGAAAGCCATATACACCTTGGATGGCTTGAGGGTGAGTAAATCATTGGGTAATTTTCATTTTTGGTGAACTATCCCTTAAACATTAGATTTTTAAGCTGAGGTACAAACTCTTGATTAATTCAGTACAAGACAGAGAAGCTGTGCCTTAATGAGAATTTTGTCTTATCAACAGTCAAACTGTGGCTGTGCTTTGTCTGGGTCCATTTGCCTCTTTTCCTGAGCACATCATGCTCACTTTTTCATATTTCTTTCTCTTTTTTGTGAAAGCAATTAATCATGCATGAAAGTGAGGGAGTGGGAGTCAGGGTGGAGTTAATTTCTTCATATACGATGATCTATTAGCTTCAACCGGTGAGGGCTTAGTCGTTCCATTTTTGTCCTGCTCTCTGTCTGTGAGTAGGTGGCTGTACCGTGACATTCATTTTGCCTTTAATATCTCTGCATCATGTACGGTCATCTTTTCCCAAACCTTTTAGTTGAACCAGCACACTATACTCATATAAAGTGCAAGTTCCTTAACTACTCACTCCATTTTATTCATCTAAAGCTTGTGATGGATGTGCAAGCATTGAGTCTCACGTCCTTGTCAACCCCGCTGCCTCTTATACTTTTATTCTCAACAAGGCCAACACTCTGACCTGCAGAAATTGCTATTGACAGGAAGTTTATTTTCTGTTGGCTATAAAAGTAAATTTAAGGGCAGGGTGTGTTGTTTTACAGCATTGTTGTTGAGGCAACTCTGGAAAAGTGCTCCATCCTATTGCCCAGGCAACGCCATTAAGGGAAAGTAGGCGCTTTATTGACCATGATGTCATGCTTGGAAGGACAGAATCAATATTGTCCTTAATGTTGTCTTCCATTTAGCTTTCTCCAACTCCCATTTCTACTTTCATTCCTTTTTCCGTCTTCCCTAGAATGTGTTGTTTTAAAAGTGCCCTTACGAGATTGCAGGATTGAAAGAATGAAATTAGCCTCTGGCTTTGGGTTTGAAGACCTTATATTGGCAATCTTCAACCTCGCCTTCAGGTGGACCATTGTTTGTATGCCTTCTTCATTGTTTTATTTCTCTCGTTCCCGATTCAGTCTGTTAGATTGGTGAACAGCCGGTTAACTAATTTGGTGTACTTTTTTTTTTTTTTTTTTTTTTTTGGTTATGTTTGTTTTGTTTTTGTTTTATCTTTTTGTTTTGGTGGTTTTTATTTTATTTTATCTTTTGTTTTTTTTTTAATTTTATCTTTGTTCATTATTTTTTTCCCCCCGTTTTCAGTACTGATTCTTTTTATTTTACTTACATCACAGATAGGCTGTATTTCCACATTTACCATGAGCTAAATCTGCATATGACGCTCAAATGCCATTTAGAGGAACAGAATTTCGGAGGTGAATCCGCTGGTGGATTTGTCAGACCTTGCCAACTTAATTTAGCAGTGACCTTTAATCTAGGTGCCTTCAGGGTGGTGGGCGGTTCATTGAAGACACATATAAGTTGTGATTATATGTAAAGTACACATTCCTTCACTTCTTTCACAGTGTTTACATGTCTTTCTGCTTTATTTCTTCACAGCTACTTAACTAGTGTGTCTGAAAGTGTGTCGGTCTAGGGTAGGGTCAGTAATAGCCACCATTTATCAGCACTAGCACAGTGCTGGCCTTACACAATGTGCTATTTCTTATGAACCTTACACACACACCTCAGTATCCATCTACTTATAGTATTCCTGATTAAAATATACCTGATGAGACAGAAAACGGACAGTATCTGTTATGTAGCGTTATAAGTGTATATCATGATGTAAAATGTGTTTTGTAGTGTGGAGGCATTAGTTTTTGCTTGAGAGTGTGAATATATGCTACTAAATGTAGGAGGTTAAGGATCATATTTTCAAAATAGTTTAGTGGGCGGGTTGCCTGAACGATGGAGCACAATAGAGTGAAACAGAATGCAGGGGTCTCAAGATGTGTTTTTTGAAAGTTGTTAAACTTTTTAAAACTATTTCTTAAGTTGTTAATGAATTCACTGCTCAGGGTGCAAGATGCTTAGAAAAACAGTGGGAGTTGTGACTCAACAGCCAAATGCATCTGTCTGTATGGCTGTAGCAGCAAAAATATCAAAACAGAAATAAATGCATCTATATCAAATCTTATTGGCCTCACTATTCAACTGTTCGTTGCATGTTTACATGCGTATGGATAAACTGCAGAAGTTGGTCTGTGTGTGTGTGTGTGTGTGTGTTTGTGTTTCTGCTGCAGAGGCCTGTGTATGAGGTCCTTTGCGGGCCTCTCTAATGAAAGATTTGCAGCAGGCGCTGGAGCAGAACCATTCTGCAGATCAGAAGCACAGACTGGGCTTGGCTGACCTGCGCAATGCTGCATCAGCAGAAAGATCTCAGCTCTCAGCCACACAGAGACTCACTGAGGATTACACACAGTCCTCAGGGACACAGACAGAGAGAGAGTGCATCTTAGGGCATGAACCCATTCTCAAAACCCCTGACCTCACCTCAAAAAACAGCTATTTCTCCTCTGCTCATTACAGCTAGCTTGCTTTATTTATTTAGACATTTATTTAGACATTCATTTGTTTATTAACTTATTTATTTATTTAGCTGTTTGTTTGTTAATTTATTTGAGATATTTATTTATTTAGTTAAGTATTTATTTTAATTAACGGTTTATTTATTTAAGCTATTTACCTGTTCATTTGACTATCAATACATTTATTTTTATTCATTTAACCATTTATTTATTTAGCTATTTAGCTAATTATGTAGTTAGTCATCCAGGGAGTGGAAGGGTTTTTTTTTTTTTCTGGTTTAACTTTGTAACAATACAAAGCGGGTTAAAAATCAGCAGTGTCTGTAGTGTATGTAAATGAACAATGTTTAGTCATTCAGGTTTTCCTGTCATCCGGCAGACTTTTGACAGCTATAGGGTTTTTTTTTGTGAAAACTACATATTATACTTCCACATGTTTGTATCCCTGCCGACGAACAGTTGGATTGACAGAGGGTTATTAACAGAACTGTTATTGTAAGGGTAGGTTCATCACTGAACATTGTTTCATACTTAAATCTACTCTTTAAACAGCATTATGGTAATTGACAGAATGGGAGTTCCTTTCAGTTTTTGCCCTGGAGCTGTCAAAAGATGACACGTCCGCTGGATGACACAAAAAAACTTCAATTTCTCGATACAGGTAACACGGAGAACATTGTTAATTTACATATTCTACCAACATTGTAAGAATACAATATTAAAACACTGTATTTGTGGTCATCCAGTTTAAAATGTTGGCTGTGAACATGGAGATTTTTCAGATTTTCTGTAGTGGTGTTCTCTCCATATTTACAGTTCTTTGCAGCCTTTAGTCACAGCCTACAATGCGCTGGATCCTTCACTGGAAACCAAAACTAAACATTTACACTTTAAATTCTTGCACCCGGGAACAATACAAGTCGACACCATTATGACTAAAAGTTTGCTAAGAGGTATTTCCTACTAAAGCAAAGCAGTATTTGACTCTAGTCAAGTCTATCCATAGAGGACTGGTGGGAATGGCCTAGGACGGCAACATACCCAGTGCATTATGGGTGTTGAAGTTGACCTATTTGGCAAAAGGGAAGACAGCATGCTTTTTTCCTTTCTTTTTTTTTTTTGTTTCTTTCCCCCTTTCTCTAGTCAGGTAGCACAGATTTCAATGTTTTTCGCCTTTCTACTGTATAGGCAGCCAAGTTTTATTGAAAGCCTATTTTGCCAGCAGTGAAGTACCCATTTAAAGGGATAGTTATTAGCCTTAAAATGAAAACGATAATTTTTTACTTAATATCATGTGTTTTTTTTAAAGAATGTTTTGCCTTCTGTTTTTAAAATAATGAAACTGAAGAAGTCTGGAAGTGCTGGGCTTCAAAAAATACACAAAAGCACCATAAATGTATCACAAAAGTAGTCCATCTTAACTCTAGTGAACTACAGTTAACTGTTGAGAGGTGAACTTGAAATTTATGAACAATTCAGTCCAACTGATGTGATTCTTGAAAAAGAGCCAACTAAAAAAAAAATCATACATTGCTACTTATCTCATAAACACAAAAAAGACACCAAGGGCAAATGTCAGGATTATTAGGGAACATTTTATTAATGAATTTCAGTCATGTAAAGCTATCGTAATGACTTCAAACGACTTGAAATAATATAAATACATATGGACTACTTTTATGGTGCTTTTTAGTTATTGTGGAGCTTGATTGCCCTCATTCTCTCGCATTATACTGAAAAGAGTGGCCAGGGTATCACCGAAGAAAGAAGTCCTAACATAAATGTGAGCTTCATTTTTGGCTGAACTATCTCTTCAATATGCATATTAATAAATGCAATAGTGTGTGCATGAGGATACAGAACCACATGTTATATTCACTCATTGTCAAACTGCAGCTCTCGCACACTCACTATCATTTTGCAGCTCGAATGCAGGCGTATGTTCCCTCTCCCCAGAGGCATGCTGGGTGCCTGTGTGTTTGTTTTCATTTCATCCATGTCACTGTGTGACTTAATTTATTTTTCGTGTGACTTTATTTATTCCTCTCTTTTCTCCTCCAACTTCAGAATAAGGATGAGCTTTTCATATCTGTTAAAATTATCTAACCAAAACTGTAATTTCACAAAAAAAATGTTCCTGCACTGAATCCATCAGAGTCCACAGCCAAAGCTCCACTACTTCCCAAGAAAAATTATGTAATTAAAGCAACATGCGTACAGCTTTGCGTATATTCATTATTTGACGATTACAGCATCAGTCTCTTAGACTTTTCCTATAGGGGAACACGTCCCCCCCAAGTGAGAGCTGTAAAGGAGCAGCCACATGACCAGCAGCAATGGATGTGTGTGTGTGTGTGTGTGTGTGTGTGTGTGTGTGGTTGGGGGGCTGGGGGGGGTCTCATGAAATATTTAAACCCTACATTCTTGCACATTATTTTGCCTCATTAATAATGCATGGCTCCTTTAAATGCTATCGCAGAGGGAAACATTCTATAACTTTAGTACAGGCGTGTCAGAATCTGTTTTGTCTGGAATACATGTTGGTTTAAATTGCAGGAGAGAGCCAACAGATGGTGGGATAGCGAGAGATCAGCTCCGGCAGGTGTACAGAGATGTGCAGCTTTAAAGGATGGTAAATTATAGTGGTCCCTTACATACAAAGGCCAGTCTCAAAGCAAACAGCGTTTCTGTACAGCACCTGAATTGAGGGTTTTGCGCATGGATACCGTGTAACGTCAAATAGCGATAAAACTCTGAAGAATAGCCGAATAGTTCAGGTACTGTCAGGCTGACATTATCAAAGCATAGTTTATTTATAGCAATGGAGAGAGTGAGATAGGTTCCTGAAATATAGCTTGAATTATTTAGAAACTTTTTAGTTTGCTATTATTTGATTTTAAGGTCACAGTCTCTTTTCAATGGCTCTTTTCATTGGAAGTTGCTGGTATATTTGAAAGCTTGAAAGTGGCTTCTTTTTCAATCAGAGGGTGGTACAGCTCATTTATTTTAGCTCTGACAAACACGTATTCATCAGTATGTCATTCACTTCCTGTCATTAAATATTCATCTGCTTATTTCTAAAGATAAAGTATTGCTATAGCATTGCCTTCTACTGTACCTGCACCTACCTATATTAATCATGGATTAGGAATTTTGCAGTGTGATTTTGGCAGCATAGTTATTGTAATTAAGCATGTTGGTTTTTTTTTTTTTTTGGTTTTTTTTTTTAGATAAACATAATTGGATTTGAGTGGCCTGTGTTTTTGCTCTGCAAGCGACACCATTGTGCTCACTTGACGCTTTTGGCCTATTTTTAGTCCTGGAAGATGGCGTAAAGGCATACAATACCAGAGAGGGAAGTAATGATGGATGTGTTGTGCTCATATGTGTCCAGTTCAGTAGACTGAGACTGGACATGGCTGGAGTCGCTCACACTTTTCTCAGGAGAACAAAATGCTCAATGATGTGTGTATTCACACAACACAGTAACAGTTGACACCAAATGGTTCCTTTTTATCTTTATTTATTCTTGTTTGGTTGTAGATACATGCAAAACTGGCAAGTATTAATTATAAATCATAGTTTGCTGTTGGCCTTTGGCATATTCCATGAATATAGTACTCTTTGGGTCCCAAGAACCTTACAACCTGTCAGTATGATGAATAAATATTCTAATTTTCTGGAATTTTTTTATTTTTTTAGAACTGGTTGAGAAAATTTGCATGGCTTATACGAAATGAATAGAACATATACCTGTATAATATTTAGTTTCATCTCTTGAGATTGACCATCAACATTTTCACCACCTTCAAAGACAAATAATTAAAAAAATACTTAATTTGTTTAATAGTTTCAGGTACTTTTTTGTGGAAGTTCTTCTTTTTGTTGTTGTTGAAGACTAACCCATTGTGTTCCCTCAGTAATTTGGTTCCTTTGTATTTCTCAAACTGTTGTGGAACTTTGAGCACATCTTTGGAAATCGTACATGCTTGTTTGTGTTTGTTTCAGTAACATTATAATTATACACTCCCTTATTGCTCTTTTCGGCTTCTTCGATTTCTTTTTCTATTTTTTTTCATGGCTGCTGTTTGATTGAAAACACAGCATCACAGATTACAGTTTGTATCTTGCCTGAGTTTACTTTACAAATCAAACCTCCTGCTTGATGGTGCAGCTGAGGTTGCTAGGCAACTGTGAGAACCGGATGACAGCTCATAAAGTCTCTCAACATTCCAGCTCAAAATTCCAAATAGCTCTGCAGGATTAGCTCAAAAACATCAAAGATTCATTACTGCCACACACCTATTAAACAACTTCAAATGAGGCAACATATTCAAAATCTCACTTGAATTATTAGCGCTTTTCCTCCTTGAGGCTTGTACTTTTTTTCCCCTTCATATTCATCCCAAGCTGTGAATAACCGTACTTTCTTAATCTTATTATTGAGATGTTTAAGAACTTGATAGTAATGGTTTTTCACCTAAAAAGTTTAATCTACAGAAATTAATCATACCAATGTGCAATGTCAACTCACTAATTTATTTAAAAACTTAAATATTAATATGAATATTAACTAATTAAAGTGAAACAATGGCATGCAGCCTTCAATTTTTTTCTTAATTAAATTACTGGCATAGTCTTCAGTGCATGATTATTAGATATAATGCATTAATAGTGATTCAGTGTGACTGAGATGCAGGCCTGTAATTAAAATTAGCTGTACGATTTTTCTTTTTTAGGGCTAATGTTGTTCACTTTTGATTGTAGAAGGCTTATTAAAGCTCTTAAAATGATCCAGCCAAGAACATTGAGTGCTTTTCCTGTTTGTTGTCAATATTGTTGTGTAATTTATTATCAGCAACAAAATAGACAGTGGCAGGTCTATTAGGCAGCATTTACACTACAAGCTTAATGATCCAACATTTTTAACATTTTTTTTTTTTTGTTTGTTTGTTTGTTTTGTCCTACCTCTTAAGGCATAATCTATTTTTGAATTAATACCTCACCACGATGGACATTTTATTAAAGAAGTGCATTCAGTCGTCATTCGAAAGCAGCCACCTATTTGGTTTCAGGAATATTAGTTTCGAAATCAACCAACCAGCCAACTAAACAATCAACCAACCAACGAACCAAAAAAAAAAAAAAAAATCAAGTAGTTTTGACTTTGTATTGAAGTACCAGTTCTTTTGATATTCCTGCTGTGTCGCAATGAGCAAATTTTCAAAAATGAGTTGGTTATTTTCATTGTTATAACATAACGTTCTCTTAAAAAAAAAAAAAATGATGTATGATTTGTTGGAATCAGACAAAAAATGAATGTTAGTTTTCTGAAGGTTCCAAAACAAAATAACCTAGCAACCAAACCTTAAAATCCCTGGTAATAACACCAAATTTGGCACACACCAAGTCAAAACCAAATATCTTTAGGAAAAAAAAATATATTCAACTTTTATTTTTTCATGATACCACAATTGGTTGATTAACATTAATGAAACAGACAGCCTATATTAAGACCTACTGTACCGCACATATCTAATATAATGTTACACATCAGATGTTTTTCCCTAACAGTTAAACAGACGTTCACTTAAGACATAACAGATAATATTGCCGTGAATACTAGCCAAGACAGATATTTTGAAGTACTGGTGTATAGTCTGTGTATGTGTATATTAGGATTGCGCGCTGTCCGAGGCATCTTTGTGCGTGCGCTTTGGATCTGTCGGTCAGCGTGAGTAAGATCGTTTTATTTACATCAGCATGAGTTAGAAAATCACATTTTATTGGTTCAGACTCGTACCATGAAAAATTCGCTATGTGTATTCGCAAAGTTAGAATGCTATGCTTTAAAACGATACAAAACTTGTGCTGAGGGAAGCACCAGTCATCAAGAAGCGAGCAGAGAAAAATGGCATTTTTCATAGGCAAAGGAATGGTACTCCTCAGAAAACGTACAAATAAAGATACTTTTTAGATGTTGAATTGCTATTTGGAGCATTGGGATCGCTAGACGAGGGCTTAATGAACTAATTTTTGCGAAAACCTCAAAATCAACCAAAATTGACATATTTCACTTGTTTTGTCTGTAGCTCATAATTAGCCTGTGCGCATTCCGACTCGTTTTTCTAGCACGGGTCACGTATGTTATAAAACAGACTGTTCATTTTAAATAGAAGCCATTTGAATTGCAGTGTTGTAGACCAGAAGATGTGTCTGATGTTTTCTGTATTCTGTGATGCTTTACATTTAGGCTGGAAAAGGAAAGGTCCCAGGCTCATGCACAGGCCCAGGCAGAAGCTCAAGCCCTAGTAAAGGATGAGGTGAGCAGGATCCTTGCGTTAGAGAAAGCCGGTGCAGAGGAGAGCATCCAGAAGGCCATACTGAGAGAAAGAGTCTCTGCTGAGGATGAAAGACTACAAGCTCAGATATATGTAAGTAAATTGCCAAACACAAAGCTGCATGACTCTGTTCTAAACTGCTAAGCACTTAGGCTTTGCTCACACTGCACATAAATCTGGTTTCTAAAACTTTAGGAGTAAAGTGATGAAATCTGATCTGTTTGTTCAAACAGTGTAGTCAGTATATGTCCATCTACATTGGTTGCTGTAGGGATGACTTAAGTGCCAAGAGACATAAAGACAACATAAGGCATAATTTAAACATTCATACATATGCAATGTCTGACACTACTCCCTCTTTTACTGTTCATTATACAGTGATTGCCACATATAAATGAGTGAAATCATAGCTGTGTGACTAATAGAAATTACTATGCATATGACATTATAATCACATGACATTGTGTCCTGCATGTAAAAATGTTTGGAAACTCGATTTGACTGGATTTACATTTATGCATTTGGAAGATACTTTTATTTACTAGCACCATGCTCTACTATTTGAGCTAAAGGAAAAAAAAAATCATAGGTTTTTTTTTTTTTTGCCGTTCAGTATACAAACGACTAAACAGATTTGAGTCAGCTATGCCAAAAAACAATCACATTTTTGCTGCCTGTCTGAACAAAGCCTTAGAGTAATTCGCCTTTCAGGATAGACCTCTGCTCTTTAAATACTGTTGCCTCACAGGAAGTCATTTAATGTAAATTTAGCTTGGCACTGATTCTCACCCTGGCACTGAAAGCAATGGGTTTTTCAGCATATTTGCTTTATTTAACATTGCATTAAAAATATAGCAGCATTCTTCTTAGAGTAACCAAACAGGTACAACCATCATTTCACTACAGTATGGATGATAAGATTAAGAAATCATTAAGCAATGAGAATTTTGTTGCAACGTCATAGTGCCCTAAACCTTTTTGACTCCGAGACCCACAATCTCAAATACAACATTTCTGGTATATCTGTTGTAATGACAAAGCAAATTTATTTAGAGAAAGTAGAAGTGGCAATATATTAAAATAATTATAAATTATAAAAAGTTCGTGAAGTTTGTGTTTAGGCCTTATTCCACTTATCTATCTCATTCACGTCCATCAAAACGTCATCAAACTCTCACATACACACAAAATTACTTCATAGAGATAACAAAGAGTCACATATGCTCATAGAAAAGTGCAGGAATGCCTTTATTGATAAACTTTACATCTTCTTTCCATTCTTTGCTAATCCAAAAGGAATACCAGTGTACACACATACCAGTATAAGGTAATTTTATTTGCAGGCAGCTAAATTGCCCTTGTAAACACATTGTAAGACGAGGGGCCCCTCCATTGGTTTTGACAGGGCACAGATTATTTGAGCATGAAGTTAAAAAAAAAAAAAAAAGAGGTTCCCTGGAGAACTGGAGCTGTTTACAAACGTATGGTATTGATTACATAGCTCATTTCACACAGTCATCTCTGTAATAGAAAAATGAATCATTTTTAGGATGAGGGTGAGATGTGCTGTAATTCACGGCTGGAAGGAAGGTGTGTGAGTGAGTGAGAGAGAGAATTGGGAAAGCGTCATTTGGGAACAATGGGTAAATCTAAAGAAGGTAAGGAGAAGGAGGCGCTCGAGGCATTTTGTGTGTAGGAATGTTTTTCCATGATTTGTTGGTGATGGTCTCATTTCAGCATTTGCTCTTTAAAAAAAGCCCGATCTTAGCAGTAGGACACTGTTTTCCATATTTTAACTGCCTTTAGACCATAGATATATAGTGGCTACGTAAAGTATTCAGACCCCCTTAAATTTTTCACTCTGTTATATTGCAGCCATTTGCTAAAATCATTTAAGTTCATTTTTTTTTTTCCTCATTAATGTACACACAGCACCCCATATTGACAGAAGAACACAGAATTGTTGACATTTTTGCAGATTTATTAAAAAAGAAAAACTGAAATATGACATGGTCCTAAGTATTCAGACCCTTTGCTGTGACACTCATATATTTAACTCAGGTGCTGTCCATTTCTTCTGATCATCCTTGAGATGGTTCTATACCTTCATTTGAGTCCAGCTGTGTTTGATTATACTGACTGGACTTGATTAGGAAAGCCACACACCTGTCTATATAAGACCTTACAGCTCACAGTGCATGTCAGAGCAAATGAGAATCATGAGGTCAAAGGAACTGCCTGAAGAGGTCAGAGACAGAATTGTGGCAAGGCACAGATCTGGCCAAGGTTACAAAAAAATTTCTGCTGCACTTAAGGTTCCTAAGAGCACAGTGGCCTCCATAATCCTTAAATGAAAGACGTTTGGGACGACCAGAACCCTTCCTAGAGCTGGCCGTCCGGCCAAACTGAGCTATCAGGGGAGAAGAGAGAGGTAAAGAAGAACCCAAAGATCACTGTGGCTGAGCTCTAGAGATGCAGTCGGGAGATGGGAGAAAGTTGTAGAAAGTCAACCATCACTGCAGCCCTCCACCAGTCGGGGCTTTATGGCAGAGTGGCCGGACGGAAGCCTCTCCTCAGTGCAAGACACATGAAAGCCCGCATGGAGTTTGCTAAAAAAAACACCTGGAGGACTCCAAGATGGTGAGAAATAAGATTCTCTTGTCTGATGAGACCAAGATAGAACTTTTTGGCCTTAATTCTAAGCGGTATGTGTGGAGAAAACCAGGCACTGCTCATCACCTGTCCAATACAGTCCCAACAGTGAAGCATGGTGGTGGCAGCATCATGCTGTGGGAGTATTTTTCAGCTGTAGGGACAGGACGACTGGTTGCAATAGAGGAAAAGATGAATGCGGCCAAGTACAGGGATATCCTGGATGAAAACCTTCTCCAGAATGCTCAGGACCTCAGACTGGGCCGAAGGTTTACCTTCCAACAAGACAATGACCCTAAACACACAGCTAAAATAATGAAGGAGTGGCTTCACAACAACTCGGTGACTGTTCTTGAATGGCCCAGCCAGAGCCCTGACTTAAACCCAATCGAGTATCTCTGGAGAGACCTAAAAATGGCTGTCCACCAACGTTTACTATCCAACCTGACAGAACTGGAGAGGATCTGCAAGGAGGAATGGCAGAGGATCCCCAAATCCAGGTGTGAAAAACTTGTTGCATCTTTCCCAAAAAGACTCATGGCTGTATTAGATCAAAAGGGTGCTTCTACTAAATACTGAGCAAAGGGTCTGAATACTTAGGACCATGTGATATTTCAGTTTTTCTTTTTTAATAAATCTGCAAAAATGTCAACAATTCTGTGTTTTTCTGTCAATATGGGGTGCTGTGTGTACATTAATGAGGGAAAAAAATGAACTTAAATGATTTTAGCAAATGGCTGCAATATAACAAAGAGTGAAAAATTTAAGGGGGTCTGATTACTTTCCGTACCCACTGTATATGCACATAGATTCCTCATTAGCTGCTGTTTCTATTGGCTGCTATACATAAGCTGTCGGCCATATTGGAATGGTCAAAACCAGTCCATGAACATTCGAGAGCAAGTTGACAGAACGTCTGCAACCGTAATTAGATGAATATCTACATCTGCAATAGGCTTCAGCATATGATTTTGCTAAACTAACACAATTAAAAAAAAGTTACCAGAGTAAAAGTAAAAAACATTAAAAAGTACCATAGTAAAAAACTTGTAATATTAAATTAATTCGTATAAAAACACAAAACACATTCTCATCTGTAAAAAGGTTATCCCATTTCTTGGAGAATTTTTAAACCTTGGTGGTTTCACAACCATAAGCTGCGTGGTGTTGGGCATCAATGATTCTTACTGTGAGTGAAGACTCACTGACTATTCCAAGATGGCGGGCACGCCAATGTGTCTGGAGCGGTCGAGTGTGCCATCTACGTATACATATCTATGCTTTAGATCACCTCTAGGTTTTAAACAGACCAGTTATAGCTGAAACAAACACAAATATGGATCCCAACAGCCCAAAGAATCAATCCATTCTAATTCAATCCCTACCCATTGCAATACAGTATAGTATAATACACACAAAGCCAGCAGCAGTTGTGAGTGAGACCATTTAATGAAGCATGCTTGAGTAACAAATAGCTGGTTTATGAGTATAACTCAATATTATGGATTTATCAAGAGTCAGACTGTCAGATATGTAAGCTCTTTCTGCTGTGTTCTTCAGCTCATTATTGGGGCTGCTATTGTAGGTAGTTTTGTTTGATACATTTCAACTATATGTCCACAAGCAGAATTGTATATTCTGTTTTTTTTTTTTTTTGTTTTTTTTTTTTTTTTTCCTGAGTTATGTCTGTGAAATAGTAATGCATTTTGTACTTTGGTTGGCCAGAAAATTCTATATTTTCCAAATTTTTTAGGGATGGACAGCACATCAGCATCCATCCATCCATCCATCCATCCATCCATCCATCCATCCATCCATCCATCCATCCATCCATCCATCCATCCATCCATCCATCCATCCATCCATCCATCCATCCATCCATCCATCCATCCATCCATCCATCCATCCATCCATCCATCCATCCATCCATCCATCCATCCATCCATCCATCCATCCATCCTAATCTTTAGCAAATCTCAAAATGAACATCCATTTTTCATACTGTCATTTATGTTGCTTAAGATTTGCCTAAATTCAAGTTTGCATTTTAAACAATTTGTGTGTTTAATTACTTAATGAATTCAATTTAATGTATTTATTTATTTTATTTTACACACAATATTATGTAATTATAATATTGGCTTTTCGTTGGTTATTGCATGCAAATAATCAGCTTATTGGTATCAACTAGCTGCTGCTCGCTGAGACTGCTACTATTTGAATACATTTTTCCACACTCATTTATTATTGTAATATAATTCAGGCAGTCTCTTCATGTCAAAGTGGGTGTTTGTCGGCCAGAATAAGCTGCATTGTGGATCATTGTAGACGTTCAGGCAGAGGTCTGTCTATGCAAGACTTCTTAGGACATGTATAATTGATGTCATTTTAATGTTGCACATGTTTATGCTTACAACATTTCAGGTCAGTACTTAATCGATCGTATCCTGTGACGCTTTAATTATTGTATGCAATTGGTCTTGCATGTTTTGCAGTTTTCACCATCCTGCAAGCATTCAGGAAATGTAGGTGTAAATAAATAATATGGACCAATGAGGAAAACTAGACACGTCTTGAGATATGACATTTCCTTTCAGTACAAAATGAACACACTCGCAGAGATAAATTAGTTGGACAGGTTCTTGTCTTTTTCTCTTAACTGAAAATTTTCACTCACGGACATCATCACACACACTTCATCCCTCTCAATTTTGAGTTCTTTTTGAGCAGAGCTTTTTTAATAGAATTTGAAGGGTTATCACCAGATTCATGCCGTTTTTTCTCATGTAATCATCCGTTCTGACAGTGCTATCATAAAACTCTTTTCTTTTTATTTCTTTTTTTCTTCTTGAAATGATTTTTTCCTTGTGAAAGGCTGGAGACTAACCTGCCTCACTCTCATTGTAATCTCCCCGTTTCTAGGGACCTTCACACTTGTTTTTCCCATCCAGCAATTTTTTATTTTTTACGGTATGGCTAGATGTCTTTTAGCTTAGCAGCATGTGTGTAGGTCAGTCATTTTTGCATGGATTAAAAAATTGATTTACACATCACCATGGTGACAATGCATTTAATAAACATAGCACACATACAAGATATAGTGAGTTAATCAATACATTATTATTTTATCACAAAGTAATGTTCAACCTGTTAGTAATTGCAAATTTAGTTTAAATTGCCTCCAAAACATCAATAAGTGTTTGAAAGTCCTTGCTGGGGTAGTACATGGTTCTGCTGCTCTCAGCACACTTTGAATAGATGGACCTTTCAAAGATGATTTGTTAAGTCCTTTGTCCTAGCAGGCTAGCTCCTTCCTCTGACTGCGATTCTGCCTGACTGCAAGGCGTTCAATCATTAAACATCAATCAGGCTTTTGAAATGCATTCTTACTGTGAGTAAGAGCCGCAGTGCCACACTTCAGGGTTTCTGCAGTTTGCTTTGTAAATGCATTAGCCAGGCGGTGTACACGCTTACTCATGGGACGTTTACACGGGCCAGTGGGTTCTTACGGTATTAGTCGTATTCTCTTGGGTTTGAGCGGTCTAAGCAGAGGCAGGTCATATGGACAGCAGGATCTCCTGGACCTTGTCTTTAGAACTCTTGTGGGGCCTAAAGAGTCTTGCTGATTTACTACTGGATGCTGATAGTAATTTATATTTAGTGGTTAATGGAAAAAAAAAATTATTTGTTGGTATTCAGTATGTTTCTTATGTTCACCAAGGCTGCATTTATTTAATCAAAATACAGTAAAAACAGTAATATTGTGAAATATTATTACTATTTCAATTAACTGTTTTCTATTTTAATATGAACTCTATTTTAATATGTTTTAAAATGTATTTTTTCCTGTAATGGCAAAGCTGAATTTTCGTCAGTCATTACTTCAGTCTTCAGTGTCACATGAAGAAATCATTCTAATATGCTGATTTGCTGCTCAAGAAACATTTCTAATTATTATAATCAGTGTTCACAGCAGTTGTGCTTCTCAGTATATGGAAGTGGTGATTCTTTTTTTTCAGGATTCTTTGACGAATTCAAAAGAACAACATTTATTTGAAATATAAACTTTTTTTATGACATAAGTGTCTTTACTGTCACTTTTGATCAAATGAATGTATTATTGTTGAATAAAAGTATTTTATTACTAAACCAAATTCAGTGCAGGGACTTCAATGAGTTTCATTTTTGAGTGAAAATGCAAATGAATCATTGTGTCAGAGTTTTGATTCAGTTGACCTAAACTTACAGTTTAATGTAAATGTATTCAAATTAACAAGAAGTTTTTGCAACACAAAAGACACTTTCATATTCACTATAGGGTGGGATTTATAAACAAGTCTTAATGACACAGTCTCAAACTTAAAGGGATAGTTCACCCAAAAATGAAAATTTGTTCATCATTTACTCACCCTCAAGTTGTTCCAAACCTTTATGAATTCCTTTCTTCTGCTGAACACAAAAGAAGATTTTTTGAAGAATGTCAGTAACCAAACAGTTGATGGGACCCATTGCCTTCCATAACATATAACAGCGTTTGCATGCAATCATCACTGAGTTGCATAATATTATGTCACCAGTAGAATTGTTGCAGTTATATTGTGAATATTTATGCATGTATAGCATTACAAATCGATTTTGGCATCCAAATGAACCACATTTCCACCTTTTGCTTCTCGAAGACGACTGGAGCCTAATTCCTGAGAAACAGCTTTTATTTCAAAGGTTGTGAACTATTAAGCTGACCAGTGCTGCTCTATGAGCATTTTATCTTTCCTCTCCTCGTTCAAGGAGATATCGATCCCTCTCTCATCAGAATTCACACCGTGCTCTGGTCTTCAGACACTGTTTGTCACGTACAATAGCACCGTTGAGTGCTGGTGCCGGCTGCATTCTCCGGGAACAGTCTTCGCACGCCCAAATTAGCCTCTCCAATTATCTCGCCCAAGCCAAGAGCTCGGAGATCACTGTTCCGATGGCTGTCTTTCTTCTCGAAAAGAGCGCTGACTCTGAGAAAAATGATTTATGGTTTCAGGTAAAGCCCACCAGCTTAGTAACAAAGCTCTGTTTTCTTCAGCCACAAGACCCTGAGTTTTGCTAGATTTCGAAAGCACTTGCAATGTTCTTGTTTTGTGGTTCTGGATTTTTGTATGTCAGCTTGTTTGGTGGACACAAGACGTTTGTAATCGCTTGCATTTCCTCAGACATTTTGCTATAAATTCAAACTAGAGTGTCACTTTCCCAATAGACCTGTTGAGTATATCGAAATTGCTCATTTTAGATGTATTGCAACGACATTTTGTGATTTCTGCACTGAGGCGAGAAATTTTTGTGTATCTCTTCAACCATACATGCTGTCAGCGATTCTACACATTAATAAACTCGTCAAGTCTGGTAGTGTTTGGGTTTCAGTGATTCTGGCCCTCTAGCGATCTTGCAGGACAGCCAATCAATCACAACGCATATCATTTCATTCAGACACTGGCAAACCCTGGGGCGAACATTTCAATCAAACGCAGAGTCATCAATCTCCAACCCAGTGACCGATGCAACTTATTCGATGGCTGGCGACGTGATTTGTTCAGACAAAAGATCAGACAGTCTCGCAAAAGCTCCTGAAATGTGTGCCTGACATTTTCTCACCCGGCAAATCACCAGGGATTGTTGTTTTTGCAGTCACCCGAAAGTGTTTAGAAATTATTTGACTGTGTAAAGATTTTTGTGCCAAAATATTCATTATCACTTATTTAACACTCAACTAACACTAACACCATAGTAAAAACTAATTGTCTTCCTTTAAAAGAAAATGAACACAAAAAAAAACAGTTCAAATTCGTTATTGTGGTAATTGATAAATGTGCACTTAGTACTTTTTTTCTTTATATTTTCAATATGGCAGTCATCTTGAACTTAATCTAAAATTATTGATTATTATTAATTTATACAATTTATGACTATTTATATGACTGAAGTCATTATTTCATGTGAATGTACATTATCTTTTTCTTAAAACAGTATTACTTTAATTTTGGTTGACAGTTTGAACTATGGCTGAACTTTTTTTTTTTTTTTTTTTTTTTTTTTTCCCTCTGATCTCAAATTGAGTTTTCTGCTTCCACAATCAGCTCTACCTATTAGAGTCTGCAGATGTTTTTATTTGATGGTTGGATAGGCTGCAGACGCCACTTCAGTTAAGCTTGTATTTCAAGAGCACAAATGTCCTCTCTCTCTTTCTCTCTTTCTCTCTCTCTCTCTCTCTCTCTCTCTCTCCTCTTTTCTGCGGCCTTCAAATAGTGCCAGCCATAGCAAGCGCCCCCCTTGCAAATCTGCGTGCTTCAAACGCGGTTACATTTTAGATACAGCTGACTGGCCCTGACTGATAATACCCCGCAATTTAATTTCCCAGGTATTAAAGAGGACTTGCTGGTTTTTGAATTGGATGTACTTGTTGGTGGTATTTGGGGAGGACAGGAAAAAAAAAAAAACGTTTTTTTTTCCCATCTTTACCTTGCTCAAGAGGTCTGGGAAATGAGTTTTCTTCATGTTTTTAGTCTTAAGTAATATAAAAAGGATGTTTTGTGTGTGTCCTGGAATATGAACGGAGGTGTGTTAGTATTCATGGTTGGTGTTTCTAATGCGGATGTGCTAAGTTTGTGTACCTTTTGAAAAAGACTTTTAATTTTTTTTTAACATAGGTTTACATATATATCTCACAAGACAAAATAATACCTCAATTTACACTATCCTGTTCAAAAGTTTACATAACCTTGGTTCATAATCTTGTTTTGCCTCCTTGAGCATCAATGACTGTTTGCAGCTGTGTTTGTGACTGTGTAGGAGTTGTCCTGAGTTGATCTCAACATCATATAACTACCGTAGGGATGATTAAAAATGTGAAAAGCATGATTTTTGTTTATGGTATCAAACGGTGGGCAGTTTGGCTGCTCTGGAGAAACTATAGACTCACAAATGTCTCTGATTCTTGGAAATCTATTAGGAATTAAGGGTATGTAAACTTGAGAACAGGATAATTTGTTTGAATTAAAATTATGAAGAAAAGATGTAAATAAAAGTTATTCTGAGTAACGTTGAACATTTTTTACATTGACAGTGCTACTGTATTTATATATTTTCTAGCATTATTTTGAGTTTTTCATGTAAATCTCATGTAAAGCATGTAACTTGTAACACGTTACCCCCAACATTTTACATCAAATAGCTTTATCATGGCAGTACACTAGGATGAACTAGATCTACTGTATGTTCCAACTATGGATGCTATTTGTAAGTCTGCAAAATGATGTTGCAGTGAGATAGACTTGCATATGTTTTGGATTTATGGTAATCCAAGACTAACCATATATGTTGATCATGTGAATATGTGGGAGTGTGAATGGCTAGTTTCATTTTCAGTAAATTAGGTGCGTAACGTACAATCCTGCTTCTTGTGTGTGCTTTTCGGTGTCTGTTTTCTCTTGTCTCCTTCTCGGCTTGGGCTCCCTGCTGATTCCCCCTTGTTCACTGAGTTCTGTAGCCTTTGCTGCCCACCTGCAGTGCCAGTGTTCTGAAACTAGCCCTAATTGGCTGGGTCTCCGGTTGGCACCGGTGCCCGGCGCTCACCCCGGCAGCTAATTGGCTCAGCCGGCTGCCCGTTTCCACGAGCTTCGGGCAGGGTTGGATTGATGGATGGCAGCAGGTGTCAGGAAAGCTGCTTTCTGACAGAGCAGCTTGTGAAGTCAATTTACAGCCCAAAAGGCAACAGGAGGGTTTCTGCATGTAGCCGTGCCTCTAGAGAGAGAAGGTATTTGAAAATACTGCTATTTTTAGACCTCATTTTAAATCTTGAAACTGACTTCCCCAGTTATATAAAATGAAAAAAAAAAAAAAAAAACCACTTTCTTGGCGAAGGTGGCAGAGCTCCAGACAGACTGGGATATAGCTGTTATGATCTGGGCTTTCCTTATCCACAGCCCTAATCCTTGATTATCACACTTCATTACGAGCGAAGATTTGCAATTAAAGTTCGCCGGAAGCATTGTGATCGGTACAATTAACATAGGTGTATTTTGGCTTGGTACTGAGGTGAAGGACACTAAATTAAAGGAAAAAAGTGGAACAGTGACATAAAAATGAAGAATAAAGTATCTGTAGTAGTCAGTCTATTGCAGAGATTGCTGAAATACTTGATTCTGATTGGTCAGTTTTAGAATCCTGTGCATAAATATTTTGTATAATGACCACAAGACTTTTTTTTTTTTTTTTTTTAATTTTATCGTTTTTACTGTTCTTGTTTTTCTGCTCTGCAGTCTCTTTTTCTCGCATAAAATAATTTAACTCAAATCAATATTTCAAGTCCATTCATTAATTAGTTTATTTGGTAAGTAGACATTTAATAAGTAGGATAATGTACACTCAGACGGTCATTATAGCAAAATAAACCCTTTCAGCGTGATTTAAGACCCCTGCTCCCCCATCTGGGTTCATTTTGTGGTAAAGACCGGCCAACTGTACATTATCCCTTGCTAAATTTACATAGTAAACATGATTGAACATGCGTCTTTGGGTGAAAAGGGCTGTACTTGGATGTGAATGGACCAGTTCATGAGGCTTCTCCAGATGGACAAATGCCATAATTAGATTTCCACTAATGTCCATATTGACATTGGCTTTATTCACCCTTGATTCATTCTTTGTGGACTTGCTGCTACCAGCTGCCTCAGTTTCATTTAGTTTATTTGTCTGCATTTGCAAAATAGTAAAAAACATGTTTTTTTGCAAATGAAGACAACACTTTCCACAGTGAATTGAGGCACACTGATAATTGCTCAGAGTGTGGTGAGAGCACAGCCCTGCTGTTTATCTGCCTTTAATTGGGAAGATGCCCAAATGTGAGCACAGACAGAGCAGCCACGTGGGAGTTACTGTCCTGCCACCGGTCACAGATCTGCAGTAGAATCTTTTAGCACAATCTAAATTCGAACACCCAATTTGTGTGTGTGCGCGAAATAGTATTTCTCAGAATAACCTGGAATAAATTCTGAAATATATTTGTTTGCAGAAGTTATGAGGGCTTTAGTGTGTTGCTGTGCAGCTGCAAATTTGTTTTGGGTGGTTTCTAAGGCATTTCTAGGTGTTAGGTTTTCCAACTCCGAATTTCAACTTCAATAGGGTCTGTCATTTATTGGTTGATCTCAAACACATTTTTGCGTAACAATTACATTCAACAAAATTATGCAATTAAGTAAGCAGCAGTTGTACAATATTACACATGGAAAAACAGTGTCAGTTTCAATTACAGTTGACCCTTCTCTGAGAGTTTGATTGACAAAATGGTTCCAGTTCGCATGGATCCGCGGAAACAACTAATAATTATGTATTATGCGGGCCAGACAAGTGGCCCATCACTTTGTAAAAAAGATTAAGAGTCTGCGCACATGCACATTAAAACGTGGATACCTACAGACAAAACACATAAATGAGTGGCAAGAACGCATTAAAAGTCTTCTGTTTTCAGTTAAAAAGGTGTAATTTAAGTGGCTCCTAAGTTAATAATTAATGATTTTTTACCATGGAAGTAATTCAATCAAAAACTTACTTTAGCTCAATAATAACTTTTTCCTAGAGCTGCTATAAAGCCAAAATAATCTGTCCATTAATTTTCCTTTTGTCACTGTGAAGCGGCTTTGGAACAATCTGTATTGTAAAAAGCGCTATATAAATGAAGATGATTTGACTTGACTAAAGGGCCAATAAATGGTATTTATTATTTGAATTTCTTAAAAAATTACAATTTTAAAGCTGAAACTTTGTTTCATACCAAAAGTAACCTGCTCGGTCTTGTCTGTTGGCTTGTCGGACAAAGCCAGTACCTAAGTGGGTACCAAAAATGGTAACTAAGGGGGACAGGTCTTTGCGAAAAGTCGATTACTTCAATTTCTACTATAAAGCAGCTCTCCAGTGCTTGAACTTTTCTTGAAAGTTTGCTTTGGTAAACAGAACTCCAGAAACAAACTCCAAGCAAACTTTGTTTTGGCTTGATTTTGTTAAAAATCACGTCACACCAGTTCATTCATTGTTTAGCCCGAAGGGCCTTTATTCAGTGCAAGTCAAGGTTTTTTTTAACAAGCACCACTAATAAAACACTATAGAGGTGGTGTATTATTTAAGAAACCACATTTCACCACACCAAAGTAGTCTACAGTCTGCGTCTCTGATCATCGCAAGTGATAAAATAGAAAAGGCCAGTTATTGTAGACAGAAATGGTCAAACAAGGCTCACCTTGAACTGCCATGGAAATAAAGTTGACTGGGAGATACCAAGGGCAGCCCTCCTTTACCCAGAAGGCCCCAACGGACATGAATATGTAAACAGCTCCATCTCGTTACAGTACTGCGTGACTGAGGTCATACATACAGAAGTCATGCGGTCACCATCAGCAGGAAATCCAAAGTCAACTGCATGTCTGAAGGGCAACCACACTTCTTTCTCTCAATTATGTATCTCGATTTTTACCTTGACCCTCTCTCTCCCTCTCTTATTTGTTCCCTCATTCCCTTGAGGGAGAACTTTATTCCAAAGGCAATTGTTCAGCCTTTCAGGTCCCTCCGTGTGTCCTCTAGTTGGATATTAGAGAGTGGAACACTCTTTTGTTTTGTCCTGGATATCCGCTCTATTGTCTACCTCTGCTCCTCTCTGTCTGCAGGGGTGTCTCTCTCCTCTTTATTCAGCTGTTCTCTCTTGGTGGTAATAGATGGCTTAGCCCTCCTTAGAGACCGCTCTCCATGAACGTGACTGATGATTTGATTTCCCCATGGTTTTACCCATATGGCCTCAGCAGAGATAACACAAGCTGAAAAGTGCTTTAGCCATCAGTTAATACCTCGGGCTGCTGATCAGTCAATTAATCAAACTGTGTGATCAGGTTTGTCTGAGCTTGACCCGTAGATTGACAGCTGGCCTGGCACAGACAGCGACATGGGCTCTAAACCTCAATGACACATACAGCCATTTAGCATATGGGAAAATTGGGATACATTCACACCACCAGTGAAAGTGCCAAATTTTGTGCTTACATTCAACATTTTTGTGTTGAACATTGTAGTGTTGTCACGATACTGGAATTTCCAACTTTGATACCATAACTTCAAAAATATCGATATTTGATACCATTTTCGATACCACGTGGAAAACTGCCATATATACTGTACCGCCATACAGATTATCATCTCATCATTTTTTGATAATTTGGGTAATTTTGTTACAATAGCTTACACACAAGCACAGGGAGGCTTTATTTGAACCGTTGAACTAAATTTACAACAACAACCAAAAAAAAGACAAGTTAACAGTAATAAAATAAGAACAAATAAAAAAAAATGGCAAACAATAGCACAAATAAATACAATGGAATAAAGAGACAAATGAAATAAACTTGGCTTTAATTTTTTCAGGTGGGTCTAACAGTAGTATTCAGGTAAATACTACAGAAATTAAAGTAATCAATGTAAAATAACATTGGATAGTCTTTATTGTTAAATTTTTTCAGATTAATGCTTACAATTAAAGTTACAAAAGTTATTCAATCAGTAATTTTTCTCTGTCTTTTGTTCTTTGATTAACATGACAGACAGCAGCAGGTTTATTAGGGTGCTGTCATTTTAAGAGCTTATGCACGGATCCAATATACTGTTACGCAACACGCATTTTCTCTCAACTATTTACGTTTTAAAACTTACTGCATTTACCTGAATACTGAAGACGGGCATTTTGATATAAACTTGTATGTATTTGACCGATTAAGCACAATAAGTCACAAAAAAGAAGTAAATTTTGTACTCGTGAGCTATTTGAGAGGCGGCTTTATGAGAGCGCCACTTGCATAGAGTAGACTAGTGGTGCACGCACTTTTGGTGTAAGCACAAAACCTGCGGGAATGAGTAAAATTATGCGCTATTATATTGACAACACTACTACATTGTATAAATAATACACAAATATTTTTATTAAAGGTATAAACATTTAAAAAAGGTATTATGTATAATTTATCAATATAGTAGATTGTTATTGAAATCGTAAATACTTTTGAAATTTATTACATTTTATTATTTAATTTTTTTTTTTTTTTTTTTTTTACAAATATATCAGAGGTCTAACACCTCGCCATCACATAACACTGTTTTTGCTGTCCTTCTTTTTATGGCAAGGGTAAATTAAGTATGTAAATTTGCAGAATGTCACATTAGATTCATGTAAAAAATATATATATATTGACCTGGCTGTTTATGCAAATTATCAAATAAATAAATAAATACATTCTGTTTATTTCTACATATAAAAAAAGTGTTTTCTTGATAAAATTTAAGTGGCTTGTTTGGTTATATTTGGTAGTCTGATGACTTGTTTTAAACAGACCAAGGCAGTTGGTCAGATTAGAATACACAATATTTAAATGACAATATTCCTCGACCAGACACTAATTTTGATATATCTGTCTATGAGCATATCTGGTGACTTTGTCAAATCATATAGATCGGATAGAGATGCTTCTTGACAGATGGACAGAGGAGCGTGTGCATGCTTGTGTGTTTTAGGGCACTGGATCGATCATGGTGTCAGAGTACCAGGTCGTTTGTAGAGTGGGGGTCTGGATGTAGGGCACCAAGTGTGATTGGGAAATCTTTGTATCTGGTCCTTTTAATAGTAAAGGACAGGCCTTCTGGTTCACTGCTAATTTGATCTTTGCTTACAAAAAATGAGGCCTGGACACTGGCTGGACAGTTCATTTCCCCCCCCCTGTCTCAGTAGAGGACATGTCCAGTCCTACACAGGGGGCCGTCAACTCCTTCTGCCTACGCAAGAATGACCTCTGATCTCTGTTCAGCATCCCTCTCAATTACCCACTGACCCTTCCTGTCATAGCAGCACAGACTGCTGGGTAATATGCTGCTTTTCCAAACACCTTTAGCAGGATGCGATCTCAGGGGGGTCGATGGATTATCCCGTGTGAGGAACATGGTTAGTTTGAAACCGTGTGAAATCTTCAAGGACTACCTTATTTGCATGTTGTCATGCATAAATCGACCTTGTTAAAGGTACGTTTAGGTTTTATCAGCTTTAATCCCCTGGACAGTTTGACAGGAAATTAATCATCATATTTTTTAGAAGCCTCCCTTAAACTCAAGCTTCGGTTTCCAACCACGCTTACCTGCTCATACAATCGCACATCTTTTTCCTTCAACATACACACACTCTCTCATTATCATTTTTATTCTCATTCTTCTCAGTGCCAATTAGATCTGAACAGGCTGGCTGTGACCCGACATTTGGCCTTTGGCCTGTGCCTGCTGGATGGGTGAACTCCTGGCACACTGAGAGTTTGTTCTGGCAACTGAGTTCCTGGTGATGGATGCCGGGGCCTGAGTAACTCTGACCTTGTTCGGTTTGGCTGTCTAAGGTCATGGTGAAAGAGACAACATTTTTAACAAAGAGCTTTGATTTGTTGTCATATTGTGTGGGTCTCTGCGGGCAATGCTTGTGAGCATTTTTTACGCTTCATTAAAACGAGGCAATGCACAAACCTTACAGACCCAATTTTAGCTGCCTAAATGATGACAAAGCAGGCGAAATGAGGAGCAGAAATGGAGGTAGATGGATGGAAATATAAAGAATGAGGGATGTTTCAAAATATCTCGCTGACGCAGCATGTGCTTTTACCTGTTATGTCAGTATGTTCTGCGTGAGCTCAAACTCTGCAGCACTTGGCTAATTAAAAACATTGCTCTTCTTAATTATTCATCTGCAGCTAATTGATATTCAGCAAGACACTTTTCTTTCTAAACGACCCGTTTAATTTGACCATGGGGTCTGCTGCGCTGATGCCGAAGTCATCCTGCCATGTGAAAGTGGAGATTGTGTGGGAAGAAGCGAGCTTGCAATTAGTACAAAGTTTTTGACGCATTATATCTGTCTGTTTTTTTTTTTGTTTTTTTTGGAGTTAGAGTGCTGGAGGAAATGCGGTCCATCTGTTGCTTTGGGCTGTGCTGAATTCTCGCTTAGCGGATATGACATGATAAATGTCAGTGGGCATCTGTTTTTATTGCTCATCTCACAAAAGATTCCTTTGTTGATAGTGTTTGGTTGTGTCTTTAAAAGAATAGTTTCGATTATAGTCAACTTAATGTCTATCTGTGGCACTCTGGGCGTCTGGCTAGTACTTTTAATGTGTATAAACAAATTGGAAATGCATTTACAGTTATTTCATTTTTGTTGATGCTCGTATTGTGCTGTGCAAAGACATTAGATTGAAAATAACCCAGAATATTCCTTTGAGTCATGCCATAGATTTGTTTTTTTTTATAATGAGTGTGAGTGGGCAACAACACAGCGCAAATATTGTCTCAGGGATCGCAGTGCTTTTAATGGGTCATATAATGAGAAATCAAATTTTCCTTGACCTTTTGAAATAAAATGGTTCATTGTACTCTGAAATCAGAACTCAAAACTTCCTTCACTGTGGAAAATAATACAATTTGTCAAACTTAGCAAACTTGTTCTGAACTACTAACACTAGTCAGCACTTAGAGCAGAACTTAACACATTCATGTCTTTATGGTATTCAAAACTTGGCACACACAGTCATAGTGAAGTATAAAGTTTAATTTGGACTATTATTCAAATACTTCTATTCTTAAACATCAGAATTAAAAAAAAAAAAAAAATATTGTAAATAATGTAGGGCTGCCCCCGACTAAATATTTTTCTAGTCGACTGGTAGTCATTCATTTAAGTTCATTCATTCAATTAGTCGACTAATTGCATGTTTATATTAATTTAAAGTGCCCCTATTATGGTATTTGAAAGGTTCCTAATGTTTTGGAGGTCTCCTACAACAAGTTTAGATCAAAGGTCAAAAAACACTTTAATTTTCTCATAATATACATTACATATCACCACATTTGTTCAATAATCATCAAACGACTCGATGGATGAAATCAGTCTCTCTAAATCCCTCCTTTCCGAGAGCCTGCTCTGCTCTGATTGGCCAGATGGCCCAGTCTGTTGTGATTGGTCTGCCGCTTATAGCGCAAGTCGGAAACAAACACCCATTACCATAACTGATTCAGAGGCCTCCGGAGCTCAGCGACTGTACACCCTGTAAAGACAATAACGATGGCCTTGATTTTACCATATCAATCTGAACACGAGTCAGATGACGAAACATTAGAAGAAATAGTTATTCAACCCGAGCCTCCATCACAAGAACGACTTGAGTTTCTCAGTGATACACTACACTACTCAGTTTGAGGTACATTATGAGATATAATTCCTCACTATCAGCTTTAAAGGGATAGTTCACCCAAAAATTAAAATTACCCCATGATTTACTCACCCTCAAGCCATCCTCGGTGTATATGACATTCTTCTTTCAGACAAATATAATCAGTTATATTAAATAATGTCCAAGGTAATCCATGCTTAATAATGGAAGTGGATGGTGCCCGTAAATTCTAAAGACAGAAAAAAATGCACTCATCCATTATAGAAGAAGTCCACACGGCTCCAGGGGCTTAATAAAGGCCTTCTGAAGTGAACCAATGCGTTTGTGTAAGAAAAATATCCATATTTCAAACTTTATAAACTAATCTTGAGCTTCCGCTAACTGCCATACACGTGTTCACGAAAGAGTGGCATCCCAGCTTATGACGTAGGACGCATGCGTGGTGTGAGCTCCGGTGATGAACACAGAAGCGCAGAGAAGAGAGCAAAACAAAACACCGGCCACGAATTAAAAGTACAAAACTAGGATTTGTTAAGAAAAATGTTGGAGCATTTCGATATAAGCCAAGAGAAGACTTTGTTTTTTGCCCAGCCATATTTGTTTGAACCAGAGTATACCGACCAGCAATTCCGGGAGATGGAGGAGGCTGCAACAGCAAAACAAACTGAAAAACTGTTGGCTGAGGCATGTTTATATTGTCGGAGTAAATGCCAATCACTTGCAAAAATCACGTTAGCCAAACCTCGTAAGTCACATCATCAAAAACAGCAGGCTAAAAGGGAGACAACACACCCAGATAGCAAGCAGTAAACAAACCACGCAGCTGATAGAGAGAGCGGTAACTCACCCATCTGATGAGCCGAAAGTGGTGGAAGACGCAACAGGGTAGTGAGCTCGCAGCAGCCCGATGGCAGAACTTGCAGGCAGTAAAAATTGCAGTCAACAATCAAGTCCAAAGCACCAACAGTTAGAATTGGAGTAATCCGAAAAGCACCGTAATCCGATGGTGATATAGAAATCCAAATAAAGCAGTAATCCGATCAGTGCAGCAAAACATACAAACAAACAATCCAGGTTTGAAACGGCAGCCAGTCATGCACAGCGCTCTGCATCTCCCTTTGAAGGCGGCGCACGTAATCTCAAGACTTGAGCTTTGTTGAAGCAACCCGGATATTCACAAGAAATCAGCTTTTTAACACTAATAAAATGTAGAGTGTAGCTCAAATAACTCAAATAACTATGTATTTAGAACACTCTGTATAAAATGCATCAATAATTAATCACACTTACAGTTTGTGATTCTGAGAAAGAAGTTGGTTTCCGTGGGATGTCCACACAGAACATAGGCAGGCATATTTGAGGTTGATGGATGACAGGCAAATGTTTGGATTCCCTGCCCGACATAGGCTACTATAATACCACAAGGACCCACCGTTACCGATCTGTCCCTCATGGACTGTGTGACTTCGCTACTTCGCTACTCTTTTTTTTCTGCGACTAACTGACAAATAAAATCTTGGTCGACTAAGCCTGTTCTAGTTGACTAATGTTTAGTCGACTGTTAGGGGGCAGCCCTAAAATAATGCCATACTTTTTGCTGTTCCTGGCTGTGTGTAGCACCTGAAACTCTGCATTTCCTTCTGAAGAATCCTAATGTTGGAATCTGAGCCCAGAATGAGCAGAGTCTAACCGCCAAATGTGATTACAAATTTAATGTGGCTAATAAGGCCAGTTACTTTTTCAGAAAATGCAACATAATTGATGGCTCAAATCAAATCCCTCTAAAATTTTACAGACATTACAGACAGTCTTCTAATGAAATTTCGGGATGCCTAATTTTTTTTTTTTTTCTCCAGAACTCCATGTGGCAACATTTTCAAAAAATTTCAAAATTAGACATAAATATATACATGGCCAGTATATTTATTATTTTTTTCAGCGGGTGTGGCAAAAATGTTTGGACAGGTGTCTGAAGTTTGTTTAATTTTAGCCATCATTTCAGTTTGATCTAAACTGCTTAAGCGGTACATTTCAATACAGATTATTTTGTGAATTAGTCACAATGTGATGCAGGATTCTCAAACAGACTGGACAAACAGTCTCTCTGTAAGCTCACTTTTCTTCAGATGGGATGTCACCAGTTTGTTAAAAAAAAAAATCTATTGTAGAACAGTTGGATTGCAGTTTGCTAAGGGTCTCTCTCTCTCTCTTCCTCTCTCTCCATCTAGACACATGTCATGAGAGGTGTGACTTCTTCTATGATAAATCACTCCCATTGTCCTCCCTCCCATCCTCCTCATTTCTTGTTCTCAGTGTTTGTAGTTTCACTTTCATTTCTCATACTCCCATCCCACTCCCTGTTCTTCATTAGTGGGATAATAGCGAGCAATTGGTCATGTGACTCAGTGGCCTTTGTTAGCAGTGTAATGTGATTATATGACCTGCAGGAGACTGAATGAGTGTGATGTGATGGAAATAATTCTGACAGCCTGTGTGACTGAGCGACGGAGGGCTGCCATATGCCCCCGTGATGCATTGAATGAGAGGGAAAATCCCTGTGCACATTGGTGGCAGTGCCTCCCTGTCCTTTAATTGCTCATTGGATACGCTTTCACTGCGTTTGTCTACTGGTCTATGAATGCAGCTGCTCCGGCAGTGTGTGTGTGTGTGTGTGTGTTTTCAGGCTGAAGGTCAATGGCGGTAGCTGCATTTTTTTTTTCCATTGAAAATTTTGAGCCGTAATGTCTCCTTGACTGATTACCCACAATGCTTCTCGCCCACGCAAGGGCCTCTATTGGCTCGCAGACTTGAATGAGTCTGTGTTTGTGTGAGTGCCGGAGGGAAACAGTGCAGAGGTCAGATTTATTCTTCCAGAGGGTTGGACCACTTCTGTTGAGGGCTGTGGGTGTTTTTGGAGAGCAGTTCTGTCCGTCTTCACTGCTGCAGGTGTGAGACTTGATTAAACTGTTACACACATCCACACGCTTGCCATGGGCTGCTTAAAACCTGCCTGAAATGTAAAATCAAAATTGCCATTGTTTATTTTCTTAATGCTTGTTGTTGGTCTCATTGTGAACAATGTACAAAAAGAATTAGCTGACGTCACTTAGGCCTCATACATAGGCTATTAGATAATGCTGTCCAATAGCCAGATAGCTATTTTGAATTTGTTTTAAAGGGGACCTAATATGCCCCTTTTCACAAGATGTAATATACGTCTCTGGTGTCCCCAGAACGTGTCTGTGAAGTTTCAGCTCAAAATACCCCGCAGATAATTTTTGTGTGTCCCTTTAAATGCAAATGAGCTGCTGCTCCTGCCCGCTTTCCAGAAGAGGGTGGAGCTTTAACAGCTCGCGCTTTGGTTGCTCAACAACTACAAAGCTGGAGAATGTCACACAGCCAAAATGAAGATTGTCAGTAACGGTGTTCAGCCTTACATTGTTCAAATGATGGATACTGATGGTGAGACTCAGGAAGAAGTTACAACTTTTAGAATGCAACTGGATGTTGTTTATGCTTAAACAGCAACATTACAAACTAACTAAAGTTAAAAAAGTGAATCATAATCAACCACCCCTTTAACAGACACAACACATTTGGACTTCAAGCCGCACATTCATTTTGTATATATGTATATATAATTTTTTTTTTTTTTTTTTTTTTTTTTTTTACAATTGGTAATTTTGTTTGTGTGGGAGTTATTTTAGTGTCATATAGTAATATTAGTTTTTCATTAATATTTTAAATTATGTTTAATTTTTCTTTGTTTTCATTTCAGTTGTTTTGTATGATTGTTTTTCATTCGTTTTTTTTTTTTTTTTAAATGTCCATTTCCTTTTTATTAATTTTTTATAAACTCTAAAAGTCGCACATATGATTCAAGAGTGGTGTGCTATTACATTTTTAAGCCATTAGATTTGAGTTTTTTGGAAGAGCAAGCCATAAAATTTGTGGGGAAAAAATCCTGTAGACTTACATTGAAGGATTAAGCCGAACCACATTTAGCGACCATAATATCAGATACTTGGGGATCAATGGTTTTCATTTGGGTAAGCAAGCAACCGACTAGAAAACCACCTAGCATCATGAAAAAAACATAATTCGTAATACCTTTGTATCCACTTAGCAATGCTCTGACAATAACCTTTAAGGCCCAAGCAAAAGCAAGCAACATTTTTCTACAGAAAAATGTAGCTTCAATAATGTCATGTGGTGATGTTACCTTTCCCATTATGAAACGAAATTTGCATGTACATCTGTGAGAAGATGAAAAAGTTTAATTTTCTTTGGGATTATTAACACTTCTTAGTGACCTAGAAATCATGGCAGACTTACCTGCGGGTTTATATATACACGAGTCTGTGAGAAGTTCATCAGCGGCACAGGCCTCCATGAGCGCTGGAGTTAAGCTCTGATGGAGATCGCTCCGCTCTGATTAGATTTAGATTAGATCAGATTTTCAGGGTTTAGATTTTAGATGAGATTTGTTGTGAAGAGCTTCTTCTCGCCTTGTGACAGTGTTTGATAACACAGAGCTGAACGTGCCGTCTCTGTGTCCCTGCAGTACAGCAACTCCCCGCTGCTTCACACTGCAGTCTGTGTGTGTCTCTGTGTGTGTGTGCTTCAGCCTTTGAATACTGAATATAATTATTATAGGAACTTTGTCGTTAAATTGCTGTTCTCTCTCTCTTTCTTTGTCCTTTTCTTTCTGCTCCCTCACTCCAGCAGATGGAGAGAAAGGTAAGGCACAAGAGAGGTTTGATTTATACATCCCATATCTGTCTCAACCTGTTTCCTGCTGCAGTACTGCATGCTTAAATAGACTATACCTCTCTCTCTTTCTGTGATTTACTGCTGAAATTGTTTCTAATCATAATTTTTCTTTCATTTGATGTCATCTTGCCATTGTGTTTGTACACCAGCTCAGAAATTATTTTTCATTCTTGTTTCATTGTTGGAGCCACATTATTTAAATGCGCAATGGGACACTTCTGTTTACAAAATAAATGAATCATGGCTAAATGTGAATTGCTCAATTGCTGAGAACTTTTGCATGATGCTGCATACACGCTGATGCATGTTTAAGTCCAAAATGACCAGCACAACATAATCAATTTTTATTTTTTTCCCCCCACTTTTATTTATTGGAAAACCCACCTGCAAAATATTGTGTGATTTGTGAAAGCAAATTATTTTTGTTTAGTTAAAAAAAACTAAGATTTATTATATTTATATTTTAAGTAAGTAATTAATAAATAAATAAATTTATTTATTTATTTATTATTTTAGGAAAGGAAATAGAGCACAACAACTTCAGGGGTAAACTAAACTGGGAATAGTAGAACCCACAATCAAAAAGCAATCTGAGTCTGTTTTCAATAGTCCTATACATTGAAGGCACAAAAGGCAATAAATAAAACATTAAAATGAGTAAACATGGCTGTCAGCATACAGTATCTCCTCTCTTGAGTGTGTTATAAATTAGTGAGGGTCACTTCCAGTAGCTGAAGGTCAGCAGTGACAGAGGGGGAGAGGCATGTGCGATAGGACCGAGAATCACGGATAAGGCCATAAAGATTCTGTATTCTTCCAGTGCTGATGTTATCGCTTTGTCTCTTGCATTCACACACACTAAGCCTCTAACACAAAGATGGTTCCAGTGAACGTTCCCTCATGAACCCTGTCATGAACTGATGCCCTTGGAAAAATCAAAGGTGTATGTCATCTCTCACAATGCCAGCAACCTGAAGCCATAATGACTCTCTTCAGGGTAGAGAATATCTACTGTGCTGCTATGTGCAAGGACTTAGATTAGTTATGATTGTGCCTGAAGAAATATATTCAAGTTATGTTAATAGCTCCTCGAAATTTCAGTTATGTCATCATTTACACATGCTCATGTTATTCCAAAACTGACTTTCTTCCATGGAGCACAAAAGGAGAAATTAACCAGAATCTTTTACCAACAATAAAAGTAAATGGTGACCAAAGGCGCTCCACATGACCGATGTGCTGTAATATTCAAGGTTTTTTTTTGTTTGTTTTTTTTTTGTGGGGAAAAGACCGATATTTAAGTCAAATTTCACTATTAGTCTTAAAGTAGGTTTGCATATTAAAATGTGGTGTGTTCAGCTAAATGCTCCTACTTTTGATTGTTTTGTTTTTTTTGTGCTCAAAACAACTTTTTTATTAAAGATTTGAATAATATTATAATTTAATATATTAGAGTATATAATATTATTAATAATATTTAATATTATTTTTGTTAGTATTTGTGTACCATGTATTAAGGGGTATATGCGATATTGACAAAAAATATCTTGATATTTTCTGGGAATTTGATAACAATAATTAGACAATATTTTGCTTAGTGTGTTATTGTGTTTGTACCTTGGCAGAGTTAGGAGTGCCATGAACAGCTGAATCCTAATGTTTTTGATATTCTTCATATTCTGTGTGGTGGTCAGTTCGCAGCAGTGATAGAAATGATCTTTTCCAATATGTTTCAATGGATTTTTATCTTTTTGGGCATTTTTACCTTTATAAAGTAATTTTTTTAAACCTAATTAAATGTATGCTTTATCTTTTTTGTCATATTCTTACATTTATCAAATAATTTAAATTAGAATAATACGACATAATAGGGCTGTTACCAATCAAATGAAATCAGTATCAACAAAATTCATCTTTTGCAATGCAGAGGAAACAGAAGCTGCATCTAAAGTGGCATTTAGATGCATTTACACAGACTGTTTAATGCAGCTCAGAGGGGACATGAATGCATATAACCTGCAGTCACAAATGCATAAATAATGCTTTCTAGTTTTAAACTTAAAACGTTGAATATTTGAAATTATTTAAAAAATGAAAATATACTTTAAATGTGAATTTAAAACTGCCAGTAGATGGCAGCAAGTCACTGGTAATGAGTGAGTCATTGAGTTTCTACCGATTCATTTAAACGGCTGATTCATTCAGCAGCGAGGCATTTGACTGTCTTAAGTGAGTCGTTGAAATATTCATTCAAACAATTTGTTTATTCAGTAACGAGAAACAGGCGTGTGTTGCTCAGAGATGCAAAACAGTCCTGTGGCTTTTTTATTACATTTCTTTCTATTCTTCATATAAAGCTATCAAATTACTTCAGAAGCTTCGATTATAGCGAACAAGTCATATTGTCAACTGTTACATTATTTTAGGGTCCTTTTTGTCATTTTTGGAGCTTGACTACCCATTTACTATGATTGAATGGAAAAGAGCAGCGTAAACATCCTGCTAAGCATCTCTTTGTGCTGTCTACTGAGGGTTTTTTTTCCCTCTATAGTGTACTGAAATTATATTGAAACCTATTATGTGTGTATATGTGTGTTCTCCACAGGCTAGACAGTTAGAGGAGAGAGACAAAGAGCTCCGGAAGCAGGACGCCTTCTACAGAGAACAAGTGGCCAAGCTGAAGGAAAGGGTATGACCTATACATTTGCAGTTACATTATCCACAGTTCCTGAATATATAGTGATGAACGCTAAAGCACTACATTATTACTAACATGATATGATAGCCATAATTCTTGACAGTAACTCACTAATGCTGCTGTCCTGAGCTATAGAAGCAGAATATGAGTCAGCCTGTCCTGTGTTATAGAGGCAGAGGTGAGACAGGCTGTCTTGCTCTACAATACCATGGTGAGGCAGGTTGTCTTGATCTATAATGTACGGTTTAGGCCCCTCGGCAACCTTGCTCACTCATTTGTTGTGTCCTCAAACTGACACCCTCCTGCAGCTCATGGTCAGATCCTCCTCTGAGCCTCTGGGAAGGGGGCGTACACCTCCCCTCACCTCAGACTCTTCGTCCTCAAGCGGACATACACATACTAAGCTCCCAGAAGAGGGAGTGAAAGTGTGTGCAAATATGGCCGATATTTAGTGTTGACCCATTTTAAAAGTGTACATTGTGTGTCCGTAGGTGTTTCAACAGTTTAGCCCTCTGTAAACATCTCTTGGTGCTTTTTCAACTCATTTGCAATTCATATACTTTAGTATTAGCAAAACACTAAAATTTTTTATTGTAATGTTTGGGAATGTAATGGCAGAATCTTTCGTCTTTCGTCGATTAAGACTAATTTGATAGTATCCTTAATACAGACAATTAAATAATATTTTCATAATTGTACAGCTTGACTGAAAATGACACTTTATAAACATGTATTTACCATTCATGAATGTGCAGAACTTGGCACTGAAAAAAAACGCCGGCGTTTTGACCAGTGAGTGGATTCTAACTTAAACACGTCTGATTGGCCATTGCGTTCAAGAAATCAATAGATATGTTTGTGATTGGCTACATTGCTCAATGCTCAAAAACACATTGTAAATAGAAACCTTTGATGCACTGGATTGCTTGCCAAAATGTTTCAGCAATACACTATTATGATGGCGAAAACTGATCCTAGACCAGCAGTTATGGGCAGCTTTTCCCTCTAAAAGCAGTCAGAAGCTGCAGTAGGCAGGGGGAGGCTTGCTTACTCACGCACCACCTATGCTTGCACCTGTAAATTGTTTTATTTTATTTTAGTTGTTCTTGTTGCTTTTGTGCAATAGATGAATAACAGATTGTCTTTATCTTTAGACATTTTTGTCCTACGTATCATTTTATTTTCCCGCAACCACACACATGAATGTCTTACCGCCTGCACCTGCGCTCGCCCATCAAAATTTGTCCCATGTCGATAGTGCAAGTCTCTACTTCAAAGCTTCCATTATGAGTTATTTACTATAACTGCTTTTTTGCTCATTTGCACACTATAAAGGACAAGTCTGGGTTATCGACAGCATGCCACAAATACAGTCCATAGACTCTAGGTAAGAAAATAACCTAGAATATTCTTTTAAAGCTCCATTTAGTCAGTGATTAGACTTATCCTGTTTCCATTAAACTAGCTGATCTTGCACACAGCAGTCTCTCTGTCTCTTTACAAGGACAGCTTTCACTTCATTTCAGCTCTGCATGCAGAGGTGTTATTGATCACACGCAGCTTCATCAATCACTTATCGAGCTCTGTTCAATATTCCCGGCACTGTGTCAACATATACACAAACACACACACAGACCTCAACCCTTCTGAGAGAGACGCACTCAGCTGGACACTAGTGTGTCTGAGCCCAATGGGTTTGTGAATCATGATTTGTTGGTTAGACATCATAAATAATAAATGCTTAGGGTTTTACTCAAGACAGTGGCCTAGGGACCATATATATAATAAATGTACCATCATATTCTATATAAAAGAAACATCAAATGCATATATAGTAATTATTATTATTATTATTATTTTTCCTTAACTAAAATAAGTAGGCAAAAGAGGTGTAGTCATATTATTCACTGCAAATGTTGACTTGCAGCCCTGCTCTCCTTGGTGTTTTTGTGTGAATTTGACGTCTGATTCATGACTGACCTTAATCTTTTCTTGTTTGTTTTTTTGTTTTATCAGATCAACAGATTAATAAGAATCTCAAAACTCAAAAGAATGACTTGTTCATAAATCAAACTTTGCTACTTCTCTCATGAGCAAGCATTTGACAGATATCAAGATTAAATAATTGCTTAAATTTCTCATACAAATACTTTTAATACAAATACTTTAAAGACTTTTATGATAGCATATGAGTAGTATGGACCAATTTTGCAATGTTTTATGGTGTATTTGTGTCCGTTTTGAAGCTTTAAATCTCCATTCATCGTAATTGTGTGAAAATTAGTGTTACAGTAATGGAGAGAGAGACTGTGGCTGTATATAAATGTCAGTGTCGCAAATCATTCTAGGAACCACAAGATTGATTTTGAATGTACCACAATATTATGGTGTTTTTTCTTTCTTTGTCTCTCATCTCTACTGAAGTTTTCCCTAGCCTTTGGACTGTAACAGTACCAGCAAAGAAAAAGAAAAGGAGAGTGAATGAGAGATACAGAGAGAGAAGAGAATAAAACGCTGATATATATTACATGTCTCTTTCAATTCAGTTTGCTCGTTTATCAGTGGCCTGCGTGTGACAGCTCGTCACAGCTCTGAGACGACGGCTGCCACCTCCAGCCTACTTATTGCCGTGGCCACTCAAATTGCCTCTGAAACAATATCTATATATGAACCGTACGCGCATATACGCCTCAGAATTTCACTCAATACTCTCTGTAAAACAATCTCATATTTCAACTGACGGCTCTCTTCTTCTTTTTTTTCACCATTTATGTTATTAGATGTTTTGTTTCTTTTTCCTAATGCGCCATGATAACAGTGGAGAGCTGAAGTCTGGGGTGTTGAAGAAAGCTGCTAATACAGTGATTTTAGCCTGATCAATGGAATTTAAATGACCTCAAGGGCACTTGACTGTAGTGGCTTTGACTGGATGTTAGCCTGCTCATAATTAGAAGTTCTTTCTTTCTTTAACACTTATTTCTTTTCTTCATTGTTATGGTCTGTCTTGATAATATGTAGGAAAATCATAACATTGATCGCATATCAAGCCAGTCAGGCTCAGTGATAAAATTCCCAAAGTGCATTGCACCTGTCACTCGGTGTTATGAGATCTGGTGACAAGAGATGGGAATTGTAAGCTATTCTGTTCTCGTCTCAACATTCGCAGCTCCTTAATGATTCAATTAACAATTCCTTTATTATTTTTTAAAATTCAGCTGCCTTTGTATATACTAAACCAAAAATACTAAACGAACACAATACTAAACTAACAATATTTTTGAGTAATGTATTTTAATATCTCTTACATTCAATTAAAGTACCTTTTATTACCAAAAATCCCTCTATGGAACATGATTCTGGTAATTTCTGGGATTGCAAAAATAATGTTTGATGTGTAATTGAATCTATTAATACATTTTATTTATTATTATTATTGTTATTATTATATTGATGATGATGATAATAATAATGAATAATTTGGACAACCAGGTAACAATATGTATTTATTTATTTATTTATTTATTATTATTATTATTATTATTATTACTATTGTTATTATTAATTATTATCGTTACATTTTAATGGAACAGGTTTTAGATCAGAGCCAGTTCTCAATTCCAAACCCTAATTTTGAGGGTGTGGATTCAGATTTTCAAGAGCCGACTCTGTCTGAAATTCTCACTGGTCAGCAGGTTTCTATATCAGAGTGCATTTGAGTCCAAAATAAAAAATTCTTAACTTTTTATCACATAATGTAGCTTCACTTTTGCTTACAACTTAGCCCCTGAGAGTCATTACCAAAGCTTTGAATGGAGTATGTTACCTAGCAACACTATATGATGTAGTCGTAGTAACCCGTAGTGATGCTACACATGCATTTGAATGTAAATAGCTGTTCTCTGCATGTAAAACTCTCACGCTTTCTGTTTTCCATGCTTCCTGACAGCATTGTTAAGTGAAGAGTGTGAGTTGTTTTATTTGAGATCAATGTGTGGTCATTATCTCTTCTTCCCTGTAGACGAGACGCTGGAAAGGGACAGCGTCTGTCTCTGCACGAAGCCTCGTTAATTTAATTAGCAGAGTTTTATCTAGACATGAGAGACAGCTTGAGCTTTGCACTCATGTCATGTCATGTCCCCTTGTTTTTACTTCCAGCCACAATCATAGTAAAATTTGAATAGTTAAACATTTCTTATCATTTGCTTGCTGTCTTGTCATTCTAACCCCATATGATGTTCTGTATAAGTTGTAAAATGTCACCAATATGTCACTCTAAAAATGTTTTCCATGTTTGTACTGAATGCTTTTGCCATTGAGTTACAGCATTTGTGCTTATTTGGGACATTTCCACTCGTCTGTTTTGTTTCACAGTCTCCCGCAGTAAGAGGTAGCGATGGAAGGATTGACTCCACAGGCCTCTGTTCTGCTTTCCTTTCCTGTTTGCAGTCGCCAGCTTTGATTTGTTAAAGCTCGGTCTCGCGCCTCCGCCTGTGCACTGCGGAGCCAATATGGCCGCCGTGCTGTTGAGCCATAATGGCTGTCTCAGTGGGGGTTTTCCTCCACATCCTCTCTGGTCTGTGAGAGATAACGCAGCCTGCTGATTACTGCACCACTGCTCAGATCTCTCATTATAAAGCCTGCGAGATTTAATTTGAACATGGGGTTGTTTCTCAAAACACCACCTTTATGCACCAACAGTAGCAGGAGTAGTTTTGAGGAGATTTTTTTATTAGTTCATAAAACCCCTGTGTGCATCAGATTAAATAAAGTTTTATTTTAAGATGCCTGTAAACAGAAGGTGAGAGAGGAGCTTCACAGCTGCTGTGTGGAATAGGTAAAGAACTGGAATTTTTTTTTAGCTTGCTGAGGAAATAAATAATACCTCAAAAAAAAAATCAAAACATCATATATATAGATAGAGAAGGGGGTTCTGCAGGTTTGGACCATATGACCTTAATTTTGCAGACAAAAAGTGTTTTGTTATTAAAACACTTGTCTGTTTTGACCAAGTGACTGTTGGTTTCACCACATAACTTTGTGCAAACGTGTTTTATTATTTATTAAATATATAAGGAAAAATAATTACTTTTGCCAAATTACTTTTGCTTTTACACTTTTGCTAAATCAAATCCTCTCTGTAATATGTTAGACCTCATGACTTTGTTTTTGCAGACAAAAGTGTTTTATTACTATTTCCTAACTATATTAGGATGAATAATAAAACACATTTGCAAAATCAAAGCCTCTCTATAAGTTAGACCACATGACTTTGATTTTGCAACTAACAAACAAAAGTGTTTTATTTATTTCTTAAATATTAATAAGAGATAATTAAACACATTGTGGTGGTCATGTGGTCAAAGTCATGTGGTCTAACAGACAAAAGTTTTTTTAACATAGAGAGTCTTTGATTTTGCAAACAAACATGTTTTATTCTTCTTAAATATATTTTTAATGTTTTTTAATAATAAAAGCAGAACATAAGACAGTGTTTTAATAATAAAACAACATACACTGTTTTAATTTTAAAAGCAAAATCAAAGTCATGTGGTGTGGTGTGACCAACAAAGTCATATGGTCTTTCTTACTAATGTGGTCTTAACTAGAAATGATCCTTATGACTGTGTTAAGGTCAACAAGTCTCTTAAAATATTAGATAATTTGGTATTTTCATGACAATGCAAAGTTAGCTCATGTTGTAAAATTTCATGTGGTGCAAGTTCTCAAAATCTTAATAATTATGAAATATTAATGCATAATGTTTGTTAAAAAAAAATATTTAGCTTGAAAAAAATAATTTTCGAAAATAATTCAAATGGAAAGATCTAGTTTTGTAATCATAATTTGATACTCTGGCTATGACAGATGAAGATGAGGGTTTAGGGTTTCATGAAAGAGTATGTGGGTGGTAAACGTACGCGTTTAGATTGATGGAGGGGCCTCTAAATCAGTGTGGCCCAACTCTGAAATCAAAATCAGCAGCTATCCCACTCTCTCATTAATCAAGGCAAAAGGCAGACCTCCCAAATCACACAGCCACTCAGGTCATAGGGTTTTAGAAAGTGTGTGTGTGTGGAGTTCCAACTCACTTTCCACATAATCAGTGTCTGTGCAGGCCAGCGCCGTCTTAGTGTGTAGCCCTCATTAGTGCTGACTCCTCCTATCAGATCAGCATCATCACAACATGCTCTTAAAATCACTGCTGTTGTTCCCTTATACCAGGCCCCTCAGAGTGAAGTTCATACCTGATGCCGTCTTTAACTCTCAGTGCTGTTGTTGCAATAATAGGCTTGATAGCATGCTCATCTACTCAAAGGGAAATAAAACATTATTTTGGAACTTTTCAAATGTGTGAGTCAGCCCTTAAACTTCCTTCGCCCCACAGTGTAATAGTACCATGCAGCAACCAAAGTAACAATTTCCAAGCACCAAATGTGAAAATTTTGCCTTAGAAAGTAGATAAACCCATTAGCTGTTAACTATTAGCTGGTAACAATTGAGGGTATGCAAATTGCTTATCTGTCAGCTATTGGTAAGTTTGACAGGAAGCTGGTTTTGGACTCTAGAATCACATCTCTAGTAGCCACTAGACAAATGGCTTCCACTTGACATACAGTCCATCAGAAGCTATACAGTAGCTTCACTAAAAGCCTAAGATATAATTATTGATCCTCATGGTTGTTGTCTTTCATTTGTATTGATTGTGTGTGTGAAACAGTGAATGTGAGATGAACCTGTCTCGCTGTGATTGAGAGCTCTCTTTATGGATGTAGCTTGAGCAAGTTTTTGTTGTCACATCCTGAAATTCAGTCGTCCGTCTGACATCCGGTCCATTTTCTTTGAAATGTCAGTTATCTTTTCGAATCGCCGACCTGACCGGTTTATCAAGGTCCATTCCAGTTTGTAAGGACATTAATTTTTACCCACCTACTCTTGACAGACTTCACTAAGATCCTCATAAGTTTTTAGATTGCCATCATCTGTTATTGTGATGACCTTTTCATCTTTGTTGATATTTTTCTTTGATTTCCTCTCTTCTTTGAAATCTAAAAGCCACCAAAACTCTTTATGCTACAAGCATAAAGAGTTTATATATATAAAAAAATATATATATTTTTTTGTCTTTCTGTTGTACTGGTAGCACAGAAAAGTGGAGACTCAGTTGGGTTAGACCTGCTGCTGTTTTGAACCTTTGTGTTTTTATGAAGCTTTTTATGTCTATAAATGTTCCCCTTCTTCTGTTCATACTGTGGGCGACAGCAAAAGGATTAGGAATACACATAAAAGCATAGATTTTAATTCTGAAAAGCAAAGGGATTTTAAATAAATATTTTATTTTGACACATATTTTCTCTCTCTCTCTCTCTCTCTCTCTCTCTCTCTCTCTCTCTCTCTCTTTCTCTTTCTCTTTCTCTTTCTCTTTCTTTCTTTCTTTCTCTTTTCTTCAGAGTGCCCAGTTCTACAAGGTGACCAATGAGAACTATCACAAGGCAGCGGACGAGGTCAATGGCAAGTTCAAGTGAGTTCTGAATGGCATTCATTAACAAAGTCCAACATTAATATGTTATATCCTGGCTTTTCAGACAAAATACATTGTGCAAGTAGAATGCATGTATGCAGATGTGATCACACACTGATACTTGGTAGCTTCTTGGCTGCATTACATATTTCACATTGAGCTTTTGTTCTAACATCTCTTTCAGTTCCCATTTATTTAGCCACACAAGGCTGTAGTTATTTCTTTTAAAGGTATAGGTTTCATTTAAAAAATGAGAACATTATTTACTTGCCCTCATATATTTCTAAACCTGTATGACTCTGTATCTTCCGTGGAACACAAAAGACGACGTTTAGAGAATGTCCAAGCTGCTCACTTCCGTACAACAAAAGCCAATGAAGACCAGGACCACCATTATAAAAGTAGCCCATATGAATCATGCACTGCATTCTTCTGAAGCCAAATAAAAGTGTGTGAGGAACAGAGCAAATTGTAAGGTGTTATTAACTGAAAATCTTTTTACATCATTCACTTTCATTATATGGAGAATATCTTGCTATAAAATAACTCCTTTTATGTTCTACATTAGAAGGAAATGGGTGTAAAAAGAAACACATGAGGGGTGAGAATTTCATTTTTGGTCAAACTATCCCTTTGATCTACAAAAAACATATGCAACCAAGCTTCACTACCTCAACCAGAAACACACTAAAGATGTTTCCATCTTCTCTTGTGACAAACTTCCATAAAGTCTTGTCATGAATGTGAAATCTTGGCCATTCGGCTACTGTAGCTGGAAACATGTAACTGAAGAGCCCTACAATTATGGTACATTTTGGCTCCATATGTCTTAATGTGGCCTATTAGCCCCAAAAGTAATGCATGTTGGGAAAGGGGAATTGAAGGGAGGCCAGCCTGTTTCAGGACTAGCCTGCGCTCACAAATCGCATTAGGCTGTCATTATCCCTCTTCCTCAGTGCCAACACAGGGATCATCGTCTCTTTAGAAATGTCAGAAATTGATTTGTGGTGTCCAGTGGGGCAGAATCGGGAGTGGGGAGGGGGAGGTTGCGCAGCTAATGCTAAATTGCATTAAGAAATGCATTAAAATAGCATTAGCCTGACATGGTTCTTCGCACAGGCCTGGATTGGGGTGTCATGTGACCAGCGGAGCCGCAGTGGATGCTGTGATTGGCTGATTGCATTAGAGAGCTGCATTAGCAGCGCTGTGATTGGATTACAGGGTAGAGGGAAAAGCGTGTGTGAGAGGGTTTTTTGTATATAATGAAATGTCTTCAGGGTTTGATGTTTCACGAGGAAAGACGCAAGCTTTACTGACTGCGAGAATAATGAGGTTTAACTGCGTGTGCGTGAGAAAGAAGAAAAGAAACATAAAAGTCTCTATTATATGAATGATGGGCCACAGGTGTGTGTGTGTATGTGTGTTTAGGTAGTACATTAAAAACACGTCTATCTGTATTGCTTTTCCCAAATGGATATTCCAACAATATTTGCCCTCTAAAGGGAAAACAGGCGATAAGATCCTATCAGGAATTGGGTTGAGTAAAAGGAATTAAGTATATTTTGTCTGAGCCTTTTGATTTCCTGAAAGTTGAAACTGCCCTCGAGATGGAGGTTCAAATCTGCATAATAGATGGAATTAACATGAGTTTGATATGATAATCTTTTACTTGAAGTTGTAAATGATCATCTCTTCAATGTCTTCATTCTCTCGATAGCTGAAAGCTTTTGATGTGCTTGTGGGTTTGTCTTCTGGAAAAATCAGTCTGAGGTCAAATGGTGTAATTGCTTTGCGATGTTAATACATCTGTATAATAAAACACCTATGTGATTTAACATGATTTATCTTATTTTATCAGCAGTTGTTATGAAACCGCTTCAAAAACCATCTTTTCAACCACACAGATTAATTATTTCTTTCTTACAATCACTCAGATTTTCACAGAAGTACTGGGATAGAAGTTTATAGTCCGGATATAAACACTGATGTCTACAGTAGCAACCAAATAGAGTAAACCACCTTTTGAAAGAAACTTGACACTTCAAATTATGATTGTATCGATTACAGTTACACCAGTAGGTGGCGACAAGCTAAAACATTTATTTGTCATTAAATCATTCATTCAAGAGATTCATTTAAAAATGCTGATTCATCCAGTAATAAAACAAGTTAAGTATTTATGAGTGAGTCATTGAATCATTCAAACCGTTTATTTTTATTTTTTTTTATAATTAATTCATATTAATTAAACATTTTAAATAGACTGCAGCAATTAACATTTTGTCAGAACCACTGGTCATTTACATGTTATTTTGTTTAGCTGACTGTTCGGAATCATGAGAGAATCGTGATCTCTGTTTGAAACAAATGTGATTCTCAATGTATCCAGTATCGTGCAGCTCTAATAGAAACTGAATTGATGTCAACATGGTAGTGGCATTCATAACCATTTCTAGGCCAAACAGAACTCAAAACACCTATGAGAAACCAAGCAATACAGTGATGACATGGTGAACGGAACATTTAGTGATTTGTGGTTTGGAATGACATTTCTATCATCCAATGTTTTTCTGATATGGTTATGGTTTAAGGTTGCGAACTTAGACTTGGACAATTGGTAAAGTTTAGGGTTAAAGGATAGGGTTTGAGGTTAAGTTTAAGTGAAGATTAAAGCTGCAGCCCGGCATTTTTCCTCTTTGTCACTATCTCTGTTTGAAACCTGCAATTGCAGTCATATGCGGAATTATCATAACGCGTGTTGTGCTTCGGCACGACTCCTTAACGGATGAATCTAATGTTTGCTGTCAATCACACAACACCGGTGTGGATACTGTACTTCAGAATCACAGATTGTAGTCTTGAAAATATGACCAATATAAGAATTTTCACTGGAAAATATCAGTTGAACAAGTAAGTAACATTTCTGCCACTTTTGTTCTGACCAACTGAGGGGAAAAGCATTAGGCCTACAATAAATCGTGCTGCCAATGATGATTAAATCCAACGATCGCTTGGCTCAGATCACGCCAAACCATGCAAATTATTATTACTGTTATACTTTGTTCTCAAATGGTTAATGTTAACAACATAAGCGTTGTGTGACTATGTGTATTTAGAGTGTAGTATTGTTACCTGTAGATTTCAATTTCTGTAGCCACTTCGCAGTCCGAAGCCTTTTGCTTTTGACTACGGGTGAATCTCCAGATGTCACTGATGATTGTCATTTAGACCTTTCTGGATTACAATCCACCATCAAAATGATAAGTTTAGCTATTTGAGCTGCTGTGAGAAAAGGCTATAAATGATCTGCTACAAGCATCATCCTCACATGATATAGCTACTAGCTGGAACTCCTTCCTTTCGGTTTACAGACGTGACGTAATGACACAAAGACGAACTGCTGCATGCTCGAATTTCCCGTGGAAATCCGACATTATTACAAGCTTACCATTGTAAATCGGGCTAAGATAAAGAGATAGTTTTGAACACTGGCTGGTTATGTACTTGCTCAAATTGATTTTTTATAATTTTTAACCAAAAAAGTTCCGGACTGCAGCTTTAAGATAACAGATTAGACAGTTAAAAGTAGAAATTAGGGTTAGCATTTGGGATAAAGGTTGGAAGCAGGTTAGAATTAGAGATAATGGTTAAGCATGTTGATCAGAGAATGCATGCAGACAATGCTGGTCTGCTCACATACACACACACACACACACACACACATGAAACAGCTGTTCCACACAGACTTATGCACACACGCAGCCTGTTGAGCTATGCAGCCGTGGATGCTGGATGAATTACAGATAAATGCTTGACTGGAAGAATGGGATGTTGTCTCCAGCCACCTGTCAGTGCTGACCTTTGCCTCATCCCTGTGATGCTGTGTTTAAGCATGCACTCTGTGTGTTTGTCTCGTGTCCCCAGGGGGTTGCCGTACTCTGTCACACTAAAGCAGTTTCACAGCATTGACCTCTCCCTATGTTCTGTTTTCTTCTGTTCTCTGAAGGGGTTTAAATGTGTCTGCTCACCTAGTTTAGTCACCCATTAACTTGTCCTGTTTAGGTCAAAGTGCACTTGTTGGAATTAGTGTTCCAATGCACTACAACACAGTTTCATATGATTTCTTAATATGCGTTCTTAAGCGATCTTGCGTCCTTGTGTTCTTGTACTACGTCTTCATCAACCGTCGAAGTTCAATTCCAGTAATCATCAACGCAAGTACAGAGGACGCATGAAAGTACCCAGATGTGTTCTTGATATTATTGAGGATTCATCGAATGAAGACTTAAGACAATCGAACCGTTAGAATTCCCAGAAGACACTGTGGGAGGAAATCTGTAAGCTTTGAACTTCTCGTTCTCACTTAAGAGATTCCCGCTGCAAGCTCACAAATGTGATGGCTCATGAAAGTAAACATTTGTCATTTTGTTGTGATAATTCTTTGATAATTGCAGTGATAATTCTTTTAAAGTGATAAGTCTTTCTATAAAGACCTGGAGACCGTTCTTTCTGTTCTTGGAATCGAGAAACAGTCCAAGTGTGTGTGTGTGTGTGTGTGTGTGTGTGTGTGTGTGTATATATAATATAATATAATTTTATTTATATATATAATCTAGATAAATAAACAGTTCGTTTCAGGTTTTTCATATAGGTCTAAACTAGATTTTCAGTTACAGAAACAGTAATCAAATGTAAAATATAACTACATAGTCTTCACTGTATAAATATTGATTAACCCTTATTAAAGTTATTTAGTCAAGAGCAGTGAGCATTTTTTTTTTCTGTCTTTTGTTTGATTAACATAAAAACAGACAGCAGGAGGAATATTAGGCTGCTGTCACTTTAACAGCTGCGCGGATCCAATATACTGTTACACATGCATCTTATCTCACGTTTACTTAAGACAGAACCGACTGTTTATGATGATACTCGACAAGACATGCAATTTGACATAATTTTGAGTGAATGCGTCTGCGCAAACTCGGGAAGATGTGAAAGACTATTTGCGCGCGAGTACCAAACTGAGAAACGCGGGTACTTTCACTTCTATGTGCACATAAATATTTAAATTGGCAAGGCTTATAAATAATCAACTTCCGTGAAGATGCAGCACTGTCAACTGGCCTAAGAGTCTTTCATGCTGGCCCCAGGCCATTGGGCAGTCCTTATTGTCGAGCCCTGATCTTGGATGCCTAGCGCCTGCATTTGCATATATGCATAGAGGTTATTTCTGACCCTTATTTCTGAGACTGTGTTAGCATTTGCTCATGTCTCCTTGGAAAAAGCCCCATCATACACAGCAAGATCTCAGACTGTAATAGGCTGCTCTTTACAAGAAATAACTCCTCTTAAAAGGCCATGAAGTTTGACTGCCTATTGAAGCACAGCTTGACCTGTCTCAGAGAACACAATTATAGCTATTACAGCGAAATATAAGTGAACGGCAGTAGACCAGCCATAATATTTAAGCTAAGTATTCTGTTTTAAAAGAGGTCAGCCGAAGGCTGAACAGCAAAGAATATCAATGTAGAGTAAATGGCCTTCTCACTCAACAAGGAGAGCTCCACACACACAGTTATGACTGGTGCTGTCACAGGTTATCAAACCCTCATCATCTTGAAAGTGTGTCTCCAGACTGCAGACAGACCACTCTTAGCTCTGTTACATCTTTACTGCGGCTTGATTACCTATATATCATTCTCTTATCTTTCCTCCTACTCTTTCATCTTTGTTTTGTCTTTCCTTTTTTTTTTTTTCAATTCTCCCTTTTCTTTCCATCCCGACAGGTAATGGGACGATGCAAGTTCGTTTTGGAGCCCGTGGCATCTTCTCTTCCCTCTCGAAGCTGATATATCATGTTTTAAAAACGACGAAAATGAGCGCTTATCATTTTTCTTCGTAACTGCTACATTTGTTTTGATTTCTGTCCGCCTGTCACACACGCCGTCAACTCCTAAATGAACATACATGTGTTTTTTTCAGAAGTGGACGCTTAACCTCTTCACCCCGCTAGACTGCGAGTGCTCATAATGATGACGGATAGTCACATGTCTGTTAAGAGAGAGATCTCAGTTCATCCAAGCCGACTGTAAAACACTGGACTTAAATACACAGCGCCCGTGGGCCGATATTTCATTAGTCTTGATTTGAGAGAATTAAGACTGTTTGAGAAATGTGTGCTGGTATTTTAACAAGCTGAATGTAGCAGGAAGGGCATCTTTTTGCCTTTCGTCTGCCGTTTCTCTCTGCACTACTGCGCCCGAATGGTTTTTGCCTAGTAAATCCCCTACAGACCCGCACACCTATAGGAAGTCCTTCATGTGCTAGTGTAGGTTAAAAGAAAGGTTGCAGAACCATGGGATAATTTAGAGCACAGTCTCTTTCTGTCCTTTCTCCTCTTTTCCCTGCCTTTCATTCAGAAGCTCTCTCTTTCTCGTTCCTCCTGTGATAAAGCATCTTATATCTGTATGTCTCTCTCAGCCCTCTGTGTCACAGTCATCTGAGCGCCTGCTCGCTGTGATTTATGACCCATATCTACTTCTTTTCTTCCAAAAACCATTTCAGCTGGACGGAGGGATTTACACGAGGACATAAATAAATATATACAATAAATATTATAGAGCTGTCCTGCTTTTTGACGCCCGATCTGTGGATTGTAAGGGACAGAATGGGAGAAAGAAAGAGAGATGGTGAAGGTGCCATTCAGCTGAATTGATGTGTGGGTATTTTACCCTTAATGCCATTAGCGTTAGGTTTAAACCTCAGATGATGTGTTTGAACAGCAAAGCTTTTTTACCCCCCTGTGTTTTTTTCCCTCAATACCAATTTGCATACTATCCGTTTTATAGAATATATAATATTCAAGATTGGGATTAGTGTGTCCCAAATCATATGTTAAAAGTAGTATGCCAATGATGCAGAATGTTTTTTTTTTTTTTTTTTTGAAAAATGTATTATGCTCACCAAGGTTGCATTTATTTGATCAAAAATACAGTAAAAACAGTAACACTGAGAAGTCTTCAGAAATCATTCTAATATGCTGATTTGGTGCTTAAAGACATTGTTCACCCAAAAATAAAAATGATCCTATAATTTACTCACCTTCAAGCCATCCTAGATGTATATGATGTATAAACACAATCAGAGTTATATTAAATAATAGCTTCCTATCTGTAATGGCACTGGATATTGCCCCAGTTTTTGAAGCTCCATAAAGTGCATCCATCTATCATAAAAGTAATCCAACCCCAGTGGATTATTAAATTCCTTCTGAAGTGATGCAATGGGTTTTTGTAAGTAAAATATCCATATTTTAAACTTTATAAACTATAATCACTGGCTTACGTCAACAGCCATATGCGCATTCACGAGAGAGTTAAGTTAGTGTGACTTGCTCTATGTATCTTGTTCTATTGTTGTATCTCAGTCTATATCTTGCTTTTTAGTAGGGCTTTTATTAGTCGGTTAGTTGCAGGAAAAAAAAACCTTGTGGCAAAGTCACGCAGTCCGTGAGGGGCGAATCGTTAACAGCGGGTCCTTGTGGTATTGCAGTATGTCGGGCAGAAAAATCCAAACGTTCGCTTATCATCCATCAACCTTGAATATGGCTTATCATTTGAAACATGTAAGTAGTAGCAACTTTACATGGCTTCATGTTGAAGATGAAGTATTAGCATGCTTACTGCAAGATATGGAGGTGCCGGCGCAATCACTTACATTTTTTCTGATAACAGCGGAAACAACATAAAATATTATCATTTATGAGCTTATCATTTTTGGTCATAGAGATAAGAGTAATACATCATTCAAACTAACTTTTATTTGCGTAAACTCACAATAACAAAAAAACATTGTGCCTTTGTAAAATAAAGAAGAAAAAGATGATGCGCTTTCTGCTGTCTCGGTCTCCGTGAACTTGAGAGTATAGGAAACTCAGGAAACAGAGTATAGGCTACTTACCTTACAGACATGAGAAATATATCTATAGAAAGCTTGAAATGTCTGTTTTTAAGTGAACCAATTCAAATCGAAAAGAAATACTCTCTGCTTAGGTAATCTGTATGAAAGGTACATTTCTCTCTAAAAGGGCATTCACTATACTGCAGAGATGGCAAGGCAGCATCATCAACTTCAACTTTGCAGCCAACACTGACTTTAGAAAACACTAGTTTATTAATAAATAATTAAAATGTCTCTTTGCTGTTGTTTTCCCGACACATTCATAATCATTACTTTTGCCAGTGCTTTGCGGCAAGCTTTATGCATGCGTTTGAGGTTGGAATAGGCTATATATGACGCCTATATATACATGTGTATATATATATATATATATATATATATATATATATATATATATATATATATATATATATATATATACATGTATATATATATATATATACATGTGTATATATATATATATATATATATATATATATATATATATATATATATATATATATATATATACATGTGTGTATATATATATATATATATATATATATATATATATATATATATATATATATACATGTGTGTATATATATATATATATATATATATATATATATATATATATATATATATATATATATACATGTGTGTATATATATATATATATATATATATATATATATATATATACATGTATATATATATATATATATATATGTATATATTAAACGCTCATTATGGTTTCGTGTTCTCCTCGGCACATATTTTTAGGTAATTAAATTAACATAAATGTGCGATTAGTCGTTTAATGGCTTAAATGAATGACTAATAGTCGACTAGAAAAATCTTTAGTCGGTGGCAGCCTGTAACACTAAGGTCCAATGAAGATGATGATAGTAAATCTCACAAGGTTTATTAGAATAATCCAAACTAACTGCCAACATGCAAAACAGCGTGCTTACACAGGACGAACATAACATAACACAGGCAGGAACTTAAATACACAGTGATGATTAACTAAAAGACGAACAGCTGTAATGATGAGTGTTAGTGTCCATGGTAACTGATGAGTGGCGGGAAACTAGAACAAAGAAACACGTGATGAATGAAAACAAACTGAATGTGACTGGGACATAGCCCTACTTTTTATGAAACCGGACCATCTTATATAGTTTTTTAATGACATGGTGGTATGTCCCAGTACTGCCACACTGTTTTATTACATACTTAAAAGTATATACTTTTCCATCACCAGTAAAGTACCTATAGCGCATAGAAGTACGTTTTTGCCTTTTTACCCTAAGGCAGTCTAGAAGGGGGATGATGTCTGATAGACAGCAGCTGTGTGTGTTTGAGTGGACTGATTGAGGAAAGGACAGAGAGATGGAGAAACCGAAGGATAAGAAAAGAGAGAGGGTGAATCCCCAGTCCTTCTGGGACCCAAAGAGTTGAGATGGTGACTGACAGCGGCTGTCCATTCACTCCTTCATTCATCTGCCCTTCAGAGCAGCTAATATGAATGACGGCACGGATTAAACCGCGTCTGATCTAAAAAGAGTGTCTCTCTGAATAGAGCAGGATAACATCTCCCTCCTGCCCAATCCTTTATTTGCCTTTTGCTGTCCCAAAGGTCACCCCTGTCAAATGAAGAGTTTTGTGTGTGTGTTCTAATCCTTTGGGGACAGAGGTGATGTTTCGTTTTTTGGACACAATGGGCCTTAGATTTCATGGGAAATGGGTGGTCTTCGTCAATATGCCCAGTGTGACCAGCTGTATCCTCTGTATTTGGTTGGAAATGTGCTGTTTTTTGTGACCTTGAGCGATAGATAAGTTCTTGATAGCAATCTGAAAGATTTTGTAAGATCCAACAGGAAAGTCAATGCTGTTTGGGTCAAAGTTTGGATATTCTGGGGTGTTTGCAAATGCATTTTGAAACCTGTGCACTCTTGAGTTGAGTGCACAGGTTGCTTACTAAATATCTCCTTGGTAGTTTCTGCCAAAATATCATTGCAGTTGCATACAGATATTGTTACTAATGTGGAAATAAATTGAGAGAAAAATAGATAGAAAGTTTTCTACAAGTTTTATTGGGGTCACATAATTAATGAATAAATAAATAACGAAAAAGTGTTTCAAATAAATGCAGCCTTGGTGAACATAAGAGACTTCTTTCAAAACATTAAAAAGTCTTAATTATTTCAAACTTTTGATTGGTAGTGTATTTTCCATTTCAGTGTTAAAGAAAGTTGGCCATAGGCGTGTATAATTTTATTTTATTTTATTTTTTTCTGGTGGTTCAAAGTAGGCTTTCAGTTGGAAATGTAGATGAGAAAGATTGTCAGTTAAATAAATAAAATCTATTTTACATGATGTTTGGTTTCATTTAAGAGAAAATTTTTTCTCAAAATGTAGATTGGTATAGCATTCTAATATCAGACAATATATCATTTATTGGCAAAAATGTCCATATCCGTACAGACTGTTGGACATATGGTACAGCTGGAGGAGTTTAGACGCAGGTGTGTGTGTGTGTCAGTGAGGAAGCATCTTGCCACTGGAGAATCTACACATCGGAGACATAAGCTGCACTGATTAATACTGCTTTCTATTGTCTGGGCGGGTGGATGCTATGCTCAGGGGACCAAACTTACACCAGAAGTCAGCAAAAGTCAAAAATGATTAATAGAGGAGGTAAATAGTGTTTTTTTTTTTTGTTTTGTTTTTTTGTTTTTTTTAAATGTCAAAAGTGTTAATTTAGGTTGTGGGTTTATATATATTTATATATTATTATATATTTGTGTGGTTCAGGATGACTGCGGCCTCTCCAGCTGATGTATGTCTTGAAGCAGCACCTTGTTAGACCTTGTGCACCGTGATTCAACCTGCATTATCCTGCAAACTAATTCTGCACAAATCAATTCTGCTATTGATTAGTGATTGATCTGATGTTTACTTTTGAAAACACAGCAAGAATACATTTAACAGCTCTTTGTCACTGCCACAGGATCAGTTTATTAAAAATGGAAAATGTAATTATGATGGATGACCACATTTATTTACTAAATTTGTCTGTTTTTTTTGTTTTGTTTTTTTTTCTCTCTTTCTCCCTCTCTCCTTTCCTTCTTTTACTTTTTGGTTCTCTCTCTTGCTCTCACAGGCGATATGAAATTAGTCCAGTGTGCACCGACCTTCAGGGGGAGATTCTGAAATGCTACAGAGAAAATGCTGGAAAAACTCTGCTGTGCTCCAACATTGCCTCTCTATACCTGCAGTGTGTCAACAATGCTAAACAGGTGAATATGTGAGTGTGTGCTTGTCTATGCCTGATATTTTCATCACTGGATAGTCATAGTTTAGTTAAATCAGATCGGAAATATCCTTAACATTGTTTATTCAGTTTTATTTTTATTTTAACCCGAATTTTAGGACTGTTGATTTGTACTATTTTTAAAGGGATAGTTCACCCAAAAATTAAAAATTTGCTCACCCTCATGTCATTCCAGACCCGTAAGACTTTCGTTCATCTTCGGAACACAAATGAAGATCTTTTTTTAGAAATCTGAAAACTTTCTGTCCCTCCATTGACAACTACGCAACTGACACTTTGACTCTTCAAAAAGTTCATAAAAAGATCGTAAAATTAATCCGTAATTGAGTGCTTTAGTCCAAATATTCTGAAGGGACTTGATCACTTTATATGATGAACAGGTTTAATTTAGGCTTTTAATTCACATATAAACATTGATCAGCGAACATAAATAGAAGCTCAACCTAACTTGCTTGACGTGCGAGAACAAACCTCTTGCAGAAGCTCAAACGTGCTGCGAACACACGAAAATTAACCTTATTGGTTCTCGCACATGTCAAGCAAACATTGAATTTCCATTTACCACAAGTGAAATGTGAATTGATGAAGGTTTATATGTGAATAAAAGCCTACATTCAATCTGTTCATCATATAAAACGATTGTATCGCTTCAGAAAATTTTGACTAAACTGCTCAATTCATTTGAATTAGTTTTACAATCTCTTAATGAAATTTTTTAAGCATCAAAGTGTCTTTTAAGCTCTCAGATTTCATCAAAAAGATCTTCATTTGTGTTCCAAAGATGAACGAAAGTCTTACGGGTTTGGAACGACATGAGTTGAGTAATTAATAACAGAATTTTCATTTTTGGGTGAACTATTGCTTTAACTTGCCCTATATAGGGCAAGTTAAAGCGATAGTTCACCCAAAAAAAAAAATATATATATATATAATATAACACACACACACATATAAACAGTGTTTTTATTTTTTATAACTTCATATCAATGTTGTTTTATTCAATAAAATACGTGTGCAGTTTGAGATCTTTATTCCAGGGCACATGAGAAATGTTTTAACAATGTAAAATGTTAGTGTTTTAATATAAATGTAAAATAGTTTGTAAAAGAATCACTCATGCAAGTCAAAAACTTTTGCCACATTTGCCCGTCGTGCTAGTGTTGTGAATTGAGACACGTTCTAGTGTGTGTCCTCTGTTTTGTACATTCTACCAGTTCCCAGCAACCCCAGCATATTAGCATATACAGCTGCTCTTTAGCCCACAGCATTAAGATCCAGTGAAACAGCCTTGCTATCCTCTCCAAGCCCTGTAATAACACACTCTCTGTCTGACCCGCACCTCCATTTGCAAATCGAAACTTCTGCATAGTGTTCTCTCACTTTCCGCTTGGCTACAGGCGCCACTAAGTTCATTCTAAATTGTAGGCTCAGACGAAAGAGTCATTTCCATAATACCAGCTGACAGCTGCTGTTCTTGGTGCGGGCCTAAGTGTGTGTTAAATGAAGTAAGTGGGAACGGGGACGTGTCATTTAAATAGCACCATCCCACAATCCCCCACCGCAACAGCACCGGTCCCGATTCTGCAATGCAAGGATGGAAATGGGCAAAATTGGACCGACCCTCTCCGAAAATCCTCTCCGCACACTCCAGCAATTCCACGCAAACACAATTTATATTCAGATGGGTCTTTCCATTAGATTTTTACAACGGCACAGTTTGGGGAGTGCGAGCGAAAGAGTGTTGCCCTCTGGGGTATTAGCTTAAAGCAGCGCTGTGAATTCTGCAGCACTTAGGCAATACATCATGTAAATAAAGAGATGTTTTATTCATTGTTGTGTATGCGCCAAATTTACCTGTAACTTCTTTAGCATCTCTAATGTTTTTGTGTTTGCGCATATGCATGTTCATGTGTGCAGGCTTGTTCTTAGTATTGTTGTCTGGTCAATTTAATATGGATACTTGACTTTAGCATGAGGAATGTTATGATTTTATTGACTCTGCTGTGAGGAACAGAGGTTACCTGTGTAATAAACTTTTATTAGTCACACAGGAACACCAAAAAATAACATCCAGATAACAAAATAGCTAAACAGCTTTGTGTGTGTGTGTGTGTGTGTGTGTGTGTGTGTGTGTGTGTGTGTGTGTATGTGTGAGAAAGAGAGACGGAGTCCTGTTGCTGTGCAGCCATGCAAAGTATGTGAATTTTGAATATTTTGAATCATAACTCTCTTTTTTATGTATGAGTGAGTCATGTACTGAAGTAACTGCTCTGATTTTTTTTTTTTTTCTTTTTTTTTCTCTCCATTAAAAGAATCGGCTCATGAGAGTAATTTCTTTGTGAATCTGTCTACACTGTTTTTTTTCTTGTTTTGTTTTTTTTTTAGTCTTTTGTTCTGGTTTTGTTTTTGTTTTTTGTTATTTTTATTGAAAAAATGACTTGAATTTGTGTCTGTTCTTCGCACAGTACTATCATATTCCGAAGACTTGCCATTTTTGTTTTGTTTTGTTTGTTTGTTGTTTTGTTTTCATATATACTTTGCAATGGAAATAAGCTTTGTGTATTTATTGTCTTTATATCGGTACCCTGTCTTTTATCTTTATATTAAATTCAGACTGCAAACTCATAACTATGGTAAAATATAATTTCTATCCATGTAATGTAGATTCAGCAGTAATGCCGTGCTGCTACTGAAAAGCAGTGCAGGAAACAGTGCTGTATCATGTCTGTTCGTCTTCAGAACCAGGGACAGTGGTTTTCATCTGGTTTTTAGACCCAGATTTCAAACTGGATATCAAGTATAGTGATTAAATACCAAAATGGTTATCATAAATATGTTATATCAAGTTTATCATAGTAAAGTACATAAAACTTTGCACACTGAAATGTAGTAATACGGTAACACTTTAGTATAGGGAACACATATAAACTATTAACTATGACTTTTCCCTCAATAAACTCCTAATTTACAGCTTATTAATAGTTAGTAAGGTAACTGTTAAGTTTAGGTATTGGGTAGGATTAAAAATGTAGAATAAGGTCATGCAGAATAAGGCATAAATATGTGCTTTATAAGTAGTAATAAATAGCCAATATTCTAGTAATATGCATGCTAATAAGCAATTAGTTAAAATACCCTGAAATAAAGTGTTACCAGTAATACTGTATTATCATTAACTGCATAGGCTGAACAATCTGCAAGTTGAAGCCATATTTAATATCTTCATCTGTAATATTACCTTGCATAGTTTTGTTCATGATTTTTGAGGATGTGGGCATATCAGGCAACCTTTCCATGTTGGCTTCGGTTAAATTCGACTAAATTTTTTATCAATGAACAAATGAATTTGGACCAAAATACTGTAGAGTTTGATTAGACACCCTTTCACCTACAGAACTATTCTGGCTTTGAATGCTTAGTATTGTATGATCTCCTTCAATCCCTTGCATTTTTTGACTGCCATATATCACCCCTGCAGATCACAATGTCTGATTTGTTTGCCAGTCCTTGCTTGTCTGTCTGGATCTGGAAGTCCCTCAGGATCTTATCCTTGGCATTTTCAGAGAACAAGGACCTGATAGCACTGTATATTTGTATAAATAACTGTTATTGAAAGCATCTAGATAGAGTGGCTCTAATCAGTGGTCACCATAGCTAAAGAGGAATGAATTCCCCTGATACGGCCTGACTAGCAGAGAGGGTAACGACAGTGATCGGTCATGGCTGTGGCTTTGTGAACGTAATTACTCCATGGTTTATCTTTCCTGGACTGATAATATTTTGGCTGTGACCTTCTTCTCCTTCTTTCATCACTTTGTAAAGCAGTGACTGTGGTACAACCCCGAGCCGATAGTGCCCTGAGTCCAGAGATAAAGCACACGCCCTCTTCCTCTCAAAGCACCATGAATACTACTTTATCACCAGCAATCTCTCATTCGCTCTTTCTTATTCTTAACGCGTGGTCAAACACTCCTCACCCCCCCTCTCTCTCTCTCAACTGTCGTCCACTCTTTCGGAAAGTGCGGAAGAGTTTGCGACTGCAGCATCTGTTTGTGCCAAGGCGGGTTTTTTTTCACTGGCTCAAACTTGTGTCCTTCAGAGGTTTGGGACAAATGCCACCACCTGTTCCTCTACTCCAGAACTTTCCGCATATTTTAGCATTATGATACTGAGCTCACACAAGCAGTGGGTGTGAGAGCGATACAGAAATGCATTGCCTTATTGAGGTGCCTTAAAGGGGTTTATCCACCCTCATATTGTTGCAAGCCATATGATTTTCTGTCTTCCGTCCATTACAAAAAGAGTTGTTTACTCTGCTTTTTTCCATACAATAAATGTGAATGGTGACCAAGGGCTGTCACACTAGGAAAAAATGAAGACAACCCTTCATAAAATTACCTTATTGAGCTATTTCTATCAGCGTTATTATTATTTATACACTATTATAATATTGAGTAATATTTTGAAATAGTGTTTATTAAGTTGTAGTAATTTTGTACTGTGATTTTTGTATTATAAAAATTTTTCCTAGTTTTTTTTTTTTCAGTTTGTCATCCACTTTTATTGTTTGAAAAAGAGCAGCTTGAACATTGTGCTAAACATCTCCTATAAACATCTCCAACATTATCCTTATGTTGAATATCCCATTTTACTCAGACATATGTCAGATTACATTGCACATTCAATTAATGTTCATATTAATGCAAGTTCAAATAAGGATGAATCTGTTTTGTTTTCTCTCGAAACCTCTTCACAATGGTTTCTTCCTTTTTTTTTATAGTCATAATAACACCCGTCTATCTTTTCCACCTCACCTTTTTTCCATACTCTCTCCTTCTCTCACTCTAGGGATTCTTATTTCCTGTTATCAGGTGCAGTAGCCTGTGAGAGATGTGTATTGATGGGAAGAGTGTGTTTACGTTTGGTTGTGTTGGGGCTTTTTGCTTCCACTGTGGTTTGCTGTGTGGTTCATCTCTGAAGAATATGCACACATGCACTCACATTCACTCCCCTTTTCTCCTCTAACTCTCTCTTTATCCTTGTGTATTTGCATGCAGATGCCGTGGAAACGTGCCACTGCATCTCTTGCTTTTTTCCTAACAAGAATTCTGTCTTTTTGTCTTTGTCTAGGACAAGTTGAGGACTGGAGGTTAAGTCTCTGCACAGGAAGAGAGGAAGACCTGTTTGTGTCTGTGATCTCACCGTTTATCGACTGTTGCCAAGGAAAGACGCCACCCGGAGACACACCTGAGCAGAACGGAACCAGAATCTGCAGTGAACCGAGAGATAGATAGACCCCCTTGAACCTTCCTTTCTTTCCTATACCTTTTCCCCATCACTTTTACCTTCCTCCCACCTTCCAGTTATTTCTCCTTTATCCAGTAAAGGGAAATCACATTCTGAAATGGACAGAATCAGTAAGCAGCAGCGATCATAGGTGGAACTTAAACGTTCTGAGCAACTGAACCAGAAAACACTTTTTTTTTTGGTTCACTAAGGAAAGCACACAGTGAAGAGAACCGAACTAGACACCAAATATTGGCCTTACTAGGCCAATCTAGACCCAACCACAATAAAATCGCAGAACTCTGAAATCCGTGTTGATTCTAGATTGGGTCCATCTGGCCGCTTAGCCGCCATACCTGTGATCCACCCTGATAATCCACCACAATCCTCCATCACACTCTCCATTGCACTAGTCATATCTTCCAGCTGTTCATTGTGTTTTTGCGTGTGATGTTCAGTATAGATATTTTTTGTCTTGTCGTTCACACAAGAGGGTCAGGTCTGAGCCCCTGATCTGCTTTAAAGAATAAACTAATCAAACCCTAAACCACTTCTGACTATGTCCTATTATTGTCTTAATAGTAGGGCATGATTTAAACACGTTTCAAATAAATTACATGATGCACTGATTAATCAAATTAATCACAAATAATCCTACAAATGCATCACAAATAATCAGATCAGTCTTTGGCTGTTAAACCATCTTGCTATTTTTCAGTTCCTGTCAAAACTGCAGCATTTTTAAATGTTTTTAATTGTTTGATTTTAACGTTTTAATGCGTTTTTTATTTAGAATTCATTTAACCTAATTTATTAGTTAAAGCTGCAGTCCGGAACTTTTTTTGATTAAAAATTATCCAAAATCAATTTTTGAGCAAGTACATAACCAGCCAGTGTTCAAAACTATCTCATTATCTTAGCTCGATTCACAACGGTAAGCTTGTAATAATGTTTTATATTAAGAGCGACCTGGTGGATTTCCACGGGAAATTCGAGCATGCAGCAGTTCGTCTTTGTGTCATTACGTCACGTCTGTAAACCGAAAAGAAGGAATTCCAGCTAGTAGCTATATCATGTGAGGATGATGCTTGTAGCAGATCATTTATAGCCTTTTCTCACAGCAGCTGAAATGGCTAAACTTATCATTTTGATGGCGGATTGTAATCCAGAAAGGTCTAAATGACAATCATCAGTGATATCTGGAGATTCACCCATAGTCAAAAGCAAAAGGCTTCGGACTGCGGAGTGGCTACAGAAATTGAAATCTACAGGTAACAATACTACACACTAAATACACATAGTCACACAACGCTTATGTTGTTAACATTAACAATTTGAGAACAAAGTATAACAACAATAATAATTGGCACGGTTTGGCGTGATCTGAGCCAAGCGATCGTTGGATTTAATCATCATTGGCAGCACGATTTATTGTAGGCCTAATGCTTTTCCCCTCAGTTGGTCAGAACAAAAGTGGCAGAAATATTACTTACTTGTTCAACTGATATTTTCCAGTGAAAATTCTTATATTGGTCATATTTTCAAGACTACAATCTGTGATTCTGAAGTACAGTATCCACACTGGTGTTGTGTGATTGACAGCAAACATTAGATTCATCCGCTGAGGAGTCGTGCCGAAGCACAACACGCGTTATGATAACAATTCCGCATATGACTGCAATTGCAGGTTTCAAACAGAATATCAAATCAGCCTTTCACTATTTTTAGTTTGTGTGCCATGTAAGTAATGTTTTTAAAATGCTTTTATTTAGAAGTAGAAGTTTTTAGTATTTAGAAGTTACTATCTTTATAAGTTAAATTGACTTCATTAGTTAAATGGTCAGTTCACCCAAAAATGTGAACTTTGATCAGCGTTTCTTCGATCAGCAAATGTTTCTATATATTTCTTTGATCAGCAAATATAAACAGAAGCTCAACTGTACTTGCTTGAGAACAAACCTCGTTGGTTCTTGCGAAAGCTCAAATGTGTTGTGTGACATGAGAATGAACGTCATTGGTTCTCGGACATCAGCAAGCATGTTTGAGCTTCCTTTTACCATATCTGATGTATGCGTTGATGAATGTTTTTAATTAAATCTGTTCATCATTTAAAGCGATCAAAATTTGGGCTAGACCGCTCAGTTCATATAGATTTGTTTTACAATATCTTTATGAACTTTTTGAAGCGTCAAAATGGTAGTTGCGTAGACTGTCAATGAAGGGACAGAAATCTCTCAGTTTTCTTAAAAATATCTTCATTTGTGTTTTGAAGATGAACGAAAGTCTTACAGGTTTGGAATGACATGAGGGTGAGTAAATGGCAGAATTTTCAATTTGGGGTGAACTAACCCTTTAAACCGTTTCTTAGTCCCTGTTGGCATTCATAGTTGTAGATTAGGAATAGTTTCATGAAAAGCCTTTTTTGATATAGAGAATTGGAAGAAAAAAACTAGATGCTGCAAAGAATAAGAGCATTTGAGAGTGAAAGCACGTTTCCATCCTAAAGCGTAGCCCCTCTCTCTGTCTTTTATATCTTTTTCCCCTCCCTCATTCTCCTCACCATTTTAAATTTATCCGTCAGACTATGCAGTGTCGCTCCAGTAGTTCTGGAGAGCAGTGAAAATGCCTCTTCACTTTCAGGCTAAAATCCGCTTCACACACATACACACATTTATAAAGTTGCCAGCCATGAGAACTCCTCTCCATGCCAGATGAACATTCTCTGTGCACTGGTGATCTGAAAACATGGCAAACACAAACATGCCATCTTTACTGGAATTCTTTCTCTCTCGTGCACACACACAAAAATGTTTGACTCCAGACACATTTATGAAGCTATTGAATGGTGAACTGAATAAATGAAGGCTGTATTTCAGGAGAAGCCAAGGCTGAATGGACATACCTGGAGATAGACCACATGGAGAATCAAAATTTCTAGGCCAAGTTTTTTGTGTAGCTTATGGGAGACTTCAGTCCTCAGAGACCCTGTCAGTCAGGTAACTTTGGCTCTAGGTGGGCCCCGTATAGAATAGTCAACATGGAATTAAAATGAACCTCATTTTTGTGGTGTACGTTAATATAATATATAATATAATAACAAGCTCCCTTTTTCAGTATCTTCTTACATTAGTAATCTGTATCGTTCTTCATCTGTGCCCTAAACAGATACATGCCCTTTATTCCTGTCAGTCTTTTCGTGTTTACCATTTTCCCTTTGAGATTGTGCCCGCAAATGTTGGCTGTCTCTCACGGCTCTTGGTTTTCTCCATCATTGGCTTTCAGAAATCAGAGGTTAATCTTCATTCTGTAAAGATTATTCCTCTCAGGGCAGATCTTGCTCTCATCTCCTCCCCTCAGAGCAGCTACAGGGGAAATACTCCTAAGTCCTCTCTACTTTATCAGTGCTTTTTCTCTCTTTCTACTTCTTTTCTCTGATAGCTTTGCAGATTGTTCCTGTTTGTGTGCTGTGTGAATGTTTCTGCCGGCTGTAATCGAAGAGAGTTTCTCACAGAGGGATTATGGATTCTCTCTCACTGTGTTTCTCAGGTACTCTAATCCTTGCCGAACTAACGCTTGGCATTACAGGAATGACAACTGAACCGTCATTTTGGATTATTTATAAGTGTTAGTTCACCTAGAAAATGAATTTATTGTCATCATTTACTCACCTTCATGTCGTTTCAATTCTGTGGTATTTTCTTTCTTCTGTGGGACGCAAAAGGAGATATTTTGAAGAATGTTCAGGCTGCTCTTTATCCTACAATGAAAGTTAATGGTGACCAAAAAAGTAAAGATGTTTTTTTACAGAAATGTTTTTTTAACATTCAAGCACAAAAACCTATTCTAGTAGACCCTAATAACAAAATTAAGACTTTGTAATAGGGCGTAATAGCTCCTCTTTAAAAATGTTTTTGAAAGTCTCATGATCATCAAACCTGCATTTATTTGATCATACATATTTGTTTTTGATTTGATTTAAAACCTGACATTTCAACGTTTTTTTAGACATATGCCTCATTTTTGTGTCATTAGTATTCACTAAGTTACAGTTCATTTTCTGAGGGAGTATCAGATTGGACTTCGTTCAGAGAGAGACGACAGATCACGTATCATGTTAGTTTTCTTTATTTTGCAAAAAGCACAACATTTTGTTTTTACCCTGAGTGTACACAAATAAAAAGACATTTCACAGATTAGAATGGTATATAACTCTTAATTGATGTGTCCAAAATTGACAGAGTATTTTTAGTCTCTTTCACACTGGTAAGAAAAAAGGTAATATCACCAGCGATACCGCCAGCTCCAGAGTGTTAATAAAATCTGAGGTACTGTAACTAAATTTTGACCGTTCTCAGAGCAGTAGTTTGCAGATTGTGGTATTGAGTGGCAGGTAGTTCACCAGTGCATTTGTCTAACCAATGAGGTGTGAAGAAACTATCTAGGTGCTCCAGGGGCGGAGCTTATTGGGACGTTCTGGTATATAATGCTCTACCCTGGTTCTGTGCACCTGTAGCACACAGGCCCTGCCGTGGGGTGACACACAGTTCATTATTATAATGGGGAGGCAGATGGCAGTCCTTTTCATGGGCTCACTCTATTCATTAGCAAGCTATCCTCTAACATGCTCCCCAAATAATTTATAAACTGCAGACTTCCTCTATCTTCACCCTCACTTTTCTACACCGTGGTCTGCTCGCCGCAGAGCCGCTAGCTAAGACACCATCTTGGAATAATTCTTCATTTGGATCAACAGCTGATAAATAATGTTTTTATTCTCTTGTGCAGAAGCTCAGGAGCTCTGCTGTATATAATAACCGCTCTGGTCATTTGTCTCCTGAAAAGTTTAACAGGTCTTTTGCTGCTCCTTTTTTCCCCATTTGCCCAAAAGGTTATTTTAATTGACCTGTTAAATATGGCTGGAACATTTATTTTAATTGTTGCTAATGTAATTCAGGCAAAATGGGGCATGTAGAATTAATTGAATTTAGCTAAATAATGCATAAATGAAAGTCTCGTTGACTTTGTGCAAATAAAAGGAGTGAGAGAGTGAGATTCTGACTAAGTAGATAAAGAAAGATTGAATCTCAATCCCTTCCTGCCCTTTAACTCTACAGTTAAGTAGCACACATAACAACTTACTTTAAGTTAACATAACGTCAATAATAGGGTCCATTTTGATTTTCTTAATGCACGTTCCTGGATTTATTTAGAAAGATTTGATGATGCATGTTATTCGAAAGAAATCTCTCCGTAATCTTTAATCAAAACATAGTTTTTATAACTCTTTTTCCTCTGAAATGGCTCTTCTTTCCTGTTATTTAAGCATCATGGGCTATTGAATAAAGTTAACCAGTAGCCAAGTAACTAGTATAATTTTGTTTTGGTATATAGTAGCCATATAGTTTCACCATCCTATCAAGTCCTGTCTTCCTTTATTTTTTCGTTTTATTTGGAAATACATCACATTATGGAAGTAAAATTATTTGCAAAAATGTATAGCGACGTCTCTGGCAGTCCTTGCTCAAATTACATAGGAAACAACTTCGAGTTGATCTAAATAACTGCAAATTAATCATACATTTTATGTTCTTGCTGGAAAAGAAAATCATCGCAAACCAGCCTAAGCTGTTCTTAGCTGGTTTAAGCTGGTCTACCTGATATCCCAGTCAGGCCAACCAGCTGGATGTTAAGCTAAGGGAGACAGCTAAGACCAGCACACCACTTTAGGCTTAATTAATTCTATTATTACTCTGATGATATAGAAAATTCAAAACTTGCATCTTTAGGGGTACAACAGCTTGTCATTAGGGCAGAACTAAATGAACAAATTTTGTGCTTTAGCTACCCATAAAAGGTGCATATTGGTCCCTTAAGGGCTTTTCACACTCAAAATACTTAACCCTGGGTCATTCTAAACCCTAGGTAAACTAAATCCTGGGATATCTTGCATTACATTTCACATTGCTCATAATTTACGCAGGGTTAACAATTAGTCGTGTATTCATGCTGATGTTTGACACTGTACATTCCTATATTTGCAAAGTCCGTGTCATTGATTGGACGAATGCAGCATGTGACCTGTTTACATTAGGGCTCTAGCGTTGCACATCCTCGTAATATATATTGCAGACTGCACCAGAATGGACTTTTCGGACTATAAAGGTAAGAATTAAGTGGTTTCTTCTTCACTCCAATTTTCCAGCACAATTTGACATTTTTCCCCTCAAACGCTGAAACTACTGTTTATATACAACCCCGCAAAAAAGCAGTGCTAACCCTGCTCTGAAGCAGCTTCTAAATTACAAGCATGAAACATTTTTTTACCCAGGGTTAAAAGCAGGGTTTTGAATGGCGATATTGGTTAAGTGCAGTGCATGTGAAAAGCCCTTAAGAGTAGTGACATGTACCCTTAAGATATTACTATGACCTTTTAAAAAAAAATGTCATTTTGAGGGTAATGCCCCAGTGACAAGCTGTAGGGCATGTTGCAGCATTTTCACTAGTGTGGATAGAACATGTTACATGACACTAAACATATTTCTTTATATCTGGTAAGTGTTTGAAGGCATAATGTTTAGTAATGTAATGTGTATGCAGCCCATTAAGTTTTAGTAGTTCTCGCTCTCTTTCTCCCATGTGTGGCTGTCTTTGGCTTTCTTATTAGAAGTGACAAGTTTTGGTGGTTATTGTGTGTATGTGTATGTGTATGTGCATGTGTCTTCAACAGAGAGCGAGATCAAGGGAATCCAAGGTTACAGTCAACATGCATACTTCCTCCTGAGATTAGAGACACGATAATGAACTTCAGTGCTGCTGTCTTGGCGACAGAAGAGTGACCTTGTGGACTGAAGGTGTGTGAGTGCTTGGTCTCGGGGTGCGTGTTTGTGAGGGATGAACCTTTCAGTGGGAGAAAAATGGAGGAGTCACAGCAGAGGCCTGAGTGTGGCTTGTACTGATAGAAGTTTGACTTTCTTTACTCAGCTACACATCTCTGTCTTTCCCTTCTTAACTTAACTGAACCAGAGTGAACTGGAGTCTGAAAAAGTTAGAAAAACTTGCCCATTTACCACTAGCTGACTTCACTTTACTAGTTACTTCAGTTGAAATGTTTTTGATAAGATGCTTATGGGCTTACGGGGTGATATTGGAGATGTGACATAACAGGTGGTGATCTGAGTTTGAAACATTTTGTTTCCTCTGTGATATCTTGTAAAGGCAAAAATAATAGTAATAAATCAACAGATCTGGTGTTGCAGGGTTGTGCACCATTCAGAATTGAACTAAGAATACCAATTTGAAAATATAGCTGCAAGCAGCGATGACGGGCCAAAGCCCGGTGGCTTCAGGGCAACTGTGCACGGCGGGCAATGGGCATTTAAAACAGTTATACATAAAAGGACTATGTCAAATTCACACCACATTTACTGCAGCAGCTGATGCTCCTATGATCACAAACCACAACAGCCACATCCATAATATCATTTAAAATTAGATGAATTTCATGTCATAGAATGTCATAGGTCGCTTTGAAATGAGTACAAAGTTTTCTTTTGCAGCTTGACATTTTCTAAGTCTATGTTAATCTAAGTCCAGTATTTGTCTTAAGGTTTTTAATATATATTTTTCAAAACCATTAAAAGTGTCACTGACACCCCCCACCACCACCAGACACAGACAGACAGAGGCAGAGTGAGATTTAAGAACCAGTTGGAGACTGACCAGTTAGTTGAGTCAAATTATTCAAAACATTTTAAACAATAAGAATAAAGTCTATACTTTGACAGAAATTAGTACTTGATAATCTCTTAATATATATATACATTTAAATGTAATACTAACCAAAACTATTTATAGTAAAATTATCATTCACTGTTAAAAAATTTTATACGTTCAGATGAATTTATTGAAGGTGTTTTTATTAACAAAATTATTGAACTAATTATATAAGACTTACTTTTTGCTTACTGCTTTTCGAGGAACTTTTTATCTGGACATACTACTCCTTTGGCATACTTTTTCCCTACTATTCCAACTATTTTGCTTTATAGTAGGGAAGTGTGCATATTTGAGCCATTGTTTTTGCAGTTCTTTTTGTTTATGCTAGTCACTAGTCACAAATTACAAAAATTACACACTTCTCCTGTGAAGTCGCGATGAAACAGCAACAGATATTTATTTTATTTTATTTATTTTTTTTTTCATATTGTGATATACATCTGAGAGCAACGGATTGTCAAAAAATGAAGGATGGGGACTTGATTCTATCTATTGGTTGTTGAGTTGATGAGATAAGAGCTTGCAGGCCCAGGATTAAGCAGACTAAATGATTAGAGAAGTCGTGTATACGTCATTTTCACCGGAAGGTCCAGTTATGACACTTTGATTGACTGAACATTATGCACAGATGAATTGTTCACAATTAGATTTTTAACATGCTTTAAAAAATAGACAGGGTGAATTTTCATTTCATGCCGACTTGCGTATCAAGCCTTGAGACAGAGTTTAGCCTCCTTGTGGTAATTTGACAGGTACAGCAAGTGTGTAAATGTCAGTGATCCACAGGTGCACACTGACTCAAGCGTTCAATATACATATACTTTTCTCTCTCTGAGCTGCTGTTTTGTAGGCAGAGTGTACTGAACATAAACCTATCCATGTGTGAACTCTCAATCCTTTTTACTGTGAGACTGGAAAACTGGTTTTCCCTTTGAGGGGATTTGAATGATTTCTTCTGCTGGTATCTGCCCCCCTCCCCGCTCCCCTCCCGCTCATGTACTCTCCGCTGTTCATCCCTCCCTCTGAGGAGCACTGAAATGTCTTCAGTCCCTTTTACAAAGCAGTAATGTCCTCTCCCCTGCCCTAATCCTACACAACCCCTTTTTTATTTGCATGGCATGGGGAAGGGAGAGATATGCTTCTATTAAACACTCTTATGAGCATCACGTCGGACCGAAACTGGTTAAATAATGAGAGATTGGAATGAGAAAAGATAAAAGTGATTCATTTTTTCTTTTTTTCGGAATATATTGTCTGATTCAACAAATGTCAAGTGTCCGTCTCGAGAGAATCATTTGCTCTTTTTCCTTTGACACACATGTGCTGGCGGGAGCATTATCGCTTGGTATATGACTGCTTTCTCGTCCGCTTTTATTGGTTTGTGTCTCGAGGTTGGGAGTTTCCACCATGGGAACGTGTGGAGAAAAATAAACCCGTCTCCATCTTGACTCACCTGCAAAGCTGTGTAATTTCTGTTAGATGGTTAAAGCTCTCTCACATCCTCCTGCTAAGAGCGCTGGGACTCTGCAAACTGCTCCCTTTATGACAAGTCTACACAAACCTGCTTTTATATATTTCTGTGTGTGTGTGTGTGTGTGTGTGTGTGTGATGGCAGAGAAGTGATAACACACAGCCGTCCCTGTGGACTGGCCTGTGCGCACACACACACACGCACACTACATATATGACAACTTCAGGTGGAGGAGTAGGGGGGAAAGTAAGGTATAAATTTGTCATCACAACACATTTATAACACTTATGCACTTACTAATCTTTTAATACATTTTGTTTTTTAATTAAACAGCTTGTTTAAGCAGCTTTATAGCTTTATATAGCTAATTCCATGAATTAGATGAATATTCCAAACATATTCATTATTTGTAATCATAACAAATAAGTTATAACTGTTTTCATCCTCAGGTTTCATTATAACCTATAGGCCTATTAAGTGTAATCATTCTTACAATTATAGTATTTCTTAATATTTTGAATTAGCTTTTTTGCCTGCATTGACAGCAAGACAATTAACACTTTCAGATGCCCAGAAATCTACTAAAAACGTATTTAAAAGTTAATGTGACTACAGTGGTTCAACCTTAATGTTATGAAGCGACAAGAATACTTTACAAAATAACGACTTTATTCAACAATATCTAGTGATTGGCGATTTCAAAACACTGTTTCAACACTGTTTTTTTTTTTTTTTTTTTTTTCAAACTGCCAAAGTCACATGATTTCAGTAAACAAGGCTTCATTATGTCATAAGTGTTTCGAAACATTTCAAAATTTCAATGGTTCATGGGACTTTGGCAGTTTGATACACGCTCGAACCACTGATTTGAAACAAAAGATTCGTAAAGCTTCGAAGCTTCATGAAGCGGTGTTTTGAAATTGCCCATCATTAGATATTGTTGAATAAAGTCATTATTTTGTTTTTTTGGCGCACAAAAAGTATTCTTGTCGCTTTTTTAGCTTTCAATTAACGTAGTTAATAAGCTACTGTAACATTAACAACACTGCTGAAGATAATTTTTTTAATTATTATATAGTATAATTCTGTGTACCTCTGTGACTAGAATTTTGATTTGTCTGTTGATTTGTCTTCAAACCTATTCATCTGATTTTTGATAAATACATATAAATGTATGGAGTTTGAAAATGTAGCTAGAATGTTACGGCTAGATATCACACGCCTCATATTCACATGCTTTGGACAGTAACTGAAACAAAACATGTTGTATATAAACCGTAAATGTGTTTATCAAAATTCAGATGAATAGGTTTGAACAGCTGTCAAGTCTAAACACTGATTCTGTTAAGGTTACCGCTTGTGAACCTTTCCGCGTTCGTTTTCTTGTTTGCTTATAATATATCTGTCAAGTTGATTTCACCTGGTACATGTTGGGTTGTCATGTGCTGCATTTATAGTAGGGCCCATTGGTGGAAGGTGCCCTGCTTTGTGCCTGACCTACTGCTAACCCTTACCATATGACCTGTCAGGCTGATCAGCCTGTCAGGCACAAAGCAGAACACCTTGCACATATCATGTTCAGCTCTTTGTTTTATAGTTACTCATTTCTATTTCAGATCTCATTTATTTCTTCCTTCGAGAGCTCTTTTTGAAAACCAATATCATCATATGCAAATACCCATATAATTGCTAGTCATATCTAATAAATAACTCTTTTACATTCATTGCATCCTGGATAGAAGTCAATGGCTGTGTTGTGTATGGTTTGTTTTTGCAGTGGACATCTTCACAAACAAAAGAAGCCCATTAGGGGTTGTTGAGGGGTCCTTCACTCAAGTGAACTAATCTTAAATGAGAACCCAATCAGAGGTAGCCAGCCCTGATGCCTGATGGCTTAATTACCTGCTCCTGTAATACTAATCATGGTTAAATATTTATAAGGGGGAAATCTTTTGTTTAGACTTGACCTTTCTCTGGGGCTCATTAGCATCTGCTTATTAGCTTGTTTTTTTTTTTCTTTCTTTCATAGCCCTTGGCTGTTATTGATTTTGATTACGAAAGTGACGGCGACCGCTATGAAAGCGTTTTAACTCAAGAATGACATGACATTTGCTTATCTATGTTCATTGCTTGAGAGTGGGACATTTGGGACGCGTTTGCACGTGTGTATGTTTTCGAGGGGGTTGGGGTAAATGGGTAATAGTTATTTTCTCTGTCCGAGGAGACCGGGCAAATCTTATCTGCAGCGCGCAACATTGTCTTCAATCGACCGCGAATAAAGCAGATTCATATCCACCCGAAGAGCTTGCGTGTTTGTGTGTTTGAGAACGCCGGCTTTTTGTGTGCTCAGCGCTTTGACTGACCGGGATGATTGGATTTTGCTGTTCTGTGCGAATTACCATTCAACACGCCCCCAATTCTACAGCACTCCCCTACAAACTCTCTTCCCTCAGGCCATCCCGATGCCCTCAATCACAAAAACAGAAAAGGTCTTTCATGTAAAAATGGAGTGGATAGCATTCCCTCAGGCAAACTGAAAGGCAGAGATGCTTTTTCTCTTTCTCTCTCACCTCTAGAGTGCTGACGGTTTATTGGTGAGCTGTGTGTCAGTGCTCTGGTCTCAAGTGTTTCTCGAAACTCTGAAAAGTTGCAGCTTTATATGTGCAAAACGCAACCCACAATTACAAGCTATGCAAATACACAGTATTTAAATCATTTAAAATTCTCTGACAAGACAGTAATGCTAAATAACTTATTTGTTACCTGCTGGGTTTTGTAGTGTTGCCCTGACCTGATGTGTGTTGTTCACTGCCTGTTTACTATAAAGTTACTTAAAATGTACAAATGTGTGTTTTTTTTGTTTTTTTTTTGATAATCTGAAAACTGAGGGCACAACATAAAATTTAATTTTCTCAAGAATATTAGTGATGCTACCAGTGTCTTGAATACTGATTAGTCAGTATTTACTATTATTCATCTGTTTCAGTAACAGACTTTTCCGCTCATCCACCAAATGTATCATATATTTATCATTTTACCATCAGTAAGGCAAAGGAATGGCAGTGAATACAAAAACACATGATCAGAGATACCAAGAAAAAAACAGAATTCACTGTCATCCATGGCAACACTGTATACCAGAACTGCCGACTCGCTCTCTCTTGTTTCATTCAAGATGCAGTGACAATTACTATTCTGCAATTTTCAACAGCAAAATCCAGTAATCTTTCATAGGCAAAATATTTTGGAAAGATTTCCCCATACCAACTTCGCAATGGGTTCAATTTGGGTATGCAAACTCACTGCATTGACGCTGCTTGGTTTGAAAGAGACCTCTTTGTGAACTCTGCTTGACACATCGTATATCAAACTGCCAAAGTCACGCCCCCCAGTGGTGAACCACTGAAATTTCTTATGATGTAACGAAGCCTCGTTTACTGAAATCATGTGACTTTGGCAGTTTGATACGCGCTCCGAACTACTGATTCGAAACAAAAGATTCATAAAGCTTCGAAGCTTCATGAAGCAGTGTTTTGAAATCACCCATCACTAGATATTGTTGAATAAAGTCGTTATTTTGTTTTTTGGCACACAAAAAGAATTCTCGTCGCTTCATATAATTAAGGTTGAACCACTGTAGTCACATAAACTGTTTTAAATACGTCTTTAGTAGTTTTCTGGGCATTGAAAGTGTTAATTGTCTTGCTGGTAATGGAGGCCTCACTGAGCCATCAGATTTTATCAAAAATATCTTAATTTGTGTTCCGAAGATGAACGAAGGTCTTACGGATGTAGAACGACATGAGGGTGAGTAATTATAAAATTATAAATTTATTTCAACTCAAATCAATATGTCCACTTATTTATTTAGTGAGTAGCCATATAATAAGCGGAATATTGTACAGTCAGTCAGTCATTATCACAAAATAAACACCTTTCAGGTGATATTTTGTGACATAATGACCAGTTTACTGTACGTTATCTCTTGTGTTAAGTCGTTATTCTCTGCTTGGCTATTTAAAAAAAAAAATTACTGGCCTTTTACTGAGGCCAAACAAAATAAATTATAACATTAATCTCCAAAAAAACATCCAAGAAGTAGGTTCTAAAAATGTTAAAAAAGTGGTTCTAATGGTTGCTACGTCCCTGTTAATCATGGATATTGTTTCTTTGCATTGTACATGTTTCAAACACGAACATTTGAGCAGTTCACGCAGGAGCTAATTATGTATAATGGTCCCTCACCTTGTCTCTTCATTATAATCTTTCATCTTTCTACTGTTTCTTGAAATAAAAGTGTCAAAATGCCCCAAAATAGCATATTAAACATACACATGCATCTTGGATGAGTCATTTGTTAGTCGTGGGCACCATGAACACTCATAATCCCCTCTCCAGCTCAAACTTTTCACCCACCAGCCAGCCCTGATCCCCAGTACCTATTATCGCAATCGACCCCAGCTGCAGCCGATATTGTACAGACAAATATCTCAATCTGTACTATAACTATATCATGAGCACAATGAAAAATCAAGCCAATAAATGCTGGCAGCTGAAGTCTGACATGAGATTTGTACTATCCCAGAGGGGAATCCAGTGTTCTGGATTATAGATGAATGCTGTGCTTATTTACAGAACAATTTCAGAGTGCACTGGCCCTCTTCATAACCTCTAGTGAAGTGTGTGTGTGTTTGTGTGTGTGTGTGTCCACTCTTAATGAGACTCTATTATGGCCCGAGGACTGTCATTACCACATGCTAAAGTGTGACGTATACCACGAGCCACAGGCCATCAATACACACACCGTCACACACAGATAATAGACAGCCATTTTGTACCCCAAATAATTCCAATTCTGTTCACTACAGGCACATTTAAGGTCTAGAGATCATTGCGGCAGAGGCAGAGCGTAGCTGAATGACTGACTGGCAGCCGTCATTATCAGACATGTTCCGTTCGTCACGCGAGTCCAGACTGAGGAGGAGGTGAGAAGGGCCCATGTTCAGTGAGCGTGTAATGAAGCCAGGTTTGGATCAGGGTCACTGACTTGAGTGCCATTTATTTCTGCGAGGAGGCTAGTCTGCTGTGTGCTTCAAATTACTGTGGAAGGGCTTTGTGAAACCTGGATTACTTGGTGTGGAGTGAGCAGACGGTAATATACTTGTGAGTAGTTGACATAACATTTCAAGCAGTGATAGCAATGTCCTACAGTGTAACATGTTATACTTCATCTAAAACTATTATAAATGGGTTTCTGGTTCTTTTATAGTTACTGTATTAAAAGAATAGTTCGCAAAACATAAATATTAATTTGTGTACATTCAAATGTTTTGTGTCCATGGTGCCTAATGTCATTCATTGGTTATCTCATAACCGATTACAATCCAATTTGAATATGCATATATTTAAACTGCACAAATGAGTTGTTCTGACTGCTTTTATGGTACTTTTATGATGGTAATCATTTAATTTAGTTGTATGGAAGACAGCACTAAACATCTTGCCTAAAATCAGAAGAAAGTCATGCGAGTTTGGAAGTACATAAGGGTAAGTAAAATTGACTTTTTTTTTATTTTCTGTGAATTATCATTCTAAATGTATATTTTATGACACCATGAGATTGTATGTGTAATATTTGTACTTTTAAAATTCATTTATCACATTGCAGGACCTTTTATGTGAATTTATGCAAAGGAATTTACCAAAAAGGTGAAAAACTGGATAATGAATTTAAAATATATATTATCCCTTTTATGTACTGTATATAGTACAGTATACATACACTACTGTTTAAAGTACTTACACTACCTTTTGGGGTCAGTAAGATTTTAAATGTTTTTTTGTTTGTTTTTTTGGAAGTAGTCTCTTATGCTCACCAATGCTGCGATTATTTGGTCAAAAATACAGTAAAAGCAGTAATATTCTGAAATATTATTACACTTTTAAAAAACTGTTTTCTGTTTTAAAATGTAATTTCTGTGATGGCAACACTACATTTTCAGCATCATTACTCCAGTCTTCAGTGTCACATGATCCTTCAGAAATCATTCTAATATGCTGATTTGGTGCTCAAGAAACATTTCTCATTAACTTACTGACCGCAAGCTTTTGATAGGTAGTGTACATTTCAACCAAAAAAAAAAAAAAAAAAAGTTCAAAAGTTGCTATACTGGGTTGCAATTCATCCATTTTCATAATTTGTGTTAATGTCCCACAATGCACTCAGGCTGTGACTGCAGTATCTGCATCTGTGAGTGTGTGTATGTGTATGTTAATAATTGTAATTTGTGTCTTCCCCACAGACCCTCACTGTCCCTGTGTTCCAGCCTTCAGGACAGAAGCAGTCATCCATAAACCACATCGTCTAGATCTTTATTTATTTTGCCACCAATCGACTCGGAGCAGCCTGCCGGACAGCTGCAGCAAGTGAAGTCACTTTACGCTCATTAGCACGGACAAGATATGAGACCCTAGACACACATACACTGATTCCCTCCCTCTGCCCATCTTGGTATAAGTGTGTCGTGCCTGTGTATGCCGAAATGAGGAGCTCCAGAAACCTCTCTCTGGATTTCAGTTGTGGGTTGATATGTTTGCATATATATTTTTGGTCTCATATATATACTGTATTTTAATTTGGTTTAATGGTTTTACTGCTCAGGAGGGAGCAAGCAACATCAACACACACTCATACTTGAAAATTTGTGCAATTTGAACATTAGGAAAAGGAGAGAAGACGAGAAGAGAAGTGAACTGACTGTATTGGGACAACTCATATAAACTGCTTTTTATCATTACAAAACTAACTTTTCATACAAAACGTTATAAAAGTACCATAAAATGTACCTCATAAGTAAGATACAATGGTATTGCCATAATACTTTGATGTATACCAAGGTAATGAATGACTACCATATTCATTTACCATGGTATATTGTAAAAACTTATAAAAAATAAAATTCATGATTTATCACAACATTTTTTCTTTTGTCGAATCAATTAATGTGGTTCAGATAACATAACATTTTGAGTTTCTGTTGATTAAATCAATCGTCCTCATTGTATTAAATGTTTAATATTTATTGAACTCAAAATTTTTAGGCAACCAGGTAACTTACTTTAAGTTAAACCAACAATCATTTTTACAGTGTAGTTGTATGTACCTTTTTATAGTGTCTTGCTAAGCATAAATGAAAAAAAAAGAAAAAAAAGTTGTCACTCTGTGTGTTAACAAGAATATAGAGATGTATGTACTTGAGACACCTTGCAGGTTCATCCTGAGCAGAACATGAGCAGAAAACAGGATTATCCCTCCTTTTCATGACAACGCTATTTTAAATATAAAAGTTTATCCTCACAGTGAGTGAAGGAAATAAATAAATAAATAAAAACCTAAAGGAGCATTGAGGTGAGCACTGGTATGAAAGCAATAAAAAGAGAGAGGAGGGAGAGATGATTAGAGGATAAAAGGGAATTGTGGGGCGGAAAAGAGAGATACGAAAGGCTTGTGGAGTGAAGGGGAGAGATGCGGGGCTGCGTGTTAGTTCCTCTTCATTTGCTCTCTGTATGTGGCGTAGAGGTCAGGCTGAGAGCTGGGACTCGGGCCATGAAGGAGAGAGCAAAGACAGCCTTAGGCAGGAATACACACACACACACTCATGCTGAACACACCAATGTTCTGTCCATATATTCCTCTATCGCATAAACATACACTCTTCACTAACACCAATGATCTCTTTCTCTGTCATAAGACTTATTTACATTTGTGTTTGGCAGAAAATGAATAGCCTAAATTGATTTGTATAATAAAAGGGTATAAATTTACCCTGTATTTTTTTTTTTTTTTTTAAAGTTTAAGTTCTAAGATAATGTTCATTGATAATATAGTTTCAAAGCTGTGCAGCAGTAGCCATAAAATAAAAATAATACAATTCATTATCTTTTTCATTATTCATTCATTACTTGGCCTTTTATTAACCTGATCATTCACATTGTGTATTTTCTTATAGAGATCTACATTGAGCACACACTTCAGTTTATGACTTTGGCATTGTTATTGTAGTTTATGTAATGTAAACATTTTTTGGTACTAATTTCCAATAGCAATTTTATTTTGTTCACTCAACTTCAGACATTAAGTTCTACAGACAAAAAATGTTGAATTGGTTGAATTGCACCTCTCCAGAAAACTAACAATGTTAAGTTAACTCAACTAAACATTTTTTGTATCATAGACAACTAACTTTCAGTTAGTATAACATATTTACAGAAGTTGAGTAAACAAGAAAAAGCTAGGGGAAATTAGTACTAAGATTTGTTTTTGTTGTACAGGCTTACAGTAGGACAAAAAAGAGCATCATGTCAGGTTATATTTAATGCTAAATTGCATTTTTATTGTGATTCTAAAAGATCAGAGTCGCAAATAGTAATGTATGTTGCATGACCCTGGAATTGCATAATGTATTGATGTCAGACAGACCTGATAGATAAAATACAGAGCCAGGGTTCAGACACGGATGACACTGTCGCCTCATTTCAATCTTCTAAACATGCGGCAGCCAAAAGATTCCTCCATCAAGTTGAGTTCTGTTTACCTTCAGCTCAGTAATCATGGGATATAATCAGCAGATGGAGTGAGAGGGGCTGCGCTGTTTCCATTTCCGAAATCAAATATGTGCTCATCATAAAAAAAAAAAAGCTATCAGAGAAATCCATCAGATCAGCAGAATAAATCTAATTTCCCTACAAATACATCTGTAATACTTCAAATCCACGGCCCGGGTTAATCTAACGCTTCATTTACATTCAAATAAAGGAAAAGTCGTGTCTTATCAATAATAAGAAGCCGACGGAAAAATAAATGAAGTTTAAGGTGGTGGAAGGGAGAGAACGCAAGGTTTTCTTGTGTGTTTTATTCTCAAAGAGTCAATAAAATATAAAGAGACTCAATTATTCTATTAAGCTGAAACATTGCATCATCACTGAGTGTTACTAAGTCAACAGAGACCTTTGGCCGTGTTTGATGAAGTTTGGTTTAGACAAAGCATACTTGATAAGCAGAGCCCTGCTGGAGGTATCTGTATTACAAATGAACGAGAGAAGAAGAAAAAAGTAAAGGAAGGAAGTATTTTAAATGTTGTGTAATGTCTCTAAAACTGTTTAGTATTATTTTCATGTTTGATATTATGTTTGCTATTAAACTTTGGCATAAAACTCTTGTACTGTTTGTGCTACACTTGTGAATGATACATACCCAAAATCATCGCTGAGGTGTGCTATAATTTTTCGAAGCAATCAGACTTTTGCATAGCGGATATAAAATTACTTTCAAGAAAGGATCTGGGGCTGTTCAGTGTTCCAAATGAACTTCTGAAATCGACATTGTTGGACGCCATTGGAATGACCAAAGATTTAGCCACGTACAGTAGCGGGTTAATCAAGCAGATTTGCCACATTTACCAACAGAAATCTGCTTCACCAAAATGTCACTAGTGTAAACTGCACCTTTAACCATATTTTCATGGGTGAAATCCAGTCATTTCAATAGGAATCCATGAAATCGAGGATTTTGCGTATGGGGAAATATTTAGTCCATGGTCACCATGATTATGCCAAAGTAGACATGTTCCTGGATCAGCATATTTTGTTGATCCTATGTAACTGTCGTAGGCCAGTAAGGCCCTGTTTTCACCTGGGAGGGAGACACATACCCATTTCCACCTGGTGTTTAAATCCATCTCTTTTGTCCACTTCCAACCACTTCTGTCCTGATTTCTTCGAGGGGAGGATCTATGGATTAATGATAAATTAATTTCAGATGTTTCGATCTAATGGACAAAATAAGCTTGCACAATTTACATATGAACATGTCCGAAGACGGAAAAACATGGAGAGCAGCAGCTTTTATTTCTGCTCTGATAGCCGTAATACCACGCCGAACACTGTGAAATGGTGAGAGAATATTGTGCTTGGTAAGTTTTTCGTCTTCAAACCAAACTTGGGTCTTCAGCTGACAAAGTTTGAGTTCAGTCTGGCTAGTGTGCTTCCCATACGCACAGTAGGCGGTCAAACACATTCGACCACATTTCCACTACAAAAGAAATCCGGTTTAATGCGTTTTCGACTACCACTGGAAGTGGTCGAAAGTGGACAAGCTCAAAATGTTTTACACCCGTTTACGCCTGTATTTATCGTCGTTCCACTTGTGATCCGATAGACCAAAATGCATCTTAATTACAGGTGTAAACATGGCCTAAGAGCTGTGCATATAAACCTCACTCCCCTGATCTCAAGAGGCGTTCTAGCAACTGACGCTACAGGCTGCGGTCTTTAACCTCCTTGTTAGAGGGCCCGACTTCCACACCGGAGACCACGGTTCGAATCCCGCTCAGAGCGGGTCAGTAGAACCGGTTACACCTGGAACAACATTCCTGTCTGAAAAGTTTGCCCTATCTCTACCCTTAGACCTAACCCTACACATAACTCTAAAATCAGAGGGAAATGATAGGTGAATAACACTGATATAGAAGCATGTAAGCCTAAACTTGACACAAACTGTAAACTTGTCCCTCAAATCTGGTTGGTTGATTGGAATGTTGTTCCAGGATCTGTTTCGTTTTTTTCTGTCATCCTTTGCTACACTATAGACAATGGACTTTTTTGTCCATAGAATTTTGCTGAAATTTAGCTAATGTGGCCATACCTTTCATAGCAATGCACTTGCAACCACTCCGAACACTCTAAAACTAAAAGCACCCTGGTGTTGTGATGGGTGAAAACTCACAAAAAAAATGTACGTCTTTATTTTCATTATTTAGTATTGTCCACTAGGAGAAAACTGAGTGTATGAGAGAGAGATAAAGAGAGAGACTCAGGGTGTGAGATGCATGCTGACTAGGCTACACCACACTGCAGTAGTGAGGTCAGATCCTCTTCATCGTAATGAGACATTCTGAGAACAGGAAACTGCAGTGCTCTCACACACACTTCCACAATTACTTAACACCCCCACCGTTCTCCAGTGTAGAGACAACACTCATTCCCACAATGCATTTCAGTTACATACAGTTAAACATATGATACAAGACCCACATGCTAATCTTGACAATATCGCACTTCTATTTCTGTGTTTAAACAAAGACTATAGAATAACAACGCGTCACTCGTATTATTATGAATGGGAGAAGGTGCAACACGCAATATGGCGGAATAAGTCCCGCCTTCTATATAAGAGCCAATTGCCAATTGTTAAAGTCATCGCATCACTGCAGCGGCCATTAGAAGCTCCGGTTCCTATAGAAACAATCAGATGCACGCCTCCGAAATGAGACGTAAGAGACGTGCATTTAGGATTGCGTATGCGTGTTAGTTTTTTGTCATGATTCGAGCGTTTGGAAACAAAATGTATGAGACAGTTGTTGTCAGATTTCATTGGTGATTTCAAATATGAATATTAATACATGAAATTTAATCGAAAGCTTTGCAAAAAGCTTTGGAGAATTTGATGTTTCCCCATTCAAAGAGATATGAGCTGCACTTGCATGCCCAAAAGGCATTTCAAAGATGGCCGCAGAGTGAAATGACTTGTCTTAAAGGGACTTTGGTTTAAAACATCACAGGTTTACATATTCATAGCTGTAGTCTCAAACAATGTACTATACACTGTATACTTGGCAAATTATTTAGTTTTTTGAAGGGAAATATTGTTTCAAACGGATAAAGAGTATTGCCTTGCCCCTTGTTTAGTGTTGCTGCTAGTTTTAACATGTTAGTTTACCTAAGTGCAAGTTCAATACAAGTGCCCAAAAATTGCATTTTACATATTAAAATATAAGTCACACAATTTTAGATGATGGTAAAGCATTCACATCACATTTGTACACAATTTTAGTACAATAAATGCCACATCTGCCATTTTCACATTTTCCATTTGAACGAACGCACTTCTTGTACTATTCATACCACAAAATGAGGTAGAATAGTGTAGAAGTATGCAAATCGGATAGACCTATCCATATCAGATTTTAATTACTTACAGTTACATCAAACATGCCAGACTAACACTTTTCTGTTGACAATTTTATACAAAATTCCTTGTTTCAAATGAAAGCAGGTGCAGCCATTCAATGCTGTAGTCTCAAAACCACATGCACACACCTTTCACCATCCTTTTAATAAGCAATCAACACACACAAACACAGGTGCACATTGCCTGTTATCATGGTCTGAGACACACGCACACACACACGCCACTACTATTATGGCATGGCACACACACACACAGAGGATGCTGGTCCTGTTCTCTCGTGTGGTTTGACGGTGATAAAGGTTTTTATGTGTCAGCCGCTCATGGCTGCTGAACTGCAGTGTGTGAAACTGTCTTTTAAATGTCACCTTGTGAAAACGTACAGGAAACTCCCACAGGATACAAACACCCGCTCTCATTTTTCAAAGAGAATTCCTTGTATAGAGTAACGCTGTGATTCCTATCTAGGGATACATTTACCACAAGGGGGAAAAGATTCCATTTTTGTTTTATTAAACATACAAAGCAGAAATTATGACTTTAAAATTAATATATTAGGGTTGTCAAAAGGTTAAAATAATTGAAAATGATAATCTTATCCATCCATCCATCCATCCATTTATTCATTCCAGGTCAAGGTGTCTGCCTGAAGAAATAATGTATAGGTTAAAATGATATTATAGGATCAAAGTGATGTGCATGAACTGTAATATTTGTGCAGCTGTATTTCTGTATTTTATTGTATTATCCTATTTGTTGCACATGTGTTTGTTATAAAGTACACAAGTATAATCAAGAGGTAATTGCAAACATTCAATTAAATTAAATTAAAATAGCCTAGCCTTTTACATTTATAATGAATACATAAAATATTTTAAGATTTGAAAATGCATAACCCTTCTTTTGGACGTTGAGTTTATACAAATTAATTTATGCATGGCTATATCCACTACTTTTATAATATTTAAGAGAAATTTACTTTGATTACATTCAGCTACTTATTCTATAAAGCGCCTCGAGTTTTTGTAACAACAGTGCTGTTTCTTCTTGGATTATAAATGTTTTTAAATCAATTAATCTTCAACAAACGGCGCAATCGCGCTCTCTCGCGAGAAGTAAATCTCTCTCGCTCTTTCTCTCTCTGCGATGCTTCACGCGATTGGCTGTTCGCCGCACACGTCATACTCTGAGTGCACCTGCTAGTAAATCTAATCAAATCAAACGCAAGAGGCGTTTCTCAATACCAAGTTAGCAAAATTCGGATTTACTTCCTTGGTAGTTAGGACTTGTTAAGTTCGACTCAGGAGAACGGACTCCGGTGGATGGGAGGACGCAAACCCGGTGATTCTGAAAAATGGTACTTGATAACGTCACTCAACTCGCTCTGGCTATTCCAGTTATCTCTGTATGTATATTTTAGACAACAATAAAACCAAATGTGTTACAAAATACCCCCCAACAACAAACAAACAAACAAAAACAAAAAAACATATAGCCTCATAAATGTGGTTCAGGCAACGCGTTCATTGATTATCTTCAATGTCTGCATACAGTATTTATAACAAAATGAAATATTAAACAACGCTGCCTCTTTTCGTTTACATTTAAAAAATATTAAACATTAATATGTGCATACTCTGATCTTCACTGTAATAAAATGAAATATAACATAAACACAGCCCTGTGTCCTTTTGTTAAATGTCAGTTTTAATGATCAGTAATAGCCATTATAAAAGGTATAATAATATACAATAAAGCATACAATATAAGAAATAAAGCAAACAATTCAATCAAACGTACAAAATTAGCGCTTTAGTAGGCTACAACGGTAAAGTTAAATAGCCTAAATATATAAAGTTATGAAACGTCACTTTGTCCCCAGCCAAAACGATTTGCCACGAAACAAATTATAGATTCATGGGACCAAAGATCGCCCGTTAGATATACAAATTATGTCATGTTTAACCGCGACAGAGACATCAGAGCCAGCGGCAAACGTCAGAAGGACTAGCCGAGGTAAGGCTGCTCTCTGTGGGGTACATGAGCGCTGAGCGCCCGGTGATCGCCTGGATCTCACAACTCCGACAACGTCAGATCAAATTTTCAGAAAGGCGCTATCTTTATCAATAAACCACAAATTGAGCTTTAAACCAGTACATTCTCACCTGAAAAACTCTTAAAACTACATATCATAACATAGTAGTATGTTTAAATTACGCGGGTTTTCTCCTTTAATATTGACGCTTGCTGGTTAGTACGAGATGCATTCTGGGATACCTGGCTGTCTCAAGCATAGACATATATTGAATATGTCTATGGTCTCAAGTCCGCACCTCTCGATGCATCCTCGGTAAAAGGGGACACATCCGGGGATTTGAACTGTACTTGGCTAGATGTGAACTTTGAATTGGAACATTACTTGGTCAGCGACTGATGACGTTTCACAAGTCCACAAAAACACGAGTACAGACAAAAACGCATATTGAGAAACGGCTAAGTTGTCGCATTGAGTTCATAGTACGTCGCGTTGAATTTTTGGTTAGGTTCGTTTCGGTTTATCCCTCCGTTTGTTTAACTGTACACAGCCAAACAAACTAATATCGCACTCTATAACTCTATAAATACTCTAACTGCAAATACAGCAGAAAACAAACAACATACTTTAGTTTGAGAGGACAATATTGGTACGTCAGTTTTGTGAATCACTGTAGCATTAAAATGGTTAATTTAATAAATATTACTATGATTAATGTAATCATAGTAATATTTAATAGTAAATGTAATATTGTAATATTAATGTTCATACACTCTCTCTCTCTCTCTCTCTCTCTCTATATATATATAAACGCTGGGTTGTTTTAACCCTTGGACAAACCCAGTTTGTTTAAATTTTTAAATTACGTATTAAACTCAATGGTTAGTATGTCCATATGACTCAAACCTCAGTTAAAACAACCAAGCATTTTTTTTTTTTTTTTTTTTTTTTTTTGAGTGTATATAGACATTAATTTTAAAATGTACAACCCAGCATTCCATCCATCCATCCATCATATCCAGTCATATGGAATACTACATATAAAGTGTTACATGAGGCTTACTAATATCGCTTTTACCTAAAACAAATAGTTTTGTAAACATTGTAGTAGTGAGCCAGAGAGAATGGGAAACCCTCACTTATATCTGTTTGATTCTCAAGTTCTCATCCCAACAATTCCGTCCTGTTCCCAGACAACCGAGGGGGCAGGATGCACCTCCGCCCTTGACCCTAATGGGTCTGAGGGCAGTTTACAGTCACACTATTAGTGGTGAAAAATTATCCTCGCCTGCATCCGTGGGCAACACACTGACCTATTAATGCCAATCAAGTCCCACGCAGACCAGAGAGAGATTATGATCTAAGCAGGCCAGAGATGGAGAGATGGTATCAGCTCTCTGCTTTCAATCAATACAGGCTGATTCTAATAGGCATTGATTGCATCAAAATCTTGATCCCAAATCGCAGATGTGATTATGTAATGGGGCGCCGTGACACTTTATTGAAAACAATGAGCCTGACGGTACAGGCTGGAGGAAATATTAATCTTACTGTGTCATGTTACTGAACTCTGTCACTCCTTTGTGGTCATTTTTTGATTTATGTTATGTGTGTGTTGTGACGATTAGTTGTGACAGCTGAGCAGCCGTCTTACATTGGTATTCTTTATGGTCAAATTAAGTTTTATTACATGTTATATTCAGCAAATGGCTTCAAGTTATCACCTTAATTATTTTTTCATTTTTAATCCAATTTTGTCTTAGGGTTATGATTTTATTGTTGGTCAGATTAAATTTACATTAAAGAAGTAGAATTTGCATACTGTGCACAGAATTATATTATAGTAAGTATGCTATTCTGTGCATAATAATAGACTGATACTTAATGTCCCCCCATTTAAAGGGGGGATAGGGGCTTCCTGTTGGTCACACAAGGAAGTTGGTCACAAGGACTATATCTTGGTAAGTTTTTTTTTCTTCTAGTACTTGAAAATCCTCTAAAGTTAAGAGATTTTAAAAAAAATTAAATGTCACTGTTTTGTATTCAGTTTTTACCGGCAAGTTCCATTGTGAAAACTTGACTACAAAAGGTCATATTTTGTTCAGTGATCTCTCTCTTTTTTTTTGCTGAGTAACAACAACGGAGAAAATATGTTGTTTTGTAGACAAAGCTTTGTTTCTAGAACTTGACCTTAAAAAATAAACCTACTCTCTAAAATATACACTAGACTAGAGTAAAAAGTATGAGAATTAGACCTGGTCTACACTAAAAAAAGTATATATATATATATATATATATATATATATATATATATATACACTTAATTACATTTTTAACCTAATTGATGGGTTTGTCCATATTTGACCCAAACAACCCATCATTTTTATAGTGTAGCTTTAAATTTATTTTTATTTCATTTTGAGTAATTTTAGTACTTCAACTTGAACTTGTTTCATTTAGTTGTTCAGACAAGACATTTTTATTTCAATCTAATATTTATATTTAATATGATTTCAGCTTTATTTCATTTTTTTTTTGAGTTAACAGTATAAAACACTAATCCATCACCTTGCTGTCAATAGAGAAGCAAGTTAATTAGTATAATAAAGAAAAATATACACTCTGACACATGGGCATTTGACACTTCTTCTTAATGACCTGTGATGAATTGATCTGTAATGAAATAATGCATATTTCACCTGGGTTCTCATGAGAATAATATATCATTGCGTTTTTCCCTTTCTGTCATTCATGTCTTTATGTAGCCTTCAGAACTTTGTCTTTGTGAATTTTATTTTTGAATCTGAGAGAGAGATGGATGCTGAGAATAATTGTGTGTTCTTGTAATAGCAGGTACAGGCAAAGTTTGGGTAAATGAAAGAGGCCAAGCATGAAATATGGAGTTCCATATATCAACTCAAGAAAGAGTGGGTGAGATTGATTTTTTTTTTTTTTCTTTATTTACAAAAGCTTTCAGTCAGCATAACAAATAACACAAATTAAATCCGCAATAAGACGGACATTCAATCAGTCTCAACGACACTGTAAAGCACAAGTGAATTCTCCCTCCACTACAGAACAAAAGATATCATTATAGCTCCACTGTTGTTCATATGTTACTATATAGCTCACTGCTTTGTGCAGCTGTATCTAAACTGAACAGTGATTGTAGACATTATAAAAGCTTTAAACAGCTTTAAATGTCCTGACCATGTGATAAATAGCTTTTCTAACTCTACAAAATACACATTTATCTTCAGCCTTTTTAGATACATTTATCATGAGAATTTTTGTAATATTCTTGAAGTTGCCATATTGTCTTCTTAGAGGTGGTTTGTACATGAACAAAAAACAGTATTACACACAAAGGTTTGACTGTTTGGAGGTATATGCTTGAATCGATATGAAATTGTCATGTTCGACCTACTTTAAATCTGTAATGTAATGTATTTCTCAGTGAAACAGGATAATCACCAAGAAAAATGTATGGCAGCGTTTGATTTTATCTATTGGAAAAAGACTTGATTGAGAAAAGAGTACCAGACTGGAGTTTGACTGTTTGCTAAAACAAAATATTAGTAGCTCTATGGTTGTTGGTTAACATTAACTAATAGCCTGCAAAGACTAACACTAATTCAGAATATGCCTACCTCCATACTAAATAGTACACTGTAAACCCTAACACTCAAAATAATAAATTGGTTTGAGTAGAACAAACTTAAATTAAATATATTAGTTCAGTCAAATGACCTTTTATGAGTATTTAGCACTTTCTTTTTCTTTTCAAGTTCACGGAACTGATATATTTTAAGTAAACTGAACTGCTTCGTTGATTTGAGTTTTATGAACTTATTTCTTTTAATTTAGACAAACTTAAATTTAACTGAAACTGGGCTGCTTTATATTGCTATACTCATTCAGCAAGTGTTATACCATGCTATTTTTTTAGCATGTTAGCAAATTAGCAAGTTTGTTATAGCTAGCTAAGTTTACACTAATAAAAATGTTCACATTAAGGTTATATGAAAAGTTAAATGTATGAATTAGTGTACTCAAACATTAAGCAATGACACTCAATTTTTTTGAGTTTGCCAACTTACTCGGGTTTACAGTGTAAATGAAAAACAGTATGTGAACCGATAGTATGTCCGAATTCATAGTATTCATAAAACAAGGCAAAAAGATTAAAAAAAAAAATTCTGAAGTGCGCATTCGATTGACACTTTACAATCCCATGAGGCCACAGAGGATTTGTGAATGAAGGTGAAGCGATGCAACTGACACCGTAGGTCACATTATACTGACAACATGGCGGATGAAGTACTTCCGAATTTCATTCATACTATATAGAACATACTTTTTTACCAGTCATGAAGTAAGTTTCAAAACAAATGTAGTACTTACTACACCTTACTACAGCTGCACCTTCTTTTACATTAAAAATAAGGTGGATAGATTAAGAAAACAAACTTTTTCTTTGAAATAACATGCTCAATAAATTGTTCACACTAAGTCTACGAACATGCATTAAAAGTAAATGTATTCCATTTCAATTTCTTATTAACTTAAAAAAAAAAAATCTACATCAATACTTGAGGATCAGAGGAAAAATAGTAGAGTGCTTTGTTCAGTTCAAACTAGCATGTGTATTTCGGTCATTACAACTACAAACAGCCCATTTTTCACTTATTAACCTGTGTGTATTGCAGTGTTTGGGGTTTCTTTAATGATTTATGTCAAAAGCCCTGTTGGAATGAGCTTGCTGCACAAGCTTTTGGATTATAGGATATGGAGCCTTAAACCGCCAGAGAGAAACATCATGCAGACAAGCTGAACCACAAAACAAGAGCCGGTGAAGCAACCCCTGCTATGTGATTGCACACATTGCTGCCGGTGACCAGACCATGTACACAGATAACCCTACCTTCAGCAGGCGTGATTGAATTGCCTGAGGCGGAAGAACATTCCCGAGATTCTCTGGTAAAAGTTTTTAGTGAAGACTGTGTTTGTAACTTGGGCTTATCGCCACAGCCTTGGGTAACAGACATTTGCTGCGTCTCAGCCATGCAAATGATAGCGTGCTGTGATGAAGGGCATGTTTTTGTGGAAATCTTTGCATGTGCATCTGAAGGCCCCTGGAAGACCTCTGCAACCTTTCCTTGAGGACGTCTCCCTATGCAATAAACCAATCTGTCCAGATGAGACCGTCTGACTTCGGCTGCTGTGCCTGGAAGACACACATGATGCACACAATGATTGCCATTGACCAAGAGGATGGAGTGACCAGCTGTGTGCGAGGAACAGTGACAACAGTCATGAATCTCATGTAGGCGTCCAAATTCAGCCTTGCAATCTTTTTTTTTTTTTTTTTTTTTTTTTAAATATGAACCAGCTTATCGAGGTCTTGCTAGACATACTAGAAACTTCCAGGCAGGTGTGTTGAGGCAAGTTGGCCCTCCAGGACCGAGTTTGGACACCGCTGGTATAGACTGCATGAGCAAAACTTATTAGTACTTTTTAAGGGATTATACTATTGAAAGAATTGTCATCTGTGAAGAACATTGACTTTTATGTAGATAAATAACATGAATATGTCAGTGAAAACATGGGCTTAATTGGTAATTGGGCTGACTTAAGGTTTTTACGGCCTGGTTTTGACACTGCTGATGTCAGATAGATTGTAAGAACAGATGAGGTCTAGTGACCGGGATGCTGTTTCTGAAGGGATGTTCATCAGACAGAAATCAGTCTTGAAACACACAGAAAGCAGCCAGTAAGAGGGTGGACACTTTTATGAAGGCAGACACTATAAATCCTGTCCTTTCATTGGCAGCCCATAAATATTATTGTCCATGGTTTAAAATGGCTTTGAAATTGACCCTAGCGTGTGTGTACACATTTTGTATGCATGATGTAATGACATAAATCTAGTACGGTGCCCCATAATGCAGAGAAAGATGACCGATGAATGGATATTATGTAGCTGGTACGTGCAACCACTCTCTCAATCGATTCGTTCAAAGCCCTGATTCATTCACAACCGAAACAAATTACACTCTTGATGAGTGAGTCATTGAATCATTCATTCAACCGAATTGTTCAAAAGACTGATTCATTTAGGACTGAAACAAATAACTGGCTGCATCTGAAATCGCATAATCTCTTGAGTAGGTAATTTTTTTGACTTTGTGAGCACTTAAAAAAAGTTTGTTTTATATAGTATCAATGTATTCGCTATGTTGTCATTATCATGTGACCTACATGAGTTGTGTCACTTCTCTGGCATCCACAAATCTGTAGCCTCATGGGTATAGTGTAAAGTGTCCATCATTTGTACACTTTAGAATCTCATCGGAAGTAGATCATCCAGGTACTTTTTGCCCACTCTTTTATGAGTACTGTGAATTCGGACATACATTTTTTGTCACATACTGTTTTTCTCCTACTATAAAGTAGAGAAGTATGCGATTTCAGATGCAGCCACTGTCTTTGAGTGAGTCATTAAATTATTTACTGAACTGGTTTGTTCACAAACACTGATTCAATCAGGAATTAAACAATTAACCGAATCATTGAATCATTCACTCACTTAATTTGTTCAAAAGACTGATTTATTCAGGAATGACAGGGGGGAACTTGAGCCCCTGCCGCTACGGAGACATTACACATCACATGTCTTTATGGGATCTTCACGGGATGTGTGTGAATGCACGCACAGATTCCAGAAAATCACTGGCAGTGTGAATGAACCAAAATCAACCCGGGACAAATCCTGGGACAAATTAGCAGGGTATTTTCCGGAATCTCTGTCTGAAAGGGGCTTTAGATGCTAAATTTCTTGTTTTTTTTTTTTAGACTGTTAAGCTGACCCCCATTTCTCTTGCATGCACACTAACACAAACTTGAGGACCCAAAAAGGGCTCAACATGAGTCGCCCTCATGCTTCGCTTCCTTCTTCCTGTTCTTATAGGCCCCAAACACTCCAATCAATGTTATTGATCATTCCTCAGCAGACACAACCTGTCTGAGGAATCTATCTGCAGGTGTCAGTAGAGAAAAATTTATGAACTTTAAATCTACTTCACTGCACACACACTGATCATTTGAGCGATGCTTGATTGTACCTCTCTGTCATAAACAGGAATAATATATCTTAACTAGATTCTTATCTAGAGTAACTGACAGAAAATCACTGGAAACACTGATTGCTTGACAGAGGACTAGATCATACAGATCTGTCACGTGAAGGCAAAATATTCCATTACAAGATGTTTATGCATGTAAATAGTGTAACGTACAGTATCTGTGATGGTTTGAGAAATAAACTTTCAGAAATAAACCACGCCGTCACTCCTTTTACTTGTTTTTATAGTTTGACACTGTTTTGCTGTGCTTATCAATGGCCTTTCCTCTGGTCCGCATCCTGTCTACACAGTGTCTATTGATCAGACTGACAGAAAAATGGTCAGTATCGGGGTCCAGATCTGTTTTAATTCCACTGCACTGTGGAACGTTTGTTTAAACTGACAAATTGTTTGTGTGTTTATTTTGTCTTTAAATTAATTTTATCTGACAGGTCCCAGCCGCTGGGACAAAGGCAAGAAGTGTAACAGATTACAAAGTTGACCCTTCTGCAGTCTCAATCAATGGCGTCCAATTGTACAAAGGAACTTTGGTGCTTTCACAGACATATTCAATGTTGATTCATAGTCTCTGCATTGATTTACAAAAAGGTCAATGTTCTTTACAGATGACAATTCTTTCAATAGTATAATCCCTTAGTTTTATAACAGATGACTCTGACTTTGCAGTCGTCCTTTCCTAATCTCCTTCATTCACAGTTGGATATAAAATGTTCACAGAGAAAAGGTTGTCACACACTGCAGTTCTTGCCTATAATATATCATTGTAGCTTAATAGTTAATAACCTAATGTTATAACTTATATATAACTTAATAAAAGTTAACTTATATAACTTAAACTTGTGCATATATTTTTAATTATTGTGAAGAAGTTGCAAGGAATCCTGCCACTTAGTTTATTAGTTCATTACATTATTATTGTTAATATTGCTAGGGATTCACAATATATCTGTACTATATCAGTTATTGGTAAGATTTATTATTATTATTATTGGTTTATATACTGGTTTATAGACATTTAATTATATATGCTAATTTTACACTATTTTTTACATTTAGATTAAGTCAGCGTTAGAAGATAATCTTTAAAATACTAATAATTAACACTTTTAAACATAATATTTAGCTAATCTCAAAATGATTATCCTTTTTTTGTATATTATAATGTTGTGATGCCTACATTAACACAGCATTTAAAATTATTCATTTCAGTTTTTGTAATCTACAAAAATGGTACATAATTTGATACATAAGAATAATCAGCATTTTATTGGTTATCAGCTTACCATTTGCAATTTATGTATTGCTAATTGTGTTCTTTTTCTCTATTATTTAATAAAAAAATGTATCAAACAATAAAACCTGAAAAAAATAAAAATAAATAATAATAATAATAATAGAAGCCATGAACTCTGATGTTCCTATTTTAGCATTACTAATTATAATATACACTTTTCTTCTTCTTTTAAATATAGAGACTTTAGAACTGTATCCATACAGGTCAGCACAGCTTGAGCATTTATCATCATTATACCAAAGATGTGTATATTGATTATTGGTCGTTTAAGATTGATTCCTCAGTTTGCTTGTATTTAAATGTCCTAAAATCTATTCATTACTTTTTCACAGTTTATGCAAAGCATGCAAAAGGCTAACTAATTAGGATGTTGTCTACAAACTTACCACTTTCTTCAACTATTCATTTAAATTGGATAATTGGGAAGAATCGACTCATTGGATGACCAGAGCATCTTTGCTATCCCCAAGTAATTATACATTTAAACACTCAATCCTAACCCAAAACACCACCACTGGGTCCTTTTAAAAGAGTTTATTAGTTCGTCCTTCCAAATACTTGGTACACCGGAGGGAATTTCTGAATATTCCCAAGGATCATCAATGCATGCAAACCTCTCATGTAGTCTCCTTGAATTTAAGAAAATGACTTGCATGTGCTTGTAAATCAGTTATGTTAAACAAGCCATATAATATCAAACAAAATTTAAATGTTTAAAAACAACTGTGAAGAGTTTACGTATACACCTTAAAGATCAACACAAGCCTGGTTTACATTTCAGCACTGTACAAACAAACAAACAAGAGATTTGAAATGAGCGAATGTGCTGATTCATCTAAGATCTGAACTGACTGCTGTCTTCAGGAATAAACACATGAATGAACACAAGACACCAGATTATTATTGTCTTTAGAAATGAATGACCGGTCCTATTTTGCATGTCTCCCATATATTCAAAGACACTTGGTTTAACTCATTTGCTCAGGTGTTATGTCCTGAAATTAGTCTTTAATAAGAGACAATCAAAATGTGAAGTTTGGTGTCCTTCAGGAATCTGGACCAGGACTGTGGTCCTCTGCATGAGGGTCTGTCTGTGTCAGGGTAGCAGGTGAAATATGCATGCAGTACTGTATGCGCCTGCAGGTGGAGCTGTGATGCAGTGTTTTGAGAGCTTTGCGTTCAGGAATATTGCAGTGAATTAACCATATACCATGATGCCAATGAGTATTCTTCATATAGTACAGCAAGGTGGAAAAGTTTGTCAGATTTTTTGGTTATGAAAGTAATACATGTAGCCAAAAATCATAAAAACGTGTTTCTGCATTGTGATTTCATGACACATTTATAATAAAGTCCAAAGGTTAATATCATATTACATCCACGTTCTTTTCATACGTTGTTTGTTAATTAAATTGACGGTTTGGCTTGTTTTGTTTTGTTTTGTTTGCGAATCTATATTTATTTTGATTAATCTACAGTAATGAGCGTAAATAAATGAGTGTAAAGCTAATCTCCTGACAAAATGTTTGTATTACATGTTTATATCCTAATCTCCATCTCCAAATTATCTTGCTGATTAGATATTCAAATCCATAGACCATTCTGTCCGCAGTATTATGTTCAGCCGTGTGTTTCCCCCAAATCCGTTCCACGGTGTAATGCATGCATTATAGACACATTAAAAGACATTGGGGCGCAGCATATGCCTCATTCATGCCAGCCGCGCGCGCTGATTGCAGCCAATGAGATTTTACAATTAGCCCAATCAGCGGCCAGATTCGGGATGTCACTGCGGGCGAGTCAGGAGGGTTTGTAAAACAAGACAGTCGCTGCGTCTCAGCAGAAAGCCACTGACTCACGCCTCTGCTCTGGTAGCCTACTTGGGAGTCAGCTGCGAACCAGCAAACTCTGAAACAGCCGCTTTGACTGCAGCGCGCACAGCGCGTTCGTTCCCACAGCTGCTGCTACTGCACGCGGAATTCCAGTTGCCGTTTTAGCGCGCTTCAAATTCTGTCAATCAGCACGTCATGATGGAAACTATAGCTCGAGCGGCAGTTTTAACGGTCACCTCACCAGCGCTTCAGCTTATTCGTTGAGGGGATTCTGAAGCTCGTCTGTCGTTTCTGCTTGAGGAAATTAAACGCGGAGGATCTTTGCGATAAAAATAAGTGTCTGTGATACTCGAAACACAGCGAATCGAGTGTTGTTGTTGTTTTTTTTGTTTTGTTTTTTAAAAAGGCGTCTATTTGTGGAGTAAGTGAGTTGGGATTCCTGTGAAGGTGCCCATCATCCGCAGTGTGAGCGCGACTGCGGCGGTGAGGTGAAATCCGCAGCGAGAACAGGTAAGCGCTTGACACGGGACAACCGTATAACCGGATTGGCGTTTTACATCTTGAACTTGTTATTTAACGGAATAGCGACTGGGAAAGGTTATTTGAGCAGGTAAGCGAGGCGTGTTACCTGCTATGTAGTATAAGGGCGTGCTGTGAGGAGGGCAATGCACCATCCGCACCCGTGCGTTACAGGATTGTGTTAATTTACTATCTGGAGCTTTTATCGTTTAAAACTGGGAACAGTATATCGAGAATTTTTTTTTATACTGCAATTTTTAAGATCTGTCAGTCTTTATTTAAAAAAGCACACAAGCTCATGGACTGTCAACGAGTCTTAAAGGGATAGTTCACCCAAAAATGATTTTCTGTCAACGTTTGCTCAACATCATGTTGTTCCAAAGCCCTTTACTTTCTGGTTAGCAGATGTTGGACATAATTACAGCCTCCGTTCACTTTCATTGTATGGTGACTAAGGCTGTCAGTCCCTAATATTGTGCATAACACCCTTTCGTGTTCCACGGAAGAAAGTCATACATGTTCGCAACAACGTGAGGTTAGGTAAATGACACGATTTTCAGTTTTCTCTGAGCTGTACCAAGGCACAAGACGTGATTTATGATAGAAAGTGGAGTTGACGCAGTTCGCATGATATTCATTATTTTACGCACATGTTTCTCCGCAAAAGCTCTATTTTGGAAAGACTCTGTATGCCTGGCCAGAGATGAAACGCTACAAACAGCGCGCATGGGACTGTTAAAAGTCTAAAGCAAAAAACAGAGCTCGTTACTGGCACGCGGCTGTCGCGCTCTCGTTAACTCGAGAGCGCAACTTGTTCTCTGTGAGCCGCGTGCGTGAGCGCTTCCTCTCTGCGCGCGCTTTACCTGCCGGCACAGGGTGGAGAATGAGCGGCTGGCTATCACATGTGAGATTTTTCCCTTAGCATTTCTGACAATTGCCGTGCTATTTGCAGGCACCGTGTGTATCATACTGTTTGGCAGACCTTGGTTCCCCTTAATTGTGCGTAATTTTTAGTTATTTCATCAGGGTCATCAAAACACAAGAGGTCTGTTTTGCGCGGCCATGGTGATGCGTTCAGCGAGTAGTCTTATCTATCTGTCTGTCTGTCTGTCTGTCTATCTAAGCATTGTTTATTCATAGAGAGATGTAATTATGGGTGGATCAAGAGTTTTTCCTAATTTACATGTGAAATCAGGGGCAGCTGCAGTAATGGCTTGTTACAATGTTATGACTCTTATTCATTTGAGCCATTGTCTCATCTCATGTCTCAAAGCAACACATCTGCAAACCCTCAATTTAGCATGGATCAGCTGAGGACACATTTAACATGTTTCTGATGTTCAATTTGTCCATTGTACACGTCATCTGTCTTCCGCCCTCAGAGCTGTGGAAATGAGCATCATCTTCTGTTATGCATCACTGCTGTTTGCAAACCTTCTAATTGCCAGTTTCTCACTGACTTCAGCCTGAACTCTTTTGTTATGTTCTGCTTTTTCTCGGCTGAGGGTGTGAGTTTGTATGGGAATATAAAGTAATCAGAGGAGTATGTTTATGGTGAGTTGTATTTCAGTAAGGATTCTATTCATAGTGGGACTTCACAGTGTTCTCAGCCGCTGACTGTGTCTAGAGGTTTCTGTGTATAAATTATGAATTCATGAAGATTGTGTTAATGAAGTATTTTAGCTTTTGTGAACTGAGTGGAATTTGTTCTCTTTAGAAGCGGATAAGGCGCAGGGTTTTTCTACGGTGAGTGGAGGATTGTCTCTGCATGTGGGCAATTGTGGCTTGCCTTTCAATAGCATAAAGCCATAGGTGAATGAATGGCAGTATGTGTTTGCATTTGCATGCACCCGAGAGGCAACAATATGGCAGTTTTTTTTTTTGTTGTTGTTTTTTTTTTTTTTTTCATTTGTTTGTATAAAGTGTAGGTGTAGATGAATGTGTTAAGCTCTCCGTGCAGTCAGAGTGCCCCTGAGTTTCAAGGAGAAACCGCAAGTACCATCAGACTGTGATAAAACACGAAACTTAATCATTTCAGCGCGTTCCAGTGGCGTTTCAGCCTTGAATGCGTGACAGTCTGCTTGTCTCTTTGCCCCCAGAGAGCTTTAAGAGACCTTAAACACAGTGCTATCAGCAAGGATGAAAATAATGTTGACATTTTTCAAAGTCTTCTTGGTTGAAGTTGAGAGATAGACTTGGAGATAGAATGGAATATGGAATGCATAGAATGCAAACATGGCATTATTTATGATGTCAGAGCAAGATACAGTACTTATTATTATTTAAGTATTAGAAATGTCATAGCTGTTAGAATGAGTCCACTGTATTGAGCTGATATGTGGCATGTGAGAGTGTGTGTTCACATGCACTAGAGTATGAACGAGCAGTTGAGATGAGGCTGAATGACTGGTTTGGAAACTGGTGAATGACTCTCTCTGTCTGTTCTTCCAAAGGAAGAACCGCCCTCTCTGTTCTTATAGGCTGCTGATTGGCTGTACCAGCCAACCAGGTTTAAGTTTTGCTACTGCCCTCCAGTAAAAAAATGGTTATTATTAATTTGTATTGGAGTTTGCTGTTGCTTTTTTGGGTCACTAACTGATGCAGTTATGGTGAGAATGATGATACATTACAGAATTTTAACTGTCATACTAAAACACTAATGATTGACATAATAGAACATACTAAAATGATAATGATTTGCATAACTGTACTAAAATTGTTTATTTCCCCCAAATAAATGATTGTGTTCCCTTTTGTCACTACCAAAACAATGATGTCACTACTGAAACCGTTACAACCGAAACATGTGGTGAAGTTTTGGTTGTGACAGTTTTAGATACTTTTGAGCCAAGCTCAGAGATGATAATCAGCACATGGTTACCTAGCACAGTTCTGAACAGTTGTACACACATAAAAACTAAATTTTATGGAATAACACCCAAAAAGTTTGCTTAATTGCAGAAAAAAGGTGTTTGGTAGTGACATTCGTTAAAGTTAAACATATATTTTCAGACTTTTGAACACATTTAACTCAAAATGATGGTACCTATCTACTATAAAAGAGAGGCTATGAGAGGGAGGGACACAGAAATATTTCCTGATCAGAAATGTAGTGGTGTGGTTAAAATCAGTCTCAGCCCATGGACTAAAACATACACTGTTTTGGTAGTGACATGAAAATGCAGGTTTCATGATTTAAAAATAAAATATGAAATAAATATATAACTTAATATATAACTATATAACTTCACCTTTAAAAAAAAAAAAATCAAAAATATATTTTTAAAAACAACAATGGAAAAAATTGCTAAAAATTATTTCAATATCATTTTCACAAGTTGAAACTTAGGGGTTATGGTTCGGGACAGCCACCTCCCAATTGAAAGTACCCAATAAATGATGATTTTATATATATTAAGCTTGTTGATATTTTAAATATTATTGTGGGATTCAATAGATAAAAGAAAGATCTTAGTAAACATCTAAAATTTGAATACTTGACTGCTTTTTTAATTGTGTTGTTTGGTTGTGGGACTGCTGTTTGCACCAATTCGGTTATCTCTGTCTATCTATCTATATATATATATATATATATATATATATATATATATATATATATATATATATATATATATATATATATATATATATATATATATATATATATATATTTTTTTTTTTTTTTTTTTTAACAGTGTATGGAGTTTATACATTTTCTGTTCTGTGTACTGTTAGAACAAGTGTGTCTTTACCCTGTAATCCAATTAAATAGCAGCTTGATGAGCTGACTTTGGGAAACTGATCTTGAACTGCATGAGCTTTGAGTAAAGATGTTTCATTCGAACAGCTCGGTAAGACACAATAGCCAACAGGAATCTAAGAGGAAGAAAAATCAATTTTTGTAATCTTGTTGTGCTTAATGAGACTCTGCTTGACTGTTTCCCTCTACTGGCCTGTTGAAAACCTGTTTACGTGTGTGTGGTTGGACAAATGAACCTTTTTACAACTTATCATCCCACTATTTGCGATAGCTTATCGCAACAAACACGTGCGTTCTTGAAATTTGTCCTTTTATGTATTTAACATATGCTGTTTCTGTGGGAAGTAAATTGACTTAGTACCTGGAAACTGTTTTGTGCTTGGCAGAACACAAAGTTTATTTGCACAGTAAATATTTATGTTAGGAACATAGTGAGACAGTTTCTTATTGCAGATCTGTCTGTGCATATGCCCATATGCTCATGTCATGTGCAGTTCTGTGTGCAACTGGATGGGATTGTCTGTAGGTAAATGTGTGAATTGTGAGTGACAGTTCTGTCTGCTTGTGACATCTTCAGAATAGACTCCCGCTGTGCGTCCCCCATGTCCCACCGCGTGTGCGTGCTGGTGTGTACGTGAGCTTGTGTGTCTGTGTGGATAATGAGGAGAGAGTGATTTCCACCAGTGAGAAACTCAGCTTCCTGTCAGCACTGTTGCACATGTGAGTCCCATTACGAAACTACAGGCTGTCTGTCTTTGTGTATATTTGCGGGGGGGTTTTTTCAACCCCATGTTTTTGTCATCTTTTCAAGATTGCTGATACTTTTTTTTTAAACAACTTAATCCTTGTGTTTACAGTAGGAGTCTGATAGTTTCATGTGTACATTTCACTAGCACCTTATTTGTGTGCATGGTGCAGATAATCCAGAAACTGAAATATAGTAAGAGAAAGCTTGTGATGTTGCTATTACACAGACAAGGTCCCAGACTAAAATGCATGTTTGAGTTGTTTTAACTGGAAACAACTTGCACTGACATATCTTAAAATATGTCAGTGCCTTTGTTTTGTCTCAAGATGCACACCAGTAATGTTTTTTTTCTAGGGGACATTTATAAAAGATATTTAAAGGCCTAATCCTGGCATAATCTAAACTCTGTCTTTGAAGCCAGGACTAAGTGTTTAAAGTTCAGTTTTATGCCTTGCCTTATGCCTTGTGATCATAGCTTAGTGGCTAAACATCTGGGCTATGAAATCTATGAACTAACAGCATTGTGCACCTAACCTTAAGCCCTGTTCACACTGACAACGTTTTTGGGGCAGAAAAGCAACCGGAAGTCATTAGATTTCAGTGAGTTGCTGAAAAAAGTCATGACAGAAATTGTGAAATCAAAATTGAGTGATTTTGATTCATGCATTGATTGATGATTGTGCATGATGTGATGCTTTATGCACTGCTGCAATTTAATGTATATACAAATGTTTTTCCTCAATATTCATTTTTAGAAGCAAGAAAATGTATAAATATCAAATTTTCTGTAGCACTTTAGTATGGGGAACATTTCTCACTTTTAACTTGTTGCTTATTAGCTTGCATATTGGTTGTTTATTAGTACTTATAAAGCACAAATGAATGCCTTATTCTGAATGGCCATATTCTACATCCCTAAATCCTACCCCATACCTAAACTTAAATGCTACAACAACTACCTTACTAACTATTAATAAGCAGTAAATTAAGACTTTGTTGAGGCAAAAGTCATAGTTAATAGTGAATATGTTTTCCCCATACCAAAGTGTTACCAAATTTTTTTAAAGCTATGGCCCGTTACACAGCCCACCAGTAACATCATTTAGCAGACGTACCACTACTAGCAGCCGCCAATGCAGTGTCATTGTGATGGGCTTTAGGTTGTTCCAAATTTGAAACTTGGTGATATGACCTCTCCTCAGTGTAGTTTCAGTAATAAACCTGAGGAAAGGGAGCAGAACAGAATATTTCTGGTGCAGATCTTCCCAGGGGTTAGGTCACGAGGATTATATTGAAAACATCCTTCTATGCCGGCTTTTATATTTGCCTCTGCTAAGCCATGCGTGAGAGGTAATAAATTAGTTTTGTTTCAGATGCATGAAATGATTTGAAACCTGGAGACAGGTATATGTATTATATTCCTTTTTTAGGTGAACTCGCTGTTTGAAACATCCTCTTTAAGTCTCGATTTTAAAGTGGTGTCAGACTACAGTTTTAAACATGATTTCTTGTACTTACAAAGAGAGAGAAAAGATGAGAAGCCAGAGGAAGGGTAACATGGTGGCTTCTACACAGCATTTTTATGCTTTGCATCCTAAATTTATCCTGTGCTCTTAATATCCATTCTGAGAGGGGCAGGTTCCAGCCATTTTAAACATGAATATCTCTTTCCATTCACCGTTAGGATAGCGTATTTTTTCCTTTTGAAGTAATATTGTGTCCCTGACCCTTGTACTTATGATTTGAGGTGAGTCAACTTCTTGTTGACTTTGGTTTAAATCTGTTTAGCATTCGTCTGGGAGATAAAGCGTGGTACATTTGCTTTTGACGTTTGTGCATTCTGGGTTGCCAAGGTAAGGTTTAATTCATCCTGACAGTAAGCATTGGACTAAACAAACCAACATATTTTTTTCGCTCTCTTGATTTCTGTAGGCACAGGTGCTTCCATTCAGCAAACTGCAACCATGTTGTAAATGTCTCTACTAGATGCATTGAAGGTCGGTAGTGTGTATGTCTATGGTTGTGCAATCTGCGAATGTCTATGTGTTTTCCTTTCTCTGTGTTCTGTGCATTAGGCATCTCCGTTGTATCAGTGAGCTTCAGTCCCTCTGCCACCCACTCACACATCTATAAGTGTTCCCATGGAAACATTACTTTTTAGCTCCATTATCCCTCTTAATCTACCTCACCACACACAGACATACACACACAAATCACAACTGCAGTGTGGGCTAGAGGGCGCCAGTGAGTCTTTGATTCTGTCATCATGGGCATTGATAAAATTCAAGGGGAATGGTCAGAATTATTCCAAAAAATAAGCACGGTTCACTTGTCACCCATTGAATAACCTAATATCGGACACTGAATGCTGAGTTGAGTGTTAATTGAGTGTTAGTAATTTGAGTCCACACGTTTTTCAGGATTATGAATGGTGATGTATCATTTCAGGGATACAGACAAGGAATTATAGCTGTTGCACAATCCTCCCCAGCACCGTTTTGTGCTCCTGCCATCCTGTATTTTTTCAACATGTTCAGAATGAACGTTTTTAAGCCCTTGACAAGTTATTTTATTTGGCACAGCTAACAAGAATGAAGGTGATATTAGAATCTTGTCAGGGTGATTCACGTCACTGCAGTGCTTTGGGATGGAACATCCTCTTGGAGTGAAAAGGGAAGGTAAACATGGTAAATGCACAGGTTATTTCCACTTTTTTCCACAGTGTCACTGTGATTTAGTTTCTGGGGAACGGTCATGCATGCTCACCCAGACCCCTCGGATTCACTCGCACAAGAAATGTGACGCGGTTAAGAATGTAGAAAATCAAACTAAACAGCCTGACCAACTGCAGAAAGGGAAAGAAAAGACGAACGGATTACGTTTCTTTCATCACAAACCACAGGAGCCCCCTGCTGAAAGAACTCGAATGCAGCCTTCCGTGTTTACGCCAAGGGCTCTGACAAACAGAGCGAGGGAGGAAGGTAAATAGAAAACAGAATGGAGTGCTATCTTCCTGTCCCGACTTCTGCACGCAGATGATGAGGAGAAGAGAGTTGGCGTCAGGCCAGGCGCAGCGGCACCCACAGCTTGTTCAATGAGAAAGTTATGGCTAAAAGTTCAGGAAATGATTCCGCCAACAACCACGGACTGAATTTACATTTAATTTGTATAAAATGCATATTGATGAGGCTCATCTGCATGTTTTTGTAGCCACTTGCGATGCTCGAGTGGTGTGTAATCTACCAGCGGTGGACAATAGCTCATCTGTCTACTCGCACGCATACGGATGGAAGTGAGCACATCACGGTCAGTCTTCATCAAAGAAACTTCTGTGTGCGCCTCGTTCTTCATTATCTCTACATATGACACCCATGATGGTTTGCCTCCAGGCCATTACCAGTGTGACATCTTCACTTAAACTACAGGCTTGTGTGTGTGTGTGTGTGTGTGTGTGTGTGTGTGCTCAGGCAAATGTCTTTGTCATCAGCACATGAATGGTGCTATTGAAAGTCCAGGACACCATAGTGCAGACATAGTGATGGTTTTGTGGGATGGGGTTGCTTTTGCCTTTATGGACACATCTGGACCGTAGAGCCTTGGAGTGGGGAGTAACGATAATGCATTGAGATTGTGTGTGTGTGTGTGTGTGTGTGTGAGAGAGAGAGAGAGAGAAAGAGCATGAACACATTCCGTTTATTGATGACTCATACACTTTAGATGTAATTCCTCCAAAATGCCTCTAAATGAGTGAGTCATTTCTTGAACTCATTTCTTAGCAGTAATTTAACGGCTATGGTTGTCTGAATAATGTGTTATTAGAATAACTTTATAAGACTTGACATAAGCAGATATTGACTTGACTCACAGCATGATTCTTCAAAAACCAACTGTAATTATCACAATAGCTCTAATATAAACAGTCTTGAAATACAAGGTAAATCAATTTGTGCATGGGGAGGAGAAATCCAATAAAATTCCATGCATGCAAAAATTGTCACCTTGTTCTTAATCTCTCTGCTGCCTTATGATTATACCGGTTGAATTTGTTGACTGTTGTGTTGCTACTGTTATTTGATTAGTCTCTTGTCGTTCCAAGCAGTAATATACACAGACGCAATGTTGTTGTTGTTTTTTTTTTTTTTTTTTTGCTTTGCTAGAGGCACAATTTTATTTGCTTTTCTTGTGACCTTTTGGAAAACTGTTTCATCTCTATTCTCTCTTCTTCTGTCCATTCTTCCCTTTGGTCTCACAGTTAATATTGAGGTGGTGATTTATCACTTGTGTGAGTCTGTAAGAAAATGGGTTTTCTCCTGGAACAGAGGCGGAGCTGACAGATTCTTTAAAACTGCGCTTTGCAGCCTCGCTGGCAATTACAATGTGGTTCCAAGCCATTCCAGTGTGTTCAGTTGACTTCAATGGGGCAGTGATTTATTTTAGGCTTTGAATCTGCACACATCTGCTTTCAGAGTGCTCGATTTAAAAGGAAAGGGTACTGACAGGGTCTTATTGCTGTTTGAGTGTGTTAGAATTCAGCAGTCATGTTCCTAAAGTGTGTCTCATCAGATCACTGCCAACGAGAGGGAAGAGGCTTCATGGTTTATGGCCAGGACTTATGTCCAGTCTTAAAGGCCATTCACAACCAAGGATGATAAATTTAATGATAATTTTAACTATAAAGTTTTAATAATCATTTTAAATCTATGAGAACAGGAATGTCCACACCACAGCAGTAATGATAACGGAACAGGAACAATATGCTCATCATGGGCTCCAGATGAAATTTGCAGAGTTGTTTCCACATTTCATATAGGCCTACTTAAACTCTAAGAAATGCTGGGTTAAAAACAACCCAAGTTGGGTTGAAAATGGATAAACCCAGCAATTAGGTTGTTTTTACCCAGCGGTTTGGTTAAATGTTTGTTCAACCTGTTGCATAGTTTTATCTAACTCAACAATTGTTTAAAAATTACTGTATTGCTTGCTTAAAATGAGCCTAAAGTATGTTGGAAATTAACATTTATTAATGTTTAATAAATGAGCATTTATTAATAACCACTGGGTTAAAACAACCTAATCGCTGGGTTTGTCCATTTTCAACCCAACCTGGGTTGTTTTTAACCCAGCATTTTTTAGAGTGTATTTTGAGGTAAAATGTGTAATGGACCTGGACACTCACAGAAATGCATGAGAGTTCTGCGGAGTTCTGAGGTTCTTTTGAATGGAAAATTACAGCAGGAAAGACTTAATCCAAGATTCCACTTAAGGAACACTGAGATGAGTGTGCGTATGTGTGTGGAGAATGGGAGGGTATAAGTTGGATTATCAGTGTTGAACCCAGCGGTGTGTATCAGGGCCCCAATCCCACGATTATTCCATCCCCCCCTCACACACACATAAATTAAAAACCCAGTTTAACGGTTTATAGTAATCATTCCAAAGCTTGTGATTATCTGGCATTCATGTCTAAGAAGTTAATCTTCCAGGTCCAGTTCATCCAACAGTGTTTTAACTGTATTGGGGGAGATTGCGTATTAATACTGTATGTAAACCAGTGCTAGATCAGTCATCTGCTGTTCAGCTTGTAGATCATGGCACTAAGAATGACAAGGAAAAGTGTTTTCCAAATGAGTAAATGAGAATGTCTCCCACATCTTTCTTGATGTGGACTGTGTTGGCTGTTCGTTTCAGAGATCATATCTGACTTTTTTTACATGCATGTCCTCCATACTTCATTATTCAGTTTACTCTGACTGTTGGCAGTTTGCCTTTAGGCTAAAACAGAACCTGTTCAGTTACTGATTCAGGGCCAGATGTTGCCATCTAGCCACAGCTATTATTAAAGACGAATCTAAGCTTGAGTCAGCTGAAACCTTCAGCCATCTTTCCTTTAGTTGATGAAATGTGGCGTGCAGTGATGACAGTTAGACCCCACCCTCCGGCTGGCCCAGCACACATCAGCACTGTATTACTGACTCTGCTGCGTGGGAAATGAACTTTTATGATCTCTGATTTATTACCTGCATCAGTGGCTCTGAAACTCCCCAGGATCTCTTTGAGGAAAGCTGGAGGGAAAAGCCTTCAGTCTGGGTGAGAAATCAAATCCACACCCCCTTCATCGATACATCACCCGCTGTCCCACACTGCTGCTCACACGTGTATTCTGTGTGTCTTGCTTCTGTTGTGCATTAATGTGAGTGAGTTTCATATTTCCACTTGTTGTAGAGTACATCTTTAATTTATTAATTGATTTATTACATGTGAATTATTTATATTTAATTATTTTTTTTGTGTAATTTTATTTTATTAATTAATTTATTTATTTTTAACAGCTGTTTTCACACAGTTGCTGACCCATTTATTGGCAATATTTCACACTGCCCAGTTTTTCTCTCTCTTTACATGCATTTCATAATCTCACAACTCAGCTAAAAAATTTTTTTTTTTTGTAACGCTGCAGATTCAGCAGCAGCAGCACAACACTTGTCTGAAACTCTAGTGTGCTGAATATATTTGTGCTGGAAGTGGCTAACATCTTGATTTAAGGTGCTGAACTGTGCGTTTGTCTCACAGCAAGTGCTGGGATCATAAATAAGACACCCTCTTAAACACTGAGAGGTGACCTCTCATGAATGTCATTGAAAACTAATCAAGTAGTGTGGAAAAGTTCAGAGTAAGCAGAGAGAAAGAACATAGAAAAGCCAGTAGAGAGCACATAAAAGTTTCAATATGCAGGTCTAACATGGTGTGACTGACCAAGGATGTGGTTTAGCTTCCTTCGTGAAGAGAAAGACTGAGGGAATGTGGAACGTATTGAGACTCCTTTAGCACATGGTAGTAGACCTTCAGGTGAGGATAGACCCGGTTTGTCTACAGGATCAGCGTCTTTTTTCTAAAAGCTTTTCAGGGGCATCTGTGATTGTGTCCACCAAAGTGTTTTTAGCCAGCTGAAAACACGAGGCGCTCTGATGAAGACGCATAGCTGTGTGGGTGCATGAGAGCGCTTCGGCAACGCTGCTTTTTTTTTTTTTTTTTCAGTTGAGATGCTATGATATGGAATATCCATGGAACTGTTACTAGTATATAATTTCACAAAGAGTTTGTATCTACTGTTTCTATATAAAAATGTTGATACAATGTAAAGTATTTGCTTTAGCTCTTGTTTTAAATAATTTGTTCCATTATGCTTGCTGTCATCTGTTGACGTTGTACAAGCATAATGTGGCAGTTGATCGTGTTGTATTAGTCCCGCCCCTCCTCCATTGTGATTAGACGGCTGGGTACAAAGTGACAGTGATGAGTGCTGCGTTTTACCCAAACTCGAGGCGAACAGTTAAAAACGCAGAGCGCTCAGTGCTTCAGCATGAAATAGATGCTCAGCGCCTCGTTAAGGCCTGGTTATACTCGTTGATACTTGACCGTGTAACAGATGTTATATCAATTTATTAATTTCACACAAAATCTCTCCCTTGATCAATTTACATAATTATTTTGTATTCTGGCAATTCTTTTAATATTAATTTCTGTTATTTGAGCTGTTTTCTTTGCTTATGTGCATTTCTTTAGTGTTTGTTGTAATTGTTAAATATGGTACGTATTCCCTTTAAGAAATAAGTTCCGGTTGCTTTCCTTCAGTTCGCGGTCACAACCGCATGGCCACAAAAATCGGAAGTCCATAAAGAGCCTCAGCGCACACCTTCCGATGATTTTTACGTCACCCGGACCCTCGCGGACCCTCGCGCATGCAGAAAGTGTAACCAGGGCTTTACGTTCCTGCTGCTTTAAAAACGCGGCGCTCCCATTGAAAACAATTGGAAAAATGCGCTAGCCTTGGAAAAAGTGCTTTGGTGGACACATGGCCTATACGCATGGTTAGGATTGGCTGAGCAGCCCTTTGAAAACTGCTTAGAAACCCCTTGTACTTTTTTTAAGAGTAGTGATAGACCAGTATATCATATAGATGGATGGATGGCTGTTTGGTCCAGCTTTGATAATCTTTGATAATTATGACTTAAGCATTTAATTCGACTGTCAGACAGGCATTTTTTGTTTTGTTCTTACATCAGTGTATTTTACACAGTTGTTTGTACTTGATAATCTGTGTCTTCTGTTGGGCTGTGAGTGTCTAATGAAGAAAAAAATGAGGATTTAGAGCCTCTGGAATTACACACAATGGTTCCATTTCTTGTTAAAAGAGAGAGTTCACCCAAAAATAAAATGTATTCACTCATTTCTGCGGTACACAAATTGTCATTTTGGAGTGAGCTATCCCTTTATTTCCCCATCAAATCACAGCCCAGTCATTAACATTGCCCACTGTTTTGTGGTCTTCCTAAGACATTGGTTAATTGAATACAAAACCTCATCTAGTCAAAGTAATGAGTGACAAATAAGACATTTGTTTATATCGTGAGCTGGGCATGTCAGACAGCAACAGGAAGGAGCTTGGAGTCTAACCTAATAACCGGATACTGACAATGAGGATCAGTTGCTTTTCAATAGACCTCCTAATGGTATCAAAACATCTTTATCTAAGGAGATAACATTCAGTGCAGTCAACACCCATGACACTGGGCATCAGAAGAAATAGAGAGGAGGTGGACCAAGTGGGAAATACAAGGTATGTTAATGTGGTTCTATGCATGATTGTATGCGGATCTTTATCTAGTTGTTCATCATTTCCATGTGAGTATGAATGGTGTGTTTGTGAGTTAGTACAGCTGGCTGCAGTATTTTTTTTAATTTTTTTTTTTATGGTCAGCAGGAGACCCGTGCCTGCTCAAGGCAGAAAGCACCCCCTGACAAACACGTTTTCATCTTTGAGTAAGACCCTGACTCGTCTGATAAAGGTGTGAGAGGGGAAAAATGCATTTGTGTGCAAAAGAGAAGGGAAGTGATTTGTGTATGTGTGTGAGTGAGGGAGAGGAAGATGGATGGAAAGCGTTTGGCAGAGTCTGTTTGAACCGAGAGCTGCTGTGGAGGATTACGGCCCCTCTGATCAGAGCAAGGGAGGAAATAGAAAGAAGGAAAATGGGAGAGAGAGCGAGGACAGGCAGATGTCAACATGTCTCTCAGATCCACTGGATTTGTCTGACCGGTGTTTGGTCTCAATCCATTGCTTTGAAATGCCACTATTCTGGGAGAGCTGTGGTTTTGATGAATTCTGTAAATAACTAAGTTGGAATAAGTGTAAACATCAAACACCACATTGGTTCATGACAAGTTTACAGCATCAGAAACACACACATATTAGATAGAATACAATAATTCAAATGACAGTTCAATGTTAACGTCACTTTGACCTTTACATGAAAAGTTGTAGATCACAGAAATCTACAACTGCATCACCGAAATGGGACTACTATTTTTCTGTTAATTTACATAAAATATCTTGTGTATTTATATGATGATATGACATGTATCATAATATAATATGCTTTTTGCATTCTGTTTAAAATTCTGTCTCGCAATATACTGGTATTGACTATAACTGCGATATAATGTAAGGACTCCATATAAGGCAAACTGAATCAACATGCACCTATGCTAAATTTTCTATATCTAATCATATCTGTTAAAGGGTTAGTTCACCCAAAAATGAAATTTCTGCCATTAAGTACTCACCCTCATGTCGGTCCAAACCCGTAAGACCTTCGTTCATCTTCAGAACCCAAATTAAGATATTTTTGATATTTATGAAATCCCATGGTTTCTGAACCACACATAGGCAGCAATGTCATTGCATATTTCAAGGCCCAGAAAGGTAGTAAAGAAATTGCCAGTGAACTATAGTTGGTATAGTTATGGTTACGAATTCCTCTCTATCTCTACGCTTGTATTGTGAGTGATTCATTGATGAAAAAAGAGCATACAAAATAAGTTAAAGATGAGCACTGAAAAATTAGCATCCCCCCCCCCCCCCCCCCAAAAAAAAGTCTATCTGTATCACGATATCTTTAATTCTGTTGCCCATGATAATCGTGTAGTGAAAATCTAATGTTGTATGTATACGTTGGCACTTAATTTGAGTTCACAATGATTGTTTTTAGAAGATTTTAATTGACACTGAAAATTAACTGCATTACACATTATTTGTGTTGAGTGTGACATGTATTCATTACTTCAGTGAGCTCATTGTTTCTATCTTAAATTAATACATTGTTTAAATTAATACATTGTTAGCGAACTGCGTGATTTGTATATGTACATTTCTGAAATCCATTACTCACCTCTGATAACAGATCACTCTAAATTGTAATGTAGACACATGCATTTTCTGTAAAGCTGCTTTGAAACTATATGTATTGTAAAAAGCGCTTTCAAATAAATGTGAAATTAAATGAAAATATATTAAAAAAAAATTAAAGAAAAAATCAGTATACACATGATGATATCGTAAGTAGTCCAGTGCCACTAATTGATTCTTACTCCAACATAGTAGGTAACGGTATTATACTTTCGTTTGTAGCTAACAGTTTGTAGCTACTACTGCAGCACATAATCATGTTGGAGGGGGTGGCAGGTAAAAGTGAGACGGTCTACCCACACTTGAAAAAAGTTTGCTTGCCAGTGAACTATAGTTAGTATAGTTATGGTTATGAATTCCTCTCTGCCTCTACACTTGTATTGTGAGTGATTCATTGATGAAAAAAGAGCATACAAAATAAATTAAAGATGAGCACTGAAAAATTAGCATAAAGTCTATCTGTATCGCAATATTTTCTTTAATTCTTTTACCCACGATAATCGTGTAGTGAAAATCTAATGTATGTATGCGTTGGCACTTAATTTGAGTTCACAATGATTGTTTTTAGAAGATTTTAATTGACACTGAAGATTAACTGTATTACACATTATTTGTGTTGAGTGTGACCTTTCTGTTTCTCTCTCTGTCTCTCTCTCTTGAGCATTCTGAAGTCCCATCAGATTTAGGTGGGCATAACCCCTACACCCTCTGGGAGGGCTGTAGATAATTAAAAACCCTTATCTGTATGTGCTCGGTGTGTAAACATAACTCCTTTTCTTCCTATCATCCTTCTGTCACCCTTTCCTTCAGACCCACATCAGGGATGAATCCCTCCATCTGTCCATAGTGGGATAAGGAACGCAGGCTGTGCTAATGAAAGTCGAACAGGAGGATGCGTGTGTAAGCGTTTGTGTGTATGCGCAATTTTGCCTGTGCGGGTGTCAAAGAGTACGAGATTTTGTGACATGCTGTAATCAAAGTTGAATTGCACTGTTCTGAGATAATGCTCTTAGATCAGGGAGGATAAAATCAGGATTGTTTGGATGCCCTTGGCCCCCCACCCTCTCCCACACACATCTGATGAAATTCAAGGTTGAGTGTTTGCAAAGCCTGGAAAGGCTCCAGTTAAACATTTTGGTCTTAGATGAATGTAGTTGCTTATTCTTTGCAAATTGTTTTATTTCTTTTTTCGGCCATTGTCAATTAATGCCACCAACTGGTCTATGAGATCTTCACTTGACCTCATTTGACACTCAGATGGCCTGGAGTTTAGCTCAAAATCAAAAATGTAGCATGAAAATAGTGAGTCTACCACTGCCAGCACCAACCCACCCAACTTGAAGCCAGGATTTATGCAGCCTGGTGTCAACTCAGTTTGCCATACTGATGCCCAGTGTTGAGCGTATGGTGCTTGGCAATTGGTGCACGTTTTAACCAGAAGGCCATGAATAGCCTGGACAGGCTTGTTACAGCAGATCCAATCGGAGACATCAAAATACAGCATATGAATGCAAATGCATTTACATTGATGCTTAAAAACTATATATACACTGCCTGGTCAAAAAAAAAAAAAAAGTCTGTTTGGATTTAAATAGGCAAATGTTTAAGAGTTTATGATTGGATCATTATCGCTGTGATTTTTATGTTTCTAGCATGTGTAGCTTTTCATTTCTTAAACAACCATGTAGGAAGACATATCATGGCCATATTTCAGGATGACAAAGCCAAGATTCATCAGGCTCAAATTGTGAAAGAATGGTTGAGAAGGAGCACAAAGACTCATTTTCTCACATGTATTGGCACCTTGGAGTCCAGAACTTAAATTTATTTAAAAAGTTTGGGATGTGCTGGAATAGACTTTACAGAGTGCTCGACTCTTGCATTGTCAATAAAAGACCTTGACCAAACTTTTATGCACCTCTTGATGGAAATAACATCACAACATTTATTTCCATCAAGAGGTGCATCAGTTTTTGGTGAAGATCTTGTATTTACAATGCAAGATCTTGCAATTGTTTTTTTGGACTGGAATTTGAAGTCTCTGATTATTTGTGCTGGTTTTCTGGAAGCACAAAAGAAAATGGATCAAGCGAGACTTCCAATGTCTCTGCTGTATCCTAGAAAGACAAAGAATTGGAAAGAGAAGCATGAATATCCAATTATTTATCAAGCGAACACACACACTCAGCTTAAACCCTAAATGTGCAGTTTCCTCACATTCCCAGAGATGCTGCTTGTGTGTGGTATTAAACATGAATTCATTAGCACTCTTTGATGTGGCTACTCAGCATGTAGTCTCCAGTCCATGTATTTGTGTGTGTGTTGCAAGCAAGCTTTCCAATAGAAGAACTTTTCTTTTGGCAACGTACTGGAGTGTTGGAGTAATTCTGGACTGGAGGTCAACTCATGTTCCCTGTTCAAGACACTGGGAATGCTGTTTCATATCCAACTGGCAATCTCCTAAAGCAACCTATGGGAAGATGTTAGAATTATAAACCCCTGTTTTTGGATGACCTTGCAGATTAGCTGATCCTAAAGCCCAGCGCTAGATGCCCTCTTAAATATTTTACCACTATGGATTGGATACTTGCTCTTTGACATGCAAAGAAAAGCCTTTAGCAAACCAAGCTGCATTTTATAATAGTTTGATATCTGCATATTATTATTTTAGAGAGTTGTTGGAGCCATAGCCTAATGGTTAGTAAACATGCTACAGGTCCATGTAGTCGATTTGGGAGATTTTGAGAATTGTTTCCCATAGTTTCCCATTGTCTCTCTACTTTGTCTGTGTAAGATGTCAAAAAGTATTTTTGTTTAATGAATGGGCTTCTGCATATGATTGCCTAATGGAAAGGATGTTGATTTTGTCTATTGGCTGCTATTTGAACCCACCAACTAGCTGAGGGGTCATAATGTGTGTTTTGATTCAGCTTTACAAGACCACCATTTCCTCATGCATGGTTTTTACCTCAGCTCACATCTCCGTTCTCTCCCACTTTAAATGTAATCGCTAGTAAATGATACCTGCTGTAGTGTTTTGAAGTGGTTCTTTGCTAGACTTTTCTATGAGAAAACATTATCCCCCACTGCTCAGATTACATACACTACTATATTTCCAACCATTCCCTTCCATACACACGAACACGGCTGTAGTAGGACCATTCTCGTGCAGAATGGAAAGTGTGCAGAACCCTTTATTACTCTACTATGCCTCTGAGTGGGCTAACGCTCCCTCCCTTAGTGCGTCTCTGCTTTCTGTTTCAGTGGCTAATCATTACTGTGGAGCCCATACCCTTCACTCTGTATAACGTTTTAATGCCCACTACAACAGCTAGGCAGTGATTTTCACATCTGCTGTGAACCTCAGCAGTTAAGTGTCAGCCTAGCATACCACTGCTAGCTTGCTCTGCAGCTAAAAAACTGTGTTCATATACAAGACTCTGCTGTCCATTTATTTTCAAACTTTTAGAATTTGTGCAGCTCAACACTACAGACCACAGAGCCAAAAGTTACTTACTAAGGATAAGGAGCAAACTCCCCCCCCCCCCCCCTTTTGTGCAGATATTAGCAATTCCTTCTAATTGGCCCTGTGGTCCACCACTACTCAAACATTGCAGGCATGACTGAGAGTTCTGCCACTCCTTTAGCAGTGTCAGCAGGTGAACTGCTCTATCTGGAAAGATGGGAGAAAATCGGCCAAGCATGCAAATCACATACCAAGGGGGAAAAATCAATTAGAGGGCCAGAGGTCCGGCTGTGAGTAGGGACACAGGCAGAGAAATTGTGCCCATCCTTGCTGTTAGCTCCTGGAGTAAATGCATTATCCCACTGAGAATGGCATCCATTCATGCCAACTGTGCAAGCTCCCAAAGTGCCCTTTTCCACCCCTCTTTTTCTCTCTAATTACTCATACATGTTTCAAATGGCTGGAAAACTGTTATGTGACTTTAATAATTTGTGTTCTAAAACATTCTCTCTCCTCCTCTGTTGAGAATCTGATACAGTAAATGTAAATTGTGGAATATATCTGTACAATATCTTTAATGCTAACACTCTTCTGTTCTTTCTCTCTGTGCAGGTACAGAATGTCCCCAACTTCAGGAGAAGCCTGAATACTGATATAGAGTACAGGTAGCAAGTTGTGGACAGAGACATTCTTCCCATAAGGCACCAGGACAATGGCTTTCCACACCAGGAGATGGAACTTTTTCACTTTTTCTTGCTGCATCATTGTCCTGTTGGTTCCCCTTGTGGCTACGAGACCACAACAGCCTTCAGCAGCGTCCAGAGTACATGAGGAATACAGTACCTTCCGAGTGGAAAATCCTGAATGGACTTTTAACCACCTTGCAGTGGACCACAGAAATGGGAATGTGTACCTTGGGGCAGTAAATCGCATCTACAAACTCTCACCTGGACTGGACATACAGGTGTCACATCAGACCGGTCCAGATGAGGATAACCGGAACTGCTACCCGCCCCGTATAGTGCAGCCTTGTAGCGAACCACTCACATTGACCAACAATGTCAATAAGATGCTGCTCATGGACTACCGCGAGAACCGGCTGCTGGCCTGTGGCAGCCTGTACCAGGGTATTTGCAAACTCCTCCGTCTGGATGATCTCTTTAAGCTTGGAGAGCCCTTCCATAAAAAAGAACACTACCTCTCTGGCGTCAATGAGAGTGGCTCCGTGTTTGGAGTCATTGTGTCTTACGGTGATGCCTCTCCTGATAGGCTGTTTGTGGCCACAGCTGTCGACGGAAGACCAGAGTACTTCCCGACGATATCCAGTCGTAAGCTCACCCGTAACTCTGAGGAGGATGGGATGTTCGCCTACGTCTTCCATGATGAATTTGTTGCCTCAATGATTAAAATCCCATCGGATACATTCACGGTGGTGCCAGACTTTGACATCTATTATGTCTATGGGTTTAGCAGTGGAAATTTTGTGTATTTTCTCACATTGCAGCCCGAAATGGGGGGAGGCCCAACGACAGGGTCATCCTCGGCCGGACGTGAACAGGTGTACACTTCCAAACTGGTGCGACTCTGTAAGGATGACACCGCATTCAACTCGTACGTTGAGGTTCCTCTTGGCTGTGTTAAGGGTGGGGTTGAGTATCGCCTCCTGCAGGCAGCCTACCTATCCAAGGCAGGTACCATCCTGGCGCGTTCGCTAGGCATAGGACCCGATGATGACATCCTTTATGCTGTGTTCTCTAAAGGACAGAAAAGGAGGCCCAAGGAATCATCTCAAGAGTCGGCTCTCTGTGTGTTCACTCTGAAAGAAATTAATGAAAGAATAAAGGACCGGCTGCAGTCGTGTTATAAAGGAGAGGGAACCCTGGATCTCGCCTGGCTCAAAGTGAAAGACATCTCATGCAGTAGTGCGGTGAGTACATTCAGCACACCCCTGCTTACCTGCCATTAGCAGAACAATAGTACTTGTGACAGTTACTATAGTAACACACTATGACTCACAATGATTGATGTGAACACTATTACATTCAGAGCTAGTCATCAAATTGTATACAAATGGAAGTTTCTGAAATGAGACCATTCAAGTTTTTACCAGAGTGTAGAGCTAATTTTGGTCAGATAAAGGCGCACATATGAGGTAGTGCCCACTAGCAATACAATATGACTTTTGATCAATTACCACTGGCTGTGCTTATAACAAGCCTTTTGACAACACAGAACTAGATATCGAAATAAAGTGACATTTTTAATGGTTCCCAGGAAACTGACTGATTTGAAAGCAAAAAGTTTGTATTTTAAACTGTGGGTGTTTGGGTTAAATTAATTGGAAATGTTATCATTTCAGTCTGCATTTTAACCCAATATTTACAGAAAGACAATGATGTTTTATCTTGCAATAGATCTGATCACTATATCTGTATAAATGCAGTTCTTGGCAACATATTTTTTTTTCTTGATTTAATTCTCAGAGCAGTGACAACATAAATGCTACCATTTTGGTTACCAACTTACGGCCGGTTCCAGACAAAATTCATTTGATCCAGTAGTTTTCCCCTCAGTTCCACAAAATAAGGTTAAAATGTTTGTCACTTGTTTAAAATGTCTCCTTTAGGCTAAAATGCTTAGTGTGGATTCTTTTTTTCTAGACCTTTTCATAAATGCAGCCAAGCTGTATAAATGTGAAACCGCCACATTCAAAGTATCACACTATTATAATAACACTTTATTGAATTCCAGCCAGGGAATAAATGAATTATTACCACACATAACGCTCAGCACCAGACCCAACAAATTCTTGCTCCTTTCAGAAACATCAGTGCCAGGTCAAACACTACAACAATAGAATAAGTTGTTTAGGCATTTACAAAAAAAGGTTCCATGGTAATAGCATGATATTCTTTTGAAATACCTTGGAGTAGAATGTAAATATCATATGAATACCATGGAATATGTCATCCTATGTCATCGCTGTTCCGTTCCACCCTTTTTATTAAAGTTGGTGAATGAGGTAACATGAGGGTTTCTGTTTGAAGGGTTTGATTTTTGGCAAGTTTTTCCTGATGTGGAGAGGATATGTGTGTGAACTGATGTGGAAGTGAAACTGACATACAGGCACTCACACACAAGAATAAATGTGAAGCAGACTGTGAGAGAGTGCTTTCGTGATAAGTGTATGGCTAGAGATGGAGGAAGAGAGGGAGTTATGTTGAGGAATGGTGCCATTTCTGCGTGCGTTGCAGTATGGCCACTGCAGCATAAATTAAAGAGAGAGCGTCACAGCGAGGAGAGAGAGATGGATTGCCTGTGTCTCCTCCTCTGGTAACTATGGCTACTAGCTCCTCATTTAAAAGCCAGACAATTGTTTGATTGGGGAAGAGAAAAAGACAAGTGAGCTCAAACACATTATATCTGAGACTGATAAATGCTCTGTTACTGTTTAAATTATCTTCTCCGAGATCTGTTAGATCTTACAAACAAATATAAACACAGAAAAATACAAACACATGCATACATAGGCTTATAAAAGACAACATGAAATTTACTTTAATAAATAGTGTCCCTGGTCTTAAGCATTATTCACAGCATGTCATTCTGAAAAACAGTTTTATTTCCATATATAAAAACTGATATACATCTCACAGAAGTGAGTACACCCCTCACATTTTTGTAAATATTTTATTATATAATTTCATGTGACAACACTGAAGAAATGACACTTTGCTACAATGTAAAGTAGTGAGTGTACAGCTTGTATTTGCTGTCCCCTCAAAATAACATACGGCCATTAATGTCTAAACCACAAAAGTGAGTACACCCCTATGTTGTCAAATGAAAAGATATAAAAATATTTACAAAAATGTGAGGGGTGTACTCACTTCTGTGAGATACTGTAGGCCAATTTCACATTTATATTACTTCTGTCATATATACTTTCTCCACCTAATAGGTTGACATGTCTGCAGTTGTAGCTAAGGATATGGGTAACCTATTATATCATAACAGAATGTACACTTTTAATGGTATTACATCCTAATGGATAAAATCAAGCCTCATCCTACATTTGCTTTCCACTGAATATTCTGTTTCATCTGGAAATATAGGGTACATTATGGAAGTTTAATGCATTGTGAATGCTGTTTCATGTTGTCTTTCACAGTAGGCAGACTACATTAGGTATAAGGCAGCTTCCAAACACCCACAGGCAGAAGGAGCATGGGCATGATTGCGCTGACTCACCTATGAATAAAAGTGCACGCTCACAGACACTCTTGTGTTTCAGTAAAACACTTACAAACACACTTATTCGAAAGCGTCCCAGGGCAAAAAAGAATGACACGTCTTTCAGGCAATTCTGTGACTGAAGTTAAACGCTCATGGGCTGTGGTATTCCTGAATCTGTGCTCAATGGGACCACATTGACAAGATAAAAAGTGGGGAATGACAGAAGTGAGAAAACAGCGCATGAACCTGCTGTCTTGAGGGGGGGGGAGATAGATGTTTCGCTAAACAGTGATTTTACAAGAATCACTGTTTGTGTTTTCAATAATGCATGGAAAAACTCAACGCTGCCGTGTTGCGAGAATATTGTACGTCATCATTTACCAAGGGCAACAAACACATAAGCTTTTCAGCACAAACCAAGAAGGAAGCAAAAAAGAAATGGAAAAAAATGATAGCTTTTTGACTCCCTGATATGAAAGTCTAATTAAGTAAGCAGAGAAGCGCAGTGAGATCAAGCAAGCCCTTCTTCATGAATGTGAAGATAACATTCTCTCAATATTCAGCCCTCTGCAAACATTACATCAACATGACATGATAGGAATGCAGGTTCGGTGAAGATATGAAAGTGATGTATATCTTAATATCCTCTCTGTGCCCTCTGCAAACGATAAGGATATTATGCTGTGAAAAATCATAGCATAAGCCTGGCTCATGCGAGATATATCTCTAGTTCTGTCCAAAAATCAGGTCTTTACTAGCAGTTATCTTCATGTATCATGTGCAGGCAGATGACATGGATGAATAGCTTTTTTATTATTTTAGATGCATATCAAAAATAATATAGAAAATATATGAAACTATGATCTAATCTGGCTGAGACTTAACTAGAATATTTGGCCATAAACTATTCTACAGCTTTAAAGAAATACTGAAATGATAAAAAAAGAGAAAATGTTGTGATAACAAATCATGAAAATTATTTTTTACAGTGTACTTAAAAAAAAAAAAAAAAAACCGTCTTTGACTCAATGCATATCACTATTTTTCCGGTGTCTTGCACCATGTGCCACATTTAAGATACTGTGTCGAGACACCTGCTTTCTGTTGCACTGTGTCTGTCTGTTTTATACATAAGGATTCATCCTGTGTGAACAGCTTTTTCTGTCATTTCACTTTTTTATATATATATTTAAAGTGTTGGCTAATGCCACATTACCATAGTTTTACTGTAGAAATAACTAGTAACTGTGGTTACCATGGTAAATGTAGTATGTGCATGTGTCAAGTGAAAGCAGAAATGTATTTGCAGAGGCAGCAGCAGAACTCTGTGCTTTGCTGACTCTTTCAAGCTCTCTGTTGCTCTTTTCTCCCATGATGTGTGTTTTTTTTCCAATTAATGAACAGATGAGCAGGCCTACTGCTCATTAGGGCAGTCAGACTGCATGAAGGGGCACTGTTAATGTCAAACATGATGTGTACACACACACACACACACACACACACACACACACACACACACACACACACACACACACACACACACACACACACACACACACACACACACACACACACACACACACACACACACACACACACACACACACACACACACACACACACACACACACACACAAAAGAAAGGGTGTACATTTCACTATGTGAGACAGACTAGCCATCTTCATCAGTTCATTAAACCAGATGTAGACTAAATCTTTCTAGATGGCAGTAATGAAGTCATCTCTCACACACGTACACATAGGCGTGGCATGTCACACACAATGGTCATGCTGTCACCCTCATTAAGAACCGATTGTCTCTTTGAAATATATTCGCCACTACATGTGACATGAACTCTTAATTATGTCGTATGACCAGATGCAGTAGTGCCTTCTTTCTATTTTCTTATACTTTTGTTAATTGTGATTTATATATTCAAAACCACATTTATTTATTTATTTTTTAATTTTATTATTTATAATTGTGTGTGTGTGTGTGTGTGTGTGTGTGTGTGTGTGTATATGTATGTATAATTAATTAATTTGCTCCATACAGGTATGTGTTCATGAGATTTGAAGTCAGACCCATGTTCTCTTAATCCCAAGTCCAGGGTTCGATAAGTCATGCTCACAGCTTTACTCCCACAGGGTTACAACTGGCAGCTGTGTGCTGCTATTTAAAGATCAGACACACCAAAGGGGAATCCAAATGCAGAGGCAGAGATCTGAAGCTCGCTCAAGACTACTGTAGCTTTGGTTGTGCCAAACATCTCTCAGAGTTCCCAAGTGCCTTTGGGCCCAGACAGATGAGTGTTCAAACCTGAACAACAAAAGGCATTCTGATGTTTGTGTTTATTTTTTTGTTTTTAAAGTGTATGGGATTGATCTGTGATTGACTGGAACTTCACTGCCTGTCATGCTTTTTTTAAAACCAAAAACAAGTTAACAATATTGTTCCATTTTTGTGAGTCCAAATATTTCCATGTTTATTTACAAGGAAAATGCTGGATATTCTTAGATATTCATATTCATTGTCTTGTCCCATTTTGCATCAGGTGTGTAATGTATTGTACGTTCCTGTTAATACTGATATTTTATATTTTTTGCCAATAACAAATCCTTGTAAGGGAGAAAATAATTCTGAAGCACTTGATGCAAATGTGCATGACAGTATCACATAATGAATGTATAATCGTATCAGTGTGGAAGTTGTGGTGTCTATAGATCATTCTGTGTTGACATCTGACCTATAAAAAAAAAATCTGCCAGCACCCCATGTTCCCCTATGTCAGCAGAAAAATATTGTGAGAAAATGAGTCTGGCACAGTAAATTCACCCCTCTCGTCTCCTGGAGTGATGTATTCAAGCAAACAAGGGCATACCACACGCTAATAGGGTCTTTTTTCATTAATTTATGCGTTTTTCTCAACCCCTGCTCGGATATAGAGACATTGCGGTCAGAGAGATAAGAACATTTTAAATTAAGATTGGTCTCATTATTATTCATAATCATCTCAATTATAAGTCATTAAAATCAGGCTATAGGCTGTTCCCTTACAGCTGTCAGTCTCTCTGCATGCTCATTACATATTATTGCCAAATAATTAGCGCTTTTCACTCTCCTAGACGGACCAGTTTTTTCAGACTTAATACTATCGAAGTGGCTGTCAGTTCTCATTAGTTTCCATCTGCTAGTCATACTTATTTTTTTCCATTAAAGGTGCACTTAGTAATTACTATGTTGCGTTGATGTGGCAGTCATGTTGGACTTATACTGATGTGCAGAATTATGCAAAGCAAATGTTTAGAAATACTAATTTTAAGCAAAATAGCAAAAATATGCTCTTCACAGTCAGCTGTGATTCATTTATTTATTTAATGAGTGAAATAATAAAATTGCTTTTATTAAGCTACTGATATGACTGAGGTCTTGCTACTATGTTGTAAATTACTTTAAACATTTTGTTTAAAGTCCCCCTGTAGTCAGTAATTGTATCCCTTAAAACGCGTCTTTGATCACCAAAATTACATATTTAAATGTTTCTTTCCTTGAAAAAAAAAAAAAAAAAATTCACGTCTTAAAATAGCTTGAATGTAACTCTGCACCCTTACCTCATTTAGTATACACAGTGCTATGAATATGCAAATTAGCCCCAACTCCACTCACTCACACCAGTTTAGAGATCCACTAGTTGATGTGATTGGTTACAAGGTAGTTTGTGACGTCAGAAAGAACAGGGATTTCAGTCCGTGTTTTTTCACTGCAGTCTTGAGAAAATACTCAACAATGGTGTTGGGTTATGAATTTGCACATGGTTTGTCTTAAAGCAGATTAAAAACATCACATAGAAACAACATTAAAAACTTGATTTTCACCACAGGGAGACTTTAAAAGTATTGTAGATGCGGTCACATTTATCATTGCTTATATTTTATGGCTAAATCCAGTCATTTCAGTAGGAATCTGCACAATTGAGAATTTGGTGCAAAGGCAAAACATTTTCCCATGCAGATTTTGCTTTGGGTTAAAAAATTTTAACGCAAATTCACCACATTGACCGACAGAATGCTGGTTCTGTCACAGAAGTGACTTCTGTGTTTCATGCATCACTACGTTATTGTCCATGGACATTTTTTGCCAGCAAAATTTCGACAATGTGACCATGTATTTTTCATGTATAAAACGTTTTAAATTAAGGTAAAATTAATGAGTGCACCTCTAAATTGGACAACATGCTGGTTTATCAGTATAAAATATGTACTATAGTCCTCCTGAGATGTCTTGATTTTTCATTAACATTGCTCCAGTTCCTCGCCAAGTTTCTCTTTGGAGAAGCTTTCTGGGAGAACCACTTTATGGGATAGTGTGACATGGTTTTAATTAGTCGCTTGCACTGTGCGCACTGCATTTCCATTCATTAAAGTCGATCTCCAGGTTTATTGGCCTCAGTAATTACATCTCCCATCGTAACTACTGCAGCAAAGGTCATAATCCATCATAAGATCGTTATCTCCTAATCAGCCTAAACTCACTTTACGTGTAGATTTGAAAAGGTTATGTGCTCTGACACTGGTTGGATATTTCTTGAGCGGTACAACAATTTCGTCTTTCCTTTCCAGCATTCTTTGGAGCGGTCGTAAATCTTATGTTGTGCCACACATACATGTACACCCATGTTGACAAGAGTGCGTACACAAGCACATGTACAAACACATTCAAGCGGCGAACCGTGTTGCTTCTGACAGTTGAGATCTTGCAAAAACATAATTTGCATTATAAACCCACCTTTAGCCTTAAATGCATGAATTTTTCACATCCACCCAACACACAACCTCAAAAATTGGCTTAAGAGCACACAAATGCAAACCCAAAACTTCTAGTGTAGTTTCTTCACAAATGCTGACATTTCACATCCCAAGGGTTTCATTGATCCACAAAGGGTGATGTATGCAGTGACATCACTGACAGCTGCTGCATGTGCTTTTATCGTTGAGCTTTACTCTGTCAAATCAAACAAATGACTTTTTCTGATTGGTGTCCTGAGCTTTGTGTAAATGTTGTAACGGCAGCAATCTGAATGTTGTTATTTACCTCCAGTAGGTATAGCAGATTATTTTTAATATCTATGTTTAATGATGCTCGAAGAGATGTAGAGCAGATGTAAGAAGGATTTACAACTCACCGGCTTTTTAGATACCATCATGGGTCTGTGTTTAGATGTTGGACTCTACTGTATATATTTCTGTCAGCGTAGTGGCATAAGATGGGATTTTTGGGGTTTGATTTGTATCAGTAACACTCATTTTAATATATTTTGACAATTTCTTTGAAGCTCTTCCGTTCAATTGGAAATGGTGATATTGCCCAGAAAAGGCCAATGTTGGATCTAATAATACTGACAAAGTGCTTTCAAATGGAGGTCTCGGAAGCTTGCAGAATCTCTTTCTTACTGAAGGGGTTCACAGTCATTAAGTCATTAAATGTCATTACGTGTAGACAGTTGTGCGATATTCATCACTCACATCTTTTCATTCTCCCTTAGCGGAGTTCTTTGGTAAATTCAGCACTAGGTAGAGGCCACAGTAGGATGGAAACAGAGATGATGAGGCCTTTAATTCAGAAGAAGCAGTGTGGAAGACAAGAGAGGAAGGATGGAGCATAGGAATGGGTGATGATGAGTTAGCGAGGCATTCAGCAACGATTGGTGATTAGTTTTAATTTTTTAAATATTTATTTATTTGAGATTTTGATATTTAATTTATTTGATGTTTTTTTTTTGTAGATTTATTGATTTTGATATTTAACATTTTTATGTACTGGTGCTTTACAATTCTCAACTTAAAATTCATCCCTGTTGGCTCCTGTAATGTCTCATCTTCTGTTTTTTTAGTGTCTCACTAGTGGTGCATTTTTAATATAACATTATAATGCACAGTATGAAAATGTACATTCTTTTTGAGATTTGCTAAAGATTACATAACTGTGTTTTAAATAATTAGTGCTTTTAAAGATTGAGTAGGGATAAACGAGCATGTGAAAATTAATTATCCGATATCTATCGACAAAATCTATTATCCGGATAGAGCAATATATCATGCCTCCCTACTTGTCAAGTTAAAAATAATTTTTTTTAAATGCTTCCCAAGGCCTCTGATCCTTCAGTTTGTGCTGCATCTAGCTGCACTGTAAACCTGAATAAGTTGGCAAAACTCAAAAAATCTGAGGCAATCAGTTGCCTAAATTTTTAAGTTTAGAAATTCAGAACAAGCAGAACTGGCAGATTTTTATTTTGCACACTAATTCATACATTTAACTTAAAATTATCATGTAACCTCAATGTAAACATTTTTATTAGTGTAAACTTAGCTAGCTACAAAAAGCTAATTCAGAAAATTTGCTAATTTGCTAACTTGTTAACAATAGCATGGTATGACACTTGCTGAATGAGTACAGCAATATAAAGCATTTAACATACTTGCTCTCAAACCAAGCTGCATGCACTACTTGTCACCATGATGGTAACTCTCCAAAAACCCACATTAACAGAAACTCTTCTAAATTAGCTTAACAAAACATTAATCACTACTAAATCTCCCACTTAACATTAATCTTGCACAAAAAAACATTATATAACACTTAATTTTAACATTTACTCTCCCTTTTGAGTGCCATGGGCAAAGCATGCTGGGAAATAGAAATCCCAGCCCGGTTTAAATTAAACTTAAGTTAATTAAAAGAAATAAGTTAATAAAACTCAAAAAAATGAAACAGTTCAGTTTACTTCAAATATATCAGTTCTGTAAACTTGAAAGAAAAAGAAAGTGCTAAATGTTCATAAAAGTTCCTTTGACTGAACTAATTTGTTTGTCCTACTCAAACCAATTAATTATTTCGAGCGTTGGGGTTTACAGTGTGTTTTTGAACACAAGCTGTTTTAAACAAACCTGAAATCAGTCTAATTATAAAGGGCTTCTGTTAGACCGATTAGTCAACTAGTAGTTTAGACAACCCTCGGAGTAGTCGAATTTGCAGATATGCAATTTTGCGCATCTCTAGAGTGCCATTATGCTCTTCTCCGGAAAGGTTCTTTTCTGTGGAGAGCTTGCGTGATTGTCCATTAGTTGTTCAACCCTGATAGAAACTATTAAGACAGACCGAGTGGAGAATGCACCTAATCAAAATGCATAACGGACATAAAAAACAACCTCTTAAATGCTGCAGAATTGTGAGAGCACAAGGATTGCCATGCTCAGAGCTGATTGAGTGTTGATATAATTACGTCGAACATGGAGCTAAAATTTGTGGGAAATAATGTCTTTGTTGCTAACAACAATCCCTGCGTGAGATATTACTTGAGCATGAAAAGGAAAGACTCTGAAAGGGTAATTATATGACTGTGCAGAATTAGCTCTTGAAGAGCCGATTCATCATCTGAATGATGTACACTCGCAGCACTGATCAGGGTTTATTTGCATAAACTCTGCATTTTGATCAAACTGTGATCTATTAATAGCACATTAAAATGTTTTGTGCCATCTCAGCTAACAGTGAGGACTACAAAAGCTGTTTTTGAACTGAAAAGTGTGTAGTTCATGCTCTAGACCTGCATCCATGGTTCCTTTTACTTCTTGTGCCAGATGCTCTAAGGACCTAGAAAAAAGCTTCTGAAAAAAAGCTTGGATTTCACTTGTTGTCTTTCTACCCAGGGACACATAGAGACGCCGGCGCAAGGAAAGAGAGCTGCCTTTGTGTTGGTGGACGTAGCCAGGCAGCGAGTGGTCCGAATGACCTGATTCTGCTTCCCTCTCGCTGGAACCATTTCAAATGAAAAACGGCGCCTGCGCCGATCCAGAAGCTTTTAGTTGCGCTCGTCAAACCATTCCCTCCTCCTTCCCCCCCACCTCCTCCTTTACACCTTCAGACACGCAGCATGAAATTGCCAATAATGCGGCAGCTTGTTCGAGCGCTCCACACCGAGAGCGAGTGAGGCAGTCGTAGACGGAAGGGAAGCATTAAAGATGGAGAAATGGAGAAGTAGAAGAGGTTGATGGGCAGCAGAGAGGGCGCCCCCTCTCGCACATGGGGCGTCGAAAAGATGTTATTTGCGTCGGGATGGGGAGCGAGGAAATGTCATGTTTATGTGGCTAGGTAATGAAAACGTGTCTGCTTCCTGAAAGGTTGACAGACAGGAAGCCTATTTCATTAGATTGCAGCACATAGGGTCTGATTGGCATGTTGTTCACCTTGCCAGAAATACCATGGCATATGCCAATGAGAAGACGACAAGACACATGCTCCATCCCCCCTGTCTGTGTCACAGGCATATGCGCCCTGCCACACAAGGCCTGGGCCTTCTGATAAAATATCCGCAATGCCAAAAGGCATTAGTCTGTGTCACTATGACTGTCATTGTGTTTATTCTTAGCACTGTTTTCTTTTCATTTCTAACCTAAGAGGTGGCAAGTCTTTGTAGCTATTGCTACCAGTCTGCTGTGTTTGGGCTTTACACATTTTGACCCGTGTAAGCAGGATCAAGGCCGTGATTGCGGTCGAGTTTTTTTATTTTATTTGCACGTGTAAGCAGGTGCCCACATAGAAGCAGATTGCTGCTGCCTCAACAACCCGTGATGATTCATGGCCCCCGATATGGACAGGAGACATCTGCAGAAAGACTAACACTGCAGAAAACAGATCTTTCATGTAGCTGTGGCTTTCTAACAAGAGCCGTGCGCTAGAAATGAGCACCATTACTCTAGGCTGGCATAAGCGAGCCGAGCGGCACGCAGGCTTTGGCTGACAGCAGAACATTTCTAAAGGTCAGACATCTGCAAAGAGAGAGAGTAAAAAAACATATACGACGCTGAACATTTCCCTGTTCTCTCTCTCTCAACTCCCTTCTTCATTTCTCTATTTATTCTTCATTCCGGCTTGTATTGAGTGAACTGAGAATTGAGTGCGGTGTTCGATATCGATTCGGCCGATCACTCATAAACCGCCATTTTAGAGAGACAGCCCCTGTCTTCCATTTGCTTAATGAAGGGTCTTGTATCTCCTGACCGCTGACAAATAGACATTTTCTATATTGCATGTAAAGACCCATCCAGTCACTTGATTGATCGGGTCTCTCCGAGGTTGGTCCGATCTGCTGCTACACTACAGATTTGTCCCCTGGCCTGCAATGGATTTTTAAATATCATTAGCCGGGGGCTGTTGTTATTAATATAAACACCGCTTCAGATATAATTGAACTCTCATCAAGGGAGTATGTACATTATTTCAGTTCATACACAAAGAGTCTTATTGAGTAATAATGTACATCTAGATGATTCCTTTCCCAACCTGGGCATCACTCAGGATTGCCCTTCGCCCACTTTGTCACTTGGGACTGTGCTGTGAGTTGGTGCCTGGGGGCAAAACACAGCTCAAGCTGTCTCTTGTTTCATGTTCTGACTGAGAGAATATGCCATTAAAAACTGAAATATTAATGCTAACAAAACAGTTTGAGGCACCTGTTATGCTGCTTCCCAATGATGGATAATTGTGGGCCATGCTTTTAGAACAAAATTAGACCTTTTAAAGTGCCTGACATCATGTAGGTCAAACTTTTGTACAAGATGACACAAACACCCAAACAATGGGAGTTTTTTGTAATGTATGTGTCTATATGAGATATTGAAGTTTTCAGGTTTTTATGTGGTTTTTCATGTCAAAATAGGTTTATTTATCTCTCTCTCTATTTCTCTCTTTCTCTTTATCTCGATAATTAAATCAAATAATAGCTATAATTCATTCTTCAAATAAATGTAATCTTAAACACTACTTTATCTCTGTGTCTAATTCAAAGTGGGCAGAATGCTACATCTAACGAGCCGTAACTGATGAAAATAACCATCATTTTTATCCTTTTAGTGAAATATTGTGCTGCAAACATTAATAACAGCTTTAAGTTGTCAATGCTGGCATATGACCATGGTATAAGCGAGATAATCAATGGCTAGCTTTGCATTAAACGATTTTAATCTGATAGTTATAGAGTCTAAAATCGTTAAATGTGCAGCTAGCCATGGATTATCCCTTACATATATGTATTAAGAATAAACACATTTGGTCTTTTTTTCAAACCCACTTTTTTCCTTATTGTTGCGTAATATGTTTACAGAAAATATATTGCTTGTTTTTTCTTTTTAATATATATGTATTTACATTGATTTATTTTTAATATATATATATATATATATATATATATATATATATATATATATATTAAAAATAAATCAATCATAAATAAATCAATTCAATCAAATCAATCAAAAATAAATCAATTTGGATAATATAAAAAATCAGTTTAAATTAACATTCAAACTTTTTTCTCAGCAGGCCTTATCAGAGCCTGAGGAGACACTCATGAATGAATTAAAGGCCGTGAGCATATCATATTTGGCAGCGCTTGAGAAGTGTTATGGTTTCATGCCCTCAATGAGTCAAAGCCCTGGGCATCATTAATCATGCTTTCGATTTGTTTGACATTTTATCCTGAGGTCTGTGCAGCTGTTTCAATGGATGCTGTTGTTTCCAAAGCCCTCTCAGCAGACTGAAATATGGAAGCATTACCAAATTATTATTTCTATATCAGAAGCTGTAAATCACTCCATTCTGGCTGACACTGGCAACTTTCCCAGCCATATGTTACATGTCACACAAAGTCACGCGGCATCTGAAAAGCCATATTTGAAAGATGTTTTTTAAGATGCTTTTCCACCTGAAATGATAAATGCACTTGGTCTTATATCAGATAAACCTCACAACCCATTTTAGATATGACTGGCTGAATTGATGTTAAATAGTGACAATGATGAATCTGCTGTGAAGCTGCCTCGCAAATGGTCCAGTATGTTGTGACAAACATATATGCTTTTTCTCCCACATTTGTAGTGTTTTCTACATCCTTGCTAATGATAATAGGCCATTGTTTCTTCATCACACTGCTCTAAACTAAAATGAGTCAATAAGTTAATTTAGTATGGTCGACTAGTTATTTTAAAATTATTTTTAGAGGCGGATAGTGATTTAGCTTGCACACTACTCTAATAAGTTGAATTAAACATTCTTTGTCCTCCTTTCTAGCTTCTTACCATCGATGACAACTTCTGTGGTCTGGATATGAACGCCCCACTTGGCGTCTCAGAGATGGTACGCGGAATTCCACTCTTCTCCGAATCCAATGACAAAATGACATCCGTTATCGCCTACGTGTACAAGAACCACTCTTTGGCTTTTGTGGGGACCAAAGGGGGTCGTCTGAAAAAGGTAGGACTTTTGTTTCTTTTGCAGGAGCGTGAGAAACCAAGGACTTGACTGATCCAACGATTGTATCATTGTTGTAAGCTTCAGATATGGAGCAAGTCTTGGTCTTGTGTAGTAATTGCTGACAGTGGGCATTTTATGACACATGAGAAGATCAGAGTGTGGTCAACTACATCCGTTCTGTAAGAACGTTAGATGCAGTGAGTTTTGCAAACATGTTCGGCAATCTTCTGCTGTTGTGTCTGACGTGTGTAGAGAGGAATGGTTGGTAAGCGGCGCAATGAAAGGCAGGCAGAGAGGGCCATGGGAATCCCTGCACAGGCAGAGGCTGTCGGGGGTAATTGGATGATGCGGTGCAGGGGCTTTCGGCCCGGTACCCTCTTCTCTGACTGTGCCTCAGAGGAGCCGTGTCTGAGACGAATCCAAGGGCCAGCCAGACACTGCACAGAGCAGAAAATAACATTAAAAGAGAGAAAGAGAGAGAGAACGACAGCAAAAGAAGGGTAAGACAGACCGAGAGGAAGAGAGAGAATGAGAGTATCATTTTTCTCTTTTTCTCAAGTGCTAAACCTCCAGGGTATTGATGTTACAGACGGGCAAATCTTTGCCAAAAGGCAGGATTCCAATTCGACGCATTCTTGTTATTGTGTTGGTGTGTTTTGTAGTTGGGTCTGGCTGTGGATGAAAATCCGTGGCATAACAGACTAGTCCTTTCCCCCCGAAAAATCATCCCTGCAGAAGAAAGGAGAAGAGCTGTTTTGGTGCTGTAAGCAATGTTAGTTGTTCTGGAACTTATGCCAGAACACACCAAGAACATTAAATATACCAATAACTATATTAGCTTCCACGCCAAGGCACGATAACATTCGCTTTATTATAAGCATGTGCTGCAGTTATGCTGTCTGCCACTTTAAATGCTTGAGCTCTTTAAAGTCTGGTGGATTCCGATTGGCTGTCAATCAGTACGTTTACACGGACAACAATATTCTGATATTAACACGATTAAGACAATACTCTGATTAAGAAATTAGCCAGATTAAGGTAATCAAAAAAATTGCAGTTTACATGGTAAAGTCATACTCGAAGTAAACACAAATTGAATTAAGACAAGTTGAGTATTCCTATTTTAGTCACATTATCGAAGTGCATTATAGACATGTACACACCTAAAATCACACTATTAAGGTTGTGTGGGAGGACATAACGCACATGCACACGGCAGTAGTCAACTGTTTGACGGCAAACAAGAGAGCATAACTTCAAGCAAGAAGGCATAAATCAAATTCCTCTCATCTCATCTCTCATCCAGTACCTCAGAGTTTGTCGCAGTGGCATGAATGAAATGTTGCCGAATGAAAGTACAGAGAACTCCTGTTGCTGGAGAATTTGTATCCGCCGTCGTCTATTTGCACATATAGCATGACAAATAATTAACTGCACTTAAAGCTTTCATAAAATTAAAAATTAAACATCCAAAACGGTATATGGTACCATAACGAAGACGAACTGTATGTTGATACTTGAAATTCTAGAGGGAGTGTCGGACGGTGTGGCATGGGAATGTAATGACGTTTGCCATTAAGTGATCTATGTTCAACATGTAAAACGGGAACATGAAGAGAATATTCTAAAAGCAACTCATGTAAACACCTTAATCAGAATATTGTCTTATTCAGAATAAGGTCAATAATTAGATTATTGCTCTCCATGTAAACATAGTCAATGTTTTTATTATTCATTAGCTGGAAAAGATCGTTCTGAAAATGATTCCAATGATATTGTTCCTCTGTGTAATTATCATTATAGTTGTGGTGTGGACTTCCCTATTCTCATTAAATTAGAACGATTATTAAAACTTTATGGTTATTGTTAGTTAGCATCCTTGGTGTGAATGGGCTTTTAGCCACTTAATTACACTCCTTTTTTCAATCTCCACCCTCAAATATACCGTTGAGACTGTTATAATTATAGAGATGGAGCACTCATACTTCAAGACAACTAACTCTGTGATATCTTGCAGGTAATAAGGATGTTTTCTGTGTGACATTCCATTAAAAAAATGACTGACTTGTTTTGTTAGAGACTAAGATTGACGAAATGACAGACACCAAATTGCAGATACGAACAAGCCAAACAAATCTCCAAGGAACAGACAGACAACACAGTGACTTTCTCTTTCAGGCAGACGGACAAACATAACCATGCACACACACACAAACACACAGAAACCTTTTAGTTGCCATTTCGATGATTGCAGATCTCTGCGGGAAAACAGCCGATGATGTCACTGTTGCCTTTTAGACAAAACAAGAAAATAGTCCTCGCTGGCAGTCATTAATCATTGAAAATGAGTTTATTACCGTCCCTTTTGCATGGTGATTTATAGTCCGCCAGCACGTCACACTCAGTAAATTGTTTACTAGCTGAAGACGAACTCATCATGAAAAGTAAATATTATCTGGAGCGACTTTGGTCGTTTATGTGAGAGTTGTATGGGAGGCTCGGGAAAAAAGCCCATGAAATCAAAATGAGATGTTTTCTTCTTTGTGTTTCTGTGATTTTGGTTCATTTTCATTTAATGCAGTTTTTTTTTTTTTTTTTTTATGAATGTAAATGTTGGTATTAGGATTACTTAGGTTGAACATGACAGCAGAATCTCCACCAGGTATTTTAAATTTGAACAGGATAATCCAAGGCTTACAGCATTCAGCTTGGCTGTGGTTTTCCAACTGTAGTTAGCGTTGTCTGTATGATTGACTCCAAGAGGAGGTGCAATGGCAGAATGTTCTGTGTCTCACCATGTTAAAAGACAGAGCTGTAGCCAAACCCCAGAGAGAAGCAGTAAACAACTTCTAAACCCTCCAGAGAATATCACACAGACACGTTTTTATAATGTGCGCACACACTCGGCCGTCAGCATAAAAAGCACAGAGCCGAAAACACGAAACTGCTGTGTTTGCTACAGCAGTTGTTCAGCACCCCTGGCACTGCGGCGGACCCCCAGACCAGATGTGGTTTTGGGACTTTGGAACCTCTTTGTCCCCTCTTGCTCCCTTGTTCTTCATTCATCCACCCATCTATCCATTCCTCTCTCCTTATGTCTCTTTTTTCACAAATTTGTATGAAATTTTGTATGCACTTTTCTTTCATCTAGTGCAACAAAATAAAGGAATTTATGCTTTATATTTATTTAATTTATAATATATTTTATATTATAAAAATAAATTATAAAATATTAGTATTTAAAGTGCCAATTTTCAACCCGCTTTTACAATGTCGGTAGTATATGTAAATGAACAATGTTTACTCATTCTCCATGTTACCTGGGCAGAGAAATTCATGTTTATTTGTCAGAAAAAGTCTGTCGGATGATGCAAAAGACTTTTGACATCCAGTTTGAAATGTTGATTTCAAGATTTTCAGATTTTCCATTGTGGCATTCTCTCCATTTTTACCATTCTTTGCCTTTAAGCACTGCCTAAAATGCGCTGGACCCTTCACTGGAAACCACAAGTAACTCACTTCCGCTAAACGTAAATTCTTGCACCAGGGAACAATACAAGTCGACACCATTCTGATTAAAAGTTTGCTACAAAGTATTTCCTAGTAAAGCAAGGCAGTATTTGATTCTGGTAAAGCGTATCCATAGCAGACTGGTGGAAGTGGCTTTGGATGGCAGTGTGCCCAGTGCATTATGGGTATTGAAGTTTTCCTACGTATTTGGCAAAAGGGAAGACAGAAGCCTTTTTTCTTTGTTTTCTTTTGTCAGGTAGCACTGATTTCAACCATTTTTTCACTTTTCTACTGCATAGGCAGACCAGTTTTATTGAAAGCCCATTTTGCCAGCAGTGAAGTACCCCTTTAATTACAAAAATATATATATATATATATATATATATATATATATATATATATATATATATATATATATATATATATATATATATATTATAATTATATTATAATATATTATAATATTATATATATTATGCTTATCCTTTTCTTTGTCATTCATTTTGTTGCTCTAGTACTACAAACTTCACTGTGTTAGTCAGGAAGTTGAAGTTAGCCAACATGTTTATTTTATTCTGCAAAAAAATCATATAACAGAATCCAAATTCTTAAGATCATGCAAGGAGGATATGAAGGCAAAATCAATAATATGATTTTACATGTTGGCTTAAATCTCTCCGATCTCTTTAGTTCCCTGTAGTAGGCATCTACATTATCCTTTCAAAAACCCATCATGATGCCTTTCAGAGTTTATGTATAATAAATAGGCCATATGGCCAAGGCCTCAATCCTCTCCTTTGGCCAGTAGCTATGTCAAAAAGGGTGAAATTAAACCTATTAATTGCGGTCAGCGAATCTGTTTTGAGCCAAGGGTAAAGTTGACGGTCTTTTAATCCTTTCGCGTGAAGCATTCGTGGCAGCCCGTTTCACTGGCGGGGTACACGCAGACCAGGAGGGCTGGATAAGCCCCCCCGCCAAGGTGATAATGCATCCGGTAGGCCTGCTCGCCGCTGAGAGAACCTCAGCCACTCACTCAATACAATGAGCAGCTAACCTTGAAGCAGACCTGGCATAGGAAGCCTGGCTGACAGCGCCCTGTGTGAAGGACAGAGGGGAAAGTGTGTGCTTGTGTGTAGATGGGTCGAAGTGTGTGTGTTATCTGATGAGGTTCTGTGCATTTAGCCATGAGGTATGCACTGAAGTGAATTCTTCGGCCCTTGGAGATGCCACTAAAGAGATGCACAGTTCAAAGGGCGCGATTCAGACACTGTAAAATTGTTCAGACCGTGGAGACAGGTTGTTTCAGGATGACGGCTCCGATTGCCGGTTGTCGATGGTGATGGCTGGTGGAAAAGGCTTCAATTTGTCTATGAATGGTAGAAGGTGTTGGGGAAAAGGTCACGTTATTCTTTAGATGTGACTGCCTGTATTCCAGTCCTTCCTGTTTTACTGATTTGTGAGCATGCACATGGGTGAATCTATGGAAGCTTGTTTCCGACCATTGAAATAAAAAATACAAAAGGTAATTGCGACTTTTTATCTCACAATTCAGAATTGTGGGATATAAACGCACAATTGCGAGTTATAAAGTCAGAATTGCGTGATATAATGACAGAATTGCGAGATATAAAGTCAGAATTGTGAGATAAAAAGTCGCAATTACCTTTTTTTTAATTTAGTGGCGGAAACAAGCTTCCATACAAATCAACTATGTACATTAGTGTATTAGGGATGTGTCAGTCTATGTTAGAATGAGTGAATGCATAAATGAATAAACTATTAAACAAATAAACAAATAAATAGCAAATTAATATTATTATTATAATTTTTTTTTATTATTGAATATGCATTTATGAATGTATAAAATATGTAAATATAAATTGTCTGTTGTTGGATGACTAGTCAACTAGTTTACCACTGTGACCCATCCCTACTTTGTGTGGGTTGGCGCGCCTTCGTGGATGTGTGTGTTTGTTTGGACGCTCACCACAAATGTAGATTATTGAAATGATGTGAGAGAGCTGGAGCCACTGGAGCAGAGGATTAAGTGTTGAAAATTAATGATGAAATATGCTGCAGGACAGCGTGCTTTAGATGCAGGGGAAACTGAGTGCGTGTGTGTCTGAGTGCACATGTGAATATGGGCATGTTGAGCGTGTGTGTGTGTGTGTGTGTGTGTGTCCGTGTATACAACAGTTTTATCACTCTCTCTGCAGCTGCTTATGCCAAACCCCAGAGGAAAACACAGTGGTTTCGAGTCGGGCCTTTCTGCAGAGAAACAGAGCAGCCCTATAGAGAAACACCCAGTGTGAAAGTACACAACTCATTTGTAAGAGACACTTCAATATGTGTGTGTCCTGAATATGTCTGTGATGACAGCAAAACTTAGGCCTCTTCCTGTGCTTATGAATCTATGGGAGGGTTGCCATGGCAGCCAGGCTGCTCTCTCTCTCTCTCTCTCCCCTGCCATGTGTTGTGGCATGTTGCAGTAGCTTCACTTATCGAAGAGAAAAGAACCATTTCCTGTCGTGTGACAACAACCCAATCTAATGATTGAGCACTATATATATATATATATATATATGTCTACTTTGCACCAACTTATCACATTCATACGATCATAGAAAAATTTATTTTGGGGTGTTTGGTAAAGCAAGCATCACTGTTATATTCAGTAAATGTAAAAATATAGTTCAAAAAATATAAAAAATATATCTCAAAATAGTTGTCCTATAATAGTGGTTTCAGTATCCACACTATAACGTGTTGATAAAGCCCTTCCTGTCTGTCTTGTTGCCTCTATCTCTCTCTTTGTGTGTGTCTGTTTCAGTTTTAATGACTTGTTTGTGCAGTTTTCGAGGCAAGTTTAGCTGCAGTTGGTCTGTTCTGAGGCAGAGCTGGAAACCTTTTGCTGCGGTTGTTTTGTGGGCAAATGAGAAGTGAGGCGCAATAATGACCTGGGAGCGGTCTGAGATCCACACTGGCGACAACATGCTGGCCTGTTAGTGTATCTGGGGTCAGACTTACATGCGCACACACATACCAACCTCCTCTACTGGGCTTGTTATTCACCTGCAGCCTCAGAAAAGAAGGGAGGGCACATGGGGAATGAAGCTAAATAGGAGGATGCAGGCTCACCTTTTCATTCTGTGAAACAACAGTCAGTGACTTCACAGAAAGCCTTTCCAAACCTTTCATGGCATCATAACGCCATGTCTAATGATCTAGACCAAATTCAAGTGAATTTTAGAGATGAGCAAATTAATATTTAATTACTGCAGTGCTTATTTCCCTCTAAAAATGCTATTGAAAAGTGATGTTTATATAAATCGAATTCACTTTCAACCACTCTGTCGAATGTCATTTTTTTTCTCAAATTAACTGCTGAAATGCACAGGATTGTGGGCTTTCTTGATCTTCTATATATAATTTTACATCTAAATAGCTTCATGCGTTAATTTATATAAACAACTTTATCATCCTCATGAGTGCTGAAAAAAGTATGTATGCTACCGCTCAAAAAGTTTGGGATCGGTAATGCTTTTGAAAGGAGTCTCTTATGCTCACCAAAGCTGTATTTATCTGATCCAAAATACAGTAAAAACTGTAATACTGTTTTCTATTTTAATATTTCAGAATGTAATTTATTCCTGCAGATTAAAATTTTCAGCAGCCATTACTTCAGTGTTACATGTTTTGTAACATTATAAATGTTTACTGTACTTTTAATGCAACCTTGCTAAATAAATACTTTTAATGCATCCTTGCTAAATAAAAGTATTCATTTCTTAAAAAATTTACCATAATTGACCATAAACTTTTGAACGGTAGCTTATGCCACCTCAAACTTGCAATACATCAGCATTCACATCCATGTTTGTGTATCTGTGTAGAGTATGATCTTGTCATAAGGATGTGTATTAGATTTGTATCAGTGAGAGGAAGGTTTGAGCTACTGTACTGCATGAACACATTGGGTCCAAAAATAGCCATGACATGTCATGCATTTGATATGTCTATTTTTAGTGGAGCTTTGTTTGGTCTACCTCTCCTCTGTGTCCTCTATAATTAATAAGGCCCGTTTGCAGCTCAGCAGGGTGACAGAGCACATGGTTTCTTCTGTTACATCACTGATTACACACAGTGTAGATGGAGCAGAGCATCATGGGACTTGTAGTCATTGTATTATTCAGTGTGCTTGCCTTTATTATTAATACTAATAAATTAAAATGGTTTTCTGTCTTGTAACTACAAATAATTCACGCTCAAGCCTTCTGTTGTTGGGATTTTGGGTGCAACAAAGACATTTTCTCTGACCGTTTTAAATTCGGCATATATTAGCCACATTTCCACGTTTGTGAAATTCTTGGATATTTTCTGAAAGTGAGAAATCAAAGCTGACAGAGACACCAAAAGAGCGAAAAAGAGAGAGAGGGAAAGAGAGTATTCTTGACTATGCTCATTCATGAGGAGGGTTATTCATCCCGAGGTGAAGCGAATGCCAGAGCTCTGTAATCATACTGCAGTAATGGAGGATACGGGCTTCGCTCTACCATTCAGCGCCAGTTTAAGATATGCGGGGCTTAGATTACCATGTCTATTTTAGCTGGGCTGCATAGTGTCTGTGGAAAGGGTTATTTTTTTGCATTTTGTGTGTGAAAAACAGGCATTGTGGGATGTGTGGATAAGGTTGCATTGAAACTGTAGCTTAACTTTAGTAGTTTACTAGTTTACTAGTAGTTTACTTCACCAGAGGTTCTCAACTGGTTTTGTTTCAGAAAAAAAAAAAAAAAAATGTAAAACTAAATAGAAATAAAAACTAAATTTATACTATGTTAAAATATATAAATTAATTGTAGCTTATTAGTTATGGCTTATTATAAAAAAGTAAACACTGTGAATTAAATACTAAATTTAGACTAATACAATTAATAAAACTTAAGGAAAATGTATAGATGTAATCATGGTGATTTTTGCATTTAGCTTAATATTTTGCTGTGAAACAAGCTCAGATGAGTCGGTCATTGATTTATTTAGACGTGTTTGATTATTGCCTTTCCCACTATTGCATGCTACACTACTACTTCTTGGAAAAAAGTATTAAAGGGAAAGCTACACTATTTTAGAAACAAATGATTGTCATGCTACGGAAAAATTATATTAGTATGACCATTACCTTTTATTCAAATACTCCCTAATGCTGGAGCGTTTCTCAAATCTGTCCTCCAAACACTATGACTGTCCCTCTTTCTGCTCTCTACTCCCACCATAATTAGCATGTCTGGGTCCGCCCTGAATGTCCAGAAGCCTCTAGTATTTTATGAGAACTCTTACTGATGCATTATGAGCCAGACCTCTCCTTTTAAACAGCAGTAAACAGACCATTAAGACTGCCGTAAAACTACCTAAACGCCCTGGAGGAGACGCCCGCCTTCGAATGGCAGCTTCGTCTACCAGAGCCTCTCTGAACTAATGGACATCTGTCTGCTAGAAACCAACTCTCTCTTCCTCAGCAGCCTCTGAACTCTTACAGGGATTCAGACTGTCATGGACCATCAGAAGCAGTTGTGTAATTGGATTAATGGAGCCTATTAGTGTTAGTTGTACTCGGTGTGATGCTTAATGATGATGAATTTTGGAAGGTGAAGAAGCATTAGATGTTTACTTAGCATCTAATTTTTTTTCTGCAGAATGAAATACCGTATTTGAAATAGTATGTTGTTCCCAACCTGTATGACTTCTGCAGAATGTAAAAGAAGGTATTTGAATAAATGTCAGTGGGTCCAAAACAACATTTGACCCCACTGACTTTCTACAGACAAAAACACTGAGACATATGTCACAACAAACCCTCAACCTCATGTCCCACAAAATAAAAGATGCCAGAAGTTCCATTTTTGGGTGAACTCTACCTTTAAGTAGTTAAAAATCAAGGCTGATTTTACATAGATCATTCGGCATGTTGTAAATGGAGGATCAAGTTTAGCGCATTGCATAAGCAACTGCATAAAACCCATAAATCACTATCGGAATTGTAATTTCCCACAATTCTCCACCATAATCACTCCTCCCGGTCATGTTTGCCAGCTGCATAAGGGCTACATCCTGTCCAAACTGGTTTAGAACCTAAATTTCTCTATTTTGCTTGTACCCAGTAATGTCTTGTAATGTGCTAAGTTTATTACTTAATTCAGTGAGCAGTCAGCCTTACCAAGCCCAGGCCTCATGTTCAAGAGATACTTCTGTTCAGTTTAATCATTCCGGTTTGATCTGAACCACGCTCAGGCGATGTCCAATCAACTGTGTGTGTGCGCGTGACAGAGTTTGTCAACATGTTCTTAAGCCTGCGGAAGCGCTAAATGTGTAAGATGTTGAGGGAATGATTAGAATCAGACATGCTGAGGCGCCACTCCTTTCAGCCAGATAGGAACTCCTTGATTCTACATTAATTACTCTGTGTAACAGACTGTGAACGTTCTCTTTCAAATGTTTAATTAAAACCAAAGTTGATCTTTAATTAAATAGTGTGGCGAAAGGTTATTCATATTCTTTCGGCAACTCCAAACTTCCATTGTTTTAATTAGTCTTCAAAACGTCTTCGTGTGTGAGAGGATGATGGTTCAAACTGTTTCAGGTCCGTAGTTGAAAGCAGAACCGGGCGTAAGAAAGTGTGAGGAGATGAATTTAAACGTGTCAACATTTTCCACTCTCCTTTTTTAAAATTTTTTTTTTATTAATATTTATCTGACACCTGTCATTTAAACATGGAATAAAACCCCACAGGTTTGTTTTTTTTACAAGCGCAATTCATTGCTTTATCCCCTGAATTTATGCTACTTTGAACATTCATCTTTACAGTTACGCAACTCTGAATATGCAAGACCTCCTTTGTTCAGCTGATTTGTGTTGCTTGAAACTATAATGCATAAATTATGACTGTCATTGAACGTGTTGTGTTAGCATTGCGACTGAGAAATATCTGCTGTCCTGCTTAACCGCAGAGCCAGCTCTTTATCTTTTTCCTTTGTTCCTTCATCTTCATTTCTTTTCCCTTTTTTTCTCTCTCTCTCCTCCTTCTCCTCTCACTTTCTCTGATTTATGAGCCTTGGTCTTCACATGTCACTGTAACAGTAGAGGACATATTGCAGGTGAGCTTACATTAGCCAATCACAGCGTTCCCTCCGGTCTCAAGAGGTGACCGGTGCGACTCTCTGCTGTGGAAGCAGGAAAATGGGCTTCCTCACAACTGGGTCACTCTTTCTTTTCCCTTGACAATACAAGGCAGGAACAACCTAGAAAAGGTGCGCAGCGGGTGTGTGTGTCTGCTGTTATAGAACTCCTAACCCCCCCCATTTTGTCGCTGTTTGTAGGATAAATATAATTTGCATATGAAAAAGGTTACACTCAAACCATCACACTTCCTTTACATGCACTAAAGCAGGAAGATGTACGAAATGATGCAGAATTAAGACTCTCAGCCCTCATTTCCTTCATTAACTCCTTTTCTCTCGTCCCTTCATCCCCTGCTGACAGAACCATCACCCAAACCTTAATAAGTGGATTTTTATCTCGGCTACACCGTCTCTCCCAAAGGATTATGGGGCTTTTCACTACGCTCATGGAATGGTAATTACAGATCTTTGAAAGAAACACTTTCTATTCCAGTAGATGGGAGATACATGAGATAGACTGCTCATTAGAGCCTATGCCCTGCGTTTGACTTGCACATGCATTCATCATGCTGTGTTCTTTTGTGTTTGTTTAAAGGGTATAGAAGTGTGTGTTGTTTGTAACCTTCTGTGGGGGATACAGAAATAGGAAATCATGAAGATCTCACAATACATCGTATGTGCATTATGGGAATTTCCATTATTGTAGTCCAACCTGCGAGAGTTAAATGTCTGCCCAGAGGTATTAATGTTAGCAAGTCAAAAGAGTCCTAAACATGGGGTTGATGTGGTTAGTAGCACAACAGAGCCCTGGACAGGGAATAAGTTTTCATGTTCTTTGAGATATTGACTGTAATTCATCCTGCAGCCCACTGACTCTTTTACCAGGCTGAAGAATTAAGGTGCTGTCACATTAGTAAAAATTTTGAACACTGAAGACACTTTTTAAACCAAGCTTCTTTTCTGTTGGTCAATATGGCGTGAAATGACTGGATTTCGCAGAACATGGTAAATGCACCTTTATTTAGTGTGATTCTAAGGATAGATCATTGCAGTCTCTTTTCACGTCTTACTAGAGCTCAAATCTTTGGTTTGTTCAGCCATAATAGCCAATGATTGATCTGGGTCATCTAGTTCTCTAAAGCTTCCCTTTTTAAGAAAAAATAACAAAAAGGGATATTTGAGAGAAGAATTTTGCTTTTTTCATGTGATATGGCTTTTCTTCCAGCTGGCCATCAGTAAATATTGGCTAGCTAACAAGTTGAATATTTTTTTCTGAATGACTAGTAAAAATAAATAGTTATGCAAGTCCTATTGTGTATTTCTATTAAAAGAAATGTCAATGCCAAACAAGACACAGAAGCAAGGTCTGCACTTCCACTTTGAATTGACCCCCCAAAATACAAGGCATCATGGGAAATGAAGTTTCAAGGGCATTCAGATGAGAATGTTGGAAGTCTTTAAGTTTTTAACAAAAAAAAACTGCTGACAGCCATTTTGCTCTCCTGAGTTTGTGTCCTAGTTTAGACACTCTGTGTGTAATCAAGCAAACCTTTTCACTGACAATGACATTATGAAAAATCAAGGCTTAGTCATAAATGTTTTCTCTTGCTCTCCTTAAAAAGATTTTCTGCATTAGCTGAGCAAAAGCACAAGAGAAAGACCAGGGCAATTCTATTGGATTTGTCTCTAATTGGTTTCTGTTATTTCATTATAGCTGTTTAGTCTCAGCTGTTGGCCTGGCAAACCAACCGTTTGTTCACTGTAGACTCGTTCCTCAGTGGGCTATACCCCATGCTGACTCGTTGCAAGGCCTCATCTGTTTTTATACGGTAGGCTTTTAACACAAACACACGTTTCACTCTGTCACTGAGTCCTTCTGTTTACACTATTAAGGGAGCTGAGAATTGATGTAATCTTCTGCTGCAGAAGGTCTAATGGACATATATGGCCTTCAGGCATTCCCCTGAAGATTCTTGCTGGTTCTTGTAGCATAGCAGAACTCTAGCAACACTCGTTTTACTTCTACACTCTCAAATCTTTCCTAATCCTTTCAGCACTTCATTATTACCTCAATTTCGAACCATCATTGCTGTTTATGGTTACTACAGTCCTATTCTTGGTTATCGTATGGAACACAGCCAGATCTTTTGGGTTGATTAGGCAATAACCAAGATATGGTGAGCGTTTTGGGGTGATGGAGGAGGGGGATTGGCATTAAGCCAAAAGGTTTTAGGACAGAGGCAAGCGAAGCGAAAGAAGGGCTCTCTTAAGAGAAAAAAAATAATTTACATATTTTCTCTGAAGCATATCATTAAAAAGAGATAAAGCCCCACAGAGTGACACAGCAACAAATTCTGAATTTTCACTCAAACCGACCTTTAGTCCAAATGCTAACCTTGACCTGTTTCTTCATTGCACTTCATCAACACTAATATGGGGTTTAAATAACTCTCTACCCCATTGGCATCTGCTGAAATGTAGCTGGAGTGCTCCACTCACTTAGCACTTATCAGCGCTTAGCATTGCTTTATTGGCTCTGGGCTGCGCTGCACTTGCTCCTGTTGTGTCATTAATTAATCTCAGCCTCTGTTCTGCGTAGCCCAGAGCAGAAGACACATGCCCGTTCTTTTTATTGTTTTAGCAAAGTGCTCTTCACGGCAGACCCTACTCCTCGACCCCCAATTTCCCCTCGCCCCTCGGATTGGCACTGGCACTCTTCTTATCAGGGGAGGACATGCATAATTGATTCAGGAATGAGGAGTGAAATTACGATGATCCACGGAAAACGCCGACTCAGACTGGCGTGACTATTTTGGGTTTGCCAGGCCGGAAACTATCTCTCTACGGGTGTCTAACAGCTCACTTAACCTCAGGATAGTTTTCATGAACACTGGCTACTTGCCATCTGGGCCTTTTACAGATTTAAAAAATACTCAAGTAAAAACAAAGCTTGAAAATTTTGTAAATTACCTCTATGAGATTCAAGTTTGTTCAACAGCCGCTAATTTGCTCTTAATCTTCTCAATGGAACCATCTGTTTGAAAAAAGGTCCTGTTACAGTCAGTGGTTTGATTCAGACACACGGTTTTGTACTATATTTTCTGCTTGTCTTTGAATATAACAGCATTACGCTTGTATTGTGTGTGGCAGAAACCCAATACGGGCTGGAAAGCAGTGAAGCGCTGGTGTTTTTATGAAACGCTATCCACTGTTTCGGCAGCTGAAGTATCTGTTTCCACACCTTCTGCGGGCCACAATCGATGAGGCCGATCCATTTCTGTGGAGTTTGGTGTGCAGTGTTTTCCCCTGGCCATGGGTTAATGAATGGCCATTTTGCAGATAGAGGGACTCTCTCTTGTCTCTCATCTCTGATCTCTGAGTGCTGGTAATCTCTCTCTCAGCTGATGGACGTACACACAGCTTTCAGGAGCTTTCTCTTGCACAGTGAGCCAACACGTGAATGTTCCCAGCAGAACTTGAAACCAAATTATTATAGTTTATTCATTATTTTATATTCTATATATTTGTATTTTATTATTTTTTTAATGTCCACAGTGGGATGTATCCAACATGACATGAAATGAGCATGAAATGTCATTAGTTTTGTTATTAATATTAATTGTAATATATATATATATATATATATATATATATATATATATATATATATATATATATATATATATATATATATATATATATATAAAGAATGAATGAAGGAATCAACATTTCCTGATCTAAAATAAGACTTAGTATAACCCTGAGATACTGCATTGGAGTCTATTGCGTTAGAACAGTCTGAAATTACATTATGTGAACAGGTCAGGTATACTTTATGTAGCAAGGGCAAGTTATTTTACGTGGATTGGTGCCACAAAATGTGCATTAAAACCCTCAGATCTGTACTCAGACTTTACCGCCATTAGCCTGTATACTGCATGTGAGCTTGGCTTTTAGCTATATTAGAAACGAGCGTTTGTTTAGCCCAGGGGAGTCCAGAGTTACAGTCTCCTGTCTGCACGCTGTCATAACACTTGAGCTGTTCTCACCTCATTTCTGAACGAGCTGCTGATTTATAGGTTTAGAGGTGAACTATGCAGCACATCATATTGTTAGAGAGAGGCCATTTATACATCGCTCGCTCTCGCTCTCTCACCTGTCCAACAGTATTGATTATTCTCTCCTTTTGAGCTCCTGTAGAGGTGATAGTGTGACCTTCCCAGCCGTTCCATTAGCGGTATTACTATTCAGTCCAATCGCACTTTAGACTATAGATACACACATACATGCTCACACACAGTTATATCGCTGCAAATTGAGCTCTGTATTACTAATGTTTCAATTGGAAGAGATGAGAAAATGTCAAAATGAACAGGCGTCAAATGATCATGATTAAATCAAAAACACTCCCTATGGGGCAAAGTGGCAAGTTCCTTACAAGGGCTTGTGGGTGTTATTTTCTACCTTTGATAGCCATCTGATATTATATGTTGATATATCATTTTCTCCCTGGGGTCTGCAGAGGTTCGATCTTGGCCCGGCAGCAGCTAAATTTTTTTTATTTCTGAGTACATACTTCACTGTATATAAATGGATAAGATCGCCTTCAGCATATTGGGAACTATAAATAGTAGACTAGATATAGAGTCTGTAAATATAGATTCAGAACTTGTTTCATGGAGAAAGATCTGATGAAATGCATCATGGGAAGACATCTTTCATAGAGAAATCCACACGAGAGACATGTTTTATTGTCTTGCTGATCACCTGTAGACACATGTGGCTCTGAGTACAGGTAATAAATGTCACTCTGTGATAGGAAGAAGCGATCAGGCCGCAAGCAGAGGCACATGGGATTGTAAAACGAAGACAGACTATAAAAATGTACCTCCCCAGATGTCCCACTGTTTACCGAAACCTCACATTTCCCACTCAATCTTTCAAAAGAGACACCCCACTGATCAAAACAAGGACGTCTCAGCCCCCAACCAGGGGTCAGGGTTAGGAAAGTTGATTAATCTGGCATCGAGTCTAAATAGGATCATTACTCTGAGTTTAACATGGATATTGAATCTGATTAGCGGGAGTGCAAAACAACACAAAAGGAAAGAACAGCATGGTTGGTGTTTAAATGCCATACACGTACACATGTTTTTCAGCACTTTTCCCCCATTCTCTCGGCAGCGCTCGAACGCATCCTGCAGCCCCCGGTTGTGTCTCTAATTGGAGTGTGATATGAACTATGTCATTTGCTGTGATGTGATGTTGAATGGTGACAATAAAATGACATGGGTGGGTGTGAAGGGGAGAGTAATGGAGAGAGTGGAGAGAAACCGGAAGGACATGATTAGTTGTTGGCTTTTTGTGTAGCTTAGAGGTTATGTGTTGAGTAAAATCTTTGCTCACAATAGGCCTCCACTTGGGTTATGCTTTCGGCAAAGCCTAAAGTCCCTCAATTTCTGTGCTGGGTGACTGTTATTATGGATTTCTGAGGCTGATAACAGTAAACACAGTATCCAGAGACCGTTGTCGTGTTTTCTGCTGCACATCCTTTGACTTTGATGTATCAATGAGCCCAGCTGAGCTCCTTTTAAAGGGATAGTTTGCCAAAAATGAAAACGCTGTCATCATTTACTCATCCTAATGTCGTTATTTACTGAAAATCTTTCACTTTGCTGTAGCTTTCAAATCAAATGGCAGCATTAGGCTTGATGTTGGTAATGTTTGTCATCTTAAGTTGAGATCCTTGAGAACCAATCGTTTATATGTGCCTAATGTTTTTGATACACCTTTTTCTATATACTATTACTACTACTACTATTATTATTATTATACAGTAATATATAGACAAATATCATAAGATATATTTCATACAGTAATAAACAAAAATATGGTAGTCTATTTTGTGACTCATACAAAATGAAACTAATAATAAAATAACATATTTAATATAATATTTATAATTAGTTCTACAGAAGAGTAACATGTGTAAATAATGACATTTTTAATTTATTGAACTATTCCTTTAACATATTGTGATCTTGAATACAAAGGGGAAACATTTCCTTCACATGCCAACAAAATTGGCACATGTGACTGATGACTAGGTCAGACAATGGACTAAATGACCAGCTGTTTGTATACTTTCTTGCCCTTGAGCTTTGAACTTGATCCCATGCCTGATCTTGACCCCTTTATGTAATGTGTTTGAGAAGACATGGACAGCTGGCATCATTGATTTTAGTGACCTTTCACATATTTGACTCTGTCTTTAATCCCATTTTTCTGTTTGTTTATCCCATGCTTTGAATTTTCATTATTTGAACACATTTTTTTGGCTGACACACTTGCACTTGTGTTTATGATTAAACTGTGTACCATTCACCTTGTTGAACCCAATGAAGCCTTCAGGCCCCAGAGGCATCTGCCATTCTTCCTAGCCAGGGTTGGTTTGAGCACATTTGTTGTGTTTTTGTTTTGGAGAGCAGGGAGCTGGGGATAGAAAGATACAACAGGGAAGCTTTGACTCATCTTCTTGTGGTTTGTTTAAAAATCAGTGTGTCACTTTCTTTTGATGTCTCTCCCTTTGTCTCCCTCTGTCTGTCTCGCTCTCTCTTTGCTGTCATCTTTCGTTTAGGATGAAGGGTTTAGGAATAGTGCAAAGGTTTACAGTGTTTTTATCTCTGAAGTGACATCTACTGTAATGCACAGTTTGGGTTCACCATGCGATATCACATGCACATGCACACACACAGATCTTTGTTGCATCTCTGAATAATTAACATTTTGGGAGGCAGCATGTGTTCCTGTAAGAAATCAACCCAAACTGAGTGTCAGATTGAATAAAAATATCTCCTAGATTGCTTGTTGCGGTATTAGAAAACCTCACAGTACCCTCACAGGGCTGCAGTTTACACACTGTACTGAAAGACTGTTTCATTCTGCCTGTAAATGTACACTATGCAAGACATCCAAATGTGCAGATAGTATTTCACCAACAGCCAAAATATCTCAAAAATATTGCTTATCCTTCATCTTTCTTCAGCGAGGAGAAGATTTGAATGGGGCTCATATGCTTTTTCAAATTTAATCCCATTTACTGTGATTGGAAAAGAGCAGATTCATTTTTGATTGAACTATTCTTGTAATCTCCCTCAGAAACTCATCAAATTATGGCGCAAGACATGAAAACGCAATCTTATTCACTCACTGTTAACTCACTAGTTTTTTTTTTTTAGATTCTGTTGATTTTACTCAAAGTTTAGAAGGCCATCAATGATGGTCATTATTTTAGAGATAGATGCACATCTATGATGTATAAATTGTTATCCCAAACATGAGGGTTTTAGAATGAAGTTTCTATGATTAATGCTTGACATATCCCAGCTGATCGCTATAGTAGAAGAACTGTGATCTCTCCCACCCACAAATGCCAAGAAATTAGTATCATAAATGAGCCTGTTTATTAATAAGCTTTACAGAATAATAAACTACTGACACTCCAGCCTCTGTTTGAATATTTAATTATTATTACACTTATGAATTATAGATTGCTTTCCATTACTGGATATAGCTGCAAACCAGTGATGTTGACATACTGGCTATGTACAGCAACATGTGTGGCCATTAGGGGACTTTAATTTATTGATGCGAAACAAGCTTTGAACCATGTTAGCTAGAAAAACATGATCATTATGAAGGGAAATTTCTCCAAATTAAAGTCAAACTCTAGCCCTGGCCTACTCCTAGGTTTATTTTTAAGTAAGAAGTGGGTGTGAAGTTTTGAGCGATACCGCATTGGTAAAACTGTCATACAGCGAAGACAGAAATTGAATTGCGAGTGAAGAATAAGGCTCTATTTTTAATCTCTCCTCCATTTCAGCGAGTGAGGACGATAGGCTCTGAGTGCCACTGATGGAGGGATGATAGACCCCCCCCCCCCACCCCCACCACCAATCAGATAGCACAGCATCTTTCCACTCACACACAAGATACTAAGACCACTTCCTCTGCCAATGTTTTCTGTTAAGACAACAGCCGCATCCAATCCTCTCCTCTAGATAAGCCCGTTCAGGAGCAGGAAAGACTTTTATTAGCTGATTTAATGATTTCGGTATGATATAAACCCTCCCTTAAACACTTTATTTGATAACACTCTTTGGAAACCTGTGTATATGTGTGTGTGTGTGTGTGTATGTGTGTGTATATATATATATATATATATATATATATATATATATATATATATATATATATATAAATAAACACACACACACATATACATTATGCACATTGTAACCAGTTCTGATGTGAAGTTAGATGTGGGATATTTGTGACATCCATCACTTCCAACTAGGCTACAGTTTTCTGGTTGTATTCTTGTGTTTGAACAAATTATTACACATAAAAAGAACTATAATGCTACACTCTAAAACATGCTAGGTTGTTTCAACCCAGATTTGGGTCAAATATGGACAAACCCAACCACTGGGTTAGTCCATTTTTGACCCAAATTTGGGTTGAAACTACCCAGCATTTCTTTTTAGAGTGTAGTGTTTGTCTTTGGAGGTGTATGATAATATTATTTACAGTTATATAGACCTGTCTCTGCAAACAGGTTTATATTTTATCTAATGTTGGAACTTTGACTCTTATGCATTTTATTTATTTATATTGAGCACTAGGTGTGTAACAATACGCTGCATATTGCAAAGCATATTTTTGTGCTTTTGTTCTTCACAAACACAGTAACTGAAATTTATAATTGTTAAAAGAAAATGCTCAATAAACTGCTGCATAGGAGCGCTGTGCATTGTGACTTTGTGTTGCTTCAAGCACATCATTCTGCACATGGGATACGCATAAGTGCTTTTTGCCGCTCTGTATTGGAGCTTTTCATATTATAATACTTTTGCACAGTTAAAGAACATTAATAGCCTATATTGTTCTGTGCTACCTATAATATGTAACTGGTTGTGTAAAATAGACAGATAATATCATAATATCGAAATAGTGATTGATATTCCTCTGAATATAACTGTATCGTAATCGTATCACAGAACTTTTTGGTGGTTCCACCTTCTTTTGGCCATTCTGTGTTAATGCATTATATATATATATAAACAAATTATTATGAAAAGAGGGAGTTATAATGCTGGTTACCTTTGTTTGCTTGAACATACAACTAAATATAACGTATTATGAATTCATTATATACACAGAAAGTGATATTAGAAAGTGTTTATTTCATTCCCCAACCTCTCATTGTCTACCTTTTTCACCATCTTGATCTCACAGGGTCTTTCTTTATGTCAGAAGATGAAAGTCTCCCCATGACTCTTTTCTGAAGCCCTCAATGAGCCCAAATGAATGGGGAGGGACAGGGGCCCCTCCTTAACCTGCCACTCGCTGCAGGCAGTGCGGCGCAGGATCCGGGAACAAGGCATGGGATCCGGGTGCAGCCCCCCGTGGGCAACGGGGCGACATCAGTGTTAGTGTATTATGGGGGTATCGTGGGGTGTGTGTCAGTGGGGGTTTGAGTTGGGCATTGTGATGTGCTTTTTTTTCATTAAACCGTAATCCGGACAGCTGTTCTGGATAGATGCCCGCTCCCAAAACACACCGCCTCGCTGCGACTCTCTGCCTTTGTGGCTTCCGCCTGTGGGCAATTGATTCCTCTAATTATACACATCAAGACACGCACACATCAACACGCTGGTGTCATTTTCCGTTATACCATGGCGCATAGTGTGGCGTCGTTATTGTGCAATTCACAGTTTGTGTGCGTGTCTGGGTGCGATATGAATCACACACGTGCCAAAATATTAATCAAGTTTTTATGTGTCATAATAATTAATGAGTTCAGTTGAAGGTACAGCTGTACCTCCTTTCTGGAGATTTATCTACATTAACATAAACACACGCTCATCAACCCTTCACACTTAAACACAGTAGTAGGATCTAAGGAGCTCCTTATACCTGCAGCTGGCTTTTGATTGAGTCGTGTCTCGCCAGGGGACCTCTCAAGGCGAGACACGTGCGTCCCTCCTTTAATTACCCCTTCAGCCGCCTGCCAACTTTTGGTTCCCCCCTTTTTTTTTTTTAACAAAGACGACTTCTCACACTGAGGGGTGCGGCGCTCAGACTGCCACCGCCTCTATTTGGAGGGCAGATATCAAAACTGCCACGGTCTCAGCGTCTGGATCTCCCATGGCTTTCAAAAGTGTATTGAAATGAAGCTAATGACTGGTTTAACACTCACCCTGTGGGATCATTCTGCGTATGGACTGAACCTGACACCACTGGCGCACAGATAAATCTACCCAGGATGGTCAATAAAAGATCACAAAAGGCCTTATGTCACTCATCGTACCAAAGAGGAGAAAGAAACAGAAATGCAGAGATTTGAAATGTAACACATTCTTTTTTCTACATTACAGCTATGAGCTACTCCAAAACGTACTTATTTTGGCATAACATTCGAAAGATCTCTACCAGAAGGTTTGTGCCCATTAAAAGCTGCCCTCTCAGATTTTTGAGCCAAGTGAATATTTTTCACCCGAGCCAAGACTGAAACTCTGTGACAGAAATCGAGAAAAATTACACATTCACATGTTTAAATTTGGGCAGTCTGTACTTTTCACAAATCATTTGCTTTAAACTGAAAATTGTGTCACTTACCCAGCAACATGCAGCTCAATATGAGACATTTTTCATGTAAAACACAGAAGAAGTTAGTGTCAAAATGTCAAAGCTGCTCTTTTACACACAGTACAATGAAAATGCATGCTGATCACTGGTTAAGTTCAGCTGCAGTTTTGTTGGTTCATTAAAAAAAGTGTCAAAAGAAAGAAAGGAAGGAAGGATGAGGGCATATCTTTTAAAGCTGAAGGCGGTGGTTTGCTCTTTGATGTGTTAAGTGTGCGAGTGGGCTCGGTGCAGTAGTGTTGCTCTTTTATAACAGCAGGAGTGGGGCTGGGGTCCTGATCTCACTCCGTCAGCTCAAGTGCTACGTCAAGTGCTGTGCAGCTGCAGATATGAATATCAAGAACCGGATTCAAATCAGGCAAACTTATTACATCAGTTCACTTTCTTGTGCCTGTGTGCATGTGTATATTCCAAGAGGGATGTATGACAGTCTATTTGTTCATGAATTGGCTAGTTGGTTGTAGGTGCATGCAGTGTAAGTACTGCAAAAAAATGCTGGATTAAAAACAACCCAAGTTGGGTTGAAAATGGACAAACCCAGCGAATGGGTTATTTTATTTAAACTATTGTTTAAAAATTACTATATGGCTGGCTTAAAATGAACCCAAAATAGGTTGGAAATAAAAAATCAGACACACAATTACTAGAGGCAACAATAATAATCAAAAGGTGAACATCTATTAATAAGCAATTTAATAAATGTTTGCTCACTGACGAATAAGGTTTTTAAAAGTGTAAAAAAATAATGGAGATATAATTAATTTTGAAGTTTTAATAAGTGTTAACAATGAGATTATGTGGTTTTTATAATCATGATGGACAAAATTTGTCACCAAAAAAGTTATTCGGTTTAACCAAAATTTCAGTTTTACCGAATTACACTTTTGGTTATACAGAATGACGATATTTTCAAACAATGCTAACAGACTAATATCTAGCTAGTTAGCTAGCAAAAGGACAATCAAACATTTTATATTTAGTACAAGTTTTTAAAATATTACAACATTTTGCATGTTTTATGGTGGTTGTCCCGAATGATCTGATATTTTGGGACATGCGTATGAGCAAGTGAAAACGTGAATTTTTCAAATAGTTAAAAGAGAGTTAGTTACTTTGCCTTATGGCCATGTGATCCTTTGCAGGTGTCTGAATGATGTCACATCCTATCACATGATATTGACCACATAATTTGATCCAAAATGGTCCCTTTATATTGGTTACTCCGTATGACATCAATAAAACTATTTTTTCCGGACATAACATAACAAAGGAACGACTTCTACACATAATTTTAATACCATTTTGCTCTATGTTGATATATGATGTTATAAAACCATGCCAGAATAAAAAATATATACATTTATTACATTTTAAGATATTTTAATCACAAATGAAATGGCTGTATTGGACTTATTTGACATTGACCTGTTTATTGTTTAATTATTATTCATTAAACTTATTAATAAATGTTTATTTATGAAACCTATTAATAAATGTTCATTTATGAAAGCAACACAGTAATTTTTAAACAATTAAAAAAAAAAAAAGTCATTAAATAATTATTTAATTAAAAAAATTAAACAAAACTACCTAGCAGGTTGGGCAAACATTTAACCCAACCACTGGGTTAAGACAACACAGTCACTAGGTTTGGCCATTTTCAACCCAAGTGTCATGCAGGGGTTGTTTTTAACCCAGTGTAGTCTTTTAATATGGTGCTGAATTATATACACACTACTGTCCTGTCTTAAGTAACACTACTTGATTAGATGTCCACATCTGTCTGTCTTAGCCTGCTGTGACATTGGTTCAGTAAAAGCCTCTGGAGAGAGACACTGCTGCAGGCTGGAGGGTTAACAGAGTCCTGTGACTGTGTCTGGCAAAATGTCTGGATTAAAAATACATGTGTGTGATGATCAGACTGCCAGACCGAGTTAGACAGTTGGAGAGAGGAGGAGAGATTCTGTGAAATATATTCTTCTCATGCAGAAGAAGGAGCCGATGCCGTTCTTCACATTTTTAGTAATTTATAGTTTGATTCAGCATTTGAATCAGATTACTTAAAATGACTTTTTTTTAAAACATGTTCATGATGTGCTATATCTGTATGTGGACATGTTATGTTGTATCATACTCATGTTGTGCCATTGTTCAGAAGTCAGTTGAAATACAGAATGGTTCTGCGAGAATTTTACAAATTCCCCAGGATGAGAACGAGTGTGATTTTTGCAGTGGAAATATGTGGCCAGTTTCTCCTTGTTTCCGTTTATTTCTCTCTCACACATTATTCCTCTTTCACAATAATGAGCAATATCAGGCGAGCCAACTGAAATGATTAAGATATGTTTACTGCTGTGAGATGGACAGTGGCCTTTCTCTGCATTGTTTTTCCCCTCCCCTGTTGCTGGGTTGTGAAACGGGAGAGAGAGAAATAGAGTCTGAAAGAGCAAGAAACGGAGCGAGTCGCAGCTGAATCAATCCTACTTGTTTGTCTTGAGAGGTGACACTTTGAAAAGGGTAGCATTTCTCACCATCGGTTTTTTTTGTTTGTTTTCTTTTTTGGTTCTAGCTTGGGCGTTGAAGCGCAAGGCTCTCGGCCAAAAGTTTTTACAGCAACACCCTTAAGGTGTCACTTTTAGAGAGTAATTTTGGGGATAGCTGTTCTCTGTGATGGAGAGCTTACAGTAGGTGTCCAGAGGAACCGACAGGAAGTGGCATCTGTCCAGAGAAGTGTCAGGCATCCGTTTGAAAAGGTTGTCGCTGTCGATCCAGATGACAGACTTTTTTTTTTCTTTTTTTTTAAGAAACTGACGTGCTCTGATGTAATTGCTCTTTTGTTTATGTCTATGATAGACACTTAACAGAATTGTGTTGATAAGATGACATTTAAACATACATTATTCACAGTTCTATATGGGTGTAGACATTTTTAAACTTATTTAAAAAATTAAATAACTGTTTAAATGTTTTTAATGTTGAAATAAAGAATTCTGCTCATTTTTCCCCATACAGAGTTAGAACAGAAATTGTAAAAAAAAAAATCTGGAGGTATTGTCTTCTGGCCAATCTAAACCTCAACAATCTAACTCTTTCAGTCCACAGTTACACGTTCATGCTGTGCTCAGCTCAATGACTTTGCATAGAAAACTCTGTACTACTTACTTTTCTTCACAGTTGCCTTTCACACAGAATTTTTATCGTTGGTAAGTGCATTTGAGAAAATCGCAGCTGCGCGCTGAAGAGATTATTGCTTAATGCTGTTGGCACACAAGTTCCTTGAAGAGATCAGTGTTGAAACATCTCAATTGTGCAACTGTATAATGAACTTTATGCTAGTGATCTCACTCAAATTGTTTTCTCACCATTAATACACTCTTGAAAATAGCTTTCATTGTTTTTCATTGTATAGAGTTTTTGAAGTGACCATACAGTTTTTCGTTAAATTACACATTCCTCAGATCAAGGTTTTGGTGTCTGGGTTCTTTAAAACAGCAGTAAAAATATTGAGTAATGCTTGATTTCCTAAAAGGAGAGAAAGAAAAAGTTTGTATGCGACCGTATGGGTGTGTTTTCTTTGTGTGCACATCAACTCCTTTGTTCCTTTCAACACTAATGGGAATGAATTTTAAATAGGTGCCGGTTGACGTATGGCCATGTGTTTACGGGTTCTCACATATGCTAGTTGTCTGTGTGTTTAATGACAGACTCTAGTGTTGCTGACAGTCTGTTTGGGCCATGTGTCTGCTCATGTTGTCATAGATTTATGGCATTACATTACCCAAGAACGACACCGGGCCACTTACCCTGAGTCCCATGTGTGCATTAGCACACCTCCTCAACACACACACACACACACACACACACACACACACACACACGTCTATACATCAGACACTTGCACATGTACATGTCTGTCTCTAAAGTGCAGGTCGGCGACCGTACGACTGAGTTGGTTCAATATCACAGCAGCTGTATGCAATCTCACCCTGAGAGCAGAGTGCAGGACATGAGCATCGCTTTAATGGCTTTGAACTCGTGTTGGCCGCTAAATGAGAGTATATCCACACTTACACTTCCTGCACACACATACACCCCTCACATCATCCACACTGAATAATTCCACTCTGTTGGAAAGTTTCCAGCCTGTGCTTATTAATGGAGAGAGATGAACAAACTGTACTCAACCTGCTGGAAGAACGACTCGGGAATAGACACCCTTTCTTTTGGGCTCAAATCATTTATGTAAAAAAAGCTTTATCATGCTTCATTCTGCTCTGTGTGCTCCCACTTCTCTCGCCCTCGCTCTGTTTCTTAATTCGTCTGCCTTTCTGTCTTATTTCCGTCTCAGCTCCAATGTTTGTCTGCCACCTTGGCTCAGAACACTTGCCGTGTGAATGTGTGTGTGAATCGTTTGTTCTATTAGAGCTTGTCAAGTCTTTTTACACCAATCACATAGTATATAGACTGATTAGTGGTGTTTATCAAGGCAAGCATCACTATTACTAGTGCTGATTTTATACAACCACCTAGAATACCCTAGCACTGCATTAAAAAAAAAAAATCATAACACCTTAGCAACTGCATAGCAACACCCTGGCAACCGCCTACCCTGTCATCTTAGCCACTTAGCATCTTGTATCAACTTTTGCACATTTTCTTGCAGGTGCTCATCTGTATTTTTTTTCAGTCTTCACTTGCTATATTTTGCAATATGGTCGAAGGACTCTGTAGTATCTCTATAACCTTCAGGATAGATGCATGTTCATCTTTGATATTCCCTTTCCTGTGGGAGAAACACATGGAATCTTCTTCTTTAGTGCCGTAGTATGCACACCTGTTCTGACATCAGAGCTCTAAGTCTTCTCATTTGTATGTTTTTTTTTTTTCTTCATATTGGACTCGTGCCAGTCTAATCACATTGTACACGCTCTTTTATTTTTGCTGTCCTTCATTCTGTTGATGCTGTGAGAGTATACACACACACACACACACACACACACACACACACACACACACACACACACACACACACACACACACACACACACATTTCATCAGCCGTCCCCTGAAGAGGAGTCCAACATAGTGTGACCTGTGTGTGTGTTTTGTGCGACCTGTAGAGTTTGGCATGAGATTTCTCCAGATGCCACACGCTGGAAGCATATGCTACATATTTCTCTGCATAGCACTGTGGTTTGCCGTGTTTCAATGCAGACTTCCACACGTACAGCTTTCTTTGTGTCTGTTTTCTGGCAGTGTTTATAAGCGTTTTTGTTTGTGTTTATGCACCTGTCTCTCCTTCAGTCTCACCTGCCAATCTCTCTCTACCTCTATTTCTTTTTGGTCTTTTTTTTTCTCATCGTTGGACTCAGATGAGACATTCAATATTTAGATGTGCTTCCTAAGGCAAGTATCACTATTATTATTATTACTCATACTTGATTAATGGCCAGTAAGCAACCTCCCAGAAAGTCAAAGTAACCACAATGGCAATGCCCTAGCAACTGCAGAGTAGAGTATTTCACGAGAAGCACCAATCACATAAGGTTAATATCAAAATAACAAAGGTTTGGTTTTTCTTTTTGGTTTAGTTTAGTGTCTATACAGTGAAAGTGTGTTTTTTGGACCCCATTCACTTTCATTGTATAAACAAAACATTGTTCATCAAAACATTGCTGAAACAAAATATAGTATGATGTGTTACAAAGAAAAAAGTCATACAGGGATGAGGGAGAGTAATTTATGGTAAACTTATCACTTTTATTGATTACATTTCATCTAGAGTTGTCAAAAGTACTGATTTCGGTACCACGTCGGTACTGAAATTTTAAAAATGTGCCGCTTTCAGCGCTGTTAAGCGGATTCGTAAACACCTCTGATTGGCCATTGTGTTCATGGCTCATCGGATATGTCTTTGATTGGCTACAATGATCAGTGCTTCAAAAATGTTGTAAATAGTCATCAATGGCGCTCTTTATGGAGCGCTTACACAGATACACACGGCCTTTAAATGCTCCCGCTCCCGCTTTCAAAACGCTTTCAAATTCAAACACTCCTGTGTACTTTCAAACACTCCCGTGCATTGATCATTGTAGCCAATCACAGACATGTATGTTGAGCTTGTGAACACAACGGCCAATCACAGGTGTTTACGAATCCGCTCAACAGCGCTCAAAGCGTCACATTTTTTGACGACTCTAATTTCATCCATCAAATAGGTTTGCATTCATAGGTCGGTGTGGGTTTAAACCATAGCAGACCAGGAGAGCCCTTTTGCTCTGCAGAGACGGTGAGTTTCCTTCTGCGGTCACCCTGATGACGCGTGAAGTGAATGCCCATGAGTATGAGTGTTTGCGTGTGTGCGTGCACATATATGTGTATTATTCTGTACCATGTCCAGGCTTGCTCTTTCACCTGGGAACTCTAGGTGGAAACACAATAGATGTATCTAAATCTTTCCACTAAAAGCTACATTTATCAACCATGGATAAGTTAGGATTGTGTGTGTGTGTGGTTGACTCCAGGTTACAGGGCCTCAGCAGGGACTGTGTGTTGTGGAGTATGAGGGAACAGGGAGTTCTCCAGAGGGGGTTTTCCTCTCTCACAGTCCCTGGAGGACGTGGAATTTGCCTCAACTAGTGTTGTCATCAACCTGCGGCAGGAAAACACACACATACACATGCGCTCCGTCTGATCAATGGGCTGATGTCTTTTTTGAGATTTATTTTGTAGCTCCTCTGACAGTGCAGCGGGTTTTAAAAGACTGTAACTCAGGCAGGGTGGACAAACACTGCCAGACATTCATCTCCTCTCTGTTCAACTCCACTTGCTCACTGCCTAAAACTGACCATTTATGGAGAGAGAGAGAAAGAAAGAAAGAAAGAGAGACTCAGAATAAGAGAGAGAGAGAGAGAGAGAGAGAGAATAGAATACAAAGTAAGAATCCTTAGAGAAAGAAAAATGAATAAACGTAAAGATCTGCAGAAAAGAAATAGTGGAGGAGAAGAGAGAAGTAAAGAAATAGAGCAGGCTCTGATGTATTGTAATGCTGTCTCATGTCTCTGCACACCAAAGGCTCTGTGATCTGCAGTCATGCGCCATGATTCTCACTTAGATGCAATCTTAATAATTTTTGACCACTGGAGATGTCACTTCATTGTACATTAATTCCATTTTTTGCATTAACAGAACTTCTGACTCAAAAGTATCAAATCCAGTATGTAGCCATTTGTACGCCAAATTCTGCCCCTACCATCTGAATGTCGCAGCAGAAATCAGCAACGTTTTTCCAATCTTCTGTTGTCCAATTTTGGTGAGCCAGTGTGAATTGTAGCCTCAGTTTCCTGTTCTTAGCTGACAGGAGAGGACTCAGTGTGGTCTTCTGCTGCTGTAGCCCATCTGCTTCAAGGTTTGATACCTCGGTTGTAACGAGTGATTATTTTTGTAATCTAGTCATTGTCCTCTGACCTCTGGCATCAACAAGGCATTTTCGCCAGCAGAACTGCTGCTTACTGGATCTTTTTTTCTTTTTTCTGTAAACCCTAGAGAAGGCTGTGTGAAAATCCCAGTAGATCAGCAGTTTCTAAAATACTCAGACCAGCCTGTCTGGCACCAACAACCATGCCACATTCAAAGTCACCTTTCTTTCTTATTCAGATGCAGCTAAACTCCCTGGACACCCTGGTCTTGACCATAGCTGTTTCTCAATATGCGTTTTTGTCTGTACTCGTGTTTTTGTGGACTTGTGAAACGTCATCAGTCGCTGACCAAGTACTGTTCCAATTCAAAGTTCACATCTAGCCAAGTACAGTTCAAATCCCCGGATGTGTCCCCTTTTACCGAGGATGCATCGAGAGGTGACTTGTGCGGACTTGAGACAGCCAGGTATCCCAGAATGCATCTTGCACTAACCAGCAAGCGTCAATAGTAAAGGAGAAAACCCGCGTAATTGAAACGTATTACTGTTATTTTGTCATGATATGTAGTTTTAAGAGTTTTTCAGGCGAGAATGTACTGGTTTAAAGCTCAATTTGTGTTTTATTGATAAAGATAGTGCCTTTTTGAAAATTTGATCTGACGTTGTCGGAGTTGTGAGATCCAGGCGATCACCGGGAAACCTTACATTGGGTGGTGGTCTAAGAAATTTGTTAAGCACTCTCTATATATTTCTAAACACTGTATATAGAGGTAGAGAAATTAATATATATAGAAAGTGTGTGTGTGCAGTTACATACATTGGCCACTTTATTACGTATATCTGTTCAATTTCTCGTTGTTGCAAATATCTAATCAGCTAATCACATGGAAACTCATTTAGGCATGTAGAGCTCATATTAGGCTCATGTACCCCACAGAGAGCAGCCTTACCTCGGCTAGTCCTTCTGACGTTTGCCGCCGGGTCTGATGTCTATATAGTAGTTAAACATGATATAATTTGTCTTTTGTATATCTAACGGGTGATCTTTGGTCTCACAAATCTATAATTTGATCCGTGGCAAATCGTTTTGGCTATTATTAGGCTATTTAAGTTTACCGTTGTAGCCTACTAAAGCACTGATTTTTGTACGCTTTACTGAATTGCTTGCTTTATTTCTTATTGTATATGCTTATACCTTTTATAATGGCTATTATTGATCATTAAAACTGACATTTAACAAAAAGACAGGGTTATGTTATTTCATTTTATTACAGTGAAGATAATCAGAGTATGCACATATATTAATATGTTTAATATTTTTGAAATGTAAACGAAAAGAGGCAGTTTAATATTTTGTTTTGTTATAAATACTATATATGCAGACATTGAAGATAATCAATGAACGCGTTGCCTGAACCACATTTGTAAGGCTATTAATGTTTTTTTTAAATTAAAAAAAATAAATAAAACGTTTTATAACACATTTTGTTTTATTGTTCCCTAAAATATATACAAAGATAACTGGAGAAGCGAGCTGAGTGATGTTATCAAGTACACTGCTGTGCCATGTGCAGAATCACCGGACTTGTGTTCTCTCGTTCACGGGAGTTCGTTCTCCTGAGTCGAACTTGCCAAGTCCTAACTACCAAGGATGCAAGTCTGAACTTTGCGAACTTGGTATTGAGAAATGCCTCATGTCTACATGCCTAAATGAGTTTCCATGTGATTAGCTGATTAGATATTTGCAACAACGAGAAATTGAACAGATATACGTAATAAAGTGGCCAATGTATGTAACTGCAGACACACACTTTCTATATATATTAATTTCTCTACCTCTATATACAGTGTTTAGAAATATATAGAGAGTACTTAACAAATTTCTTAGACCACCACCCAATGTAAGGTTTGTACCACAGCTGCTCTAAACTAACAGTATGTGATTACCAAAATCAATTTTTATGTTTCTGTAATGGTTAATTCACACCAGTATGTGTAAGCTTAGTCACTGTAGTGTTTGTAATGCTAAAATATAATTGTTGTGATTTGATGGATTTTAATACAAATGTTTAATCAAAAGCTAGTCTTTGGGAACAACTAAAACTATTTGGAAGTCAATAACAACAGAGACTGTGGAAAAGTACATAAAAACAATGCCAGCAAGAATGCAAGATGTTATTAAGGCCAAAGGAGGCCATACAAAATAAATAAATAAATAAAATATACTTCTTCTTTTTTTCATCTTTTTATGTGTGAATAAAAATAATTTTGTTTTAGTTTGTTATAAATTACAATAACATTTTTAGTTTTAAACAAGTTTTTGACAGATTCCTAAAATATTTGTGTGCTCTAATAAATTTGACAGGTTTTCTAATAAATTGTGTGTGCATGTGCGTGTGTGTGAATTCAGGGTGATTGGGACACTTTTTGCCATTGAGATGACTTGAAAAAAGTGTCCCACTCAACCTTAATTCACCCTATATATAAAATCTATGTATGAAATACAGGTGCTGGTCATATAATTACAATATCATCAAAAAGTTGATTTATTTCACTAATTCCATTCAAAAAGTGAAACTTGTATATTATATTCATTCATTACACACAGACTGATATATTTCAAATGTTTATTTCTTTTAATTTTGATGATTATAACTGACAACTAAGGAAAATCCCAAATTTACTATCTCAGAAAATTTGAATATTGTGAAAAGGTTCAATATTGAAGAGACCTGGTGCCACACTCTAATCAGCTAATTAACTCAAAACACCTGCAAAGGCCTTTAAATGGTCTCTCAGTCTAGTTCTGTAGGCTACACAATCATGGGGAAGACTGCTGACTTGACAGTTGTCCAAAAGACGACCATTGACACCTTGCACAAGGAGGGCAAGACACAAAAGGTCATTGCAAAAGAGGCTGGCTGTTCACAGAGCTCTGTGTCCAAGCACATTAAGAGAGAGGCGAAGGGAAGGAAAAGATGTGGTAGAAAAAAGTGTACAAGCAATAGGGATAACCGCACTCTGGAGAGGATTGTGAAACAAAACCCATTCAAAAATGTGGCGGAGATTCACAAAGAGTGGACTGCAGCTGGAGTCAGTGCTTCAAGAACCACTATGCACAGACGTATGCAAGACATGGGTTTCAGCTGTCGCATTCCTTGAACTCTTGAACAACAGACAGCGTCAGAAGCGTCTCGCCTGGGCTAAAGACAAAAAGGACTGGACTGCTGCTGAGTGGTCCAAAGTTATGTTCTCTGATAAAAGTAAATTTTGCATTTCCTTTCGAAATCAGGGTCCCAGAGTCTGTCCACATTACAATCCACATTGCTTGAGGTCCAGTGTAAAGTTTCCATAGTCAGTGATGGTTTGGGGTGCCATGTCATCTGCTGGTGTTGGTCCATTGTGTTTTCTGGTCCAAGGTCAACGCAGCCGTATACCAGGAAGTTTAAGAGCACTTCATGCTTCCTGCTGCTGACCAACTTTATGGAGATGCAGATTTCATTTTCCAACAGGACTTGGCACCTGCACACAGTGCCAAAGCTACCAGTACCTGGTTTAAGGACCATGGTATCCCTGTTCTTAATTTGCCAGCAAACTTGCCTGACCTTAACCCCATAGAAAATCTATGGGGTATTGTGAAGAGGAAGATGCGATATGCCAGACCCAACAATGCAGAAGAGCTGAAGGCCACTGTCAGAGCAACCTGGGCTCTTATAACACCTGAGCAGTGCCACAGACTGATCGACTCCATGCCACGCCATATTGCTGCAGTAATTCAGGCAACAGGAGCCCCAACTAAGTATTGAGTGCTGTACATACTCATACTTTTCATGTTCATACTTTTCAGTTGGCCAAGATTTCTAAAAATCCTGTAGTAATATGTAGTAAAATCCTTAAGTAATATTCTAATTTTCTGAGATACTGAATTTGGGATTTTCCTTAGTTGTCAGTTATAATCATCAAAATTAAAAGAAATAAACAGTTGAAATATATCAGAATGAATATAATATACAAGTTTCACTTTTTGAATGGAATTAGTGAAATAAATCAACTTTTTGATGATATTCTAATCATATGACCAGCACCTGTATAGTACCTCACCTCAAATGACTTAATGCAGTTTTGAAATGAAATTGTCAGTGGGGTGTTTGTCAGATCTGTTTCACAGGTATAACTTTGTCTCTCTAATTGGAATGGAATGTTCTGTCTTGTTGTGAGTCTTCTGTAGACATCCCTCCCTCCCCAAGAGTGCTGCATGTACCTGTAGTCAGTAAATTCAGCCTCTCAGGGGACATCTGTGTTTACCAGAGCTCAGGCAACAGGATTTAAGTGGGATGATTTTGACTTTGTTGTCGTGTAGGTGTCCAACACTAACTGAAGTAACTAAACTCTTTTGTGGTTGAATTTAAAACCCTTTCCCTTTTATCCTTTCATATCCTAGACATGGCAGCCATTTTGTTTTCTGCGTCCAAGAAAGTTTAAACTGAAGTTGAAGTTTCAGAGATCAATGAATAGTTTTAGGGAAAAACGCTTCTTGGCATTTATTGAGCCTTGGAGAAATCATGTTGTCTTAATAGTTCACACTCTAATGCGCAAGTTGGCTTTGCTTTATTTGGGTAGAAATGTCTATAAAGAATTTCATCGAAAAAGCCTTCATACAGCGCTTTACACGCTGGAATGGTGTAATGTAATAAATCAATTCGCCCGTGGGTCTTGACACGTCTGGCAGCTCTGTGAAAGCCTGCCGTAAACACACAGATATAATCTGCTTCTGATCGGCATGGAAAGTTGATACCTTATTAAATGTTTCGCTAGCACTGATGCTCATGCCTGGAGCTAATTGGGAAGGCTGCATGTGTGTTTGTGTGTTTGCATCTCCTCTCTTTAACCCCTTGATGTCCTAGAGCAGATGCCAGCATGCTAACCAGGTGTTAATGAAACATTAGACAGATGTTAGTCTTGGGTGAGAATGGCAATTAACCCCATAACATTTCATGTTCTTTTCTGTAATTTGATTGGTGGGTACTCACCTATTAAGGGAAGATGGAATGAAGACATTTAATTTGAGTAAATATTGTGTTATGGGTTCATATTTCAGCAGTTTTCTGTACATATCATTTGCTTTTATTAAAAAGGCATTATATCATCCATCAGCAATCCTGCTCTCCAGATATCAGCATCAGCTAATGAAAATCCCATATCCGTTAACCACTAGTTGCTTATCTCCATCTCCTCCATCTCTTTTCATGCATTCTCATTAGTTTTACCGACTCCGAAGTCTGCAGTGAGCATTTGGTGCCCGGTGCTGAGACTCTTTAGCTCAGTGACCCAGTAAATCCTCTCAGATGTGTGGCCTCCTGCCCCCTGCTATACACAAGCCATTAGATCTGCCCCAGAGTCCAGGGACCAACCTGCGAGAGAGGGAGAGAGATGAAGGGATGAATGAGACTCAACACTGGCATCAGAGATGATCTCATCACTCTTTTTTGGACTCAGGAAGCTTTGCCATTCAGTCTCTTGAAAATCCTCGATTTAGTTCAACAAGAACATTGTTTAAATAAACTCTAGCATGTATCTTAGTAAATTATACTAGAAAAGCTGTTCACAACCCATTTTACTTTCATAATCTGGCATATTTTCAAGTGAAATATTTTCAAGTGAAATTCAAGTGAATATTCAAGAAAAATGATCTTGAATATTCAGATTTACCCTCACAGGGATACATTACATTTTAAAATAGTTCACAATAGTTCACATTACTACATAATATTTTTTAAATAACACGCACAATAGGACCAGGAACATGTATTTAGAAAGTAAATTAGTTTGTCTTACTGACTCATCATAAGTCTTTTAGTTTTGATAGCAATGTCCACAGTCAGGGTTGTTTGACTGCAGTTTTTCTGTCAAAACTCAGCTGGTATGTGTGGAAGTTTTCATAATGGTTTTCATTGCATTATGTTAGACGCAGCTGCATGCTACGAATCAGCTCCGCTGAACTGTACGAGTGAGAAATGAGCTGTTGTGTCCTAGCTGGAAGCCATCTTACTGGAGCACAGACGATCGAGAGAGAGAGAGAGAGAGAGAGACCGTGTTTGTTGCTCTTTATAACCGCCACTGCACCTGAATCAGAGAAGGGAGGGATTTTTCCGACACTCGCAAGAGCGATGGAGAAAGAGGGAGGAAAATAGAGAAGGGGGAAGAGAGAACAGAAGGAGGGGTGGGAGAGAGAGTCACCTCCACAAATAAACAACTTTGCTCAGTTGATTTGAATTATTCAGGGTTGTCAACAGCAGAGAACCAGAAAAACAGCCCAACAAATAACAAATTACACCATCAAGCTCACTGGGGCGGAATAGACGGAGTGTTTGGTTGTACGGTTAGAGCTGGAACATGCAGGATTGGAAATTAAAGGAATGCAAATGCGCTTCACAGGAACATGTGTTTGCCTGTAAATGCTGTCAGGTTACATCAAGTTCAAATCACATCTATAAGTTTTTACCAAGCTTATTTAATTTTACATAGGGGAAATTAACATTATGTAAATGTATGGGTACATAAACACATTTTTTGTTGAACCTTTCAAAAGCAAACTGATACTGTAATTGTTCCACAAATGCATAGCTGTTACTTTAATTTACAACTTACAACTCACAGCCTAAACACAGCACCACTCTTCTGCATAATAGTAACCACAAAATTCTATTGTCCAAACTTCAAATGTCCAAAATAGCTGAACATTAAACACTAACATAAACTAAAAACACATGCAAAATAATGCTTTAATCCATAAATTTACTCTCCTAATGCAGTCCCTTGCAAAGCATCCACTGTCCAGTTAAGTCAACATTAATTTGTGCGTTTCACTCAGCAATGTTAAGTTGACTGAACAAACACTGTAGTTACATGAATTTTTTTAAGTAATGTGAACAAGGATGTTTAAGTGAAACTGACAACAGTGGAGACTAACAACAACAAAAGTTCATTTTTGGGGGGTAAAAGTTGGCAAGTGTATGATGCCTAGTGTTTCAAAATCTATTCAGATTCATGTAGTCTATTCAAGCCTTTAGTTGAATTTGAGCGTTCAAACTAATAATGAAACTTGGATTACAAATGGTTATAGCAGAGTCCATGTATTGTCTCCTTAAATACGTGAAGCTAATATGAACATTTTTTGAATGATTTAATAAAGTCAGGGTTATTAAACAGGCTAGTCAAAATGATTTGTGCCTTTTTTATTATTAAATTGCAGGTTTAATTCTCTAAGTAAGCTCAGATGTTTCCCATAGTGCACCTGCATCACTGAAAGCACCAGTGAGGTTGATAAAGCATGCATCACCTTTACACCTGAGACCAGCCGGTCTCTCCCCATTCCTTGTTTTCTGTCTCTTTCTTCCAAGAGAGTACACAGCTAAGTCCATTCCTGGACTGTTAAAATAGGCCATTCCAGTAAAAATAGCACAGATCCAGCCAATGAAATGGCACAGATCTCAACTGGAAGAGGTATTACCATTTTTCAACTTGGTTCATTGCAGACTAACAAGATCTGTTTAAAGACAGAAGGAAAACAAATTTCTTAACCTTGAACTGCCCCTGTTTCCATGGCAATATCTCTAGTTCAGAATAGAGTAGTTCCTCTCTCCTGCCTTTAGCTCAGTCACAGATACACTGCTCACCCCCTTTATCAGCAGTTCTGGAGGATAACATGGCACTTCACACACAAACATGTGCACACACACACACACACACACACACACACACACACACACACACAGCTGTCAGGAATTCACAGCAGCACACAAATCCCAGCATGCCCCTCTACCCACTTCATGCCTGTCTCTGCGGAGACTGGTGTTCAGGGACAGACAGAAACATGCAGTGTACAGGTGTAGCCTGAGAGATAGTCGTGACAGACTCCTGACAAACTTCAGCCTGGAGCCTCTCTCCTGTCTGTCTTCACAAAATGTTGTGCAGTGGAGAAGTTTCTAAATAATTATTGTTGGAAGATTTGTTTTGATTTAGGTTTTTCTCCATCTGTGGAGTCCCTTGTTGATGACATCACAGCATATGTCATCTGTTCACACCTGGCAGGTGCTGCGTCATTCTCAGTCTTGGGGGAAAGAAAAAACACTAGGTATTGCCCCACACGTTAACGCATCCGAAAAAGCTTACTTGGCATCCACTGTTTGCCATGGGCAACATGATGTTTTTGTCTCTAATGGCTCCTGCATCAGGCTGGGGAATAAGACGGAACACACTCGAACTGTGTCTGATGCAATGAGAGCTTCTAACTCCTTCTTTCTTCTGTCTTTCCTCTCCCTCTTTACCACCACAAAACATGACCAGTCCAGAGATAAGCTTGTGTGGGTGAATCTCTCAAAACCTCATATTTTGAATTGTTCATATTTCACCCCAAAATCAAAAGAAAGACACTAAGCCAAAATAGGCTTATGTTTAGGGCTATTATGATGTTTATTTGACAGCTGAGCATACTGTATGTCTGGTACATTTCTCATTATTGTAATTCAAAAAATAATTCTTACTGTTCTTTGTATTTTCCACAGTCGAAATCCAGTCATTTCAATGGGAATCCAGTTGATCATGGGTTAAGCATGAGAGTGAAATATTTCCGCATACAGATTTCACAAGGGTTTAATTTTGTCACTACGGCCCTTGTTTATACCTGGTATTAAGATGGCATTCGATCGGATTGCGTTCATGGAGTAGACGCTCGTGGTCGAAAGTGTTCGAACAGCCACTAAAAACTGCCTACTCTCCGCCTACTGACACAATAAACACTATGGGAAGCGCGCTAGCCAGGCGGGATTTAAACTTTACCGGATGAAGCCATACGTTTGGTTTGAAGACAAAAACCATACTAAGCACAATGTTCTCTAAACATTTCTGTTTTCTAACATGCACTTGCTGTGTTCAGCGTGGTCTCGCGGCTGTCAGAGCAAAAACGAAAGCTGATGCTCTTTGTATGTTTTCTTGTAGTCTCCGGTCATGTTCATATGCAAATTGTGCGCGGTTATTTCACCTGTTAAATCAAAACTTCTGAAGAAGCCCATTCATTTACCCACCCATAGACCCCAACCTTGAAGAAATCAGGACAGAAGTGGTCGAAAGTGAGCAAAAGATACGGATTAAAAGACCAGGTGTAGACGGGAATGTATCTCTCGACCAAATCGACCAAAACGCATCTTAATACCAGGTGTAAACAGGATCTAGGACTTGCCATGCTGACCAATGTGTAAGCAGTGTTTCATACATTGCGTCATAAAATGGGAATTGACAGAAAAAAAAGAGAATTTGTGGGTGAGATGTGCTTAATTGTCAAAAATAATTTCCAAAAACGTTGACCAAAAATGTTCACCTGATGTATATGTAATAACAATTCAAAAATAGCGCAGCTAGAACTCGTCCCATCCCTAGACAATCCCTCTGTTCCGGCTTAGTGGCTAGCCAGGGAAATTCTTTTGGCCACCAATAAACACTTGGACAGAATTTTTGCGTCTTCGTCTTTCCTCTCTTCCGCATCTTTTCATCCCTCTATTCCACACACACACCCACCTCCTCTTCATCTCTCCATTCCATTTCTTTCCCAGTAGCCCAGCTGATTGAACAGAGCTACATATCTTAAGCTGGAAACACTGCCAACAATTAGAACAATTACTGCCAATTTCGCCACCTGCGGCCCTACTGAAAGGAAGAGCAGAGCCCGAGCCAGTGTTTTATTTGCTGGAACGCCACTATGCACAATGTTTAATTACAACTAAGCAGCCAACATTTGTTCTATCTGTCTTTGAATACACACGGCTCGTTCTTTCCTGCCAACTCGGTCTTTCCGTCCCCGATTTTTCTCTTTTTCTTTTTAAATATGTGTGACGTGAAGTGGGTGTGTTGGATTTGTTTACTTTGTTAGGAAGTGTTGGATCTGTTTCCTTTGGGATCAGAGACATCCCTTCTCTGCTGTTGGTTACAAAACACACACACACAAAAATCACGACCACGCCTGTATCAATGCAAGAGAGCTGCACTCAGCACCTGCAGCCGGGTTGGACAGTCTCTCTCTGAATTCTAATTCACCTCATAAATAGGAAAGAGAAAAAGGCCATTCCTTTGTTGCATCTCAACGAGCAAAGAGTGAGTGTGTGTGTGAATGCTGGTTAAAACCCTTGAACAGGGCTCCCAGATTACTCCAAAGTGCAGTCGTTTCAATGACATGACAAGCTTGTCAATTGCTTGTGCCATTCTTCTCTTGCGTAAATGGTTTGTCTAAGCGTTTGTGCATGCCATTCAGTTTTAATGGGTTTTAATGGTTCTGAAGAGGGCCCTGATGCAGGGGCTTGTTTAAGAAAAATGCTCAAGGGCGGAGTCCCGCCGCCTCGCTTTTCGGGTTCTTATTCGTAGCACCAGAGCCTTCTCATCCTGTCTCATTTTGCCTTCTCTCCTATGAATAAGTGATGAGATTTCATACATCACTGACCTCGGGCCTTTTTTACAAGTTCATCAATCATCGAGCACCCCCCCATCCCCCCCCCCCCCCCCCCCCCCCCCCCCCTTCTCATGAGGAGCAGATGTTTGGGGGTGCAGCCTTTTCAGGGGTACCATGCTACTAATGACCACCATCAGCATCTGACCCCACACAGACCTGAGTCAGCACATATAGACAGAGAGAAGTTGAAAATGCAAAAAAAGACTTCATTGGGAAACAATATGTTGGAAGAGGTAAGTAGTTGGAAAGCAAGAGAGGCAAAGAAAGAATGATTGTGGGAGAGGTATTAAATGAGCCACGAGGGATCATTGATCTGCTGAAAGTGCAAAGTCTGCACTGAATTGTAAGTGTAGAATCTGTGCTTTGAACTTGTACAACATGTTTGTGTGAGAAGGAACGACAGAAAAGAGAGGCAGAGAACAAGACAATGTCTGAATCAAACTGACTGCAGTTGTGTTTGATATAGGGATGTGCCCATAGAATCATACAGTGGGATAAAAATAAAAGCGCTTCTATTTGGCTTTCTTTTCAAATTTAATTCAATTCCAGTTTAATCATTCTACACACAAATATATATTTTCTGATAATAATGATTATAATAACCACTACCTTACTAAATATTAATAAGCAGTAATTAGGATTTTATTGAGGCAAAAGTTGTAGTTAATAATTAATAGTGAGAATTGGACCCAAACCAAAAGTGTGACCGAAATTTCATACTTTTATTCAGCAAGGATGCACTGGAGGTGACAGTAAAGACTTTTCTAATGTTAGAGAGATTTCTCAAATAAATGCATTTTTTTTTTTTTTACTTTCTATTTCTCAAAGAATCCTGAGAAAATGTATCATGGTTTCATGATTTCCACCAGCACAACTAATAATTAGAAGAAGAATTTATCTGTGTGTATTTGTATTATTTCTTACAGTTCAATAAATGAAGTAGAATGAAGTGCAAACAACAAAACAATGTAGTTTCTCACGGTGGTCTTAAGGTGTTCTACTAAACAAAAGTAAAGCAAATATTTGAGAAATTCAAACTAATTCCATTTTGATCCTGGCATTTGATGCAGTTTCAGTTGTGATTCTATTATGATACTGTGACACATCACAATGTATATTGATATCCAGATATCCAAATGCATAAGATATCCAGCCCTAGTTTTATAATACAACATCAGCACTCCCTAACATTTACAGTTAGTGATCTCAAAATGAATAGAGAACCAATTCTCTGTGTATATAAGTGAAATCGATATTTATTTTCTTATCAGAGATTACATTCCCACTACATGTGGTTATAGAATGCTGCATGATGCATTGCATATTTTTGCAACCAAAAGATTGAAATCAGTCTTTAGCGGGACTCATAGGAAAGACAAGCTGGGAAAGGTACATAGTGGCGATAATGCAAATCTGAAGTAGATTCAATGCACTATATTATAAACACAGAGTTTGTTCAACCACAAAAACAATCAAAACAGAATCAATCAGACACTGACTTCTGCATTGCCGCCAATTCGTATGCCCTGAAAATGGCTGTAGTACATTTGGAACACTTCTGTATGCAGCTCTTAATGTATTGTCTCCAAAGCAGTGCTGAGGATGACGTATTGATTTGATCAATCAATGCAGTAAAAGCTATAAAGGCATGCTGTAATGGTGGCACTTAGGGAGAGAAGGCAGAACACTGATCATTCTCAAGGAGATACAAAGAGAGAAGGAAAAAGGGTCCAATAGAAAGCGAGAGATGAAATGAGTGCTCAGAAGAGAGCGTGTAAAGTGGAGTTAAGGCTGCGTCTGCTGCCTGTCTGTCTCTGTGCTCCTTTTGTATTTTAATGATTAATGCGCAGCTAAGCAGGGGGTCCGTTTCATCATTACTCTGGGCCCAATCCTTTATTCCTTATCCGCATTGCTCTGTCCTTTGTCCCTCATTTGTTTCCACCCATATTTCATTATTCAGACAATGAGCGAATATGTGATGGTTCTTGTCTGTATCTGTGTTATTAGTTTGCTGTCCATCACACTGCAGTTGAGTCAGTGAATCAGCGTCTTGCATCCTGAGATGTTGCCTCCTTGAGATTAAGTGTTTAGTGTAGTGATTTAGTGTAAAGATTTAGCAAGGTCTTGTATGAAATCACTCTTAGCTTATGCATTTTCTTCTAATGTACAGTTAGTAGTTACATAGGGCCAGACATAGGGCTTCCTCATAGGGCCAGACAGACAACTTTTTTTCTGCCGTATCCACAACGCTCTTCGGTCATCTGTCCGTTTCTAGAAACTCATTTAGTTGCACTTCTGCAACACTAAAAGCCCTCCATGCCCTGGCAGCTGTTTGAGGGATAAAGCCATTTCAGTTCATCAAAGATTCATTGCCCCAAAGCTAGTCCTCCGGAAATGGTCGGTTATATGTTTTAAAACAGACCTGCGGAAGCTTTAAATTCTTGCTAAGATACTGTAAAGAAAGGCCAGGGCTCTTGAGGACAGTGTCAGGGACAAGAGTGAATCTCTGCAGCACTGTTTCACAAAATGCAAACACATTTTTTTCCACTAATTAGGATTCAATTTTGTTGGCACAAATGGTGCAACAGTTCCACACTTTAAGTTTAAATATTTATGGGTCCATGTTTGGAGGCAAGGTCAGCCTGAAGCCTGAAACGTTTGTGGGAAGTATATGAAGGATTGGATCAGGGCTGGGAATGTTGGTAGATGAGTGAAATGTTTAACCCTAATCCAGTAAAACCTTTTTCCACTTAGTCCTGGGTCACTTGTTTTGCCTCCTGCGGGCTGAAAGGCTCCTGGGCTCATGTATGTTTTAAGAAGGCTCATATCCAGGGATGAAAGGGTATTGACTTGCTTGATGAGCTTCTTTCCTTAGGGAGGGGGGCTAAAGCTCTTGAGTGCCTCCCCTAGGCAAAAGCAGCATGGAGTAAGAGAAGGGGTCTCTTACCTCACTGACCTGCCCAGATTGGGTGAAGCTTTGGACACCACAAATGGGCTTTTGTGGTTCCACCGTATAGCCATAAGTATCTCTACTGGGATGTTCATTCTGCCTCACAGTCATCGCCCTTAGTGCCAGGTGGAGTGATGTTTGTGGGAATAGCGAGAATCACAGGGAATGCTGGGATAGAGGGGGGAGAGGGGTGCACAATCTGAGCCTACAGAGGTTAAATATGTTATGATTGATGAGGTAGCTTTAATAGCGCACGTCTGGCCTCCCCTATCGATTAAGGGATGGATTATGCATGCATTTCCCCATTGTGTTGGCACAACAGATGACTTAGATTACAGTGACGGATTCGGGAAATGTGAACTCTGAGCTGATTGCTTTTTCGTTGTGTCTCAGCTGCATTAGGAATGATGAAGCATGCTAGTCTTTCAGATGCTCCGAAAGCGGAGGCAAAGAAGCCTTCCGGAAGCCTAGAATAATCCCGGTGTAATATTTGGGAAATCCTATTACAGACGTTTTTATGTGCTGAAGAAAGAAAAATAGGTAAAGACGACAGCGTCGCATAGAAGCGAAAACAGATTAGGACTTAACAAGATAGATGTAGACATGTATTAGTCTTTCCTTTTCCTCTTCCCTGTTATCCCCTCCCTCCACAATCTTGTAGAACAGGGCCTACTTTTTATTTTTCTATTGAGTTGTGTCTTTTTTTAGCAGTGTAAGATTGATAAAGTGTAAGATACAATGCCATCAACAGCAGCCATAGAGAAAAAAATTATTTTTAATATGGTCATGGTCACAGGCAACCTGAGATACTTTGTGTGCACCTTTATAATATTATTTTTCTTCAGACAAGGTAGAATCTGATTCTACTACTGCTCCTTTCGGTGCTCAGGACTGGACAAGTTCATATAGATGCAGGCAATGTCTTTTTTAGAGTCCTCTATTGTATGATCGAGTCTCTGATTTGTGTTTCAGCCCTGTGGACCAGAACTCTCAGACCTCTCTAGCCGATCACAGAGTCTGACCATGGTCCTGCAACAGCCGGCTGATCACAGAGCGCAGTGGAGCCTGATCCCACTCAAAGGCCCAGTGGGCGTCTAGTGACTCTTTTCAAAAGCCGAGCAGAAAAACGTCCTTGTTTATTTAATCACACACAGAGTCAGGCCCTTCGCCTGAAGCCATGACTGGTCTAGACATATTCAACCTCTGTGCCGCAAGATCAGCCCCACAGGTCAAAGGTTGACGGTCAGGCTCAGTGGAAAGAGGAATGATTGTGTTGATGTCACCTCAGGGTGTGTCGAGCACATCATGCAAGCGTGTGATAAGGTTAAACATGCATGAGGTTGCTCTTATTTCCAGCCTTTCTTTGCATGGCTACTGATTATGAAGATTGAGTCGTTAATCGTCCCCTGTGTAAGCACTAGCGTGAACTAATATTGCAGAATGTTGCATATGAATGAAGATTTTGATTTATAGATGCAAAGGTTAGGCTTAATACTACAACAGTTCCTGTCATGGAAATGCTAATAATGCATGAAATATAGTCTAAATGTAATGAAATAACAAATATATTGTCCCATTAGATTCCCAAATAAAGCCTGATAAGCATTATTAAGTGATAAGCATTATTAAGTGATAAGCACTGAATGAGCTTTCACTCAGAGAGGGGTTTCCTCTGATTTAAATAAGGGTTGCTGGATCTGTGTTAATTTATTATGGCTAATGTGTGTGTGTGTGTGAGTGTGTGTGCCGGATGGAGTCAAATAATGGGCTCAGGCTGAGACAGAAGTAGAGACTAACCCCTCTCTTTCTCTTCTCTAGATACTCTGTTTAATTGAAATGACCCCATGGGGTTGTAGCACTGACCGCAGCAATTAAAACTGCCATGCAGCACAGCGGAGGGAAAGAGGTCAGGATAAGGGGGGATACAGGGCATGAGTGTGTGAGTGATTGTGTGTGTATGTGTGTGTATAGTCCACATTCATGCTCAATCAATAAGAGCTGATGACTGTAGATAGTGGCCCTGATACTTAATATTTAAAAGGGTCAAGTGCTGTGCCACCCCACCCCACTACACCCTCACCCCCCACTCCATTCTTCCTATCTGATCCTAATTTGTATATTATGTCTTTATGGTCAAACACTGATTAAAACCTCATGCTGGTTTTGTGTGTGTGTTTGAAATCTGCCTTATCTTGAGGTCTATCTTGAGTCCTTTTTAAATGAGATAATCAGTTTTTTTTAATTTTTTTTATTTTTTTTTTAACCTTGTTAATAAAGATCAGATTGCAAAAAGACACTGACTACTGGGAGATGTTTCCGTCTACATGGATTATAGGCAGGTTTTTTTTAACCTAAAAAACTTCTTCTTTTTTTTTTTTAGAAATATCAAAATAAAGTTTTATATTATTTCAAAACATGGGTGATAAAACCAGACATGACCTTAGATCTTAAAAGGTTAGTTCAAAAATGAAAATAATGTAATGTCAGACCTTCATTCATCTTCGGAACACAAATTAAGATATTTTTGTTGAAATACGTTGGCTCTGTGAGGCCTGCATAGCCAGCAATGACATTTCCTCTCTCGAGATCCATTAATGTCCTAAAAACATATTTAAATCAGTTCATGTGAGTACAGTGGTTCATTATTAATACTATAAAGCAACGAGAATATTTTTTTGCACCAAAAAAACTAAATAACGACTTATATAGTGATGGCCGATTTTAAAACACAGCTTCGGAGCGTTATGAATCAGTGTGTCGAATCATGATTCAGATCACGTGTCAAACCGCCAAACTGCTGAAATCACGTGACTTTGGCTCTCCGAAACCGCTGATTCGACACGCTGATTCATAACGCTCCGAAGCTGTGTTTTAAAATCGGCCATCACTATATAAGTCGTTATTTTGTTTTTTTGGCGCACCAAAAATATTCTCGTCGCTTTATAATATTAATATTGAACCACTGTACTCACATGAAATGATTTAAATATGTTTTTAGTACATTAATGGATCTTAAGAGAGGAAATGTCATTGCTGGCTATGCAGGCCTCACTGAGCCATCTGATTTCAACAAAAATATCTTAATTTGCATTCCGAAGTTTAACGAAAGTCTTATGGGTGTGGAACGACATGAGGGTGAGGGTGAATGTCAGTAACCAAACAGATCTCGTCCCCTATTGACTACCATAGTAGGGAAAATAAACACTATGGTAGTCAATGGGGGGCGAGATCTGTTTGTTCGCTGACATTCTTCCAAATATCTTCCTTTGTGTTCAGCAGAATAATGACAGAATTTTCATTTTTAGGTGAACTATCACTTTAACACAGTCAACTTGTTGGTCTATTGCTGTAAATGAATAATCTCTTTCTCTGTTTTGTGGTATTTATCATCAGCCTTTCAATAATTTCAGACATTTGCAGTATTTCAGTGCTGCCATTTATGCATAAACTAAATCACCATCTAAAAAGCTATAGAAAACAGAGCGTGCATTGAAGACCCAAGCAGATGTATAGGTACTGTATGTGATTAACAGTGACCGCAGCTGTTTGCTGTAATTATGCACAGGTTGTTGAAAAACTTATGGAAGCGTCTTTTTAACTCTGGCATATGACCATGTGTAAGATGCGTCCTCCCTGGGGGACATCAGACAGTATGTGTCTTGCATTCTCTTTCTCTTCTAATTCTCTACAACATGGCAGCAGATACAAGCATGCCTGTTTATACCAATATTCAAATTCTTTTCCCAGAAGAGGGCTTTGAGCCTGAGAACACAAGTCCAGATATACCCAAGTCCAAATAAGAGGGTGACTTCGTCTTAGACAACAGATGGGCTTCTGCGTTTGGACTCTTTTTCTTTCGCCTTCAGCCATATAGAGCCACATTCTTTCTGCATGCTTCTTCGCTGACAGTTTGGTTGATGGAAGCTCTCGTGTCATGTATGGCTGTCTCTGCTGTCAGCGTACACCATACCAAGAGTGTGTGGAACATCCATATTGGATTTCACATTTACACATCCTGACTGCAACACCAATGCGTTTGTATGTATAGCTGTGTATATATGTAAAAACATGTGCTGTTTCAAAACAGCGAGCTGCCTACCTAGACAGTGGGTCTCATTCACTAACAACGTGTAAATCTGTGTACAAATGTTTTCACAAATAACTTTTTGTATTAAAATGTATTATAAATTTACAAAAAATGTAGGAGAAACTGAAACCGAATGCAAAAATTGCATACTCTGGGTGGCCAGAGTTCTAAGGTGGTAGTATTACTTTGCAATCCCACACTGTAAAAAAAGAATTGTTGGTTTAACTTAAAAAATAACATTGTTGCCTTAAAATTTTGAGTTCATTGGCATTAAAAATTTGAGTTAATACAATGAAGGTGTGTTTTTGAAATGTATTTAATATTTTACGTCACATTTTTACATTAATGTCAAACTCAAAAGTTGGAGTCTTGTGAGTAGCTCTGTTTGTGTATTTGCTTATATAAAGCATTTGAAATCCGCCACTTACAGTATGAGGAACATTTCAATTAGGATGCTGCTGTAGAAGACAAAGAGGCCAGCTAGGTTTTAGAAACATCTGTAGTGCGTGCTGACATACCTGGTGTGGTTATCTGCACTCGTGCCGCTGCTGCTGAGATAATTAGAGCCATGTGATTAATGAACTGCAGGTTAATGTATAGCTATAGAACAGGATGTGGAGCTCACTTAGATTCACAGGGCATCTCAACACAGCCATAAAGCAGCCCCACTTCCGTACTGCCACATGACTGATTAACGCTAGATGCATAAGGATATCCAATTGATCATTTATAACCCAGCTCAGGAAGCCACTCTCTCTCTTTAATGACACAGGATGTTGTGGTCCACATGAACGGCGCTGTGTGGTTTTAATCCAGAGATATTATACAGTATTAGAGCATCGTGCCACTGTCTGTAAAGGTCTCTTTTACTCATCCGTCCCTATCTGAAAGCAAATGGAAATATAGTGGGCCACTGGCTGGCCATATGCGTGTGGATGAATCCTGACATGAGACAAAAGGAGAGGCCTGTGACCTTTTCAAAAAGGGGAGATTTTCCCTGTCGTGACTTGCCTCCGACCTACACGCTGCTGGATAATCACGACTGTTCCTAGAACAGCGGCTGCTGCACGGGGATGTCAGAGCTGTATCAGATGTGTCTTAAATGTTACACTCTCCAACAGTAAAATGACCTTAAACAGGGAAGAAACTTTTGGTTTACTGCATCACTATCCACAGTCATGATCAATAATCATGAATAATAATGATAATGATCAGTCTTGTTTTACTATTTACCCCACATGGGATAGCTTTTTGGCCTTTCACACTTTTTAAAGGGGGGGGGGGGGGGTATCACACACAGTCTTTAGTTTTATCATATTTATAAAAGATACATACGCTGTACCGAGTCTTTCCGGAAAAAGCTGAGCTCCTGGAGGTGTGCCAGCCGTGGGCAGAGCTAAAGAGTCATGAGCGCGTGCAGCTTTTGCATAGAGATCGTCTGCAAGCTGCGACATTATTATAAATAAAAAGGGAACACGTTTGTGTTGTTTACATTATATGCACTTGCACAGCAACAAAACACGGACATCTGATGCAGTTTTACTCATCACCCGCGATCTGCAGATCTAGTGCCGAACGGGGACTTGTTTATAAAGCATTCATCACCGAAATTTCAGGAACAAACAAACATATGTGTGCAACTCCGTTGCTGCCCCGGAAAAACAAACTTCATCCACTGTTCCCTTAATGCTGGGTTCTTTGGGAAGCTGAAAAAGGTTATCTTTCCCTCACAACCAAAAACACACATCTTTGGTGAAATTCCCTGCATCTCAATCAGCTCTCTAGCTCCCTAGGTCGTGAATCAGTATCGTGAAAATTAATGTGGCCGACTCCCTGATCAGTGACCTGACTACTGAACTAGGGAGCTGATTGAGCACCCATTGCGCGTTGATGGGCATGCTCTTGCCTTTGGGTGGTGTGTGTGTGTGTGTGTAAACTTATCAGGGAGAAATGCCTATACAAGAAATTCCACCCTTTATTATGTGATAAAGGGCCATACTCGAAAAAAAAAAAGTGTATATTTGGCACAGAAATACTCTGTCATATGTCCAACTTGTTGAAACTTTGGCCATGTTTAACATGAGAATGCAACTCTTTAACAGTGTAAATAAGTCAGAATGCATGAAATAGCATTACCCCCCCCCCCCCCCCCCCCCTTAAATAGTTAAGGGACATGAAAATATTGGAGTGAGAGAGGATCAATGGCATCAGGACACGTTGCAAGCTCTATTCAATCCTGAATCACCTGCATGAGCACCATAACTCAACATGCCTAGAGACTATTTTAACCCATCCAAAACATCGCCTTCGAATATTATTGTGGGCAGTTGGGGGCCTTGGAGTCAAAAAGGTTGAGAACCACTGTACTAGACCATAGCTCTGACCACATAGGAGTTCTTTAATAGAGAATCCACTGTCTACACATTATTTGGTCAGTTTTCAACGCATAAATGCAGGAAAGTACTACCAAGATCCTTGCTGCTAGTATAATTCATAGATTACACTAAATACAGACTCAAATTACAGCCATAGTTGTGTGTTTAACTGGAAGTGTCATCCTGCTTCATTTTCTGGTATTCTAGCCCCAGGCTCTTACTGTGACATACTGTGGGCAAGATGTTCATTTTTCACACAAGCAGCATGAGCCCCTCAGCGCCCACAGCCATACAACACGAGACATGCGTCTCTCCAGGAATCTCTCACTGAATGACTTTATGGCCTCAAATATTCCTGATGGAAATGGTGCTGCTGGCCTCACGGACATGCAGCGGCCCCGGCTCTGATCAATAATGAATGGCCCTAGTGTGGAGCAAACAGATTGTGTGAAAGGAAAGGGAGGGGTGCAGACAGTCCAGTGCACTGACACAGTGGGAGCTGTCACTGACCTCCCTCTCTGACAGCGAAAGAGAGAGAGAAAGCGAGAGGAAAAATTAATAAGATTAATGCTCCAATTAAATAGGGAAGTGATGGTGGAGGGTCCTGTTGTGCTGCCAACTACAAAAGGAGACTGTGCTAGCAAAGCGAAGAATGAACACCAGACGGAAGAAGATGTAAAGAACGTGTAAGAAGCAAGACTGATGGGGAAAGAGAGAATAAATATTTGGAACAAAGTCTCTGGTCCATTAAATCAGAGCTGTCAGTATGTCTACCCATCAGACCCGTCTGGAGGACCCTTGACATGTCTGTCCCTGCCTCATCTGTGCACTCACTACTGTTGTTATTGTCAGTTATGTCCAATTGACAGGTAATTATCGTCATTTTAAGCGCCATCATCTTTTAGTATGAAGAAACATCGTGAATTCTTCTGCTAATTAGTTAGACCGTCATTTGCATTTAATTGGCAGTGAACCTCAGCATTGCTATACGGCTCGTTCTAAATCAGCGACGAAACAACAACGCACTTATTCTCTTACGCTGCAATGATTTTTACGCTGTCTTAAGTGTTGTGAACAATTTGTATCATAGACATCTCCTAGTGGTGAAATGTCATGCAAAGCTTTGCTTGATGACTCCCATCTGCTCAAATCTGATCAGTGTTCCCATAATTTTCCCCTCCTTGCATTTTCTCCTTCTGTTTTTGTGGGCGTTTATCTAAACAGAAATTGCTTATGCTGTAGTGTAGCGACTCAAGGCGTGAAGCACATCGGCCATATTTGATTGCATCGTGACACTCTGAATATTATTATACACTCAGATTTTTCTGGTATATGACACTGTAACATTCATTGGCTTTTATTAATCACACATATTAATCTCTGTCATTGGGAATATCATCTTCCTTAAATGAGCTTCTATATTCTCAAATTGTTCTATGTGTGTGGTTTCTTAGGCATTTGTGGTGTTATATTGTGTCTTGGTTTTTCCTTGGATCTTCTTTAAATGTAATGCCTCACTCTGTAAAAGTCATAGTCACTTTAGATTGCTATAATGTTTATTTAAAGCCTGTGTTATTGGAGCATTATTGTATTGTATTGCAGTTCCTTCATGTGGGTATTCCCAGAGCGAGGGAAACAGTTGCAGATCAATGAACTGCTCCCAGGTCAGCGTCTGAGCTGAATGATATGTTGTTGCTTTACAATTGACTTGGTCTCTGTGTTTCACCATTGCCGACCACACATATCAATATGACTGTCCCCTTTGACCCAATGCAACCCAGACATTATTGTCAGGATAATATATCAGTCTCATATTTGACAGCACGTGCGGAATGGGGGGTTGTCTCTGTTATGACAATTTTAGCTTGTTTGGACATTTTTGTACTCCTTTGATGTAACAGGGTATCTAGATTTTTAAAAGAGGGTTAAAGTTGGTGTCACTGCTATGGCATAAACACTGAAGAAATAAAACTTCCTGCTCCTTCAACGCATAGGATATTTAGATTAAATGAACCTCTGCTAAACTCCAGGTGTAAACCTCTTATATCCAGATGGTTCTTTTGTTGATTAATTCTTCATTTCCCATCTCCTTGTGAGTTGTGTGTTACATAAACATTTTGCATACATCAAAGGCTGGCTCACTTTCCATGCATCCTTCTTACATGACTGGAGTTGACCTGCTCTGATCAGCGGGGACAGTTTTAGCAGTCCTCCCAAAGCTCATCCATTAGAAATGTGAACTCTGGGTTGCCCGAGTGCCACAGCGCATTAAACAGTGTTAAGACAGCCTCCGGTTACCCTTTTTAACATCCAAACACTTTCTGGGGCTATTTCAGAAAATGCCTACGTGGACCGCACAGGACCGCTCAATGCTTCAGGACGCTCAGTGTGGTTCTCGGGGTGGCTGGCGTGGATGCCAGTGAGCTGGCATGGAGATCAGAGCCATTAGGCGATGGAGAATCACTCTACATCCAGAAACTACAGCCAGCTACCACACTCAGCAAATTTAGCATTGACTCAGTTCAACATTTAAAAAAAAAAAAAAAAATCAGGATAGTGGAAACCGCAGGAGTTCTTGCCAGGAGTTTAGATTTGATCCGTTACTGTGGAGGTGTTGAGCTAAAAGGTTTTTGACATCAATTTCAGCCGTATTCAGACAATTCTCATCCTTCAGTTTTTCTATAGATTTATGCTGTTCTAGCAGCCTGAAAATGAATTCATTATGTTCTGCAGGATCAAAGAGAATGTGAACATTAAAGTTTTACACTTTTATCTTTTTCCAAGCACGTGTAACAATGGAATCTTGCTATTTTATGATAAGTGGCTTTATTGCAGACCTAGTTTTTGGTCCAAATCCATATCCACATCCTTCTAAATCCAAACATCCTTCCGTTTTGCTGGATAATAAAGAATGTGTTGGCCCTTAGAGCTTCCTCATTTTGGCTTGTTGCACAGTGGACCTTTAAAATTGTTGCACAATTGCTGCAAACTGCAATCTCTGGCCACGTAGGACCTTATTATCCTGGACATTGATTAATAATGCCCTGCTACATGCAGAAAAGACACATGATTGGGTGAGAGGAAAGAAAGGCAACAGAAATGTGCAGCTTTCTGATAAAAAGCAACCTTGCCTTCAGCTAATTATCTGTGGAATCCTTGTTTCCCTCCAAACAGCCAGATTCCTTCAGAGGCGGCTCCCCTGAGGATTTGCCTTAGAAATGCATTGTCATATCTATACTTTAGGAGGACAGTGATAGAGAAGGAAAGGGATTTGCGGTCAGCATTGAGAAGTGAGGGGCGTCAGGGTGAACAGAGGTTTCTCTTGGGTCTGAAACTGATTAATGAATCACAACCTTAGGCACTATGCTTCTTTTCTACAGCAATGCAGAGAGGAAGTAGCACTGGTGCAGTCACATTACAGACAGTGAGAAGGAAGTCTGTGTGCTTCCATCTGCAAAGAGGGTGCAGAGGGCATTGAGTTGTGGAGTCTCAGCAAAGACGAGGCTGTTCTGATTTACCTGCCAGAGTGCCGTATGTCTGGTCTGTCTCTCTCTGGCCCCTGGCACTGTTGAGCGTTGATCAGATTGCATCTGTGTGCCGGGCTCAGGCAGCATCTGCTGTCTGCTCTGAACTGCCCACCCTGCCAGCCGGCCCACTACAACTCACACAGAGCCATCTCGGGGTCGAGAGCGGTAAAACGTACACCCAGAGCGCCTGGTAATTACTGCTTCTCTCTGGCTCTTTCACATTCTTGCAATAGCTTCGTTCCAAAACCTAGTGAGCTGCCTCACTGCCTACATAGGCAGCTGCTTTCTTAGACAGAAATATAACTGTCACAGAAGCTCATAATTTGACTCAATTGGAAGACTCTACATAACATAACAAATGCAACTTTGCACAAGAGACATACAGTTGTTAAAGTTTGACTTTGCATGTTGCTAAGCTAATTTTTTTTTTTTTTTTTTTAGATTAATTTTTGCCTTTTTTGAGATAGGATAGTATAGAAAGCTTACAGGAAGTGAAGTGGGAGAAAGAGGGGGACGGAAATGTATGCTCATGCTTTATCAGCGGGGACAATAGAAGAATCAGTACCTGTGTGGCTGATGAAGAAAAGGTCTAAAGCCAGAAGATAAAACAAGTGTATACAAGGTGAAAACCCTGAGTGATGCCCAATTTTTTTTATTTTTATTTTTTATTTTTTTGTGGCCTATTGTGCAGACCACTCTAAAAAAATCACTAGTATCAGTGTAGTTTAACTAGAACGCACCACCATTGATACCACCATTGTGGTATCGGTACTTAAATTACATGAAGAACAGTAATGCTACCTAATGGATCTTTAAAACATAGCTCACTACCTTTTGAAACCATGCATGTCTCTCTTTAGTTTCATGATGTGCCCCCTCTACTTACCGTCTCCCTCTTTTTATTCTTTTCCTTATTGACCATCTTCACATCTCTCCTGTCCTTTCTCTACCTGCATGTGGCCGCTGACCCTTCTATCCAAGTCCAGATGGGATGGCCACTGAGAGATTAATGAAGCACACTGGCCCTCGTCTGAGTTTCTTCCGCTGTCTCTTCATCTGACCGCCTGTGACCAGACCCCACACCTTTAGGCCATATTGCGACTGGCTCTGCGGTCACATGCCAAAGCAATGAGCCAACACATCAAATCGTGCACTTAATAGAGCAACACTTCAGTGACTATAAGACTCAAACCAGGTCTATATCAGAAGCATTTTGTTTTAGGTCTCGTCTGCGGTGATATTAACACCAAAGGAAATGAAAATCAACCCTATATACTTCCATAATAGAGATCCCTGGTGTTATTGAGCACAATTTTTCATGTAACCCCAACAGAGTGTTGCATCTTAACCATTTGGCGAGGCTATCTTACTCAAACAGTCACTGAAAGTCAACTGAGATTGGCAGATTTTCTGGCCTCTTAGTCATTAAAAGTGACTCCTGAGCTGTTTCTGTCTGTCTCCTCGTGCCAGCCTGACACTTTTGATATTGATTTAAAGGTTGAGGTTTGATTTAAGGAGACAGAATGCTACAGATCCAGGTGTGCTGGTGTGTAGAATGGGTTACACAGTGTTGTTTGTGTGTATTGATCTGAATGAGCTGCTCTGTGTTGATATGGCTCTGTCTCATCTCTATTTGAAGGAAATGACAGATATGTTTGTGTCTGGAACAGTCTCTCAGTCCCCGGTGTCCTCTTTGGCATGAACTCAACCTTTGGTCAGTGATATAAAGTATTTACAGTGTAAATGAATGCCTGTGTCTATGAGTGTGTATATATGAACAGGTTCTGGCATTGTTTGTTTCTGTATATGAAATCCAACTACACACAACTCTCACACATAAACACGCTAGTAAACATTATTTAGAGTGTGTTTTACTGCTCTGACCCGATCCCAGCAGTCAATAAAGGCGCTGAGCAGATGTATGCATTGGACATTACTTTCTTCTCAAGCTTCTCAAAGGAGTATAGACTACAGTTTGCCTTCTCTTGCTGTAGAAATGTGCTCCCTAAATACAATTTCTCTTCCATTATCTGTTTGTGAACATGCATGAGCTATATCAGATATAATCTCCGGAGATCAGACTGCATTGAGTCTGCTCAGTGTCATGATTGGCTTTCATCACCGGCGTGGACACTGAGCTCAGTGTCGCCGTGGTTACGCCTAGAACATAGCTGCATAACTTAATTACTGGCATTTTCACTCCATTTTCTCTGACTATTTTGAGTAGTTTGAATAAAGCTAATATCCCCGCTGTTTGCAACAAGGACAGATAACCCGATCAGGCCTGTAATGAAAGTGATTAGTTTAAATTGTGTTAAGACTCACTGGTCGTGATGTTTTTTTTCTTCTAAGCCTTTGAGAACATGCTGGTTGACTTGATCTTCCTGTCCTCATCAGTTCATGTGGGTTCAGAAGAGCGTAGATCACTTTTTAAAGTACCTTCTCTTGCAGTTTTGAAAAACAACGCCACAAAAGCGAAATTACATGAAGTCATACACGAAACATTTTAAGGACGAAACATCAAAACCAAAAGTAAAGTATTATTATATTTATGCAATTATATTCTGAAAATGAATGCTATCTTAGCATTTGGTGCTTTGTGACATTATTTTCTTGAGAATTAGGCACATATTCTCCCTCCTTTTTTTTTTTTTTGTACTTTTCTTAATTTCTCTTTAGATTAATTTCTCTTTAGAATCTTTAGAATCTCTTTTCTGGAGCCTTTTTATTCTAAATTAAATTAGCATAAATTATAAGACAGTACAACAAATATTACTCTTAAATAAGACTTATTTAACATTTTTTTTACATTACAGTAATGCTAATTTTTTGTGCAAATATCTTAATTGTACTAAAACAAATAATTTTCTTCACAACATATCAGAAACAGTTTCTTAAATTTTTTCTTTGGTATTTGGAGTGATATATGACTTGTTTTTTGAGTGGGTTAATAAGATTCACCCTGATCTGTGGTTAAAATACTAGACTCAACATTAGGATAACATCACTACTGCTAATTTATTAGAATTATTTAAGCATTATTTTGTCAGTTTAAGCATGATCTCCTGTATTCCTGGTACAACTGCAGGATTACTGTTGAAACTACCTCATTTTTTTGTATTATTTTAGACATGTACTGTGTACCTGTTCTGCTCTGCTGCATTTTTCTTTATTTGTTGTTATGAGAAGACACATAACCCTCTGTTTCTGCTGCTCAGTAGAGGGAAACAAGTATCAGGAACTGATCTGTTTCAGAGAATTATTCTGACACAAATACCGTCCTCCTGCTATCATGATATCTATAAGAGTTACAAAAAAAAAAAAAAAAAAGAAGAAGACTTGACCTTTTTTGCTTTTCCAAATTGCAGTTGACATGATTGAGCGCTTAAGGGAATATTACTAATGTACACTGTCCCGGCTCTCATAAATGCTTTTCTCGTGGCAAATGGTGAATAGATAAAAGCACTTAATCTGTCAGGATTTGTCAGGAGACTGGAGGAGTTGTGATGTGTCAGTGGGGTTTGTCTGAGCGTGTGCATCGAGACGTTTAAACATGTTCTTCCTCTCCTCTTTCCTCCGTCTCACTGCTCCATCACCTCTGACTCCCAGTGTAGCTCTCTTCCACCTCGAAACCTGCACACAGTTAGAAGAAACATGCTCTTTTCACACACAAACAAGCTCTGTTCCTAGTGAGCAGCCTACTTCTTACATAGGCCACCTAAGATAGCATCCTAATCATCATTATTAGCATGTTGCAAAGTTAGGCACAATACTCCATTTAGTAAATTATCTCTACAAGTATTGTTATTGATACTTTTTTTTTTTAGATTCAACATTTCTCCCGCTTTCTCTGCCATCTTTTTTTCCCCACTGAGCTCATTCTGGCTTTGCTTTCTCTGCAAAGGATATATGCAGTGCCACCTTAGAACTTGACTAAAATGTGGTATCTTAGGAAGCGCTGTAATTAAGCTGCTCCTATGATCCCTTAAAATGCTACATCGGAATCTAGGTTTTGGAATGGAGCAAACTCTTTCTCTCCTTCCCTCTCACTGACACTCTCACCTCAGTGAACTGCTGTACCCTTGTGCTTAATAACCCACTGAGTTGTTTTTCCAGCCCCTGAGAGCTCTTGCCCCCCTCTGAGCTCCCACAATCCACCACGGCGCCACACTGCACTCCCTTCTTCCTCTCTGAGCCCTTCTGATGTGTAATGAATGCAAATTTAGGCAAACGAGATGCGCAAAAGAAGAGCCACGTGTCCCAGCATGCCTCCCTGTGCTGACTCGTTACCTGCAGGATTCATCGGTCCACAGGAGCAGCCAGACAAGCATCTGTAGGACGAGCACTGAGAAGAGAAGAGATGCAGCTGTCTCACAGTGTGATTGGCTGCTGCATCGGGAGGACAAGTCAAGGGGGTTCGTTTCCAAAGGAGCTCGTCTCTTTTTTTTGGAGGTTTTGATTTGGCATGTCGAGTGGAGATTCGCTTTCATGCTGAATGGGATTTTGAATGGTAGGTTGAAAATAGATGGCACACTCAAAGATGATACCACCTGGTTTTCAGCGTCCTCTCCAGACAAGTCATAGTTCAGGATACTCGCCATTCATGATTCACGTTCTCGCTACCAGTTACAGCCAGACTTGTCTTGCTAAAGCTGCTAAATAAAGACCCAACTGTCCTCACAGCAGAGGAAAAGTGAAACTGTGAGCTGCATATTTGATAGCATCGCTACCATCTGCTTTATTGAAATTCACAGAGAACGTTTCCACCCCGCTGAAATGCTGAGTCATTATCTCTCAGTGTCATTACACCCCGTGAGTGACAGAGCGAGACTTTACAGGTCACACTAACACTCATCAGGAGTGCCAAAAACGCATCATAACACATCCCTTACAAGGGATTATGACATCACAACATCATGACATCGAGAGAATTTTGCCATGCGCTCTGATTACATTAACTGCCCATCATGCTTTCAGATTGGGCACTCCAACTAAAGTGATGTGAGCAGCTGTAACTTTGCTAGCACATCATCCTGATGCTTTCTTGCACAGGATGGTGAAAAATGTCTCAAGTAGATTTACAGTAGCCTCCCCAACACTGAATATATTGATGCTTGTTGAAAACTCATGATTGGACCTGCCTCATTATCTTTGCACATGTGATGACCATGTGGTCTTCCTTCACGTCCCATTCCTCATTATTATGCAGTGTGACTGACTCCTCGGGCACATCATAGTGCTATGATAGTATCTTCACTCCCAGGAGTGAATATCTGATTAATCTGTCAGGCAGTGATATAAAGAGAGCATAAATCATTTATTGATGTCTCTCTCTTAGGCACTTTTCTTTTAAATAAATGTTCAGATGACACTTAAATCCAGGTTCTTTAGGATATATAGGTGTCCTTTGCCATGCCTGTCTTATAAGACCCCCATGAAAATCTGGTCTCCTGTGTCTTTAGTCTCTCTCAATTATGTATGACCATCAGATTTTGAAGGTTGAGGGTCAAAAGCATAAACTCATTGGCCCAATGTGGCATGACACTGCCTAGAAAAACATCTGTTGAAAGTTGTTTCCATGGAAATGACGTGCTTTCAAAAATGTGTATATTTTGCGTGCATGTGAGTGGAGTGAAAAATACATTTTCTTTACATTAAATTGACGTCTGTGTGTGTGGGCATGTCTTTTTCTATAGCGGTGTGTCCTTCACTTTTGATTAAACTCCATTCTTCTGAGTGCACCTTTGAAAGCAATTCTTTCTCAGAGGACCTTTTGACGCAGCCGTGTTTTGTGGGTAATTACTATAACTGGTAGGACATTCTGATTTTTACAACAAGCCATGGTGTATCTTCTTCATACTCACCTGAAGAGAAAACCTGTTTTGGTGCCCTGGAAGTTTTGAATTTGCATAACATCGTATCTACACCGGATGCGACGTGACGCGTCAAAAGACAATAGAATCCATTATAATCAGTAATATTGTCTACACTGGATGCGGCGTGGCAAATTCCACAACAGATTCCCGACAGTAAACGGATTCCCCATTCTATTTCTGACGTAGTCCAAGTGCTTTGCAATGGTCAGTTTGTCGCGTTCAGTGTAGACAGCTTTTAGCTGTTGCAGCGTAGTGCGATGCAACAACAGTGTAGACACGGTATAAAGAGCAAAAATTGTTAAAGCACATGGTAGCAGCTCAGAGCTGTTATCACTTCATCAAGATTTTATGTGTTATATGACTGTTGTTTCTTGGTGGCTTAGCAGGCCTTAAAGACCCATATGCAATGGTATTGAAGTGGCAATTTTCTGTCCTGTGTTGCTGTATTTTCTTTTGAAGCAAAGTTTGGGCAGGACATATTGAATGGCTTATCTTTTTTCCAACAGGATATAATTATGTTGATATCTGTTAAAAGTTTTAGTAGACAACAGATGATCTCAAAGCTAAAATATTTTGACTAAAACTTTAATTTTAATTTCATTGAGTCTGATGTTCCAGTAATGGTTTTGACCAGTCAAGTTGCATTAATTTGTAAACCAGGAAGATCATGGCAAATTTTTAAAAAAGACTAGGTTTTGAAATTAAATCAAATGCTTCAGTGAAAATTCCTCAACAGATTTCAGAAATTTAAAGACCATTATTAGCTTAGAGCTCTAGAAATGTATAATAAAGTCCATATTTGTTCAGTCTCATAGTAAACCCATTGTCAAATTGCTGTTTTGGCTCAACAGTTTTTGTATAAAAACACAGATTTGTTCTCCAAAATCTCCCTGAACCTCAATAATTTGTTGCAGAGGCTGCCGTCCACCTTTGTGACTCAGTCATGAATATGCATGTATTTGCTGTCCAGGAAGCTTTTTCACAACCGTATTGTTTGTTTAACTTTGAGTGAAGGCTAGTTACCACCTACGGTACTGGCTTCACAATGGCAGCCTGGATGAGAATTAGCGTGCTCATGAATATGCATTAACACCTGCCCACAGTGGAACTCAGGTTCAGCCATCCAGTACGGAGACAGAACTTTGGATGGGAATGATGGGGAAGGAGAGAGAACGGAAAGAGGAAGGCAGATTGTTTGGTTGAGGCTTCCGTTGGGAAACGTTACAAGTTGTTTTAATTGCGCAAATAATAGAGGAGAAAGAAAGGGAGAGATGAATATTCACTGTGAGATGTGTCATCTTTCATAACTGTGACTAAAACACTGTTTAATGGGTGACCACTCTCTCATCAGGGCTCTTGGTTTGACTCTGTTAATAAGCTCTGCCCCAAGGCACTCACAAAACTCCATCAAAGCGTAATACACACACGCACATAAATGAACACTCTCAGAGATTAGTGCAGTCATTAGATAATAATGCACACATTAACTACAGTAAAAAGGGCGAATTCGCTAAACAGTTAAAATGTACAACAAAAACCTTTTCACAAATTGGGTGCCAAAACAATTTAGACAATTAAATTCTCCCCAAATAGCTTAAAATGTGATTTACTACAACTATTTGTTTACAGAGGCATTAAATAATGGTTATCAAAAGATCTCTACAAAAACTCTTTGGCTCAGACTGGAGGCAGGTGATGAAACACTGTGTAAACCGCAGGAGGTGTGAGTCATTCCGAGGCTACAGCTAAAGTGCCAGATCTCCAGTTCTCCAGTTCTCCGCCATCACGGTGGTCCTCTGGGAATTCCCAGCTCTTGGGCACAACAGGTCAACCTCTTTGCCTAAAATATTAAAGACCACCGAGCCCCTGGAACAGTGCAGTGATTAGACTATTGAAAATTCTATGTTAGACAGAAAGGCAGGAGGGGGTTACCTCCTGCAAGAGTATCCGGCTGATAATTATCCCACTCTTTCTCTCTCTCCAGCTCTTAAATTTGGACGGATGTGTGGAGTAGGAAGTAAAAGAACATGGCAAGGCTCTTAAAGAGTGAGCTTTAGATGATCAACAAGAAAAGAAGAATGGGCAGCAATTCTAATGACGAACAATAAGGCAGCTGACCAAGCAAGAGGAAAAATCGTCAAGTTTATTTTTGTTGTTAATCACAATGGCATTCAGACTGCTAAATCATGGCCCAAAATCTTACATAGTGAATTACTTGAGTGCTAAAGACCAAAAAAGCACAGCATCTAGAAAATTAAACTCAAATCAGGTCACTTGACGCCATATTGTTCATTTGGGGGTTTATATCTGGGCACTCATGTCAAGCACAGGCATTGTGTCATGCAGACAGGCTGGGGAAAGGTGAGCATAGTCTGATTAGTATTTATTGACTGTCTGTCACGCTTGGATTGGGCTAATGCTTGTCTGTTTCGATGGGTCTGAAGTCAGCATTCATTACATTCTTACTCATGGAGACATCATCAAGACAGCACATTTCTGCTGTGTGTGTGTGTGTGCGTGCAGTCGTAAACCACGGGTAATGTGTCATTGTGCCACAATGGCAGCCTGATAGAAAAGCTTGCCAAGGCCACAGGTTGTATTTTGTTCCAGACTCTCTTTATACAGCATGATTTCTGGCTGACAGGAGGCATGGAAAAGAAGAAAATAGAAACATTGAGAGAAAAAAGAGGAACAGAATTACAGACAAAAGAGATTGTGAGAGAGGTTTCTAGGTTCATAAGCGTTTTTCTTCATACTTCTTCTCCAAGCTATGTCCAAAAAAAACGTTTCATCAGAATGAGGCTATCCTCATACTTTGTGGCACTTTTTCTGTTCTTTAAGGATGCTTACATGTTAAAATGTAAGTGTAACTGTTTTTAGAGCCAGAACTGTTTAGAGCCAAAACTATTCTAAGTACAAAGTGCAGGACATCTCAGCTGTAAACATCTTCACACATATTGCTGAACACTGTATTTTATAAATAAAGCAAAATTACTTTTCTTTTTAGTAGTGTTTGCTAAGGCATCAAAATTACTATGCACCTTTAGAGATTTGTTCACAACCAGTCACATTTACCATTGATCAGTGAATTTTAGCAGGAGAAATCCAGTCATTTCAAAAGGTTGGGATTTTCTCGTAATGGTGAAAGATTTCCACATGCAGATTTTGCATTAGTCCAACAGAAAGCTGCTTTGTTGGAAAGCGACTTCTGTTTGAGCGGTGCTTCAACCACCTAGAACTGCCCAGAAAACCAAAGCAACCCCTTAATAATGTACTATAAGTCTCTCTAAACATCTTAGCGACCATATAGCAACACCATGGCAACCACCCACAGCACCCTAGCAAGTTTTACATGTGCTAGTACCACTTGCATTTTCTTCAGTGAATGTAAAGGTGTTGTCATCCATTTAAAAAAAAAAAAAAAAAAAAGTTCCAGAGCAGATGCTATGGAACTTTTTAATGGAGAGGTCTGTTAAGAGAGTGCTCAAAACAATATATCAGAGAGCTCCTCTGCGTCTGCAGAGCCTATATTAACATGCTAAATATACACCACCTTCTAAAGCCATCAGTCCCATTAATCAAACCTATCCAGCCTGCTGTTCTCCACCAGGATGTTTCTGTACTGTGTGAAGTAGTCACTGACGTCACATGACGGAGAGAGTCTGAAAAAAAGTTCAAGTTCATTTTAAGCCATTTGAGAGTGCTGTTTTGGGGTCAGTTTTGTAATTTTAGTTCTGTTCGTTTGTTGACTGCCGTCCTAAACACAAATCACAGAGGCACCCTGTGGAGTGATGGAGGAGAAAAGAAGAGAGTGCTAATATTCCCTGCATGTCCTCTTCTGTCTCTCAATCACTGTCCTTTCCTTTTTTTTCTTGGTCTACCTGGATGACTCGAGGAGAAAAAAAATCTGCCCTCTCAAAATGACCTCCACCTTCCCTATCAGCATGGTTCTTTTTTTTTTATTTTTTTTTATAGTGACAACAATATTGCATGTTAATATAGTCACAGTTATCATTTAATGACCTTGGTGTCGTCTTGTCTCATCTTAGTCATGGAAAAAAGGTAGTTGAAGAACATTTTTCATCATACTTTTCGTTACCGAAATTAGCATTAGTAGAGATAACAGCATAATATTCTACTAACCATAAAATACATAGAGCACACCGAATTATTGGGTACAATAATACATTTTTAATGACATCAAACTATTTTACACTTTTCAACAATGATTGAAGTCTTTATTTATATTCAACATTTCTTTCACATCGTCCACTATCTTAGCTCTGCACAATTCATTCTGGGATTGTCTTCTCCACTAATGATACAGATGAGGCTGCCTTAGAATTTCGATAAAACAAGATATCTTAGGAGGAAACATCATTAAATTGCCTACAGTACCTTTTTGTGATGTGCGCCTGTGGTGTCTTAAAAATCTGCTTCTGTGTGCTCACTAGGTTTCGGAACAGAGCAAATGTCTTTGAGCATTTCTGGCCCCGCACTCTCATTTTCCTCTTCCTCATTCTCATTTCCACTCCTGTTGTGATTCTGCATCAAATAAGCCCCAATCCACAATGACTTCTCACTGAACACAAACACACAGACAGCGAAAGAGGAGAATGAGAGGAAAGCCTTTGGGAGGGTCAGAAAGAAACTTTAAAGGAGAGATTAATTGCAGAGGGACTTTGCACTGTGAGTCAGATATGAGAAGTACTCCAAGCTGAATTTGGGATCTCTTTCTCTCCGTCTCGCTCTCTCTAACAGTGTCTCTCGCACACGCACACGCCTTGGCTCTCAGTTAGTAACTTGGTTATGAGTCAGTGATATTATTTTTTTGTTCACTTTCCCATAAGGCATACACAATCATGCGCAAACCCATATGAAAGAAAAATCACAAAGGACATCTTTATCTTATTTCAGACTCATAGACAGTAAATGGAGGAAAGCCTCCTGCTTCTCAGATTTTTCTCTTGAGAAAAAGACCTTAGTAATCTCAGTGTCTCCACTGAGTGTCACAGATTTGCCAAGATATCAAAGCCTACTATTATTTTTTAATTTTATTCTTATTTTAATTTAATATTCAGACATTACTCATAATTCTACCCACATCCATCTGATAGCTCTTTACTCATGTCTCATTTGTTTCCATTTTTATTTCTTCTAAGACATTTAAGAAGAAACATCTGAGGCAAAGTTGGTACTGAAACAGTCTCTCTTTTTCTCTTTACCAGAGGTCACATTCTACTAGGTGAAAAAATGACTAAAAATCTCTTTGGAGTCCATCCATCATTGTTCCAATGTTTGTTTGTTTTGCTGTGAGGTTTTGTCCAATGGTCCTTGCTAATGAATGGATTGAACATTTCATTTGTAAAGCTGGCATGCGTAGCTTTTTGCACTTTTCATTAGGTTCAAATCACCCAGATACTCTCACCCACCACTAAAACACAATCATGTTGAGTTTTCCATGAGTTGTCTATTAATTTATTCTAATAGAGTGAAGAGGTAAGAAATGGTTGTCCTGATTGAATCTGAAAGGTGCTGAGGTTTGTAGTGATGCTCCACGACTCTCTCTATTTACCACCGCCAACATGAACGATCTGTCCCACAAATTCTCAAGGGCTAATCATCATAATGATCAGCTATTGCTGATTGTGCTTGTGTTCTCATTCAAAACTCCAGTGGTATATGTGTCAAAAGATATCAGGCTAAACACACATTGATGCTGAATGGATGGATGGATAGTCACAAGAAGGATGGCATATAAGGTCATGATTGATTCCTAAGGAACACACATGCTGATGAAAATTAAATCATTCATTATAAAAGCATTTGCCAAATGTATAAAGTGCAACAAGTTACCAGCGACAAGCAATATGTCTGTCCATACTGATTGCAAATTGCAGCATCACAGTTTCAGCCAATCAGAAGATTCTTAATGTAGTTACGTGGACCTATGGGATTTCACTGTAGGTGGTATTATATGATACAAAATAATAAGAAATGTATTCAAAACTCAATTCAGTTATAGGTGAAAAACAAAATTGCAAGATGTGAGGAGTTTTGTCTAAGATTGGGCTTTAAATTCTGCATAAAAGCTCATATTCCATGTGAGCCTTCTCATAACTTCCATTTTCATGCATAAGTCGTCAGTCTTTAATATAAGCCTGTTCTGCTTCGATTGGTTTAAGACAGTGACGGACAGTAGGAGTGTATTTTGGGTTGGAAGCCCACACAATAATGAAGCGATCAGTCCCTAAAGTGTCCAATCTTAAGTGCCAGGGAATGGCTTTTGTTCATAACCAAGAGTGACACTTTGATAATTACGATTCGGTCTTATGACGTCCCAACTGGAACGTTGACAAATGACTTATTCATGCATCTTGCCCTTGCGCACAGGAGTGAGAGTCCTCTTACATCTCTGCGTTGATGTTGAAGGACATTTCAGTCATGAAGCAGTTGCGAGAAATTTGCGTGAGCTCTGTTAGTATTCAGAAGAGACCGTATTTTTTCTCCAGAGAAGAAAAGCCAAGAGGTAGATGGAAGGAGAGTGTTGAAAAGCGCTTGTCACCCTGTGCCAAAATGTTGGGTCTCTGTGGGCCTCTGGGTACCTGGCTGCAGTTAGAGACTCTCTTCCTTCCCTCTCTCTCTATCCACACCCTCCAACTCCGGTCCACCATGCAGGCCCTTGTTGCCATGGTAACTGGCGCAACGAGAGCCGCAGTGATCGTCTGAGGGATTCAGACAGCCTCTGGAATGTGGTCTGACATCAAACTCTCTTTTTCTCTCGTTCTGTCCATCTTTCACTCTCTGTCTCTGAGTTTATGGTGGAGGAGCTGAAGGTGTATGCTGTCTGCTTTAAAAACGAGATGTTTCCTTCTTTCTCTCTGTTGCTGTGAACGATCAAACTCTCAGGGTGCTCTCCATCTCTCTGATAGTCAGTTTGCACTCAGATTCTTTTGATGGGCGATCAAATGCGTGTTAGCTTGAGTTGAGTCTCACCAGAGACTGTATAAAAAGAATAGAAGTTACCATAACACTGGCTGCTGTACCAAAGAAAGCACTGCCTAAGAAAAAAAAAAAAAAAAAAAAAAGCCAATCACCTTTTTGGTAGAGTAAACTGGACCAAGTGCACAGACTTACCTTAAATAGACATCAATATGTTTAGCTGATTATAATGTGTTTATATCCTATAATTGTGCCTATTAGTAATTGTGTCAGCATTGGTGCGTCTGTGCCGTGAGCTTTGACGGGTCTTTTTAAGTGGCTGGGAGAAGAGCTTATTAACAGAGTCAAACCAAGAGCCCTGATGAGTGAGTAGTCACCCATTAAACAGTGTTTTAGTCACAGTTATAAAAGATAACACATCTCAGTGTGAGCGTTCATCTCTCTACTGCCCTCTCTCCTCTTTAAATGGAGACGGTTCATTACTGCCTGCCTTCAACAGTCTGCTAGGGAAAAAAAGATCACTATCCAAAGGAAATAAAGGAGGTAGAAGAGAAAAGAGGAGGGAGATGAGAACTCATTCGTTAGGTGGAGTTAGTCTGACACTGATTGGTCGACTCGACTGTGATTTGATCTTTCAGTTTTGTGGATGGATAAAATGCAGATCACCCAGCTTGTCATGTTATGGTTAAATGCAGATACATTAGCCCTATTCCAGAACTTTGTGAATGGCCTTGGTGTCTGCAGTTACCTTCTAAGGTAGCATCCTAACTGTCATGAATTACGTAAGTGATGGATTTTAATTGATAGGTAAAGACTTTGACTTTCACTTGTTGCTAACACAACAAGAATAATGTAAAAACAGGGTGATAAAGCTTATATAGAGCATTTAAAAAAAAGTTAATGTACACTTCCATTTAGAGGTTTGTGGTCTGTAAGAATTTTAAATGTTTTTGAAAAGTGTGTTATGCACATTTGTTTTATGGCTGCATCTATCAGAAATACAGGTAAAACAATAAAAAAATAATGGTTTTCTATTTTAAATGTAATTTATTCCTTGATGGCAAAGCTGAATTTTCAGCAGCCGTTACTCAAGTCTTCAGTGTCACATGATCCCTCAGAAATCATTCTAATATTCTGATTTGGTGCTTAAGAGACGTTTCTTATTAATCACAGTTGAAAATGATTGTGCTTAACCATGATACGTTTTTTCATGATGAGTCTTGATGAATTGGAAGTTGAGAATAACAGCATTTATTTTAAATATGTTTTTTAAAAGTTAAATATTATACAATATCACTGCCTGTACTGTAAGGAATACAAGTTCCACCCCTCAATTTAAGCCAATGAAGATGCAGGAGCTGGAAGAACAGATTATTTGTCAGAGGAATGAACAAAGCAACCTGTGTAATTGTAGCATGAACTACAAAATACAACATTGCATTTTCAGAGTAATAGCCACACACTGACCTTTAGTAAAAATAGGAGGTGAGATGAACCACCATCATAATGTTGATCGGACACCACCGGTCCACACTCTTTATTTCCGCTATGCTTATTTCCCGTTTTTGCAGTGTTGTCGTCGGAATTAATAGGGAGACCCTGCATGTAGGCCCATGAGTAATAACAGTGCATGTTTACTGTATGGACAGTAATTAACCCCCTGAGTGAAAGAGATAATTTCAGTGTAATTACAATTCTGTGTAATCAATTTATTTCTGCACTCCTTTTTGCTGTGCTGAGGCAGCCAAACAAAGCCAAATGTGTTGCTCACTCACTCCTAATTACAAACATATCCAATTAATTACACACAAACACTCTCTCTCATCTGACTAGACAGACAGAGGGATAGGCACATGTACAGACAGATAGGAAGACACACAGTCCTTCTGTTATGGGGCTGATAAACACAGTTAAACAGATATGTCTTGATTAAAAGCACATGCATGTACGTTTGATGAGGGTGACGTTCATAAGCCCACAGATCTCTGCTGGATCTAACAGAAAAGCAGACGCACAACACACACGGTGACAGATCACTCATGTACTTTAGATGTTCTCCTAGTGCCTGCTGCGTTTCTGTCCTCCCTCCTGCTGAACACACACAGATATACATACATGTACACTCAGGCTGCACTGTACCTTCATGATCCTTTTGAAATAAGGATCAGATCAAATGGAGCTGTGACTGCAGTTTAACATTAGCCTTGGTGCTTATGTGGGAAATTTAAGTTCGAGTTTGGCTTGCTTCATTTCCTAAACCTGTTAGTTTTTCATAATTTTCTGGCCTCTTTTTATTAAATCGGTAAATAAATATATCAACAATACCAAAAATAGACATTTTAGATGCAGCTTGCTAATGTTAGCACGTCATTTCTCTGCACCTGAACCATACCGTAATTATTCTCCAGTATGTGTTCCTAATTCCCCCATGCATTTATGATAATTAGCACATCTTTGAGTAAATTAAACATGATGTCCTGTGTGGATAATACCCTCTAGAGACCCCTGCACCCCAGTGGCTGTACGTCCCAGCGGGAGCTGGCCATCCGTCTCATACTACAGCTGGCTGGGACATGGCCTGCCGGGGTCACGCGGGAACTGCATTAAGAGCTTTAACCGCATATGTGCCATGTGTGCCGAACCGCTCCGACAGGCCCAGCGCTGCATAAACTCACCCAGCACAAGCACTCAGCCATGATGTTACACTGCTAGCAGGAATTATGTAACAAATACCACTGCAGCCCTGAGACTACACTCACCATGCACACTTCCTTCTCTCTTTCTCACTGTGATTCATGTGTGCGCTATCATCAACTCTTTTGAAGGATACCTTTTAATTTCTGTATGCAAATTTTGGTTTGTAATCTGTTTTCTGCCACCCCTAGCTCAGTTAGCTAACGACCAACCTTCTTGAAGTCTTTTTTTAAATAAAGTTTTTAATATGTAAACCTGTTATAAAATGGGAAATAATTTATCTTTTCTCAATGTTCTGTCTGATACTTATCCTAATAGAAGTGAGGTTCCTGTTGCCATGGTTACCACCTCCAGCTATTCCACAAAGTAAAAATAAGCACTCTGACTAATTTGTTGATCTAACTTGGATAATTAAATTTTGAAAATTTTGTTAAACTTAATGTGTAGAATTAGAAACATGCTTTACAGCCCCTATCCTTACAATTTGACTGATTTGTAGGGGTTCAAACTGTAATTATGAGGGTAACCTTCACAGACCCTCTCCAATATTCAAAATAGTGGTTAACCTCATAAATGTTTAAATTTGGTCCTCCCTAGTCACAAATATGTGGTTATATCTTTCCCAAAACCCCCAGTAATTTGCACCTTGATCTCTAAGTCTCTTTGATCCTCTTTTTCTCTCACTTTTCTTTCTGTCCTCTTTCCAAATGTACTTGTTCTTTGTCTCTTTGGCTATCCTCTTGCTTTATCCTGTCTCTGTCATGCTGTCTGTCTGTCTCTCTGGTGGGCAGTTTGCAGTTATCTCATTAATTAATTAGACCCTAAATCAGTGGCTTGCGCTTTTCTCCTATTTTTTCATTCATCTGCTTATCTACAGCTGAACAATTGTATTTGGATTTTATTAAAGTGTGTAAATCAGTGCTGAGCTCTCCCACTGCCCAAGCCTTTTGTTTTTTAAACAGAAACTTGCTCATCCCTTATCTGGACCGGTGCATGCACTAATTAAATTCATAATGATGCTATCCGACTGGAAAGGGTTTTTTTTTTTTTTTTTTTAACTTGAAAGTGCTCACAGGTTGTTCTTTTGCTTCTAGTCTGTTCTAGTTTAGAGCTGACTCAGTCTTTGACTCATCATCTGTGCTCAGACATGCAAGATGCAGATTTATAGAGGTGTAAATTTGTCTGTATTCATTCATTCCTTCATGCTTTCTGCATCTCAAGTTCAACAGTCACTGACCCATTCATTGGGAAGTCGGGCCTCTGCCCTAAGGCTCTGCGGTGAATGCCACGGAGAACCAGTCACACTCGCGCTCTATCTGCCTCAGGGTTTGCAGTCGCCTCAGCCAGTCTTCATCACCAGACGCCGACTGTGAACACTGACTTCTGCCTGTCAAAGGCCCCTGTGCATTCATAGTGCTCTCGCACCACAAAGGAAAGGCCACAGCCAAGCGTCTCTTTGTGAAGGACTCGTTTTTGTCACCAAAAAAGTCTCATTTCAGTCCCATTCTGAAGTGTGGCAGCTGAGGTCAGTCAAGGTTATTAGGGCCTTTTGAATGAGATTATCCATGCATTCTTTTATCAGCAATCAAAGGCTCCAAGACGAGATGGAATCTTTGGAATTCTGATTCTCCATTATTTGCCGAACACTAAACAAGCCTCTCAAACGCCCTTGATGAGTGGTACCTCTGAATGTGCAATAGAAAAGCCTCTTTCCGGCCCTTATTTGAGAATGGGATTTATCTGTCCTTCTTTGGGAAACGTCCTTTGGCATCAAGATTGCCTTGGTAAAACCATAAAATGGATGCAAAATGTCAGGAAAAAAACCTCCACCCTCATCTGGTCTTTCTTTGTTCCATTTAGTTCTACTGGAAAAAGTATTTTAATGCCTTGTCTTGGATTTGAAATGACCTAAAAGCATGTGGGCATCTGGCAATATTAGTTACATTTATAGTTAAGTGAACAGTCACCTTTGATTTCACTGCTCACTTTCAGTGTGACTCAAACATTAGATCATACTGTTCGGACTGTGACTGTACATGAACGGTCTTTTGTACATGAATGTACAGTACAAATCTTTCTCATTATTTTGTACTACTACTACTACTACTATTATTCAAAATTGATATGAGAATATTCAGAAAAACAATTTAATAATAATTCTTGTTAATTTGTTAAGTTATCTGAATATAATTATTTTTATAGTTTTAAAAATCTGTTGTTACACTATTTTTATAATATAATAACAGTTTTCCTCTTTATTTATTGTATACATGTATTATACAATATAATACCATTTTGTTCATATATTTTTATATATATGCTATTTTAAATTGTCAGTACATTTTTCTGTTCCCATAATCACCTTCCTAATGTAATAACGATCAATAAAATTTAAATGTGCTGCTCCATCTATCTGCATATATTGTATAGCTCATCCATAATGGTTTCAGAAGGTGTTTTCCATCAGAGGTCATAAATTGTGTCGTACTTCAGGGCTGTGCGTCCCCTCCACCCCTGGTGTCTTCTGGTTCAGAACGTATCAGCTGGGAGGCACAGGGCAGCTCTGCTTAATAATTTACCCTGCCATTCCTCTCCTTACCCGCAGTTACACAGTCGACTGACACGGGATAAAGCGCCTCATTAAAATGCTAAAGAGTTTCAGGGGTTTGTCATGGAGCAGCCCTTGTGCCTATGACGCTCATGAAAATAGCAGATTGGGGCTTGTTGGCTGGTCTGAAATCAGTTTTGGATTCTCTTATATTGGTTAATATACAGTAACAGGGAGTTTACATGTATAATGCTGTCTAACATAGATCTTCACATATGAATCACTGACTGACAGTCAACTGTGTGTGTGTGTGTGTGTGTGTGTGTGTGTGTGGAGTTGATTCCCCCCTGGTGGTAAAACACCATAGGCTGTTCATGTGTCAGTAAAGAAACATACGGTTACTGCTAATGATGTTAAAGTCAACATGAAATTGCTCAGCGTGCTCAGGTTTCTGTCATGTACTGATATATTAGGAAGATACTGATATATTATATACTAGGAAGTTTAGGTGAGAAGGGTTTGTCCCATGAGTAATTCATATTTACAGTCCCTTTTCCCTGAAGAGCAAGACAGTAAATTTTAAATGTGTACGAGTGAATTTTGTCAGTGTTTAGGGCTCCGTTAGCATATAGATGACCACAAAACTTACTTTGATTCCATGGAAACTTTAAAATAACATAAAAAGCCATGAGATTATTGTCAAGGTGCATAAACAGCCTGAACACAGATGACGTGGCATAGGTCTGGTCCAGGTGTTTTGAGCGCAGGTGACCTGTGTGTAGAGCAGTTGGGGAGGGACTGAGGTCATGCTGACATGGACAAAAGAAGACATGAGTGAAAGCCGGCCATCTGTCTACCTATAACAATCATATAGCCGCTCATTTAGAGCCTTCAGCTCTCAGCTGAATATCTGCGGGCTTTTTCTCTCTGAGCTCCATGTCTAATAGCTTTAATGTAAGTTAGCTCTGCAGCTCTTCACTTGTTGTAGGACTGCCTGTAAATCTCAATTTGGATTTTTGTTGTTTGTATTGTATAAGGTATTTGTATTTGGAGGTATTTGTTCAAAGCTATCATCAATTGCTGTCATTGGCTCCGCAATTTGTTCTGCCATCTGCATTGGGCCAAGACTAAATGTACATATGTTGTGTACCTGTTGGCACAGCTTATGCTTGTTTCAGTAAATATGTCCAGTAAAATTAAAATGTTTTGTTCATCACTGTTTTCCACCCCAGTGTGCTGATGCATTTTTTCCCCCCATTGTTCTTATGCTCTTCTTACGTAAATGATTATTCTGTACAAAATCTAATCTTTCCAGTTAGCCTTTTTGTAAAATCATGGGATAATTAAACAATACGTTATGCTTGCTCTGTTCATTATGATGCTGTTATGATGATGACGCCACATGTTAATGTATTCATTTATTAAACTATCATTTCAGCTCTCCACTCCACCAAGTTTATAGAAAAATAACAGGAAATAATTAAATAATAGTTTAAAAACATTTTTTAGGAAGTGCTAATGCTTTTAGTTTGTTTAAAAGCGCTGTGCTTGAATTGATTTTTTTTAAACCATTTGTTTTTGCTCTACATCATAGCAGAGGGATAACAAATTGAGGGTTGTGATTATGATACGTAAGAACTAAACCCCATAATGAGATGTTGTACGTAAAGTAACCTGTAACCTGGTGTTTCTGTTTGTGTGTATGTGTGCATTAACTTGACTATAGTTTAGGGACAATTGTCTTCAGAAGTGAGCTAAATCACCAGGGTATAGTTTGGATATTTTTCAGAAATCTTCCCGTGTTGCAAACCCATGTAATGAATTCACTGGAGAGCATGTGTGTTCGTGTGGGTGGGTGTGCACAGAGGTCCTAGAGGACACACAAGCTTTTGCAGGCTTTGGCAACACCTGCCCAACTGGCTCACAAGTTCTGTTCTCTCTCCACAGCTTCTGTCTGTGGGTACAGGGGCGGCCTGGCCTGCCCAAGCCCTGCAGGGTTAACACTGCCTGGGCTTGTCATGCTTAAACAGCTTTGTGCGTGAACTCCATTCCGGCTTTAGGCCCTACCAGATGTTTGAAGCCAATGCTGAGAGTCAAGACTCTTTCTCTCACACACACAAGCATGCACATGCATACCTGTATACATAAACATACTGTAAGAGACATGCATGTGAATGTGGGATGAGCCCTATGATTATTAATATTGCCTCCGGGCATTCCAAGGTGGGATGGTAATACTACCCTTTATTAACCACACAGTCCCTTCAAACACACTCTGTCCTCCAGTTGTCCACTTGCCAGCACTAATAGTTACAAACCTGTCATCCTGTCATTATGGCACTTGTTGAGGCTAATGTTATGTTTTATTAGCTTTCATGCATTGCTGTAAATGACCCTGAATGAGGGTGAAAGGTGGGAGTATGCCAGTAGGTTTAGAGTTAAGTCAGTTTGCTAACAGAGCTTTGAAATCTGTTTAGACAGTTGAGGAAAGGACCGTTAGCTCCTCTTATGCCTAGCTCCCTTTATAACTTGTTTTTTTTTTTTTTTTTCACTTCACTTTATTCCGCCACTTTTTTTTTTAAACAAACAAGTACATGGATAAAAAGCTTCCAGGAATGCTGGCAGACAGGAGTGCTTTACAGTAATCTAACCTGAGAAAGATGAAAGCCTGCAGGGAAGCGCAGAGCCAGAGAGCAGCGTCTTTCTATCTCTCTCTCTCGCTCGCTCTCTCACACACACACACACACACTCACTCACTCACTCAAATACCTGTAATGACATGAGTGGAGTAAAAAGACATGCAGAACTCACTCAAATTTTTATTACCTTTGCAACATTCTCTTCTGGATCCAGAGCGCACCTAATGGGCTGTATGGTGGGAGTGTTTTTTTTTTGTTTTGTTTTTTTGTTTTTTTTTTAAATGCAAGTATTAAGTATAAAAAAAAAACAAAAAACAAACACAATTGTGGTTGGTGTGAATTTTTTTATTTATTTTAGTTGTGTTTTTTAAAGTTATTGTGTTTTTATATATATATATATATATATATATATATATATATATAGCTGTTAGTTTCAACTGAGACAATACACATGACACTTGGGTTCAAATCCATATACATTAATATAAAACAGTAATTAATAACCATTCAAGAATTTTTTTTTTTTATTTTAGTTGTGTTAGTTATTGTTTTTATATATATATATATATATATATATATACTTTCTGGAAAGATTGATTAAGAAAGAGAAAAGAAACAAGGGAAGGAGGACAGGACAGTTCCTTTCCCGTTTTCTAATTGAAACCATATGAAAGGATTTCTTGTGGATGTTGACAGACACAATCTCTGATCCTCTTTAGACTTCCGTCTCTGTGGGAAACAACCCATTCCCGTCTTTCCCGAATTAAAGCTTTACACTTATAAGAGCTGTCTTTCAGATTACACAGACACACACACACACACCTTTCTCTCTCCATATTTATTGCAGCATAGTTTGCTTTGTCACTCATACTTACTGTATACAAAGACAACGTCTGCCAGGTCTCGCTCTTTGCTCTTTGATATGTCACCATGCAGAAAATGATGAGAGAATATATACGCTCTCAGATAAACTCACTCTCCCACCTACTGTCACTGTCACAACTTGAAAAACAAAGGTTACTGCAGCCAGGATGATGTTACAACAAAGTCACAAACATGAACAGAAATCAGAACACATATTCTCAATAGCTGTTAGTTTCATACACATGCTAGTGTTTAGTGGCTCATTGTGGTGTGTGGTTTGCATTCTGTATGTGTGATTGAGAGAGAAAGATCTCTCCCCAGGCTCATGGAGAGTGCAGATAGCTAGTGACAGAGCACTGCTGTTAAGTGCCAACACTTCTCTCAGGCAACTGAGAATCTGTGTTTCAGAGCTAACAAGGCGTAATACAACCTTCACACCTAAAGACAGAGAGAAAGAGGGATGGCCTCACACCTCTCAGTGGACGTGGATGTCCAGGAGTTGATGACTTTAGAATGCAGTTAATAACGGCTACATACAGTATAGCCTAAGCTATAGAAGAGCTTCGGTGGCTGCCGTAGGCAAAGTGATCCCATGACTAAGCAACCATCTATAGCTTTGGAAAATATACAACGAAAATTAGCTTTGTAAGGTATACGGACAAAATTAGCTTTAGCAATGCATGCTTTGGTGCTTTCATGTTGAAGTTGTAGCAAAGGCTGTACTTTTCCTTGTATGTTACACATTCGGATGGAGGATGGATGGATGGATGGATGGATGGAGTTTTATTTCTTGATTTTTTTTTTTTAAACCCATTGTTAACTTTTCTTTGGTTTTAGCATAAACCTCACTATATGTTAGATTTACTAATTTAGAAACACAGTATCAAACAGATCACTTGTTCATTTAATTTTTAAATAAATATGAACACATCTGAAGTTTTGTGGCAATATAATATGCATTACCTAATGAGTGTTAATCATTATATAATAATGTTTGTTAATGTTAAAAATTAGTAATTGATGCTTTTAATTTGAATAGGTGTAGCTTTTAATTTAGAGTTGTTAAGGCAATGGATTGTTGATGACAGGTGAATGTTGTTTAAAGAAACAAGTCGTCTTTCTGTCATCTACTACAGTATTATTTACCGGAGAGCATTTTCAGAAACGGCATGTGTGAAATATGAATTATGGTAATTTGATTTACTGCATGCCTGCTGGAACGTTAGATTGGTTTTATGTGTGATTGAAAGTCTTTGTTGTGAAGTGGCAAACACATTTCCAGATGTGAAAATGTGGTAATGTGAGAAATTAAAATGATGTAAAGTGCAGCACGTCAACAAACATAGAAAAAAGTAGCTCACCAAATAAAGATCCATTAACGATATGTTCTTGTATCCATCTGCAGTTCTTTTTTCTTTGTAAACATACTCTAGAAGAAAGTCTTTGACCATGTCTTTGTGATGTCTCAGTTTTTTAGACACCATCTGAAGTTAAAAGATATTCATGTTTTTAAAAATATGCAATAAGACATCTGCATTCTATTTTATTCTGTTGCACTGTCTAGCTGTTTTTGAAATCCTGAGTGAACTGCTCAAGAGATTTTTCTCACAGAAAATATGATTGGATGGTGCGGACCAATCAACCTACAGTCATTTTAAATAATTCTCATTTTATTACACTGATTACACACTGATCCAGAATCAATTCACCTCACTTTCTCTATGTTAGAGTGTGTGTGTGTGTTTTAGCAAGACAGAAATGAGAGAGAGGCAGACTTCAGGGCTTTAGGGACAGCTCAGTGGTAACTGGATCAGCGATCGGGTTCTGGTCTGATGACTGTTTCTCGTCTGGCCTCGGCTCTTCATGCATTATTCACACCTTTAAGGACTGTTTTCACTCATCCCTCTTTCATCCTCCCTTTCACCCCTCTCTCTGCTCCCTGAAAGGATAAAGAGTGCTGTCACACTCCTGACTTCGTCTGACATTTTCTATTTCAAAATCTGTTTCATTCTTACTGATAAGTGGACATTTTATATCTAATGCAATTTAAAAACACATTTTTTGATTCAGTTAACCAAAAAGATTCATTCTGCTGGTTAATTCGATGATTTGTTCAGGGAATCTTTCTGTAGATTACATTATTGTAATACGTAAATAATGACCAGCATTTTTTTTTTTTTTTTTTCTGTATGAATAAGTTAATCACTGACCAAGTTAAATCATTCACTGCATTGATTTGCTCAAAAACAGTTGTTCTTCAGTGAAACAAGTCTTATCCTTTATTATACTTACTATATTTATAGATCTATTATTATTACTCAAGACCAGATGAAGCACTGGAAAGTGAACGAGAAAGATTCAATCTCTTAAAATATCCATTCATTAACATTGATTCACTTCAATGTGGTGTCATTTCTTGTCCAACTTCTTGGTGAAACCTTTATGAACCTGCAAACTTTTTAATTGTAGTCTAGATCCTCATGCATTAGACAAGCCTGAACGTTTACCTTTTTGATTGTGCCATACCGATGCTATTATCGGTCCCTGCATTTATCAGACTTTCAAATTAAGACACACAGTCTTTACCTGTCTTGTCACTCTGCTTTTCTGTCCCATTGGCTTGTTAGCTGAGTGACATTATGTCTGTTTCAGGTCTGCCGTGGTAATTGTGGGGTGTGTGTGCGAGAGGGGAATCAGACCTGTTGTTTTAGCTGTCGGAGCATCTATCATTTGCTGAAGTGCCGCATGAAGCTCAGACAGGGGAAAGTGTCAGGTGTGTGTATGTGGTACGGCAGAGATACTGACTCTGCAGGAGTCTATCAGCATCGCTATTTCAGTTAATCAGCCCACAGGTATCAACTGCATGTGAATGCATCCTTGAATCGTTCCTGAGCTTTTTAAAACAGTTCAGAATGCCCTGCGAGTTTATCATTTCACTTCAAATGGCATTTGTAACTTCCATAAGTACACAGTACAACTTTGTAGCTAGTAAAAGAGATACCCTCAAGTTTTGATTTCTGAATTATGTTTGTGAATTAAGTACTTATTACTTTTGGAAGGGCAGAAATGCTGATTATAATTACTGTGTATCAGGCAGTGAAAGTTATTACATTTTGTGGAAAAATATATTAAGTAATTAAAACTTTTTTATTTATTTTTTTAGAAATGATGGATAATTTACAGATCAAGGACCACTAAGAAAGATTAATTTGATTTAATGTAACCCCCCCCCCCCCCCCCTCTCTCTCTCTCTCAGAAAAATTCATCTCATTACAAAGTTCCTCAGTCATACTGAGAGATTTGAATGCTGTTAACCTGCTGCAGTAGCAGCAATCTGAACAGCCCCAAACCCCTAGCAGTTCAAACAATGGCCTCTTTTTACCGCCAAAGACCATAGATCCCTGAGAAAGAAATGTCTCTATGTAACTCTATCAGCATCTGGTCTACCACAGCCTCAGCCTGCCAGACACTACAGACAGAGAGAAAGGGAATTATTGTTACAGGATAGCTTTGTTTGTAACTCTATCGTTTGGGTGTATTTCAGATTGCATTTTGTGAGCTTTTGCTCATGCAAGTCACCTGTTTTGACAAAGTGTGCTCACACATAACGTTCAAAAGTTCAGTAATGTTTTTAACGACACATTAAATTGATCAAAAGTGACAATGAAGACATTTGTAATGTTACAAAAGATTACTCTTTTGTACTTTCTATTCATCGAAGAATCCTGAAAAACATATCAAGAAAGTTTCCACAAAAACATTAAGCAGCACAACTGTTTTCAAAATTGATAATAATAAGAAACATCTCTTAAGCACCAAATCAACATATTAGAATGATTTCTGAAGGATCACGTGACATTGAAGACTGGAGTAATGATGCTGAAAATTAAAAAAAAAAATCAGAGGAATAAATTACTTTTTAAAATACATTAAAACAGACAACAGTTTAAATTGTAATATTTCTCATTACTGTATTTATGATAAAATAAATGCAGCTTTGGTGAACAACCTTACTGACACCAAACTTTTGCAAAATGGTTTGTTTTTTTAGTTAGAAGATGTACGGTTTCACTTTCTGAGGGATGGTCTGCCCTTTCTCCTTTCCTTTCCTCTCCCTGTTTTTCTCACTTCAAAGCCAGCAAAATTCCCATTCACCATATGTCTCATAGCCAGTTCCAAAAACTCTCACAGGTGTTTGAACACACACCTTCTCCTCTTTCCTCTTTTTAGTGTGCATCATCTTAAAGAGTTCATTATTCATGGTGAGTGTAGCTTATATGTGGAACATAAAAACCATTTGTGCAACATAAACATGGTTAATGTTGGCTAATTCACTATATGCAGCGAGTATCAAGCTCCGTTCACACTGGCAGCGATTGGCAAAGGTGTACAGAGACATTTCTAAAACATCTCAAGGAGACTGATCACATGAGCTCTCTTTGGTAGTCACTACATCATGTTGCAGCTCATTTGTGTAAAGCTAAATTTTTCTTAACTTTGTCTAGTCACTTTGCCAAGGGTCGCTGTTAGTTTGAATAGCCTTGACCCATACCACACACGGACACCTACTGTATGTTTCCCAGCGTGTGTGTGTGTGCGTGTGTGCGTGTGTGCGTGTGTGCGTGTGTGCGTGTGTGCGTGTGTGCGTGTGTGCGTGTGTGCGTGTGTGTGTGTGTCCAATGGGCGTATGTGTGTGAATAAGATAAAATAGGAAGAGTGCAGAAATAATTGTTTTTATTTCCCAGCTGGAAAAATGGGGCTGATGGAAAATAGGTTTGTCTCCCTTCTGCAGGTATTTGTTTCAGATAAATTACTTCATTTAAAAATTCCAGTGACGCCCCGTCTGTCTTTCCACCCTGCAGTGACTATAATGAGGAGCTGGAGTGAGAGAAAGAGCTGTATTAAATAATGAATGGACGTATTGACGGCTGAAAATAATACACGGTGAAAGCGATAATAGTGGAGGTTTTTTAAGGATGCATGCAGAATGAAAGAAGTTTTTCCACATAACCAAACGGCAATTCAGTTAGGAATTGATTGAATTGTGAAAAGTGGGTGTTACATATCTTATAGTGTAACTATTCCTATATGATAATTCTGTAATTTACTCACCCTTACCTTCCAAAGCTGTATGATTTTCCAATGTCACTGTTTTTTGGTCCATATAATGAAAGTGAGTTGGGGTCCAGTGTTGTTTTGGACCTCATTAAATACCTTTTATCAACAGAACAAGCTAAAACATTCTTCATAATATCATCTTTTGTGTCCCACATGAGAAAGTCTGTATAAACGACAGCTTAGAATGAGATTACAGTTGGTACATGACAATCTTTGCATGTAATATCCCTTTAAGCAGCCTTGATGATGTCAGCTGAAAAAAAAAAAAAATTGGTAACACTAGTTTAGGGTCCAATTCTCACTATAAACTAGTTGCTTGCATGCATAGCATACATATTAGTAGGATATTGGCTGTTTATTAGTGCTTATAAAGCACATATTAATGCCTTATTCTACATCCCTTAATCCTATAACTAACAACTACCTTACTCACTATTAATAAGCAGTAATTAGAAGTTTGAGGCAAAAATAGTAGCTAATAGTTATTTAATAGCAGCATAAACAAAGCATTACTGAAGAAACAATGTGTGTGTGCTGTGTTTTTCTCTTTGATGGATGTGGAGGAGTCTTGAGAGCGTGTGCTGGTCAAGCATCAGCCCAGAGCCCTCGCCGCTTGTGACTGAAGAGCCACAGTGAGATGTCTGTCTCTCAAAATAAGGGTGAAGGGGAAAAAAGATCCAGCTTTACTCAGAGCAGCCACAAGCCATGAGGCCTCCTCTCAGAATGAATACGCTGAGAGAATGAAGCCTCTCTGATATAAGAGAGAGATACCCGAAAGAGGGATAGAATAGAAAATGGAGAGGAAACAGCATGTGGTCCAGAGGTCACATCTAACCTCAGATTAAACCAGGAACACCCAGTGGGAGAGGATGAGAGAGATGAGTATGGGAGAGGAATACTGTGGAAATTGATGCATGAGGTGGGTTTTAAGGGGCTGATGGGAATGAGTGAAGAGATGGCGAAATCATGAGTGACGTGAGGCAAGAGAGAGATGGAAATGGAAGGGAGAGAGCTGAAGAAGAGTGAGTGAGAGGAGAAAGCATGGGTGATAAAAGTAGAGAGGAAGAGGGGAAAGATAGACGGATGAAAGGTCAGACTCGTAGACACCCTGGAGAGCGAGTGAGAGGGGAGTCCTGTCTGTCACACAGGAGGAGAGAGGGGCCGCCCTGCAGACACCCATCCCCTTTACTTCCCTCTGCGGCCAAAATAACCTCCGAAGTATCTGAGCTTAAAATACTTATCCCACAATATTAAAATGAAAACACATTTTAGTTTTTTTTTGTTTGTTTGTTTCATGCAATATGTGGCCACAATTTATATGTGTCAATAATAAATAAAGGGATAAATCTTTTAAAATCTGACTTTAAAACACGTGACGTCTCGGGACGTAATCAAGTAAATAGAAAAAGGTTCAATAATCAAGCAAAACAAATATTCAGTCAAGTGTTACAACTTTTGCTTGTATACATGCAACTTCACAGTTTGGATCTTCAACTTTAGGCCCCCGTTTTTGTATGCACAGTAGCGTCTCTCCAGTAGTCCTGTGGAAAGACTGCAGAGAGGAGAAATATGATGGACGTGCTCGCAACATTTCCCCACCAGACTCCCGTGGGTAATATCTCTCCCTCTCTCTCTTTCCTTCCCATCGCGATGGGTTTTTAACAGTTACAGCAGTGTGATCCCAGCTCTCTTCTCTGCGGGACTGCAGGGTAAGAGAGGTGACAGAGAAACTTTCGGCCTGCTAATATCACTTCCATCCTCCCTGCAGCCAGAGCAAGCCCTGCATATAAAACACACCTTCCTCAAGCAGAACGGGGACATTTTTTACATTTTCAGCATTGCTAAAAGACGAAAATATGCCAAGATTCGAAGTTCATGCAAACCGACTGAGAGTTCAACGCAATTACATAAAGGTTAACTACATTACGAGCAGGGAAACAATGGCTTAAATTGTGTCCTTAAATTGTGTATTCATGTCCTACAGTGTGTTACGGAGCGTTAAATGAGAAAATGAATGTAAAAGTTTTTAAGCCAATTTAAGTTCAGACTATGTTGGTCTTGAGCTGGTGTGTTTAAAAGCTTTAAGCTTATTTGGAGGCCTGTTGTTGAAGAGTAAAGTTAATTTGGCTGGCGATGACATTGCCGCAATCAGTGTGTCAGAGCGGGTTTGTGCCGCACTGTTAGAGCCCTGGTAATTAAAATCCTGCCGCGGTACCGATCCGCTGATTGCAAAGAAGAAACCGGAGGGACAAACGGATCAGGAAATCTGATTAGGTCTCTCCTCCGCAGGGTTCTGCCTGTGAGCTCCCTGAGACACCGGGGCCTGGCTTTGTACACGCATGCACGCACACGTGTTTTGCGGATCAGAGCTTTTCAACAACCTCAATCTCATAACCCAGCAACCAAAACAAAGCCTTTCTCTCTTGTGAACATGGCGTCTTGCTGGGCACGATGTGTTTGGAGCGGAACAGGTCCATGTCTCGTTCACTTGTTAGTGACAGAAATGCCATATTAGAAGGACCAGTTGCCTGGCTGCGGCGATACCTGATAATGAAGCCGTCTGATGGTTTGGTGTGTTTTTGCTAACAGAGTCCTTTTAGTCTTTGCTCTTGCACTTGTGCTTGTATAAGTTGCGATTGTTTGGCACTGGCACTTTTGGCAGTATTTGCATGCTCAATCTATGTCTTTTAAGCATCCAGTGGACTAAAGGAATTATGCAAACAGGCCCTCAAAATTAGTTTGCAGATGTCAATAGCGCCCTATGCACTGAAATGAAAAACTCTGAACTGTAAACATTTCAGTTTTGCTCAACTGCAGAGGGATTTATGTTACATATTCTTCATCTTCAAGTTCTACAGCATTGAATGTTTATTATATATTTACATTTATTCACTTAGCTTACAAATGAGGGAAAATACATATATTTTTCCTCATTTGTAAGATAAATAAATAAATGTAAATGTAAGAAATGTTGATGTTTAATATATCACTCCACAGGCACTAGTGAATTTGGCCCTGAATTTGTTATCTGCAGTCTAGAGACCCTGACCACCGAAGTCTTTATTCCCGACTGAAATCATCTCATTTTTTTATTGCCTAATTCTTAGTTCTCACCATGACGGCAGACAATGGCTTTCAGGAAATGATCGTCTTTAATTCCCCAGCTTAGCGTCAGCCCATTCAAGTTCATTTTGCAAAACCAGTCGCCTTCAGCTAAGTATCGATGTTGCAAAATGGGAATTTGCAGGTTTCTTTCAGCATTGATTGACATTAAGAGACTTCCCAGTCCACCCACTCTCGCTGTTTACTACAGCACACTCCGACTCAGCCAATGGGGGCGTTGAAAACAAAGCAAACCTTTCGTTCCACTTTCCTTGACTATAGCAGGCTGGAACACGTCAAGATCTCCCAGTGCGTTAAGAGTGCTGATGTGCAGGTTCTATCTCAAACTCTCTCAGGGGATTTGACTCAAAAAAACAGAAAACAATCGCTCAACGTCTTGACACAGAATCACTCACAGCAGCGAGGCCGATCTGCTTACAGATGTCGACACGTGCAGCTCTATTTTTGTTATAGTTGGGGTTTAAATGTCATAGATCAATATCTGTGCATCAGAGTAAAGGAACTCTTCTAAAGAAACTCTTGAGGGAGCGTGAGCACACCGCCTTAATCGTAGTGGCCTTCACCCAAACACTGCCTGGTGTCTGGTGTCCAACAAGTTTGTACTGTCAGATGTGCACCTTAGCAGCCAATGCTCTGTTGAAGTTATTTGTAGTCTTCTTTTGTCACAGCTCTTCAGTGACTCAATGCGTCTTCTCAGCTTTGTTCTATATCAGTGTCGGCTCGTTTTGAGCCGTAATGTAACGGGCAACCAGAAGCATCCTGTGTGCCATGGCGAACAGACTTCTGCTCTGTGTGAGTGGTGTATTCGTGGCACTGCTGTTGCCCTCACAAATGGAGAGTGTGGGCTATCTCACACTCATTTTAAAGGAAACAGAAGGAACACCTCCCAAGTGACTGCAGCTTGTGGAAGAAAAGCTCACTGAAAGATCACAAGACTGCTTTTGCCAAGGTTAAATTTATGGTTTGTAAAGAGTTCTATCATTTTTTTTTTCCCCTCTGCAAAATGCTTTAGTTAACAGCAGGCCTTAGCAAGGGCTGCCTTGTGTCTGCCGGTGCAAAAGTAAAGCGTTCTCCTGAGATGGGTGCTTACGTGCTTATGCAGATTTTTCTGAAGTCAATGGCTGTTGCTAGATAGAGAATAAGTATCTGAGTTTGAAAGGGCAGCCATCACTAGTCGGATACCACAGGAGTGCCGATTGAAAGGATTTTGATTGAGTGGGGATTACATGACATGTTACTTTGCATTGAAATGTACCACAATAGAAAATATTTTGGGCTGCTATGCATTCAAATCAATAAATAAATGCTCCTGAGTGTTTATAGGCAGGCTATATGAATTTTTAAATAAAATTTGTTTAAAGAAAACTCTAAGCTAACCTAAAAGGATTAAAATAAAATAAAAAGATTAAAAAAAGATTAAAAGAAAAATGATTATCAGGATTTAATTGCTTTGTAGATTTGTCCCATTTTACATACATAAGGACAAAAAAATGGCTTCTGCATTCATTAGTTACTGTAGCTGGAGGGTAAAAAAGTAAGGCTCTTCAGTGTTTAAGACACAGTTTTGGGATACCACACATGAGTCGCCAACTATTATAGTAAATTCATCCCACAGTTTTTGAGAAAATAGTCTACACCATCAGTTTTAATCTCTAGTCATATCACTGGCCTGATACCAGGGCTTAAGATGAAGTTGTTTTGAACCAGAGGAAATTGCAGTTTCCATGGATGCTAGGTAGAGTCCTGCCCACATTATGAAGCTGCAGAGCTCCTGTGGTTATGCTTCCTTTATCACCTCTCCTCTCCTTCTGTTTGCTGTTCCCTTAGCTGATCTTAAAGGGATAGTTCACCCAAAAATGAAAATTCTGTCATCATTTACTCACCCTCAAGTAATTCCAAACCTGTATGAATTTCTTTGTTCTGCTGAACACAAAAGAAGATATTTGGAAGAATGTCAGTAACCAAACAGATCTTGCCCCCCACTGACTACCATATTCTTTATTTGTTCTACTATGGTAGTAAATCTTCCTTTGTGTTCAGCAGAACAAAGAAATTAATACAGGTTTGGAACTACTTGAGGGTGAGTAAATGATGACAGAATTTTCATTTTTGGGTGAACTATCCTTTTAACTAGAGTCAGTCTGCCATTCTCTACTATACTGCCCTATGATAGTGATGCTTTAACCTCTGCTCTATATCAAATGTTACAAATGAGCAATGCTGCAACATTAACTTTCATATACTGAATAAAAAAAACTGTAATACTAAAAACACTTATTATGCATAATACAGTGACCTTGATGTAAATGATGAAAAATAGCTGTTAACTATCAATGTTCTTTGTAATTTAACCTTGACTGCATTTAATCACTATCATTTATTGTGTAACCTCACATGACTGGCCACTGTTGTTACAGTCCATAGCCACTAGGGGGATGTTTTGAGACTATGCAGTGGTTTGTGCATACCTGTGGTCACACAAAGCACAATACATGGAGCAGAAATGTGCAGGATTACTTCTACTCCAAAATTAAAGAGTTCTATTTTAAGACTACACAGTCTGCAACAAATTGTAATTGTTAGTTTTAGTTGCAGAAGTATTTAGTACAAACACATACACACAGAGGTGGATAGAGTATCCAAAAACTGTACTCAGTTTTTACTTATACATTTTTTTTTACTTAAGTACTTATAGAAATATTTACTCAAAGTAAAAGTGAAAGTAATAATCTTAATAGTTACTTGAGTAAGAGTAAAAAAGTATCCAATGAAAAAACTACTCAAGTAGCATGTTACTAGTAACTTTGTAACACACACACACACACACACACATATATATATATATATATATATATATGTGTGTGTGTGTGTTTGTGTGTGTATGCATGTAGGTATGTATACAACAATACAATAGCATGTTATTATTTAGATAGATATTTAAATTATTATTATTATTATTATTACTATCATAGTTAGATATCTGCAACAAACACAGAAGAGACAAGCATTTTTTTCTGGCATCTGTAGCCCAAATATCATTGCATGTCCATTGCTTTGTATAATAATAATTTATACAGCTACATTTGAAAGAAGAAAGAGAGAAAACCCTTTACATGTGCTCGTGCTCATAACCTGAACATCTGAACACAAACAATGATCAAATGCACATTGATGGATCTTCTTCCGTCTGTTCTCCAAAATGTAATCAAATGTATATTTCTGCAGGCAAGTGTAAACTGGTTAACTCTGTCTATGCAAAGGCGTTAATTTTCAAGACGAACAGGTCGCCGGCACCACCATGGCTACCTAAATTACAGTGGGATGGCGGGTGTTCATTTCATACAGTGGTAGCTTATTTAATGTATAAATTAAGAAATATGTCCAAAAAAAAAAAACGGTAAAGAAATGCTACATACTTTGTTATCTTGGCGTAATAATCTACTTGGTTGTAAAATGTAGGCTACTGGCTGTATGAATTGAAATCGAATGAAATCGATACCTGTGGAAATGTTCACAGACAGCATACACAGTTCAACTAATAAAGATCTTCATCGCCGGCAAACAATAGGATGCATTCGCAGATTTGCTTTTAATTGACTGTAGGTCCACTGCCACTTCATCCAACGCTCCGAGTGAGAAACCGCTTCAGACGATTCAGTGCGTACAGGGAACTGAACAAATCATTCAAACTGATTTGTGAACCAATTTAGATAGCTTTGCCAACTTGTTTGATCAAGTCTTTGAAGAGAATCGACTCAAAAGAGTGATTCATCATTTGTGAATGGGGCATCATTCATGAAAAAAGAGACATGCTAGGAATAACTACGCATTTCTTAACATGTACAGTATTGCATTAAAATAAAGTAACGAGAGGAACGTCGCCCAACATAGCGAAGTAAAAGTACAGATTTTTCATTAGGAATGTATTCAAGTTAAAGTAAAAGTACCCACATTTAAATCTACTCTAAAAAGTACATATTTTCCAAAAACATACTCAAGTAAATGTAACGAAGTAAATGTGTGACATTGAGGGAGAGATAATAAATGTACAGTTGGTGTCAGAGTCATGGCTTTGAACTGGAATTAAATCCAAATGATTGTGTGATACACAGATTAGCGGTGTAATCCAATCAGGATTTAAAGAATATAATCCACTTTATTGATACTGAAATGAACTGGAGAGAATTATATTGTTTTGTTCAAGGCTTAGGAATTCAGCAGTTTATAATCATGAAAAAAACATTTCATAAAACCAGTATTGTTCATATATTAATAAAACCTGATATACTTTAGGATTAATGAACTGCTGCTTGAGTTTAAATTGGGACTCTAATAGTCCTGTGTCACTCTGTTGACCTGTGTATTTTATGTATATTAGCATGTAGATTTTTTATTTTTTTATTTTCCTTCTCTATCTGTCATCAGATACTCTCCTTTTGTTCCATCATGCTAACGCTAACAGATATGCTAATACTCATCCCCTGTGGCTAATTTGTTTAGCCAGTGTTGTGATAATGCCCATCCGCTTCGCCCGGCCACTCCAGTGATCAGTCGGACCACTCCATGTGTCTCTCTCGGGGCTCGACCGGGGCTTCTCAAAGCCCTCCTGCAGTTCATTCTTCCACTGTCCACATGCTGCCATCCCAAACACAGCAGCCCTTCCTGGCCGAAACCCAATCCCAGCCAAATTAACCAGCCCTCGATCTGAGAGATTAGATAACCTTCTTGCTGAATAAGGCTTTGGCTCGTGTGAAGGGTTTTTGCTTTCTTCCGCCCCTTTCTTTTCTCTTCTCTTCTATTTTTTCTAGCGCTTTTTTCCTTTTTGTGTGAGACCCTCAGCATACAGTACAAGAAGCCCCAGAGAAAGTGAATGCAAAGCCAGAGGGAACACTTGAAACTTCACAAAAATTTAGGGAGGGACTTTTTGAAGTGGTGCCACAAAATTATTTTAGACGCCTCTTGTGGTAACATGATCTTGGGTTGACAGGACTTGCGGTCTGATGGGACTCCAGGCCATAAACGCAGAGATAAAGCTGTTTATTCACATAGGAATGGACATGATACCTCCTAAACCGTTTAGTGTCAAAAAGGGAAAGGAAATTGCTCATTTATTCTTTCATAATGGGTTATCAGGTGTATTGTAATGTTTAATGGCAGGTATAAAGACTTAAGTTCTCACAGGGCTCTTTAGTGAGTATGTTTGGTTGGAAGATGTAGTCTGGAGGGAGGCTAGGGTTATATCAAGACCTGAACTGAGTGTAAGTGTGCACTTTTGCGTCAGCAACAACAGATGTTCAGATATAGTCATGAGACCTCCATCACTGCAGTCCAACTGAGTGAGAATGTTACAGCTCTCTGCTGAACCTGCAATTTATGGCACGTAACGTCGCCTACAGCTGTCTAACAACTTAACAACTCTTTCCCCTTCCCGTCTGATTTACTTTTTTTTTCTTTCGCACGTTACTAACATATTAATGGCCGTGTAACACAGTGTCTTTATTCTCTCTCCTTTCAGATTCGGGTAGATGGTCCTACCTATGGCGCTTTACAGTACGAAACCATCCAAGTGGTCGACAACGGGCCGATCCTAAGAGACATGGCCTTTTCTTCTGATCAGCACTTCTTATACGTGATGTCAGAGTCACAGGTGAGTCACTGCTACCATTTGCCCAAAATGCGTCAGGATTTACGCAGCACATAGAAGCAGGGAAAGAGTGAGAGATAAAATTATACCAAAATTTGTGGGTTTCACTTACTGTAATTACAGCCTGAGAGGTGCGCTTGGACAGCCAAAAAGAGGATGAGACATTCCATATTATAAAAAGTGACAGGTGATGGATTAGTGTATTAGATTTTCACACACTGTGTGTGCAAAATACACACACAATTTGCACATTAGGATATGCCTGCTCAAAATGGCCCAATCGGTGTAATGGAGTAGATTTGGCTCTGTCCCTGATGTCTTTAGCACTACTGAAGCTTATAAATCTCGAAATCAGAAAAGCACTGCATGCACTTAGTGCTGTAAAAACATCCTAACTCAAATAACCTGTCATCAGGGCTTTTCTTGTGATATAAATAATGCTTTTCATATTATCCAAAATATACCACATTTTTCCATGTCTACACTGTTTGTCATTTGGTGGAAAGTATCATGTCTGCTGCATGAATCAATTAGTGACAATTAGGTGTTTTAACCTTTGACCTCTGACCCCTAGAAGAGATTCTCCACTCTTTTATATAACCCTGAACACTCTTGTCTGCACTTATCACCAGGATTTAAGGCTTTCAGCTCTCTCTCTCTCTCTCTTTCTCTCTCTCTCTCTTTTTCTCTCTCTCTCTCTCTCTCTCTCTCTCTCTCTCTCTCTCTCGCTCTCTCTCTCTCTCTCTCTCTGTCTCGCTCTCTCTCTCTCTCACATACACACACACACACACACACACACACACAATACTTACAAACTGTTAAAGTATCCCAATACTTTGTTCGAATATCAAGGCAAATTCAAGATGACATTTTTACCCACAAATCCTTTTACTTCAATACAATGCTTCTGTAATGCCACACTCTGGCCTTTAAGCGGATGGTCAGGCAATGTCACGATTTATAGCAATGGCTATAAATCTGAAATCCCATTCAGTAAAATTCACTTCACTAGCAGTGAGGGTCAGTGGACGGCATCCTGGGATTTTAAGGAACAGCTCAGATAGACCTAGTCAATCACATTGGCTGGACACAGCTTATAAATTGCCTAGTCTGCAAAAGGATCGTTTTAGAAATTGTGTTTGTACCCTGCCTGTTTATAGCAGCTAAAGGTGTAGTCACATTTACCTTTGTTCTGAGAATTTTCATAAGCGAAATCCAGTCATTTTAATGGGAATCCACATGATCAGGAATTTTTACTTGATGGCAAAAGATTTCCCTATGCAGATTTTGAGACTGAATCAAGTTCGTCACACAGATTTGACAAAATGACCAACAGAAAATGGCTTGGTTAGAAAGTGACTTCTGTGTGACCTGTGTTTCACATATTGCTACCCTATTGATAATAGACCTTTTTTGCTAATGTAACCGCACCTTAAAGGGTTAGTTCACCCAAAAATGAAAATAATGTCATTTATTTGTTCATCTTCGGAACACAAATTAAGATATTTTTGTTGAAATCCGATGTCTCAGTGAGGCCTGCATAGCCAGCAATGACATTTCCTCTCTCAAAATCCATTAATGTACTAAAAATATATTTAAATCAGTTAATGTGAGTACAGTGGTTAAATAGTAATATTATAAAGCAACGAGAATATTTTTGGTGAACCAAAAAAACAAAATAATGACTTATATAGTGATGGCCGATTTTAAAACACTGCTTCATGAATCTTCGGAGCGTTATGAATCAGCGTGTCGAATCATGATTCGGATCGCGTGTCAAACCGCCAAACTGCTGAAATCACATGACTTTGGCGCTCCGCTGATTCGAGACGCTGATTCATAACAATTCGTGGCTTCATGAAGCAGTGTTTTGAAATCGGCTATATAAGTCGTTATTTTGTTTTTTTGCCGCACCAAAAATATTCTCGTCGCTTTATAATATTAATATTGAACCACTGTACACTGAACGGATTTAAATATGTTTTTAGTACATTAATGGATCTTAAGAGAGGAAATGTCATTGCTGGCTATGCAGGCCTCACTGAGCCATTGGATTTCAACAAAAATATCTTAATTTGTGTTCCGAAGATTAACAAAGGTCTTACGGATGTGGAACAGCATGAGGGTGAGTAATAAATAACATTATTTTCATTTTTGGGTGAACTAACCCTTTGACTCTTCTCCCAGAACAATATTTCCTACATCTTAATGATTTGCCACATCAATACAGACGTTAAACTAGAATCTAGGCTATTTTGGTCACTCTCGCCAACTTTAGCTATGCTGTAAACGTAATTTAAGACCAATTGAAAGTGTGGTTTAAAACTAGGCCATGATCATCTACTCAAGTCTTATGGGAAAGGAAAGATGGTGTTTTCTTTGACGTGAATAAATACCAGAGCTGGACCTGTGGTGTTCTGCCAGTGAATAATCTCACCCTGTTGCAATTAGCCTATTAGCCCAGTTAGAGAGTTGTCGTCTGGTTTCTGTTTAGTCCCAAACATCAGGGGATCACATCTACTGGGGAATCATGCATATATTTAGAAGCTATTTAGTGAACATGCATTCTCTCGTCCCACCTGTAATCCTCCCCCCCCCCACACACACACACACATGCACACGTGCACACTGAAAGATTTATTCTGGTTTGCTTTAAAAGTTAATGATCTGTGATGTAACACATTGCTTCTTGCATCACTGCTAAATCTACAGCACCACAGAAAACAAATTATGTTTTACCTGATCTTGAATGAATGTGATATATAATAATGCCAAGATTGTGTTGTCCTCGTGGCTGGACATAAACATACAGTACGAATCAGAAAGACTCACAGGTTGCCTGTATAAATAATTCTGATGAATCTTTCACTGATTTAACTCTCAAAATCATTGACTCAAGTGAACTGCTTTAATGCTTTGATAGTTTTGATATATTTGCACAGATTCAGATCTCACTCAGACTGTTTTCATTTCTGTGTTTACACTTTCATTTGTTTTGCTGTGAATAACAGAGACTTGCCATTTTTTGGCTTGTTTCTTTGTCTCAGTCGCTCTCTGTCTGTCTATCCCACTCTCACAGTTTGTCTCTAGCTCTGTGGTTGAGATGTCTGCATTAATATTTATGACTGATAACAAAATGCAGAAATTCTCATGACTGTTTTTGCGGTCGAGCTTGGTGCATCTGCTCCACGCTTATACACACACACACACACACACACACACACACACACAAACACAAAATCTGTATCACTTAAAACGTTTACCCTTTTCATGTACCTCAAACTCTTTCACACATTCACTCTTTTTTTGTTTGTGTTTATGAGGTGGTCCTGTGGTCTCTTTGTTATAGTATAGCTTGGAGACTGCTTGGAAATTCAACATGATACACTTGCGACTGCTCTTTTATATAATTTATATATATACTTTTTGTATTAACTTGCCTACATCCCAAATTTAGTGTATGCTAGAACAATCATGAGTACACCATCATATAAATTCCCTGTGGGAGAGCAGAGCAGAAAAACAAGAACTGTAGGTCGATAATCTCCTGCTGGTCCAGCCTTGAAGACACAGAGTGAAAGAGATAGAGGGTGGGAATGTGAGGGGTTTGGAGGCAGGGAATGATAGTGTTTGGGAGCTGAGGAGGTCTGGGTTATGTGTGTGATTGTGGCTGATTGGTTGAACACCGCTCAAGTTGTGCTGGGGTTCAAGAGCCCATAGTCCCCCCTACTGAGTCATTGCTGAGGTCAGCTGTGAGTATAGCACTGATCACGGTTCCCATGAAACCAGGCCTGTTGATGTCCAGCTTATACTGTAAGAGCTGTCAGATACATGAAGTCCACTACAGTGGAATGTTTTTTTGTCACCTTTGACCCTTGCACATAATGACTATCTTCTTTATATGCAACAATTAACAGTCAGTAATTTCAACTTTGTAAATAATTGTTTAACAGTGGAATTCCTGTTGAAAAACTACATTACCCATGATTCTGCAAAGAAATCTCCACCAATCAGAGAATCAAAAGCACATCATGCCAAAAAAACTATTTAGTGCCCACCCACTTTCATGAAGCATTGCAAATGATGTTAACATAGTCTCCCTGATCTCTCAAACTACTTAAATATTTGTGTATATGTATATTTTGCAAAAATGTAAAATGGTATTTCTACATAGGCTACACAATCAATATCTTTAAAACAATAGTTTTATATAGTTTATATTATGGTTTATAATACTTTAACAAACTAAAAATCTCTATGGGAAAAATACTTCCAAAACTAAGGCCACCGAAAAAGTGGGCAGGCACTGTTGGATACTATTGTAGCTTTTGACAACATAATTAAAAAATCCAAAATTACTGACAAAGGTGGTACATTAAGAACAGCACTTCTGTAAAGGTTTTTTTTATGTACCACTGTCATTGTCTCAAAAGATGTTTTTTTTTTTTTTAAAGTAGAACACTTGGATAGACAATTTAAATATTTTAAATGAATTAGAACCAACAGAACATTATTTTTTTTTTACTGTAAATTATAAGGTGACTTAATTTTAACAATGGAGCAACTTTTACCTTTGCTGAGCACTTTTTTTTTTTCTTTTTTTTTTTGCTTCCTTCTCTCTCTGTCTCTTTTTCTCTCCCTCTCTTACTTTCTCTTTCTAATTAATCCCCTGATTATCCCTCTAATTAAATCTGGCTACTTTCCTGTATCATTTTAAACAGCAAGATAAATGTGTCTTTTTAAGGAAAGGGGCCAGACTGTCTGTTGAGAGTGATGCAGATTACAGTTATCAGAGCTTGCAGCTAATTATTGTGCTTGGCTTTTTGTCCACGTTTGTCATCCTTTCTTCTAGGGATAAGTGTTTTTTATTGTAACTTTAGACAATGTCAGTGTCAGGCGTGTGTGTGGTCAGAGGGACAGCTGTGAGCGCTAAAGACAGAGGCCTCAGCTATAGTTCCTCCTGCATTAAATGAATGACAGTAAGGTTCAGAGCTCAATGGAGTTACGCAAATTACTGGTCTTGGCACATTAAAGGCTTTTGTTGTCTAAGTACCATCCAAATGGAAGTTGTCTTCTTCTCTCCCGTAGTTTACTGTCATTTTACACTGGATTTTCGGATAGGTCTTTTGTGCAAAACCCGTCAGAGGTGAGCACGTACGCCTTGGCTTTGTTCTGCCCTAGAACGTTCTGTCTGCAATTCAAGACAAGTGTTGCTTCAGTGGCTTCATTTGAATCAAGAATCAATGCTTGTTTTCCCTATTTTCAGGGAAATTAAATTGATTTATTTTTTTTGTCTCTGTGTTTTTCATAACAGCTATGTCAGATAGCAGGCTGGGTGTAGGTGGCTTCTCTACACTCTCATGCTTGCAGCATATTCATAATTCATGTAGGGCAAGTTGAAACTGCAGGTAGTATAAGTGTTAATAATTTAAGTGTGTCTCACACCAGCCAAACAGCTCAAAGTCAAACTCTTTCGCTGCAGATCAGCTCTTGGGCATTCATAGGTGGGATAAGGCATCTGCCACCTCATCAGAATAGGTTTAATAAAGACGACCTTTAATTTCAATTACGAGCTGCCATTTAACAGCGGTCCCATATGCAACGTTCTCTGCCAATCCCCCGGTGTGACATCCGGGTCTTGAAAATGTTTCGTTGTGTTATTGCAGTGGCCTACTTAGACTGCAGGCCATTGTGTTTTAGTGAATAGAAGTACTCAGGATGTCTGGATGCTTTTGGCAAACTTTCAGGGGAATTTTTGTAGATGAGAGCAAACGAATTTCTCCTGGAATGCTGATTGTGATTAAAGGAGTCTTGAATGGACACAAAAATGTCAGTTTGCAAGCACATACATTGAAGAACACATGCAACAATACTGTATTTTGGGGGGGAAAATTGTTTCTGACTAGTTAAACTCTTTCATGACTTAGTTGAAACTAAAGTTTTCCGTCATCAACAACAAAGCTGGATCGATTGTAGCATTGAGCCATATCATAGAAACGAATCACATCTGAGTCTGAGGACTTGAACAGCTCCATGTGGAATCTCCAAGTTGCTATCTCGTAATTACAGTAATTCAGACACAGCATAAATGCAGCAATGGTAAGACATTCGCTTGGTTAATTTTTCCAAAGCATGTAAACAAAGCTGCGTTGTTCTCAACATGACTTGTTTGAGTGGCCAGACACTGCAACATTGGCTCAACTAGTGCCGTGAGTTTGGTTGACCAATAGAAGACAAGAAGTGTTCAGAAAACAGTTAATATTTTTAGCAAGTAGCGCAAAAATCACCCACTTCAGTTTTAAAAACAATAAAATATATCCCTGTTTAGAGGAAAGAGCAATAAAAGGTGAGAGGAAAAGTCAGTGTTGTTGTTAGTTCAGTTTGTGTGTGTGTGTGTGTGTGTGTGTGTGTGTGTGGCTACTCTGATCTGTTTTCTATAGTGCGTTTAGGATGTGGTTCTTGGTTTTGGTGCCTGTAGGCCTAATGATGTCGTCTGGACAGAATCAGCTCTGATATGTTTGTGTGACGGCCGGGAGTGGAGTAGCAAGGCCTGAATGTAAATCCAGTTAGCACACAGAGTGGCTGGGTTCACAGCACACATAATTGCATTTTCCGTCTGTGAAGCCCCTAGGGCATGGAAGGGCACAGCCTGTTTAACCATGACTATGACCAGCTACCAGACCTGAGCACCCGCTGCGGTTCTGGGGATGGATGCATGTCAGATTTCGACCAAATGTCTCCAGAAAGACAGCTTTGTGGGGATACACCTGATGGGACTGAATAATGTACTGTCAGAAGTGTTGGATTACAGTTAGTCTAGTAATTAGCTTTATTTAAAGGTGCTTTATCACAAGTAGACCATTCTTGACTTCCAGAACCGTATAAACACAAAGCGATCCAACATCGGATCTATTTCTTTATGAAAAATAGACACCAATAGGAGGTTCTCACAATGATGTAAATATAAATGTGTCAAGTGTCACTGTATGTTAACTGCAAATGGATTGAAAGTATTTTTCTTTCAATTTTTTTGTATAAATATATTTCATGTTATGTGTGTTAATGAGACACTGTAATTAATTTGGCAACAGCTCAGTGCTGCTGTGTTTGTTACTATGATAGGGAAGAACATCGCAGCTCATATTACCAGTGTTCATCTTCCACTGACAAGCTCACTATACATGTATAAATGCACTTTTCATGACCCCCTCTGTTGCCCAAATGACAGCAATATTTTTCGTCAGCCAGGATGTGTATGTGTGTGTGCGCGTTAGCAGTGAAATTCATTTAAGATGGACGTTGATGGATTCATTTCATAAATCAGTTATGATGAGATGTTGTCATCTGTCTTCTGCTTCACTGGTGGTTAAACATCCAAAAATGGGCAAATAGGGAAAGAGAGGGATACATGTGCTTGTGTCTTTGTGTGTGTGGTTGTGTTAGTGTGTGCCCAAGGGAAGATTTCATTTGAATTTGAGTGTACTTGTGTTAGTGTTAGCACCAGTTTTTGTTTGACATTTTATTTTATTCATTCTTTTTATTTTATTTTATCCTCTCTTATCTCTAGCAATAATAGAGCTTCCCTGTGATTGGCTGAAGCTCAGCTAATGTTTGATCAGCAGGTAATTGGCTGGGTCAAGCTTAGTGTGTTGTATGGCATGGATATTGTTCTTTCACAGGATAACAATGTCACTTCTTCCCTGAAGCCTGTTGATTCTGTGACTCATCGGTTCTTGCAAACACGACATTATGCCGCTGATAAGGGCAACTGTGTCACACACACACTTGTTTGTTTCCGATTATGGTGGAGAATTCCATTGTTTTTATTCTGAAATGACATTTTCTATCTCCTAACTATCTTCATTTGTATATTTGTATTGTATAAACTGATCCACAACTAAATGTACATAGTCTTGTATATGCTATTTCTCAAATCTGGTGTCCAACATCGCCATTCTAGGAGTTAAAATGTTCAGTTAGATTTTTTTTTTTTTTAAACATACCATAAACATACCCATAAATGCTATAGTCAGCTCACTTGGTTTTAAAATATTCTGTCACCTTTCATGTTAGTTCAGCATCAGTCTGCCTTGAACTTTCATGGATGTACAAAAGAACTGCAAGAAATGACTCTCAGTGAGTCAGAGGAAGTTTGTTAATTCCAGCAGAGGAACGTTGAGCTACAGATGAGCCCAGTGGATTAGACTCCATAATAAACCACAGCTCAGCTCTGCGACGACTGAGAAACTCTGCCAGTCAGTCAGGTCTGTGGGATTTACTGGTGGATTTCATGAGGAGAGAGAAATGGAAGAGGACTTTGCTTGATTAGGTTAGTAGGGTGATTAAAGTAGGCTTGATGACCAGGTGTTACAAAACAGGTGATGAGGAGCCTGCTTTTAATTTGACACGCAGTGTGTCTAAGCAGAAAACACTCAGATGGAGTGTCACAACTATTGTGAAAGCTCTTATATAGTTTAATTTACATGCATACTCACACAGACTCACTTTTAGAAGCGTTTAGAGTGAGTTTATGTATGATGCCTTAAAATGCTGCCTCCGTTTGGAACCGAGCGAGAGATGTTAAAAGATACATTAATCTGTTGGGCAGTGTCATTTGTCAGTATGCCTCATTATCTGCTGGTCTCAATCCTCTTACAGAGCTCTCAGATAAATGACTAATAATCTAAAGGATTTACGACATAATGAGATTCCTCAGTCGCCGCCACTCCTTTTCCAGCTCGGGAGGGCAGCGGGAAGTCCTCTTTCTGGACACATTTGTCTTCTTCCTCCTCCTCTATCGCCGTGGGGAGCGTGTTAAAGCGCGCTCTGTTGTAGGCCACTGAGACGAAATGCAGAATTCACAGTCATGTATTAGATACGGCAGAGAGCGCACATCCACTCTACACCAGCGGAGTGCGCTATTCATAGACTCACTCGCTGCAGCTAACAGGAAGTGGCATATTAAAGTATGTGCTAGCTAAGAAGAATTACACATTTCCTGATTTGATTTTGATCTGAGTTAAATGGGATTTTAAATTATTCAAATTCATTTAATTCTGATCCATTTGGATATATCTATTATAATTATATTGTCTATTTTGGTACATATTCTCAGCGAATGCAGTAAATTATATAGGGAACTTTACAAAACATTACAAAAAATTTAAAAAAAATAAAATGATCAACATGGCCCAAACTATGTAGTTTAATTGCTATTTATTTAAAACATGATTTTGAGTCTTTATGTATGATTCATTAAAAGGACTGGCTCAAAGTAATAATTTGTTTGTGAATCAGTTAACACTTTTTTTTTACTGTGTTTTTGATTCACTAAACATAACTTGTTTAATAAGAGTCATTTATTATTATTATTAATGATGATGATAATACCCAATTAATTGTTGATAATTGTTGATATACAAAAATAATTTTATGTAGTTATTTTAGCTTTTGCAGAACAAAAAATGATGGGGATAAGGATAGAGGGGGATCAAAAGATATTACAAGCTCACCTAATGAAATGCAGATTTTATCTATGCTAAAATACTTTCACCAATTGAAGTTGGGTGTTCAAAAACCTGTTTGAAAGCAGTCATTATTTTTGCAATTCTGTCGACGATGCTAGTGGCACAAAAAGTACACGCCTGTAAGGTTAGGGATTTGAGCAATATCTAGAGATGTGAATATAATAAAGACTTGGGGATAGAGTCTTGATTTGGGCCAATAATAATTCCAGAATAACCTAGAAACACCCTACAAACCACTCAGAACACCTTAGCATCAGCATTGCAGTGTCCTGCCGAACACATCAGCATTGTGGCAGCTGGTTTTGCACTGGCAGGCACCACTCACATATTTTTCAGAAAATGTGAAAATCTCATATTATCAAGTATTATTATTAAAAGAGAGGTGTGCAGACAGATGGCTCTGCTTCTGCCCTAAAAATAGCATTGCTGTTCACATGTGATGATGGGGTTAATGCCTTAGCTGAATGAAGGAAGTATAAACACGCACACGCATCCATACTCACACATGAGATTATAAATTTCATCTGTGGGCTGTTCTTTTATTAATTTCAGAGATTTTTATCAGTCATGTGTGTCTGGTGCATACAGATCTGAGGCTTTGTCAAAGCTCTTGCCTTCAAAATCTGTGGTTTCACCCCCCCCCCCCCCCCCCCCACACACACACACACACACATACAGAGTATTTAGACAGACATTTCCACAAGCACAACAAGCTCTTTCATAAATAGGAAGGAAACCCGTCATATCAGAGGGGAGAATTTCACGGGTGGCTCCTAAACCCTTATCATTTTCTAAACGTAATGAGAGTCAGTCTCCCTCTCTGCTCACTAAGGCCTAACCTGTGGTCTCTCAGGCCCCCTATGCTAAGGCAGGCGCTCTATCACAATGCCTGATAATTTACCTCTTCATAGCTGTGAAATGGAGGAAGAGAATTCAGGTGTGCAGTCGGAGAGTGAAGGGGGGGCTTTGTGGCAGCACCAAGACCAGCTGACGGGCATCATGTGTGCGTGACAAGAGAGAAATGACTTTTCTCCTGGATTTAGAACCTCACAGCAGCGAGATCGAGCCATCTGGAGCACTCTTCCAAAGGATGCCCTCTTTCAGTCGCAACCTCCTGGTCTCTCTTTTTCACCCTCTGCTTTCTTCTCTTATGCTCTTTATCTTTCTTTAATAGCTGTAAATGTAACTATCCCTTTAAAGCCATTCAGAGGACTGTGTTTTCTTTCTCTCATTCTGTTGGAAAAGTGTCTGATATTTACTGTAAATCCCAGTCAAAATGTTCTAGCAAAGGCCTCTGGGAAGGAGAAATCAGAGGCCAACATTAGATACAGTTTAAATCGATGTGCTTTTAGACAGCAGAGCCGATTGAGAGAGATTTCACAATATCTTTTTTCTTATGAAATGAGTAGCTATAAGAAAGACTAACACAGCATATATTAATAGGTTTTATCTTTTATTGTAACAAGAACATAACATGATGTAATTACTACAATGATTTTCAGGATGAGGACGTTTACATTCGACTCATAAATTTGGCTGCCAATTAAATGGATTGGTTCTCCCAGAAAAGAAAATTCTTTCATCAGTTATTCACCCTAATGTTGTTCCAAACCTGTAAGACTTTTGTTCATCTTCGAAACACAAATAAAGTAATTTTTAATGAAACCAGAGTGATCTCTCTTCGTCCACTGAAAGTCCATTCTATCAATGTTTTAACATTTCCAAAACATCTGACATGTAAATGTATAATCCAAGTCTTCTGAAGAGACACAATCACTTTATATGATGATCAGATTTAATATTTATACTAAAGACTTATTTGGAACAATATGAGGGTGAGTAATTGACACCATTTTCATTTTTAGGTGAACTATCCCTTTAATTCACTGGGGAGTTTTGTTGTTTAACAAACCCAAAAGTTTGCCCTATATAGGCACAGTCACATGACACTTTTCCAAAATTGCCCATTTTGACTGTGCCCAATGGGATTTTCATTTTTTTCTCTCTCTCTCTTCCAAGCTCCCAGTCTCTGTGGTGGGGCGGCCATGCAATTTTATTCATGTAATTCATTTCCATTGTGTCAAATACCCAAATTCTCATTAATGGCCAATAGTAGACCCACAGCAATTTGCAGTGGTCAAAAGAGATTTTCAAAATGACTTGTTCTCCTTGTACACTCAGTTGTCAGATGGAATATTCAATTACATCAGGTGCTTTCTGTCAAAAAGCAGTAGATAATTCAGTCTGGAATTTTCTCCTGGGTATAGTTTGAGAAAACATTAACAAAATCGCCCTGTGAATGCTGAAATGACCTTACATCCCCTCGCAAAACATTTACCACACAAATAGGCATCATGACGGTATTGATTTTTTTTTTTTTTTTGCATTATTTTGAACTCATTTGTGTCATGTGTCCAAATCATTTCACATAAATGTCGCTGAGATATCTGTAAGAATGTTCCAGAAAGAGAGGTAGTTTGACGGAACTTCAAGAGATTCAACTACACGCTGATAGATAAATGCTAACACCAGAACAAGAGCGATGCACTTAAATATGAGCCATGATTCACTGCGACTGGTCACTCGCCTCTTATAAATGTTGTTGTTAAATCTTCTCAATCTGAACGCGCAGTCTCACTCCCAAGCCTGACTGAAATGGGGAAAAAGGCCCAAATTTTTTTTTTTTTAATAAAATAAAACAGCACTGTGGTGAGGCCAGTAATGATGTCATCTGTCATTCACCCAGCCCGACTGCTCTGGACCTATCAGCTGTCATCTAAGCTGTGATTGACAGTAGTCATCCACCAGTGACAAGTTATCAGTCAAAGCAAAAGAAAGCTGAGGGCTCTGGGCCGTAGCCATGGAGACAGGGATGGCAGAGGGTCCTCGCCTTCACAGCTCTTACATACTACGTGTATTTTAGTGCAGATTTCTCCTTTGGTACGACTCAATTCGGTATGTTTCCCATCGGTGCCACAATGCCTCTCTAGTTCTCAAGTGTTAATTGGCTGTAAATGGTAAGATGCTCTAGCTGGAGTTGACATCCCAGGATGAGCTCTCTTGGCAGATCCTTATCCCGCTGTGTGACAAAACGCCATGTTTATCGAATGGGTGCATGTGTGTTCTAATGATTCTTGTGTTTTTGCCTCTTCACAGTCTTTCTGCTTTCTGTTTATGGTTAAGTTTAACCTGTTGACCTGTGAAAACATTTTTTAAAAATCTTTTTTTTTTTTTTATCTCAGCAGATGATATTTTTTCTATTGCACATATATTAAAACCCTGGGAAATGTCATTCCATCAACACATTTCGATGAACGACCAGGAGGTGTTTGTTTTCAATTACATTTGACAGTATGAACCTTTGCAATGAGACAGTTGACTTGAGTTCAACTTATCCGCCTTTAATGTTGTAGTCAGTGTGAACAACTTAAGAGAGACATAAATTAATCAAATTCTCACTCCACACATAACCTAACCTCTCTTTCTCTGTCTCCAGCTGACCCGTGTCCCAGTGGAGGCCTGTGAGCAGTATTCGTCCTGTAACGAGTGTCTGGGATCTGGAGATCCTCACTGTGGCTGGTGTGTGCTCCACAGCATGTGAGTACATCCCTCCTGCTCCACACTCTGTCCTGCACACCTGAATACAGACAAACTATCTGGGGGTTATAGAAAGGGATAGTCCACCCATGTTCTGTGGAACATAAGATATTTTGAAGAATGCTGGTAGCCAAACAGTTTAAGTTCCCATTGACTTTGATTATTTGGACTAAAAATACAGTGAAAGTTAATGGGAACATTCTTCAAAATATCCTTTATTTGTTTGTGTTCCACAGAAGAAAGAAATACATATAGATTTGGAACGACATAAGGGTGACTAAATAATGACAGAATTTTCATTTTTGGGTGGACTATCCCTTTAAGTGCCATGTGGCATTAAGTGCCCTATTTTAACAATCTAAGCGCATGGTCTGAAGTGCAGGTGCACTTAGGGCATGTCCGAATCCACTTTTGCTAATTTAACCCTCTGGAGTCTGAGGCTGATTTGGGGCCCTGGAGAAGTTTTGACATGCCCTGACATTTGTGCTATTTTCAGTTGTTCATAAACATATTAATGGAAAAGGTGTCATTACACTGTATTCAGCACGAACTAGGCTACCATAATATTTGAGCAACATGTATGTACATGTTTGTATTTTTGAAGGAATAACGTTTTTGCGTGGTTATTGAAAAAACAAAAAAATGAAGTCACTGAAATAAGGCCAAAAAATAAATATTAAATATGTCTTCACAAGACTTCTGGGTATTGGAGGTTGTAGACTAGATTTTTTTATTCAGAATGATGTAAATGTTATCCTGCCTACTCGTTAATATAAAACAATATAAAGATTTAAATTTTGTAAGACACTTTTTGTGAAGAAACACAGTATGCGTGGAGGCGTGAATCTTCATGAATAATGCTGTGATTTACACCTGAGAAGACAAAGACCTGCACAATGACCTGCATAATGTTCTGCATAATGAGCCCTTTCAGTCAGGTAGGCTATGTGAAAAAACCCTCTGTGATCATGCTGATAACAGTATTAACGTCCACTCTTGGCAAAAAAAAACATGATTTTTGTGATCTCATGCATGCACGTATTATTGCACATCATGTGAAGAAAAATTTGTTTAGGCCTATTATAATTTAAATTACAGTACCAGTCAAAAAATTGGACGCATTACTATTATATTTTTAAAAGAAGTCTCAAGCTCATCATGCTGTATATCAAACATACAGAAAAAACAGCAATACTGTGAAATATTACAATTTAAAATAATATTTTTCTATTTTAATATACTTTAAAATATAATGTATTTCTGTGATGCAAAGCATCTGAACATTCATGTTACCTCTATGGCATTTCATATAGGCTTTTAGCTTAAAAGCATGCACATTTGGAGAAATATTGATGGATTCTCATATGTTTATGTCAATTTTCTATACAGAGGAGTAATATTTATTCAATATTTATTGTCATCACTATGAGCGCTGGATACTGTGTTTTCCATTCATTCTTGCAGCCGGAGGGCGCTCTGTGCACATTTAGTCCACAAATTACTCCTAATGAAGAACAAGCATACCATGTGACATTCCAGGAACATGCAGATAAACACTTTTGAAGATAATAAATACACAATTGCGACGATGTATACATGTATTGCCTGAATAGCGCTCGCTTTGTGGGTGTGACCGAATGAGTGGATAATGAGCTGACTCACGGACGTCTGATATGTCTGACTTTCCATACAGATTACATAAACAGAGAATTTTTGTTTTCGATTTGACTTACACAATTTATAACCTGACATTTTAACGTTTCTTTAGACATAAGTCTCATTTTTGTGTCATTAGTATTCACTAAGTTACACTTCTTTTTCTGAGAACTATCAGATTGGACTTCGTTCAGAGGGAGACGAGAGATCACGCATGTTAGTTTTCTTTATTTTGCAAAAAGCACAACATTTTGTTTTTACGCTGAGTGTACACAAATAAAAGAAGACATTCTATAGTTTCAACTGATATATTACTTATGTCTCTATGACAAAAAATGACAGACTATTTTAAGTCTGTTTTGCTGCAATGTGAAAAAAACCCTGCAAAACGCGCTGGCGCGTTACCCGACTCCAGAGTGTTAACGACGGAAAAAATGGTCTGCGCACCATGCGCATGCTCCAAAAGGGTTGTACCTAGTCTCTTAATGAGTCATTTTGTTTTGGTGTTTGTTTTGGGCGTAACATGCTATAAACCAATCACAGTGTCATCTCCAATTCCCTTTAAAAGCCAGGCGGATTGCTATTTACAATATAGACACTCTCAACCTGATGAGTCAGTTTAAATGCATGTGTGTATTGCCACGATTTTTCAAATAATTAGCAATTTCAAAAAAACAATTTCATTCGTCATTACTGCGTTGTGTAAAAAAACACCCTTTTTACCTTGTCAAAAACAGCTCTGTTCAAAGCAAGCCGTTTCGGTGCATGTCCCTTTAAATGATAATAAGCTACTGTTCACCCCACCCCTATCTTCCATGGGCGGCTGTAAACACTATTTGGCAGGTATTGCATTGAACTCACCATTCTTATTTATGCAGTTATAAATGCTCAAAAATGATTAAAATACATTTGAAAATTAATTATTAGTCATTAACCAACACCTTTATAAACCCTATACAAAGGTAACCTTTATCTTTACATAAAATGTACACTGTTTTTAAAAAGACAATCACTTTAATGCAAAGGTCATTATAAACGTGCAGTTATGAATTACAGTGAGAAGGTTCTAAATAGAAATGACGACTTATATGTTTGTTCGACCTGTATTATTTTGATAATGAACAAGCTGCAATGTCACGTTTGCAGTGCTTTGTTCTGTGTTCTGTCTTTGCCAGGGACTTGCCTCATCTTCATTGCAATGGTTCGTGTCCAGCTCAGATTACTTCAGAGTTTGTTGTCGTTTGTTGGAAAATCATACCACACTGCTCAGACATTCCCGACCCAACAAACGCCGATTAAACATGTTACAGACGCCAACAGGGGTATCACATGCGTATCACTCTAGCTGCATCTCATTTCGGAGGCTGTGTCCTGATCTAACAAACTCCAACAGACGTGTTTGTTGCCATTTATCTGTGCGGCGTGAACTGGCCTTTAACTTTAGCCGCAAAACCTGCTTTGTACTGTCCCTCGTTCAGAAAGCTGTCTGGTGTAAAGTGATTTGCGCAAATATAAACACATATAAGTAGATCAGGGGTGTATTTCTTTAAAAAACAAAATTAATCCACTGCCTCTTCAGCTGTCTGGAGTAAATGATGACTGCTGTGTTCATTCTTATATCCAATAATAAAACGCCTCAGTTGCTTAGGAGACATTCTTGTCTACACCTGCGCGGCGTCGAAACGTTGAAACGAGTGCTCACTCAGGGCGGGTCATTGCTAAAACGGCAGTGTCCGCCAAGAGTCGTGGGAGGGGCCTGTGCAAAATGACATCACTTTGCCATGAATCTGAGAATGGCTTGATTTGACAAAGTGCTTATGATTTGTGGGGATTAAAAAAAAGTACTGGGTGGTCCGGTGAGTATGTTGGTCATGCAAGAACTGGGATGGTTTTAGCTTCCAGGAATTGTGTACAGATCCTTGCAACATGGGGCCGTGCCTTATCATGCTGCAACATGAGGTGATGGTCGTGGATAAATGGCACAACAATGGGCCCCAGGATCTCATCACGGTATCTCTGTGCATTCAAAATGCCATCAATAAAATGCACCTGTGTTCGTTGTCCATGACATACGCCTGCCCGTACCATAACCCCACCGCCACCATGGGCCACTCGATCCATAGCGTTGACATCACCCACATGACGCCATACACGCTGTCTGCCATCTGCCCTGTACAGTGAAAACCGGGATTCATCCGTGAAGAGAACACCTCTTCAAAGTGCCAGACACCACTGAATGTGAGCATTTGCCCACTCAAGTCAGTTACGACGACGAACTGCAGTCAGGTCGAGACCCCGATGAGGACGATGAGCATGCAGATGAGCTTCCCTGACACTGTTTCTGACAGTTTGTGCAGAAATTTTTTGGTTATGCAAACCGATTGTTGCAGCAGCTGTCTGGGTGGCTGGTCTCAGACGATCTTGGAGGTGAAGATGCTGGATGTTGAGGTCCTGGGCTGGTGTGGTTACACGTGGTCTGCGGTTGTGAGGCTGGTTGGATGTACTGCCAAATTCTCTGAAACACCTTTGGAGACGGCTTATGGTAGAGAAATTAATATTCAATTCACGGGCAACAGCTCTGGTGGACATTCCTGCAGTTAGCATGCCAATTGCACGCTCCCTCAAAACTTGCGACATCTGTAGCATTGTGCTGTGTAATAAAACTGCACATTTTAGAGTGGCCTTTTATTGTGGCCAGCCTAAGGCACACCTGTGCAATAATCATGCTGTCTAATCAGCATCTTGATATGCCACACCTGTGAGGTGGATGGATTATCTTTGCAAAGGAGAAGTGCTCACTAACACAGATTTAGACAGATTTGTGAACAATATTTGAGAGAAATAGGCCTTTTGTGTACATAAAAAAAGTCTTAGATCTTTAAGTTCAGCTCATGAAAAATGGGGGCAAAAACAAAAGTGTTGCGTTTATAATTTTGTTCAGTGTAATTTTCTGTGAATACACAGTCAAGATGTAATAGAAGGGGTTAACAATAAAAAAAAATACATTTAATATATATATATATATATATATATATATATATATATATATATATATATTACAATAAAAAATATGTAAAGCAATTAATTAGGACAAGATGTAAGGGGTTGATAATTATTGATCATTTTTTGTTAATTATTTATATACTTTACATAAACATATGTTACATACATGTAATTCAAGTAAGTCTAAAAGTCACATTCAAGTAACTGTGTGGCCTTGGAGTTCCGAAACAACACTTCACCACCTCACACTTTTCCCACTAATGAATCTCAGACACGTGCACACACATGGATACACGTAAACACACACACTCATACACAGCCCACCTTTCCACCCACTGTGTAGAAAGTGAGGGTGATGGATGCTTCAGGCTCTCAAGGGATAGCCACATTTCCCACTCCACTGTAAATTGAAAATTGGATTCTTGTCCTCTTTTGAGGACCCCAGAGGAGTGTGTGTCTGTGCGGTAGTCTGTGTGTGGCATGGCGATCTCAATCTTTCTCACAGCTCCATATTCAACAACCTCTAGTTCTTAAAAAGTGGCCTGTGCCACTAAGGAACGACAGGGCCAGAGAAGGTCTGGAAGACATTTGCAGTGTTTCAGACCAAGAGCAACGTTACCCTCTTAAGTGCAGAGAGAGAGGGGAAAGTGAGGGGGAGTAAAGAGATAAGTAGAGATTCAGGGCCTATCGCTCTCTGTCTCTCTCAGGGCTTTTGAGTGCACTAGACGCGACAGGGGCCATGGGCATGGCGTTTGCCACATGGTTGCCCAAGGTCACGCATGCTTAAAATCTCACACTCATCTGTCTCTCACCTTCTCGCTCTCATTCTCTCTCGCTCCCTCTTGCTTTTGTAAAGGTGAGGCCTGCCTTAGTGCTGGACAGTGAGACAGGTGGTCAAATGGCCTGTGCATGTATCATTTCCTCCTGAGATGTTTGATAGTTTCAGTCTTGAGCTTTGCTGCTGAACACCAATTGATCCAGCTGATGGTCATAGATTGAATACAGGTGAATTGAGCCACTTTGTAATTTTTGTAGTGAACATGTTAGCACTTTATTTATTTATTTATTATCATTTTTAGCCATTCAGCAATTTATTAATAATTAATTATATTAATAATTACAATTAAATCACATCAATTGTTTTTATATAACTAATTGCATTAATTTATTTATATATCCATTTAGCATTTTCTAGCTGTTTACATTTTATTAAGCAATTTGTTCATTAAATTTAAATCACATAATTGATGTATTTTTATATAAGTAATTGTATTTAATAGCCATGTATTTAACCCTTTATTTAGCCATTTATTAATTTTAGCTATTTTATTTAGCAATTCGTTTATTTTGAACATTTTTAATCATTTTTTTAAATATATCATTTTTGTATTTTTATATACTAATTTATATGAGGTGGCTGACCAATAGGTGCAAGTGAATGCAGGTATGCAGCATTGCAAATATATTGTATATTTTTACATTATTATTTGTGTATTTGTGTATATTTGATTTATTATTATTTATGTTGAATTATTTTTTTTAAAGAGTGTCATATGTATGTCTGGGCACTGATCAACCAGCTATGATTGTCTGTAAAGGAAATAGGTCATTTGTGACTGAAAACTGAGCAGCTAGAGAAAGCTGGCTCTTTCTCTCCTTCACTCTGTCATTTCTCTCTGTCCTCTGGCAGCAGAAACAGTGTCAAGTGTACACGGGACACAATGCTAATAAAAACAGCAGCAGTTTGTTGTTTAGCCTCAGGTGGTAGAAGGGCCAGCACTCGCAGGAGGTCTTTATGTTGGTTGGCAACACAACATGTATGGCTGCTTCTGCAGAGGCCAGCCCTCGGTTCCATTCAGGGCTGTGTCGCTTCTCATTTTGGACTCCTTTGTCTTTCACTGCATTTTGCACATTATGCATCACCATCCCATTCGCCTCTTCTGTTTTTCATTACTTTCTTATAACACTCTCTCCTCTCTCGCTCTCCTCTCTCTCCCTCTTTTCTCATGGCCTCATGCCCAGAGAAAGTGAACAGCACCACTCTCTGATGGAGTCAGGCAATCCGACCTGGCCTCCCCGGGTCCCCGGCTGATTGATTGCCCTGGAGTTTACCTTTCCCATCCTGTCCTCCCCTGCATACTTAACCAGGGTCCCTGTAACTCGAGTCCTGCCCACAGAAGGCTCTCTCACGCCAGGCTTGACTCTTGTCAGCACTCCCTGTATTTGTCTGCTGAAATCTACCTGTTTTTCATGGGTGGTTAAAGCAGCATATCTTAACACTGACGTGACACAAAAAGATTCTCTGTCATACAGTGTATTGTGGTCTTTTTAATGAGAGATGAAAGTCTTCGTAAACAGATCAATAGAGATGTGCAGAGATCAGATAGACTGCACTGTCACCCTATTCATTTTAGTTTGAGAGAATGCACACATTACAGATAGATAGCAATCCAGGTCTGTCTGTCTGTCTATCTATCTATCTATCTATCGGTCTGTCTGTCACTGGTTCTTCCTCTTGATAACTAAACTACTTTTGTGAGCTGTTTGATGTTTAAAGTTTATGCAAGGAACTAGAAAATAAGTGAAAATGTCTCTAATTACCATAAATGTTTTTCTAATTACCACACACACACACACAAACATTGTAAAATTGTGAAAGGTGCAGTTGTCACCTTAAGGAACTATTTCTACCTGATTTGAGCTTTATAATTTATTTTTGTCGGTGTAACTCGGAGTACAAGACATATCAGGGAAGGCACAGCAATTGATGATGAATTAACCAAGTAAAAGCTAAGAATTATTTTAAAACGTTTTCAATGAGAACTGGGAATTAATAATAATTGGCTAATTTTGCTCATCTTAGTAGACTGTAGCTCTGCCTCTGCTAACTCATACAGTTACTCTTCCTCTGTGGAGAAAATCCCAGTTACCATAGTTACCCGTGGATTTCAAGAGAGGAAAATGAGAGGAATATCTGGCTATTTATGGAAAGAGAAACTTACATTTTTGTGTGGTTTTGCCACATCAAATGAAAAAAAAAAATCCTACAATCTGACATTGATAGTCATCAAGCACCAAATTTAACTAAGTTTGCTTAGAAACAGGATATTTGAGGTATCATACATGTCTGTGGCAAAACCACTGGGGTGTCAGTTTAACACTAGGGTTAGAGGTTTGTTCAAATCCCTCAAGGTAATCGGTATCTCTCATGACTGTTCTAACATGTCAAATAGTATAAAATAGTCTAATGGCACAAAGCAACAGAGGGCTGTTTTGTGTTAAGTGAGGTCAATATATTGGCCAGCAGAGCATAAACATAGTAATCTAGACTGCTGGAGAGCAGAGATCTGTGATGAGACGGATCACTCCAATCCTCCAGAGAAATACAAAAGTCAACAGAATTCCACACAATCACCAGAGAGAGATGGAAAACAACACATTGAAGGGATGGATGGGTGGCTGGGCTTATTTGTTCGACCCACACTACTATTGATCATAGAGAAAATGGAGCAGAGGGGTTAAGGGTCAGGGGGTCCATTTGAGAGGGTGTGTATGTGTGTATAAACCACTTGGGGAGATTGTGTGACACTAAATTAACAATGCATTAACTCAGTCTTAGGATGCTTGGCTCTGACCTTCAGTTTGTAGACTGAATCACCACACAACCCCTCAGACTTTTGAGGAGTTTTTTTACAGACCTTCTACTGGTCCTGGTGATTTCTTGAAAGTTTAAACACAAGGGGTGTGCCAAAAAGGTGAGAAAGGAAAAAAATCTGAAGTCTTGATTACAAAACAGCCTGTGCTGAAGCCTCTGCATTTTTCATGTAAATGTGAAAGGTGTAAGACAAACCTTGGGCAAACGCAAACACCTTTAACAAACATTTTACAGCTTTGAGACTGTCTGATTGAATAGCAGGAGAGAACAGACAAATATCTGTGAGTTGCTGCTTAGTTTAAGAGCCTCTCTGTAAGTTTGTTGTTCCCAATCAACCTTCAGATAACCTCCCCTCTCGCTGTCAACAGAGGAGCAAAGCTGCCCACTCCAGACTCCTGTTTACCCAAAAGATCTCCAGAAGAGTCTGTTAGTCTTGGAAAACAGGACCAGCGAGGCAAAAATCAATAACTCTTGGAAAGGGGGAGGGGGGTTTAAATGTTTCAGATGTGTAATTTATGAACTGGTTTGTTTACTTGTTAAGCTTTCATTTTTATCCATATGATCCCTCTCTGCCCCTTTGACTTGGAGAGGATGATTTGTCCATGTTTATGATAGAAGAGGTTGGCTTTTTTTTAATGTGAGAAAGACTATTCAAATTTGTTGTCCCAGCCCCACACAAAAGTTGTGCACTTTTACTGTAAATAAATTAGTGAAAAAATAAAAAATAAACATTCAGTTTATTTCAAAAGAGAAAGTGCCATTATAATCAGCTTAGTATTTTGTGAATGAAGGACATTTGCATTCAGTCGACCTGTAAAGTTCATTTAATTTTATAATCCCAGATTGAGTGGAAAATGTGCTCACCACAATTTAACAACATTACATCCGTTCTTGACAGTCACACTAGTTCCCGAGGGCTGCAATGAATAACTCCCCTGACTGCTTTACAAATGTCGTGGAAACATTGGCAGAATGTTTCGCAGGCAGTCATTTTGCATGGGGTGTAAATGAGCAGCGATTGTGATGGTTTGGAATGGCGTGGAGATGGATAGGGTGTAAATCATAATTAAGACAGAGAAAATAAGGCTGTCAGATTTCTGTCTCTCTTTCCGAAAAAAAAACTGACAGGCAGAGATTGCAGCAGATTGACAAAGATGCAAATTCACACTCCATTATAATATCTTTATGCATCTTTATTAGGATGGGTATGAGGTGGATATTATTTTGGGGCAAATGAAGAATATCAATATGTCTATCCAACAGTATCTTTGACAGCCTGTTACTATGGCTTTATAAGAGACAAGATTATAGTTTAAAACTGTAATGGTCATGGTGTCCTTCAGGGTCAAACTTCACAGATGGCATCCACAGGTGACTAGTGTTATATTTATTTATTGTACAGTTTTGTTTTGTTTTTTAGCTGCAGCTTAGGGTTCTGTCGAGTTTGGTATGTAAGTGGTCAGCATTAATAAATTCTCCCTAACATCTGAACTCATGCTGTATACCCTTGTTCTCCCATAAGCCAGGGTCAGTTCTGAAGTGTTTTACCTTCTCATCCAGAACTTGTGTTTGTGTGGCTGTGCTGGGAGAGGTTTTAACACAGTTCTCTTTGATCCACTGTATATGTGTGTGTGTTTGTTGAATGCTAAAGCTTTGTTTATGCCACTAGAAGAGCCTCTCCCTAGTGGGGCCTTCCCCAGCTTTCTGTTCTAATGTGAGATGAGAGAAGAAGCTATCATTGTCTTTCTGAGGACTGTGTTATTGTCTGTAGAGAAGTCTGTCACAGGAAAGGATGGTGTGGTGAAATTCTTTAACTCTAGCTTGATGCTGAAGCTCTTTTGGAATGTTGTCTTGCTGAAAGATCTCATAGTTTATCTCTGAGCTTATCTTTTATCGTTGTTTTAACCCTTGTAATATGTTGTACAATTCTGGGTATGATTATGTTAGAGTATGGCACAACAGTTCATGGGTTTGATTCCCAGCAAAATTGACATGCATGAGCTAATAAATACTTATGCATTCAACGCAGCATACATTGCTTCGAATAAAAGTGTCTGCCAAATGCATAAATGTAAATACCCTCAGAGGAAAAACCAACAATTTTTTTATTATTAAAATTATAATTTTGGGACTGTGCAACCAGACTTTAACCATAAAATGTATGGGTCACAATTGTAATAGAAATTCCGTATACCCACATTCCACAACACCTAATAATGTTGAAACTTTGCAGATGTGTTTATGACCCTAAATGAGGAGTAGTCACACATTATCAAGAAAAACATATAGGTCAGGGGTGCCCAATCCTGTCCCTGTGGAGGTCTACCTACCTGCGGAGTTCAGATCCAACCCTGATTAAACACACCTGTCTGTAATTATCAAGTGCTCCTGAAGATCTTAATTAGCTGATTCAGTTGTGTTTGATCAGAGTTGGAGCTGAACTTTGGTGGGTCTCCAGGAACAGGACTGGGCACCCCTGTTTAGGTTAACCATTATTTCCAACTAAAAATGTGTAGTGGGTCTAATTGACCTGGAACATAAGAGATTTTTTCAGTGCTTTCAGATTTATTTACTTTTTTCGAACAATGACACACTAGTTGTTACGGCACTTTTACATGTGGTATTTCTAAAGTGAGAATGGCGTCTCCCCAGGGGAGTAGGGCCAGCTCTGTCGCCCCTGGTGTTGAGTTCCTGAAGAGCCTGGGAGGACTTTGCGGCTGGCTGAGAGAAAGGAACATGCTCCAAAAGTGACGGAAGCATCAGGACAGAACTACAGACAGCCTCACGACTGTCAGTGAGATCTCTAGGAAAGCAGGCAGTCCTACACGACTCAACCTATTCCTCACTGTCACCTTGCTGTCACCAGAGAAAAAGCTGGAGACAGAGAGAGAGAGAGAATGCAATGGGAAGAGGGGTTGAAGACAGCAAGAGGGGTGGCCTGTCCTGGTGTGACAGAGCGTGAACTAGACATGGAGACAGACACACCTGAGAGAGAAAGTGAGAGAGCGCACAGGCAGTGATTGAAAAGACAGGAAATAGATGTTGTGGAAGCTTAAAGAAAGTAAAGCAAAAATGAAAATTCTGTCATTATCTATCAAACATCATGTCATTACAAACCGCATTACTGTCCTTTTTCCATGGAAATGAAAAGAAATTCTGAAGTAAAAAAAAAAATGTATTTTAAGTTGTCCTCGTTACAGTGTAATATACATTTAAGTACTGAGTAATATTAATTAACAATATGTACTTACTATAGGGCTAGGATTAGGGTTTAGTTTAGGGTTAGTTGCATGTAATTATGCATAATTTACTGTTATTACTACAGTAATTACATGTAACATGTAACAAAGACACTAAAGTAAAGTGTTAGCTTTTTTTTGTTTGAATCCATTTATTTAAATGAACCATTCTAATTATATCACTCAAATAAACAGAGCATATTTTAGTATCCTACACTGCTACTCATTGGAAAAACTGGTTCTTTTATATTACATCCAAGCTACTAAAAATGTGTGTTAAGTCAGCAGCATTGCTACTTTTAGCTAGTTACTTCCCAAAACTGACTCATTATGCTGGGTCTCAAATCAAAAATGTTCCAAAATATTTGAGATTTACAACCTTTCTGAGCTCCTTTAAAAAGTTCTTGTCACAGTGTGATATAGCAACTAAAAACCTGCTGTTAGAATGTGCTTCTAAATTTATCTTGAGAGATTTTCTTTTCATGATTTTCCACAAGTTCGAATGGTCTATAATGGTGTGGGAATAAATACAGTGATTTATGGTAAGAACATTGTGTTCACCGCAGCAGGTGTACAGTTTGGAACCAGCGCAGTATAGGATACAAAAAGACAGACGATCCTGTGTTTGTCGTAGCCTAATTTTATACAGGTTTCAAATGTTTCACAGGTTTCACAGTTACACAGACTCTTTTCCAAATCCAGAAATGTGATATGCCAGTTCACAAACTCTTTTTGAAATTGCCATTCACCTTGAATTGGCACAGAAGCAAAATGTTTTCATAAATGTTTGACCAGATCAGATTGTTCTCTCTAATTTGAGCGGCACATTGATTTTTTTCCTCTGGGCACGCGGGGACCTGTTGGGTCATTCTCTCAGGTGGCAGAAGACCTGCTTGTTTGCCCTTTGTGATAGAGGACAGATGCTCTATCTATAGCACACACACTCTCATGTTACTCTCCTTTCTTAGGTGGAGTCTTATTGAGTGTGACCTCTTTAAAATGCTTTGTATAACTTTGAAGACAAAGAGTCTAATTGTCCTCACATCCACTCTGCCTTTGTCTTTTCGGGTATTCTTAGAGGTCTTCCCTGTTCTCGCATGCATATTCTTTCTGCTGAAAACTTAGTTGACCCCTGCAGCTGAAAGGAAAAAGATCTGTCTGCTCGATCTAAACGTTGAGATAAAAAAATTATAAAAATAAAAAAGAGTTGTAAACGTTCCTCTGAGCTATATCATGACAGCCGGGTGTTAATACGTGCAATGTTTGATCAGATCTGTAGGGGATGTGGTGTTGGAGGAGACAGATAATCTGTTTAATATTAGCAGGGTAAGATGGGTCCCCTGGCCCAGGAGGAACAGGGACAGCAGGGAGATGAGATGAAGGAGCCGGTCTGAGGTGTTTTTGACAGCTCCCGAAATTGCATGCGAGTTTTGAGGCGAGCGCTGCTGCGTCACGGAAAACTTGAAGCTTTTATGGCATTGAGATGAATTGTGGGTATTTGTGTGGGTGTGTGTGACTTTGATGGGTAATGTGTCTCTCCAGCTGCGCCGCAGTCTGGAGTCAGATGGATTCTAGTCAAATGAAAGTGTTTAGAAATGCAACTCAGATTCTGAGGCCATGCTGCTTTTAGACAGATTTGGTGTTGTGGTCAGTAGGGTTGGGCAAAAGTACTTTATCTAACTCAATCCTTCCTGGGGGTGCCTATATTTCCAAACACCCATTAAAGGGACAGTCCACCCAAAAATGAAAATATTCAGTTATTATTTATTTACAACATTTTCAGTTCCCATTGACTTCCATTATATTTTTTTGACCCATACATTGGAAGACCACACATATCAGAAAAAATGAAATGTATAATATTAGAATTTATAAACCATCAATCATATCAAATCATATAAATCTTACAACATACAAAGGGCACGTTGAATTGGCTCTTACATCTGTTTTGAGTCTTTTATTTTTAACTGAGTTGTTACATAATGTGAATTATGTAATCATTTTTGAACTGCTGACAGACTTATTCATTTGTCATGAATAATGTTATCTTTTGGTTTGCATCCATCAAGTTCCACTTTTTTTTTTTTAAATCATAAGGTACAGTACCTTTTATTTGTAAAATATTTAATTCACTGTGTTACCAAAATGAGCATTATAATGTTGTAATACAGTCAAAAAAATTTTTTTTTTTTTTTTTTTTTTTTTTCAGAAATGGTGCAAAGTGACTGCTGCAGCCTGTGTGTTTTTGTGCAAGCCTGTGTTTGTGTGTCTCAGTATGCCTCGGTGTGTTGGGGTCATTCCCGGGGTGCTCCACACTAATTTTCCACTCAGCTGAGGTTTGTGGCCCAGTGGGGGGCAGTGGCCCCAAGGTCTCTGCTGGGAATAATCGGGTCAGAGCCACTGGGCTGCGTAATGACTCTCTACGAGTCTCTTCCTCTTTCTGTCTTCTCCCCTCCATCCTTCTCTCTGCTTCATGCCTCCCTCTTTCCTTCCTTCCATCCCTCTTCTTTGCTCTCTCCATAACGATGGTGACTGACTTGCTCTTCTCTCACTCTCACAGGGTCTGGCTCATAGCACTGACTCTAAATTTAAACCTGCCATTTGTCAGTGTGGCTGCTCCTTCTTTTGTCAATGCTCTCCCTTGTTCCCTTTCTCTCTTGGTATCACGCTGTATTTTAAAGGTGTCTCAGATTCTACTGTACTTTCTATGTGCAACTTGGATGGGGTTTGTATGTCTGGCCACTAGGCAATAGTTCAACTCAATTTCCTCTTCTCGTTCCTCATTCCTTAACCATTGGGAAAACGTCCCAATGGGAGGCTTGATAACCGTCAGGATGAATGTGTATTTAAGTGCATATTCAAATATGCATTGAATCCATAAATAATGTTTATATGTTTCTGTACTATGGGATGTAGAACATGGCCTGGCTAGAGTTCAAACATCTGTCTTCTTGCAACTGAACTCATTGAATGAATGAATGAATGAATTGGCAATAGAGTAGAGGACTGTGGATTTTATTGTATGCATAATGGAAGTTCAGTGAGACATCTGGAGTAGAATTGGCTGAGAAATGGTAGGCGTTTCACTGTAATGTTTTTTTTGTTTTTGTTTTTTGTTTTTTCAAAACTGTCAAGTAATCTGCTTACACGGGTAGCTTTAAAAGCCACACTCTCAATTCTAAGGATATTGTAAAAGGTAGGATCTTGATTATGCTGTTTCCTAAGATATCTACAGTAATTTTGGGGAAAATTCAAAGGCAGCAATCCCAGAATGCACTGCAACATGTTCAGTAAAAAACTAAATATAAGATGTTGGACGAAATGAGAGATGCAATTATAACTCAATACTAAAAAGTATTTTTTGCTTATTTAGAGTATTGAGTTTTTAGCTTAGCAACATTCTAATGACAAACTATTGAAATAAACTGAGTCAACATACTTGCTCTTACATTCCTCTTTATTTTTCCTTTCACTCTCTTTTTCTTGAAATAAATGTTAATTAGTCCATATTTTAAATGCATATACTGTAACTTTAACATGACATCATCTTGCTGTGATATATATATTTTCAAATGTCTGGCATGATTAATATTTTAGACCCAGTATTTGGAACTGTTATCACAAGCTGAGAAATTATAAATACAGGCCAATATATTATGCGTATGAAATCTGAAGTCTCTTCAGTTTGCTCTATGCTCATTTTCAGGCTGGAATAAGATCAAGCTTCGATTGGTTCAGCATAGATCAAATCCTGTTTTCCTATACATGTTTTTTAAACTTGAAGTAACGCATGGTTAATTCAGTGAGTGACATCCAATTATCATATCATATCATAAATAAAGTATTTAATTATTATTTAATTTTATTGTAAAGATATTTTAACTATTACTTTCGGTTCATTTTTCACATTTAAAATGGAAGGTCAAATCAAGTACGTTGCATCATGGGATAGTGTTCCATGCAGTGTTCTATAATTTCTGGAGAATTTTCTTCTGGATTATCCCATTCATTGCATTTCAATTTACTGTACATATACTGTATACTCTATTACTTGTAAAAGCAATATGTTAGTTTGATTTTCTGAGCCTAGACTGTCTCTTTCTTATGGCAAATACTTGTAGTTCCTCTCCAGTATTAGAGTTGCTTCACGCTGCTGGTCAGACCTTTGGAGTACACACACTTTAACTCCACTGTCATCAGTCACACATGAGAAATGTACTTCCTCATGCTTATTATACATATGTCTTGGCAAAAAGAGGTTGGTACTATTTTCCACTCTGAGCCCAAACTCATTCTTATGGTAAATTAACAGTTTTAGTTGCAGAGCATGTTGAATAAAACTCCTTGAGGGATTTATTATTTTAACAGAACTTGTTAATTTAGCTGCTTCTGGCTGACTCTGTTAGCTGCTTTCTTCTAAAGACATCTGTAGTAGTCTGTCTCCCTCTCTGTCTGTGGGTTTGATGCGAGGGATGGCGTTGCAAGTCTTTTCCCTCGATCAAAACGCAGAGCTGGCAATTTAATTACATGTTTTTATTCATTTATTGATGTGCGTTAATTTATTTGTTTATTTCCCTCCTCTGCTGGCATGGGTGATGTAATGGTATTTAGGTCAGTGTGTTAGAGAGCAGAGTGAATGGAGGGTCACAAGGGGAACAGGAAGAGAGAGGGCAGGCGAGATGACAGGGGGCCGTCCTTAGTGTTTTGCATGCCCACTTCTGCTCTACCGTCTGTCTGATCGCTTTGATGCGATTTCATTTCCTGTTCATTATTCATCAAAGTACTGCATTTCTCCAGGTTCAGGCAGCATTTACATAACGAGGGAAACAAATTACTCCTTAGCGTTTTAATAGAGCAGTTTACTTTACTAATGATAAGGTATTAAAACAAACCTGCCACGTGTTGACAGGTGTGCGCAGGATGACTTGGCAAGGAGATCACCAATTTATTAGATATAATAAAACATTACAACATTATACACTGCCCGGCCAAAAAAAAAAAAAATGTGTTTGTTTGGATTTAAATAGGCAAATGCTATGATTCTATGAGTCTATGATTGAATCATTATTGCAGTGATTATTTTGTTTCTAGCATGTTATATGTTTGGTAACAGTTCTTCTAACCCTAATTGATGGAGTAGCTTTTCATTTCTTAAACAACCATGTAGGAAGATGTATCATGGCCATATTCCAGGATGACAATGTCAAAATTCATATATATGGGTCAATGACGTGACAGGTAATTTTTTTGTCCAAAGGCCTTAATAATAATAAAAAACAAAGATATGACATCCAAAGTATGTAAGGTAGTACAAATAGATCACTTTTATTGAATCCAACAGGTTTTAATTATATTTTTCTACATATAAAGGTATTTTAAAGATTTTGAAGTGTCAAAAGGTCATTCGGTTTAACCATCCAAAGGCCAATACAGCCATTTCATTTGTGATTAAAATATCTAAAAACATAATAAATGTATATATATTTTTATAATGGCCTGATTTTATAACATCATATATCAACATAGTGCAAAATGGTATTAAAATTATGTGTAGAAGTCATTGCTTTATTATGAGAAAGAATGTCATTGATGTCATTCAGAGTAACCAATATAAAGGAACCATTTTGGATAAAGTCATGCGTTAAATCTCATGTGACAGGATGTGACATCATTCCGACACCTGCAAAGGACCACATCGTTATGAAGCAAAGTAACTAACTCTCTCTCTTAACTATTTGAAAAATAATGAAAAAATTATGAAAAATAGTGTTTTCACTTGCTCATACACGAGTCCCGAAATATCCGGTCATTCGGTACAACCGCTATAAAACATGGAAAATGTTGTAATATTTTAAAAACTTGTACTAAATATAATATGTTTGATTGTCCTTTTGCTAGCTAGCTAGCTAGATATCAGCCAGTTAGCATTGTTTGAAAATATCGTCATTCGGTATAACCAAACGTGTCATTTGGTAAAACTGAAATTTTGGTTAAACCGAATGACTCTTTTGGTGACAAATTTTGTCCATCTTGTAAAAAATGACAAAAGCAGTGTTAATTGATTATAAAAAAAACCACATAATCTCATTGTTAACACTTAATAAAACTTCAAAATTAATTATATCTACATTATGTTTGTTTACACTTTTAAAAACCTTAAACCCTGAAGTAATATATTGTTCACTACACAAACAGAAATGTGGATTAAGAAAATAAATAGGGTAATTAATTGTCTTATTTAACCAGAAACTGTTTCATTTATTTAAAAAAATGAAATACACAAACATACTGCTATTCATACTGCTCTAGTCTCCAGGCCAGTATCACAGAAGCTCATAAACAAAGGCTCATAAAAGTTTTTACAGTGCTCTCAGACCATAGGCAGGCATCTTGTTTATAACCCTTTTAAATAAGAAATATCCCCATTCTTATAAGCAGTGCTGACTTGTTTCAGCCACAACATGTCAAAGCCCCTGTAATCTCGAAATTATAAACAGACAACCCTCATACGCCCCCTATTGGTGAGAAAGGATAATGCCTGTGTTTAAACAGGCTTCACTGCCTGCATACTTTGGGTGCGGACCGAGAGAGGCTTGTGAGACTTGTTAGATGTGACTATGTGATGTTTTATTAAAGGCCTTTGACAAGTGTGTATAACTGCAGGATGCACAGCCTCACCAAATCATCCAGAGATGCACACAAGCAGTTTGTCTCTCCCAACAGTGCTCTGAGAATGCTACGCACTCTCTCTCGTTTTAGAGTTCAATGTTTCACCACCCATATATTCCACCTAGCGTAAGTGTGTGTGTGTGTGTGTGTGTGTGTTTGAACACGTTGTACACAGCATGCTTATTAAATCAGCGGCAGAAAGGGATTCAGGCTGTGTGATTGGAGCTACAAAGGAGGCCATTCTGATTAAATGCATCTTAGACCTGCTTAGCAGAGGCACAGAGAAAGAGGATGATTGTTGCCATTTAAATCTCTTTCGTTTCCTCTTTCATTCACCAGCAGATTATTCCCATTCTGTTCTCCGAGTTCTCCACGTTAGGCTTCTTAACTTTTCAATTCATTCACTGTCCTTCCTCTCTCTCTTCCCTTCTTTTCTACACTGGAAAACCCTGTCACAACTGTCATTCGTTATAAACTTCTTTCCCTCTTATAAGGACTCTGTGCTGATTCATAGTTAATTGCTTCACAGATTTGAATAAAGCCAATCTGGATTAGTCAGGGGAATGACAGGCTAAAAACCCAGACAGAGCAGGCTGTATTACCCACTCTTGTACTATACAAGCAGCTAAAACTTTGAAATGTTTAAATGTAAGACTTAATAGCACATTTTTATATGCAGTTATCTTATTTATGATTAAGTAGTGTATCCTTACGGTCAGGGACTGACTGGATTAAAAGAAGGGAACATAATCAAAATGAAATAAAAACACTTTTTAATGATTATGCATTTTTAAGTAAATATTGTATTTATTTTATTCAGTTTAATGGCTAATTATTAGGACATGTTTACTTTTATATAATAAATCATTTTTAGTAATTTCGAAATGTATGACTCAGTAGTGCACTTTCATATGTGGTTATATCTGATAAATGATTACTAGTAGTGCCTAAATAAATATATATATATATATATATATATATATAATATGATTTTTGTCACAGGGTCCAGGACAATATTCATGCTTGTTCACCGCTTGAAATCATCCCAGCGTATTAGTATCTGGGTTCTTTAGCACCAGTACGTAACCCTGCAAGTCAAGTGGACACAACTAAAAATCGCAAGTGTAAAACAGTCTTAAACGTGCTTAACCTTGTGCCTATAATCTGATGTGTTTGGATAGATGTCAGAGTGTAAGGGTGGTCTCCTCATCGGTTCTGTGACCCAGTGTTGTGAACGGATCAGAGTGGATGGTGTTTGGATCTAAAGGGGGAGGGGGGAGTCTCTGAGCTCTGATTCTCCCCACCTGCAGAACCCGGAAACGATGAATACGCTTCATTAAGGGTAGAACACAAAGCTGGCTTGTCCCTCGGCCCTTTGGGCCTGCTCTGCTTCCACAAATAGAGTCGCTGTTGTTTTAGTACCGTCGAGAGCAGAAAGAGGATACAGTCACCACAACCACTGGTCTTTTTCTATCTCTGCCCCACCTCCCTCTCTCCTGAAATATGAAACAGAAATATAATGCATGGATTTGGACTAGTAACCAAGCTTGTGTTCTATTTCCTTCATGCTGTGCTGGTTACAGATGGGAGATGGTTGGATGCATTTGTGCAGCTGTTTTTATTTTCCCTCATTCTATCAAATGCTTTGTCTTCCTTTCACATACTGTCTTTCTCCTCTCCTCAGGTGCTCATGTATTTCTTTTCGTCTTTGTTTTCCAGGTGCACCAGGAAGGAAAAGTGTGAGCGGTCATCCGAGCCTCGCCGTTTCGCCTCTGATATAAAGCAGTGTGTGAGACTCAGCGTTCATCCCAACAACATCTCCGTGTCCCAGTACAGCGTCATGGTGAGCACTAATTATCAATTTTCACCTTAGTTCATTCTGTGTAATCACACTATAAAATATCCTTAAGGAATACTGAGGAAATACTAAACCTCATTTAAGTCTTTCTGAGGATAAAGCCAAACGCTGGACATATTGACATTAGCCTTCACTAATTCAGTTATGGAGCCCATTGCTTTTCTGGCTCCATCATTAATGTGATCATGGTCTTAAGTTCAGCCTTTATGGATCTGCCTGTTGCACTGATTGGTTTATGAAGACACGTCATGCAGTTTGACCGTATCGCACGTGCCCTGTTATTTCAGTGACGTGTGGATCTAATCACACACGACAGAAAGCTTATTAGTTGTGTGTTTCTGGGTGGTGTTACCTGTACCTTATGAGATCTAGCATTGACTGGTTATATGTATATCATTTTCTGATTAATATCCATATTCCGTTTAAACTGTTATTCTGAAAAAGATGTTTACATGCTCCACAGCTATTGGAATATTTCCATATAATCTGAATAAACTGCTATTCTCTTTAGGAAATACTGAAAATGCTTGCTCTTGCCATTTTTTTATGCTGCATTTTTGCGCATTCTGCAGCTTTTTTAACAGCTGTGCCAAATATGACCCAGAATTACCTTCAGTTAAGGTTTTTTGAATAAGGTACATAACCCAAAGTTCAGATAAATATATCTTATTCAAATTTCTAGAAACCAGAAAATTGGCTTAATTTGGTAATGCAATTAGGTTAATGTGTTTACATGGCCCAAATGTGACCAAATTCTGATTAATATCAGAATATTGCTGTATGTACTGTATTTATCGACTCTATTTCCTCATGTCAGTCACTACTGTTTGTGCCCCTATCCTTAGTCAGGACAGTTACTTTTTTCTTTTGGTGTTTATTTATTTTTGGCTGAACCTAGCTAAGTGCTGACTCTACCACTCGTTCATTGTGTGATTGTGTGTGTGAGTGTGTGTGTGTGTGTGTGTGTGTATGTTTGAGTGTCTATAAAATCCATCAAAGCAGGCCATGGTTTCAGACCTTATCCTCATGTAATCCAGCACCTCCTCTGAGCCTTTATATCAGATTAACGTCTCCACTAGAGAAGCTGGCCTTTCAGCTGATTCAGGATCTGTATTCTGGGCCCAAATTCAAAATCTCAACTACTAGACTTTAACAGCTATAATAGCTAATAAACTGCCCTAACATCAGCGTGTACGTTAGGTACATGTGTGCTCTACAAAGTGATGCTTATTCAGAACCTAGATATGTTTAGATACACTAAATCATTTCCACAGCAGTGTGTTTTGCCATATATAAGTACTGTGTTTCTTTCAATTAGAGCATTTATGTCGACTGTATCTAGGCAACCAGTCAAAGCAGATGTCAGGAGATTCAGTAGTAGCTGTTCAGTCGTCGAAGAGTTGATGTGATCATATCGCCAGATTCCCATATCACAAGAAGTCCTTGTATAAACTGTCCAGGTGTGTTCTGGGAGTGCTAAGCTAAAGCTTTAAGCTTCAGATAATGAGCCCAATCCTCTCAATTTTCACAATCTTAGACCAGCTTAGACCAGTTGACTTAGTCCAATTTGATTAGATGTATGTATGTATGTATGTATGTGTGTATGTGTGTGTGTGTGTGTGTGTGTTAAAAGGAAAAAAAAATTCCTCGCACAAGAAAAACAGCTTATACAACATAGTAAGTAATGTTTTTTTTTCAAATGTAAATATATATGTATACAGGAGCTGGTCATATAATTAGAATATCATCAAAAAGTTTATTTATTTATTACATTCAAAAAGTGAAACTTGTATATTATATTATATTATATTCATTCATTACACATTACACACAGGCTGATATATTTCAAATGTTTATTTCTTTTAATTTTGATGATTATAACTGACAACTAAGGAAAATCTCAAATTCAGTATCTCAGAAAATTAGAATATTACTTAAGACCAATACAAAGAAAGGATTTTTAGAAATCTTGGCCAACTGAAAAGTATGAACGTGAAAAGTATGAGTATGTACAGCACTCAATACTTAGTTGGGGCTCCTTTTGCCTGAATTACTGCAGCAATGCGGCGTGGCATGGAGTCGATCAGTCTGTGGCACTGCTCAGGTGTTATAAGAGCCCAGGTTGCTCTGATAGTGGCCTTCAGCTCTTCTGCATTGTTGGGTCTGGCATATCGCATCTTCCTCTTCACAATACCCCATAGATTTTCTATGGGGTTAAGGTCAGGCAAGTTTGCTGGCCAATTAAGAACAGGGATACCATGGTCCTTAAACCAGGTACTAGTAGCTTTGGCACTGTGTGCAGGTGCCAAGTCCTGTTGGAAAATGAAATCTGCATCTCCATAAAGTTGGTCAGCAGCAGGAAGCATGAAGTGCTCTTAAACTTCCTGGTATACGGCTGCGTTGACCTTGGACCAGAAAACACAGTGGACCAACACCAGCAGATGACATGGCACCCCAAACCATCACTGACTGTGGAAACTTTACACTGGACCTCAGGCAACGTGGATTGTGTGCTTCTCCTTTCTTCCTCCAGACTCTGGGACCCTGATTTCCAAAGGAAATGCAAAATTTACTTTCATCAGAGAACATAACTTTGGACCACTCAGCAGCAGTCCAGTCCTTTTTGTCTTTAGCCCAGGCGAGACGCTTCTGATGCTGTCTGTTGTTCAAGAGTTCAAGGAATGCGACAGCTAAAACCCATGTCTTGCATACGTCTGTGCGTAGTGGTTCTTGAAGTACTGACTCCAGCTGCAGTCCACTCTTTGTGAATCTCCCCCACATTTTTGAATGGGTTTTGTTTCACAATCCTCTCCAGAGTGCGGTTATCCCTATTGCTTGTACTTTTTTCTACCACATCTTTTCCTTCCCTTTGCCTCTCTATTATTGTGCTTGGACACAGAGCTCTGTGAACAGCCAGCCACTTTTGCAATGACCCTTTGTGTCTTGCCCCCCTTGTGCAAGGTGTCAATGGTCGTCTTTTGGACAACTGTCAAATCAGCAGTCTTCCCCATGATTGTGTAGCCTACAGAACTAGACTGAGAGACCATTTAAAGGCCTTTGCAGGTGTTTTGAGTTAATTAGCTGATTAGAGTGTGGCACCAGGTGTCTTCAATATTGAACCTCACAATATTCTGATTATTGAAATATATCAGTCTGTGTGTAATGAATGAATATAATATACAAGTTTCACTTTTTGAATGTAATTAGTGAAATAAATCAATTTTTTGATGATATTCTAATTATATGACCAGCACCTGTATGTGTGTGTGTGTATATATATATATACTTTTACTTTATATATACTTTTAAACAGTATTTTTGATCATATATATGAATACATTTATATTTGTGTGTGTGCTGGTAAGGAATTTACACACACAGTGTCAGAGAGAAATTGACCTTTTCCTTTAAACTGAAATTACTGAGAGGAAAACAACACATCTGCAATGCAATAAATTGCAAAATGTACACAGAAATACACTACAGGCATTCATGCTGTTTCTTGACCTTTTTCATTATTGAATATTTGTTTGAATGTTTGAGGAGATAAGCACAAAGCTCCTTTGTTCAGTCTGCAGGGAGAATTTAGGGATTGAAGTAAGTTTCTCATCAAAAAGAAAAAAAAAATCTTTTTCGATTATTTCATCTTTTCATGTTATTTCACATTTTATTCATAAGCTCTTCCTGGACCTCCACCCAGCCAGAGCGTGCTGCAAACCACAGTAAAGCCCATCTTACGAGGAATGTATTTATTTATTTTTAACTGCTCTTTTCATATTACTGAGTGCATTTACCAAAGTTTCTTTTAGATAATACAGAGGTTTCGATAAGCAGAGCATAGCACAGCTTTAGCATTATCCTGAAGGAGGATTACACTTTTGAACTAGTTGTTTAGGGAAAACATCAGTCATGGCTGAATACAATGCTACAATAGGTGCTCTCAGAATTCATTTAAATGTAGATTGATTTTATCCATGCGATTTTAAAGTACAACAAGGGGTACAATAGGTAGAATCTCATAGCTCTCGGGGTCTCTGGGGGTACATCGACAGCTCTGTTTCCCTCCACCAGCAAATCCTGAAGCGTAATTAGAAACCCGCATCAGCATCTGAAGTCCGTGAGAGTCTGTCGTCTTGATGCATTCTTCTGTTGAGGCAGAAGGTAATCAAAGACACCATATTCCTTGTGTCGTACCCTCTGTTGCGAGAGGCCTTTTTTTGTTTGTTTGTTTGTAGGGTCCCTCTCCGAGAGGGATGATTTTCATATTTATCATGGCCAGCAAGGGTTTGTTCACCGCTGCTTGAAATGTAATTGAAGAAATTCTCTCTGCATCTCTCTCTAAAAGGAAAAATAAATTAAATCCCAGAGTGGCGCCGCCATCCACCGGTGCATCCTGAACTTTAATGGGAAAGCGGAAAACAGCAAGAGAGGGGGAGAGATGGAAAAAGTGTCTGCAACATGTCCCTGCCTTTTCATTAAACAGCAATCTAAAAACAGCCCCGGTCAGCCGTTCTGTTGAGTAAAGGGTGTTTCAGGCCGTATCACCAATGTAATGCTGGGTGCAGGGCCACTCTATGCAAGGCTGCAGCTTCCTATTACTGTGGATATTCCGATTTCATCCACTTCACCTCCCATGATGCCCTCACAGCGCATTACTGCACGCTTTCCGAAACTGACCCCCGACAGAGTCAAACTGACAGAGAGAGCTGCAGCAGCTATTTTAAATGGTGCATATCTGTTGTGTCTTTCTAACTATATACAACTTCATTATTTTCTCTCCCTGAAATCTCTTTATTTTGTGTTTTCTTTGACATTATAACATGCGTTTCGTATTCGGATGGTATCTGGATATTATTTTACACCTTTCAGATTTATCAAATTGTAGAAACAGAATGCTTCTACAATGCCAATATAATGCCAGGTGTAAAAGGGGCATTTATTTCAGTCTCATGACAGTTGCTCTTTCTCATTCTTCTCTTTGCGATCGTTTCTCACTTCATCTGACTCAGGTGTCAGGCAACACATGTGCTTCAGAGCAGGGCTTGAAATTCATTCGAAGGCTGGGAGCCAGAGGGCATTGTGGGTAACAGAGATGGAGAGGACAGAGAGAGAGCATAAAGAAAAAAAGAGCATGAAAACTCTCACCCCATAGCCCTCTCTCTTTCTCATTCTCTGCTTCTCTCTCTCAATTTCCCACCCACTTGTGTTCAGTGAAACACATTAGAGTCAGTACAGGGCTGACTGATGGCTGACTTAAGTCTCTTGATGTCTCTGGACATTTTCCTCCAGGAAATTTAGGAGATATGTGGCCGCTGGTTCAATGGCCTGATTTCGCTGTGCGGTTGGCCATGTGTCAGCTGGGATATTTATGGAACGGCTACGTGTGTTTTCTGGGATGTCTTGATGTCTGCGGCTGGATTGAGATTTCCCATGTGTGGAGTCTGCAGACTTCCTTCTCTCTCAAGAGCATTTCAAATCACAGACGTGAGAAAATATCCACGTTACAGCAGTTTTAGGGGCAGCGGCACCAAAAATGAGTTTATTTTCTGCACAAAGATGGTGTGTCAGTTTGCGACACTGACCAAAAGTTTGTCCTGTCCATTATTGCCTTCTATTTTCTCCCCTGTATAACTTCAGCTTGTCTTTTCTTTTTCCTTGACAGCTTGTGCTGGAGGCACATAACGTGCCAGAACTTTCTGCAGGGGTCAACTGCACCTTTGAGGACCTGGCGGAGATGGACGGTCTGGTCGAGGGGAACCGCATTACCTGCAGCTCTCCTGCGGAGAAGGAAGTTCCACGGATTGTCGTAGACCAAGGTGTGAACATGCGCCGTCACTAACCAGTCAAATACAAGAGGAAATTTGGTGAAAGGCCTGAATGTTGGCGTTTGTTGTGGCAGTGTGAATAGACTGAGACTAAAAGTGAGACTGTGACAGCTTTATAATTGGAGATGCTGGATCGAGAAATCTGCTCCAGACTCCAGAGACGCTGGATTTATATCAGAGAGAAGGAGGGAAGACTGTCTAAGAAAGAGAGAGAGTGATAGACATAAACACCTGAGCAGAGATGGAAGTTTACATGCTCATTATCTTGCCTGCAGCTGTTGACTTTTGCCGCAGGACGTGTTTTGTAATTGAGTAAATAAAGGTCGTCAAGAGGGAGGCAGTTTTGGCATTCTGTCTCCTGCTCTCTCGTCTGTCTCTCTCAATTTTTGTCTTTCATTCTGAGGCTCCATTGGCACTGAGGTTTGAGAGATTTTTCAAGTAAAGTGATTGGATTGGATCTCCTGAACTGATGACACTCTTCACTCCATCTGCTCGGCTGAAATAGTTTTGACAGCATTCACTCCAGCAGATAAGTGAGAGAAAAGAGAGAACATTTTGCCGTCCTTTTTCCGCACTCCCGTAGATGCTATTCTTTCGCCTCTGTTTTCTCTCCGACGTGCTTGGTTACCCCGACATAATTGAAATGAGCGCACATCTGGGCAGCTGTCTAGAGGCTGGTAATTTTTCATAATACGAAAACGTCTCAACGTTAGGATAATGAAGACGCAGACTTCTGCAGAAACAGGGGAATACTCCTCCGCATGCATTTCTAGGGCAAAAACGGGGGGTAAAACACAACATAATACAAGGCTGAATGGAAGCAACAGTGTTCTTTCGGAGCATCTCGTATAGAAACACCCGCAAATTATCCTAGTAAGTGGCACAGCGGTCTGGATGTGAGGTAGAAAGAGCCGTGCGCAGGGGTGTGAGGTGTGTGAATAATGATGCATGCAAGTCTCATTGGAGATGTGAGGCTAGTCAGGCCACCATGAAATTACAGGTCGGCCCAATCTGCAAGGGCCCGGAGCTCTGAAATGCCGCAGTGCAAACACACACTCTCACACCACTGAATAAGTACACTATTACACACCTGAGGGTGCACACTCACACACTACTGGATACATACACCATCACTGTCATACACATACAGTATTTAACCCCTAATACTGGGATGCATCATAACAAGTTGTGGATCAAGATGTGTTTTTATGGATTCTGTATGCACACACACACACACATACTCCTGCAGTTATAGGTCATTTATTTGCTCTCTCTCCCATATTCTCACTTTCCTTTCATTTCTTAGTGTCATGGTAACAGTGTATGTCCTGAGTGACTCATTAAAGGCGGACACACTCTGCAGCGGGTGGCAGGGGGCCTACACACACACACACACACACACACACCGGAGATACCAGCCATCAAGGTAACATTTAGGTGAGCTAATTAGGACAGATTCATTGTCAGGCACACTTTACAGTGATTGATGAATGATTCGCTCTTTGTTGAAGAAACACCGCACGACAGGGAAGGGGAGTGCGTTAGGAGAACAAGAAAGAGAAATATGTGAGAAAAGGAGAGACAGGAATAGATAGAGAGTGAGGGTAAAAGTATGATCTTCCTTTGAGAGGGGAGATGTCGTGTCCGGCATGTTGAATTAAACATGAGCTTCTTCATTAGCTCAGACAAAAACACTCTGAAGATGGGCACTTTTGTGCCACATTTCCATTAACTCGTACAGGTTTCTTTCTCTCACTCCCAGTCTCTCTCACCCACTTCTTGAGGGATGGGAAGGGTTTTAGATCATTTTTGGCAGAGAGGAGCGGTCACCTTATTCCTTACCTTCAAAAAGATGCTCTATAATCCACACATATTATAAAGTACTTACTATATAACCTCATTAAGACAGCTTGGTGTCATTGATGTATGAATGAGATAATTGCTATATTAAATTTACAGTTTTGAATTGGCATGATGCTGTGCGAACAGCGTGATAATGTAAGCATTAAAATACACAATAGACACAAAGTCCCTTTCAAGGAAAGTCAGTTCACTCAATGACAATATTTTCAATAGAAATGGCTGCACAGAGAGCCATTCAAGGCATGCAAAAACAAACTCCTATCTACTTGAATGGGGAAATGCTTAAATCTCAAAAACGGCTCATATGACCTGACCCATAAATGTTGTTTCTTATGTTCAAATAGCATTACTTCAGGTTGATTCAGCCAATGCACATGTGGAGTCCCAAGTGTGTCTCAGGACACTGACTGTTTCTATGGGAACGGCAGCTGATGACTTTACCAATGCCAGTTGGCTATTGTATTTATATTGCGTGTTGCACTACCATTCATCATAATATGAGTAAATTATCTTTGTATATATTGTATGCAAACGCAAATATTCGATAAATTGATCCAATTTTAATTATCCATTTTTTAATCTATACTTTTTAGTATTTAAATCATTGCAGTGCATTGTCACCCACCTTTTGGAACAAACTGCTTTCTCTGTAGGCAGCTTACTGACAATATATCAACTGATCTAGCAACTATGTCAACACTCATAATGTTTTCCTCCTGCCTCTTAGGTGACCATCAGATTGTCCAGCTCTACCTCAAATCAAAAGAGACGGGCCTAGCTTTCGCCAACACTAGCTTCGTCTTCTACAACTGCAGCGTTCACAAGTCGTGAGTATCTTTTGTATTTACAACTCATGTAGTGCAGTAGTGTAACATAATATCTATTTTCAAGAATACTCAAACTAACTGCATTAATCTGCACCCTCTCCTTGTCTCAGATGTTTGTCCTGTGTCGGAAGCCCATACCAGTGCCACTGGTGCAAGTACCGTCACACATGCACCCACGACCCGAGCAGCTGCTCTTTCCAGGAGGGCCGTGTCAAACAGCCAGAGGTGAGTTACTTATGATTGGTCACACACCGGGTTTTGTAATTGGCCATCATCATTCTCAATTGAACCTAATTGAGTTGATTGGTGCAGAGGTGCAGTTCAGGTTCTGTCCTAATTGTGAGAACTTACCCAGCATCACCCCATCACGTTGAACCACTTCATACACGTTTGATGGCTTTGAATTCGACTTAATTCTCATTAAATCTCTAATATTTATATCTGGATTCCCACCAACATCTTATTCCATGTAAATTATCAATAATATTGGCACTACTTGCACGCCTTGAGGCCACCGCAGGCCCATCAGATAAATTAAAAGCTGCTGTTGGGGCTCGGCACACTTTGCCAGAGCCAAACCCTTTCCTAGCTCACTCTCAAAGAGATGCCAAGGAGGGTCGAGCCATCGAGTTTGTATCACTGATGCGCCCTTTAATCCCTCCCCGAGGGTCTACATGGCGCAGATCACAATGTGTTTATTTCATTTGCATCATGCAACTGAAGAGAATTCAGCAGATAGCATGAACATATAATTATGTACATCATGCTTGTATGCTTAGCTTTGAAATGCGTAATGAATTGTGAGGACACCTGCCCCCTGAGGCTATGTGTTTTAGCCACACAAATGTGTAGCCTCATCATTTAGCATTCATTAACATCTCTTAACAAAGCGTTTCTCTGGCTGCCAGAATTTGGCGTTCCAATTATCAAATGGACACGCTGTCAATATTGACCAGTTTAATATTAGGATTCCCTATTGTGTGTCGAGCGACTTGCACACAAAGCAGCAACAGAATATTAGCACATGTTAATGACATTTCCACTGGATGTTTTTGTTTGATTTTTGTTTTAAGGCAGGTGTTTTGTCCGGTTAATGAGTTTAATTTGGATTTCATTAACCCCTCATACCGGAGGTCTCAGATCCGCTTCCAAACTCCGGGTTGTTTAGAATTAATGACCGGGGATGTTTACCGTGCAAATCCTCAGAGCAGACGCTGACGAGTCAACTTTGCATGGAGAAATGAGATGACCTTTTGCATTGACCTTCCGCAGATGAATTTCTGTGTTTTATACCAATTAAGGGATTGCTGAGAGTGATCTGAATAATCCGGACTTGTCTTTCAATGGATGGTGGAAGTGAGAAGCCCCCCTGTAGTCAGAGCTCATTTCAATATGTGCCTGTGAGCACAGGAGAACAGTCTACATTCATAAATAAAATGTGTCATAGCATCAGAATTTCGTCTCTGGCAAGATTTAACAACATTGTGTCTGCCATTCAAAGTCTCTCACATTTAAATATCTGACAGGTCTTCTTCAACTGTATGCTTTTTGTTTCATTATCATATTTCAATTTGTGTGACACTTTTTACGTTTAACAATAGCAGCAAAAGAATTATGTTTGGTGGCAAAATTCAAATATTTGAAGTAATTTTCACTTCTCAGTTAGTTTCTCATTTTGATCGGATTTCCAATCATACATCATAAAATATCAGGATGTATTAGTGTTATCCTGTTATATAAAGTAGGGGGACGTGGCATAATATTTGCACATACAGGGCTCTACGCTAACATTTTTCTTTAGGAGCACTTGTGCTCCTAATGAAAAAGATTTAAGAGCAAAGTCAAAAATTTAGGAGCACTTTCTGATCAATAACAGACATTAACTTTCCTATTACAGGAAGATATTTATCCCTTTAAGTTCATTTCCAGGGGCATTTTTACCATTATAAGAACATTGTTTTTTCCTAAACTTATTAAATGTATGCATCATATTTCGTTGATTTCTTAAATTAAAATAAAATAAATTTGTTTTTAAATGTTAAACAATAAATTCAGTTACAAATTCAATAACACCCAATGAGACGGTTGCCAATCAAAAAATCCATCTTTGCACTGCAGAAGTGACACAGAAGCTCCATCTGAAATGGTATAATATAGACACATTTACATAGACTGCTTCATGCAGCTCATTTGTAAATATATATTTTTTTAAACTTAGAAATATGTAAAAAATGAAACTTTAAAAGTTGGATATTTAAGTAAAAACAGTCTATGTAAAGTGTAAATATGAAAATAAAACCGCCAGTAGGTGGCGGTAAATCTTAATGTGAGAGTCATTCATTCAGTCGTTCGCAGATTCATTCAAAATCACAGTTGCTTAGAGACGCACAACAGTTCTGGTGTGGCTTTGTTTGATACTATTTTCATGAAATAGAGCAAAAACAGACAGTATTGTGGCTAAAATGTTGTCACTTAATATCAACTTGTTTATTGGACTTCAATAAGATTTAGTAAGTACCACATTTGTAGTCATGCCAATACTTGGAGAAACAGCTGCGATAGATAGTGTTCAGCAGCAATACCGGTTATATCAATTGCCCACCGTAACCGCGGCAAGGGGGGCGTTGTTTTGATTTATTTTATAGTAATAATAATTTAGTTCAGTTAGAGAATAGACACTACAGTTAAAACTGATCGCGTCTTCTCAATTCAGTAAGCTGAAGGAGAGTCGCAGCACAGATCAGCAGCAGGAGTCAGATTTCACCTCACTTCACCTATTTCGCCTCACTTTTCTGAATGACAAGACCATGGATGAAGATTTGATTGCAAAGCGAAATGTAAACGCGCATACTGTTTTGTTGTTGTGTTTTTATTTAAGAATAATAACGAACCCACCCACCATTCAAGCAATTGACGCTACTTCAAAAGTGAAAGTATGCGGATGGGCATTCATAACAGTGTTTTTTTTTTTTTTTTTAATTATTATTAATTTTTGGAGGCATTTTTGCCCCAAGCCCCCGTTATTTCCGACCTTGCTTATGATAATCCAAATGTAGTATTTCCAGTTAATTTGGCTGAAACATCTGCAGCATGAGATGGTCTAGTAAGTCTGTCATACCAATTTCAACTTTAAACAATCTTTGAAGTGTAGTCCGTGCACATTTTTTTGCACTTGCTCTGCTCTGCCGACTGAAGCAAAGTCTTTGAATGAAGGTATGAAAAGCAGCCGAATGCAGTATGAAACATAACTGTTGTTCAGTGTAGATGCATTTTGGGAGTTGTGCTTTTTATTCCAATTGTATTATAGATCTGTTCATGAGAATCGATCGGGTCACTCGCACCAGTGCGCCTACATATTTTTTCACAGTTGCATACAGTTATTTGTAGTCGCAAATGTGACTGAAATGGTCACACTGTAAAGCACTGACATACTGTATTCAGAGAGAAGCATGTGAGAAAAGTAATTAGCATTTTTAATAGCATTTCCTATATGGCAGGTAAAATGAGTTTTAAATGAGCAAACTTTTTCAGGTCTGCATATTGATATATTGCCACTGTATAAAACCATGCACTTCTTTTTTTCCCTTTGGTTATGGATAAGCCAAGAATTATTAAATGAAGATTTTTTTTTTTTTTTTTTTAAATAGTAGATGTGGGGTAAAGTGTGTCAGATGCTTTGAGGTAAGCTCTGTCAGTGGATTAACTTAAGTGGTTGATAGTAAGTCTTGTCATATTTCCTTGTAATTATGTTACATAATTGTGGAATTATTATGGAATAATGGAATAAGGATGCTTTTCTTTGTTTAGTCCAGTGTTGTTGTTGCTTTGTTTTTTTGTTGTTTTTTTTAATTTGTGAACATTGTTTTCCATCTCTCCTATAAGTCTTGATTTTCTTCTCTGGCTAGAGTGTGTGTACTTAGGGTAGTGCTGAATCCTGTCAGTTGCTGGCTGTGTCAGTCCCCCATGCCTCACTCTTGGCCACTGGCATAATGCTGCATGACTAAATGCATGCCGTCTTGACCCAGACGTCCACTGCACTTTAGAAAACAACTTCTGTTATAGCTTGGCTTTTTACTTCCTTTTAGGAATTGCAAAGTGCCTGTTTACAGCATGCCTACTGACGGGTAATGTGAAATTGTGGTGTGATTTTGAATAATAGATACACTAACAGTCAAAAGTTTGACACAAGACCAATTCACATGAACATATAAACCTTTTTATATAAAGGCTTATGTCTAAATACATTTTGTAAACAAATATAAATGTAAATATAGCTGCGAGCAACAATTATCAGGGTTCAAGCGCTTTAAGGCCTTTAAGCACATGCGTAAAAAGGTATTATATTTTAATTAGCAAGTCTGTAACCATCTCGATCACTTACAGTAAATACAGGCAATTTACCATAGGAAATATATAGTTTTTAAAGCTTTTTAACAGTTATTGAGGTTGAGCCAAAAACCTAGGACTAGTTCGCCAAAGTTGGTTTTTTAATTAATCTCCAATATTTAACGTACGATTTGATGAACAGATGCGGACCTAGAGGCAAAGTTGCTCAGAATGAGGAGTTCTACCATGTGGTACGAATGTTATGGGTGTGTGCGAACTAGGACTAGTTCGCAAAAGTAGGTTTTTCAAAAAATTCCAAAAATACCCGAAAATTTAAAAACCCGTCTTGAGCCAAGGATTCCAACGACATAAGACACTTGAACCTATGCTTAACAGTTTAAGGGTTATGAGCTATTTTGTACTTTTGACCGCTGTAGCGCCCCCCATCAGGCCAATCAAGGCGAGCCTTGCTGACATTGTAGACTGTGTGAGTACTACAAAGTTTCAAATCTCTACAACTTATGGTTTGGTCTGCCTGATCACTTTTAGGGGAGAATGGTGATCCTTGGAAATGTTTACAATTACAATAGGGATTCAGTGCTACACGCTTCAACCCCTAAATATAAAGTAAAAAGTAATAGTTTTATAGTTTTCAAAGATTAAATTTGACCTTATAACACAAAATACCCTTTCCAAAATACACAAAATACCACTTGAGTTTACATGACTGTTAAGATGCTGCCTTAGAAGGCAGCTGCATATGTAGAGAGTAAGAAGTGAGGTAGCACACTCAATTTTGGAACAATATGGTAGATGAGACACTAGGAAGAAAAGGAGAGAGGTGTGGGAAACAGGAACTGATCGATCCAGTAAACTCTCTACCATCTTATTAAGATGTTAATTGACAGGCACAATTGGCAGCTGTGCACAATTGAGCTGCAGATTGTGAAGAGAAGGATTTGGGTCCGAGATGTCCTCTCTGCTTTGCCTCCTTCGGGGAGAAACTTTAAGGTAAAAATCATTTAGATCGAGGTGGAAGACAAGACTTGAAGAATACCAGCTTGGGAGGAGAGCGAGAGTGAAAACAAACAGATGAAAAGGAGGGAAGTGTCAGAGGTGAGAAAGGATGAGAGCGTGTGTGATGCCGCAGGAAGTGAAATGTGGCAAGGAACGAGAGAGGAGGGTTTTTGCCTTTGGCGGTAGGGAGGCACGTTAAAGCGCAAGGAGTGCAGGGAAGCCTCGGTAATCATCCAGCTAACACCGCGAGAGCTGTGGAGAGAATTAGGCGTTTCATCTTCTACCCGACTGAACGCTGCCATTATGCATACATACTCAAACAGCTCTAATTATGGATCTATCACTCCGTGCCAGCTCTCTACCCTCTGTTCTCTGTGCCAGGGCGTCTTCCCCCCTGCTCGCACTCAATGACTATCTTTGTCTCGCCGCATCTCTAACAGAATTGCACGCACTGAACTTAAATCTTTTCCCCCACCTACAGTATCTTTCTTCAGCATCTAATTATATCAGTCCTGTTCTGAGACGCTGGAGATTCAGCTGCAGTCAGTTGAATGCGATCTCACCCCCTAGTAGTAAACAATCGGGAGTCCAATTGCTGTCTGCCTCACTCCACGTCCCTTTGACAAACACATCATTATGCTTCGGCTCACCCTCGGGCCTCTTTTGCTCAGACCAAGACTGTAAACACACTCTCAAGAGCCTCTTTTATCTGTAAAATGCCTATTTTTAATAATAATTTCCCTTTATTTTAATCAAACCCTGCTTTGTTTTCCCACCTCAAATGAGCCGCCTCAGGCACGTCTTGTCAGATTTGACACGCGTCACGGACAAGGAAGGAAACCACAATGTTAAGTCATTTGTCAAATGAATGCATGTTGAATTACCATCTCTGCATTTTTTATTAACATCTCTTCCAGTAAGACTCTTTAGCTGTATCTGGCTCGAGGCTACAGAAATCATTCTCTTCCTGGACGCAATGGACACTGGCTCTCTTTCTGAGCCTCAAGACAGGAAGTGTGGCAACTTTTTTTGATCTGCTTCAGTTAAGTTCAAAGCAGACCACAAGATCTAGTTTGTTGCCGATGGGGTAAAGTGGTGTAATGGTTGAGGCTGAGACTATGAGGTTGCTGGTTTAATCCCCGCAAGCAACTTGCCATAACCATCGGCAAAGTTTTTGGTGGCATTTTTTGGCAAAATCAATTGAGGCTGAACCTTTATTGAGGCTGAAATGGAAACTGCCTTAGGTTTCGAAATCAGCAATAGAGTGCATTTCATTTGTTCCCGTCCCGCTTTCTCTCATTGTGTGTATCTCTGTCCTTTCTTCTCAGCCTCCTTGTAAAGACTTAATAACCTGGCCTGACAAAAACAGCCCTAGTCTTCAGTGTCTCTGAAGACTCCATATTAGAGCCTCCCAGCCTTCAATTATACTGTTGTTATGCTTGGAGTCAATCTCCCTCCACATAAAGCTGCCAGCAGAGCCCTGCTCATCCGTCAATAAGAGGCGTGGAGAGAGGGGGGGCCTGGCCAGACACCTTCCCCAAAGAAGAAAGGGTAGGCTGAAGAGACTTTGGCGTGGATGGACAAAGATATTGGTGTTTTAGTGGGCGGTTTTCCCTTGTCGTGCCTTATTTATGACTAAGACTGCTGCCAATAAACATGTTCACATTATATCAGTGTAATAGGGAGATAAATCCTTGGAGGGTGGTCTGGGGTAGGACTTAGAGAGGCCCTTGTAGACCATGGGGCTGAGTAGCTATTATGGGATTTAGAGACCTGAACATTTGATGAAAGTTGGGTCATTGTAGGGCTGCCCTCTGCAGAATGGGTGTGCATTTAACACCCGTATTTGTACTGATGACTTTAATATCTGGAGCCTGTGTGGGTGGAGATATGATGGTCAGAGTGTGAGTGTGTTGAAGTGTCTTTGCTGTTTTATTTATGACTGCAATTATGCATGTGGGTGGTGTTTTTATTTATTTGGCATATTAAGATAAGTGTCTATGCTTGTGAAGGTGTGCGTTCATGTGCTGTAAAGTGAAACACTGAGTGTCTCCTGTACTGTAAATATCCTGTATGAAAGTTAAACTGAAAAGGGGTTTATGGCCCAACCTCATGCCCATACAAAATATTACCTCACTGCAGTTGGACTGCGGCGCATCTTTAAATTCACACTCCGTATTCAATCTGCATTCCATAGCCGCTTTGGTCCAGATAGCACCCCAGTTTGTATTCATCTTATAAAAGCCGCCTGAGCACTTTGAACACCCTGCACTGCATAAATACCACTCTGTGCCACCTCGTTGGTTTCTTCCGTAGTATCTAAAAGACAACGTTACATCAGTCTTATAGAGTGTAGCCAGGGACTTAGAAAGAAAAAAAAACACTGAGAAGTTCTTTATCTTCTTTCTCCCTTTTACAATTTCATCTTTTTGTCTGCTTGAATTAACGGCACTCACTTTTATTTTCGTTTTTGTAGATAGGCTGTCAAATTATCTATAATGGCTTTTTTAAACTGTGCCCCAGAGCAATCCAGCCATGCTAATAAGCTTCAGACCATCATTATTGGCCCGACCTTTCAGCCCAAGGAGCAGTCTAGATGGATTTTGATGCTAAGAACAGGCCAATACCCATTTTGAGGTTTTATTAGGCTCAACCTAAAGGAAACACCAGGGAATTTCTGGCATGTGTTAATGGATTTCTTTGTTTTATCTTTTGATACTTACAATTTTTGACCTTGCAGTTTGATCTTCTCATGCAGGAATGTCCTCAGCTGCTTCCAGCGGATCGTATCCTAGTTCCGGTGAACGTGGTGAAACCCATCACCCTTCGGGCCAAGAACCTCCCCCAGCCACAGTCGGGTCAGCGGGGGTACGAGTGTGTGCTCACCATACAGGGTGTGGAGCAGAGAGTTCCTGCCCTCCGCTTCAACAGCTCCAGCGTACAGTGCCAGAACACATCGGTAAGACAGTGTGTGGTGTATGACTGAGTGTGTTTAGTAAACGTTTCAGCGAATTTGTCTGTGGGCACAAGGGTACTCTCAGAAACAAGGCGCAGAATTTTAAGCAACACAAAAAGTTGTAGACGTGATAAAAGAGAGTGGTTGTTTGCAGATTGTGTGAGAGCGGCTTATTTTAGTCACAAGTGCATTCTGTCCTGAATATTTAGTGCGTGTTTGCTTGTTCTCCCAGCATCAGCAGTGTAGGGATTTTGGAGTCCTCTCCACTGTGTGCTGTGATGACTTACCCGAGGATGAACCTGCCAGGAATGATAAAAGCATTCTTTCAGCAGAACAAAACTAGTCAATGTGTCTCTCTCTCTCTGTCTGACTCTGTTCCTATGGCTACAGTACTCGTATGATGGGATGGAGATGAGTAGCCTCCCTGTGGATCTGATGGTCATCTGGAACGGAGACTTCAGCATTGACAACCCAGCCCAAAACAAAGGTGAGGTCTCTGATCCGGCAGCCCTGCTAGTACCCTGGATTCAGTCTCCATGGCTACACAGCTGCAGCATCCATCCACTGACATCCTGGTGGAGTTGACTGCAGATAGCCTCGGTTTCTGCTTGACTTCTTCATCATTTCTTTATTTCTATCTTTTTGACCTTCTTTTCAAATACATTACAATATCTCATGTTCACATCTCTCATCTTCTCCTTGTGTGTATATCTTTGCACCACACATAAGGTCAAAGACTTGTTGTCACATGTTAGATCTACCATAGTTTTTAAGTGTTCAAATAAAACGTGTACCCACCTGTTAGAAAGGCCAGTCTGAGACCTGAAGCCAACAAACACATTCTACAGAGAGAAAGAAACAAATACAACCGAATAAAGTGTATTTTATAACTAATTACCCAGTACACGCTGAAATCCAATATAAAACCTTCTACAGCTTCTGCAGTCTTAACTATGCAAAAATAATTTCATTCTAATCAATATTTTATGTCTGACCATAATTTGATATAATGATATATATTTTAATTATATTTATAATATTTTAATGTATTTAAATAATATATGTGGTACTATATTATTATTATTATTATATAATATTTTTGCTTAGATTTTTGCTTAAAGAAGACAATTTGCCATGGGGTAAGAAAAATAAATTTAATTCATGATATTGCATTTTAATTGTTCAAGTGTTTTTTATCAAGTGGATGTTTTAGCTATTTTTACTGAAAAACAAGACAAAAATACTAATTAAGTAAATGATTTTTTGCACTTAAAAAGACACTCTGACCATTAAAGGAAAATTCAGATTTATTGCAGAGGCAGTTTGAGCCCTTTGAGATTTTTAAACATTTATGCTCAATGTCAGGACTAGAAGTTCTAAAAACATTTTCGTTGATATAAAATGGGATTTGGATTAAAGTTAAACATGCCCCCTGCTTTAAGTCAAATCAATGAACACAGCACACATGCATGTGAGGGTGTTATCAAAATGCTGTGTGTGTCTGTGTGAAGGTTAGGCTAATTTAAGAGGGGAAGTAAAGTATGTGAGATTCCTCCCTCGCTTCCCGCTGAGGGGGAGCCACTCAGGGGGCAGCAGTTGATGGACAGATCATACAAGCATCTAATAGCAATTAAAAATGCCTGTCTGGTTGCCATGGAGATGAAACATAATATCACTGTACCAGGGAGTGGAGAAGAGGAGCAATTATCTTTAGAGCTGAAAGGAAGCAAGAAAATAGGGAATATGCTTTCTATGCTATAGTTTTTCCAATATTTCAGGCCATTGCTGCAAATTACTTCAGTTTCCATTTTGCTTTGATCAATGTCCCATGGTTCTTCCAACCTGACTTGACCTTTGCCCTCCCTGTATCTCCAGTGCACCTGTACAAGTGTGACGCACGACGGGAGAGCTGTGGACTGTGTCTGAAGGCGGACCCTCTGTTTGGCTGTGTGTGGTGTAAGGGAGAGAACCGTTGCTCTCTGAAACAGCACTGTCCTCACCCGCAGAGCATGTGGCTCGAGCACAATGGCATCAATAGCAAGTGCACACACCCCAGAATCACAAAGGTAAAACTATGGTGCACCAGTACATATGAAAACATACTGTAACACAAAGTGGGTTGCAAAAGTCTGAGATCACTTCCTGAGATGCTTCTGCAGTTTTCTGATTTTATACTTTCTTTTTATATATCATTAATACAAATTGTAAAAAAAAAAAAAAAAATTGAATTTTATACTAATCTTATTCATTTACATCATTGTTTACTTTTTTTTTTCTCCCTGGTATAAATGAGATTTTGCATTTAAGATGTGGCCTCAGACCTTTGGACCCCACTCTATACAGTATATATAGGTCACCACCCATGACATAGGGCCAGGCCTGTACTTTTACGACTGGTTTAGAGGTGAAAAGATTCTAAATAAATGGTGAAACAATTTTATTCTATTCCATTTTCATTTTTAGCTGAGCTTAAACGATCAGTTAAGTCTTAAGTGTCTGGGTTCTTGTCATTCTTAGTATAATATCACGTTCCACAGGTACAATAAAACCCTTGTAACAAATAAACATCTCAGCTGTATTCATTGTAAAGATGAACAGTCGATATAAAGAGAAAGAAAAGGCGAAGGAGGAACAGATGGGTGCATCGCTGAAAGAGATATGATGGAAGTGTGACCTTGGGCGGAATACTGAGAGTGAAAGAATGGTGAGGAAGAGTGGATGGATGGAGGAGAGGAGGAACATAGAAGCACCACCAACCCCATCTGTAGCGCCCCATCAAAATGATTGATGAACATATAGCGGAAAAGGAATGCTACTTGTTTGCCACAGGCTCTGAATGATGGACAGCAGATGTGTCTGAAGCTTATTAATCAAACTCAGATACCTGTTGGCACAAGGAACTGTATTGCGTCATATAGCGTCATTGCGCGTCAGGCGACCCGGCTCACGGATCCCATCCCCTTCTCTCTCTCTCTCCACTTCATTCCTGTCTGCTTACTGTCCTATCATAATAAAGGCAAAAATGCCAAAAAAAAAGGGGGGGGGGGTTAAGCCAATGAGATCACTGCTGTAAATCTTTCTAAGCAACTGGACACGTATGACAAAATATTTGGCGCTTGCTCCAGCGAAAGTTGCTGCCATGATGCTAGAGTGATTTAGTAGTTGCCAAGGCATTGCTGTGTAGTTTCTAAGGTCATCTGGGTAGTTGCTAGTCTCTCTGATATTTTGTCTATACAATAATTTCCCTAGATTTATCATCCATCAAGTGAAAATCGTGTCCAATCTCTTAGGCTATCCTCAACAAGATGCGCAATTATCATTGTCTGTAGTACAAACAGCAAATTATGCACTAAAGTGTGATACTTTGAGCACTAATAATATCATAAATTCACTCTGCAAATGTTTTTACAAATTTACAATCCATTTAAAGTTGGTTGCTACTATCACTTCAAACATCTTCAGTGCTTTTTTTGATCATAGCCGAGGTTCTAATTGCCAGTTAACACGTTGAAAGACAAAAATGGAATTAAGCCAAGTGGAGCCATGGGTATTATAAGGGGAAGTCCTAGACTGAGCTCCTCTTTTGTTCATTCCATCTCCAGATCCGAGCTCTCCTCGTGCCTCATAAATACTCTCGCTCTCTCTGATTATCACTCTCTGCGTCTTTCTTTCAATTGATCGGCTCACAGGTCGTAATGTATTCTAATGCACTCTATTACTGTGACATTGTAGATGAGGAATCTTTCGCTGACATTGAAGTGGATGGTGATTAAGTGTTTTTCCTCCAACAACCGTCAATTAGCTTGTCAAAGTCACAAATCTAATCAACTCCCCATCTCCTAATGAAAAGAGACTACTCGTTTTCTCTCTCCCGCTCATATTCATTTACACTCCTGCTTCATTCTCTCAGCAGAAGGTTGCAGTTTTACAGTGACTTTCCAGTAAGCCATCAAAGTGGGTCTGTTATTTCATTTTAAAAAATAATTTGGCATATTGTAATACTCAAACAAGTCGCATAAAGCTATAAAGCCCTAAGGGCATTGTAAAGACATCGATAGTATCGTAAAAGAGGAAGACTCTGATTAAACTGGATTACTGGAGAGATAAGCTACGACAGCACTATAATGTTCTTTAAAATGTTTCGTCCAGACAGGGTATGTTCGTATTACACTGGCATATTTAAAATTTAAACACACAGTCAGAGCCTTTGGGATATCAATATTCCCACAGTGCTCTGAAGCCAATAAAGAACCTGTGAAAAACTTCTCTGCTAAGATCAGTACGTGTGATGGGTTAAAGGGAAATTACCTCTCACCGTGCTGCTAATGAGATCTCTGACCTAAAGTTGGATCATTATCTGGCAGGAAATAATGACAGAGCCGAGATGTTAACATGTCTATATTCCCCTTTGGGATCCGACAGCCCCTCGTTTTGCCAAGATGAGGAATGGGTGTCCTACATTTGGCCTTAATAGCCCAGCTGTCAATACACTTATGAGGCCCGACCTCAGACACGTGGGTCAAGACTGTCAGAATATGTTTGATAGGCTCTTTTTATAGTGTTGATGGATAGACACTCAATAAAAGAGCTGTCCGTCTTGCGTGATTTCAGCTAAAGACGGATCTGTATTATTCACAAAATATTCACAGAAATGCACTTTTGGAATTAATTGCATGCTTTTCTTCTCTTTCTCTCCCTCCCCCTACATTTTTGGCAGGTTAGTGTTACCAGGAGCATCATACACCAATTTTTGTTTTATTTATCATTTTTATTTATTTATTTGTTTATTTTGCAGTTACATGTTATGTGTTAAAGGGTTAGTTCACCCAAAAATTTTAATTCTGTCATTAATTACTCACTTTCATGTCGTTCTACACTCGTAAGACCTTCATTTATCTTCGGAACACAAATTAAGATATTTTTGACGAAATCCGATCGCTCAGTGAGGCCTCTATTGAGAGCAAAATAATTAACACTTTCAAATGCTTAGAAAGCTACTAAAGACATATTTAAAACAGTCCATGTGACTACAGTGATTCAACCTTAATATGATAAAGCAACGGGAATACATTTTGTGCTCCAAAAAAACAAAATAACGACTTTGCAACAATCCCCGAGTATCCTTTAGAAGGCTGCGTCCTCCAGAGGTCGCATTCGAAGGTTGCATACGTCATTGAGGCTGTATCATTTCAGATAAGCAAAGACACTCTGAATGCGACCTTCAAATGCGCCCTTCTTTCACAGGAATTCGAAGGATGCATGAGGTGTATCCTTTACTGCTGCAGATAGCCCACAATTCTTTGCGTCGCTGTTAACAACAAATAAAACAAGTAAATACATTTTCTTTTCAAATTACTTTCCAAATTTATAAATCATTTTCAGTCATTTAACTGTTGTGAGAGCGCAATGACGCTGCCATGAACGTGTTTGCATAGCAACGTTATACTTCCTGTTTCCTTTCCTGCCCGTGTGTCCTACGAAGGACGTCTTGTTTAATTCTGGTTAAGGACACTCCGTATACCACATCCTTCACAGGATGCGTCCTCTGGAGGATGCAGCCTTCGAAATTAAATGAAATGAGACATAGCTAATATCTAGTGAAGGGGCGAATCTTTTGTTTTGAATCAGTGGTTCGGAGCGCCAAAGTCATGTGATTTCAGTAAACTAGGCTTCGTTATGTCATAAGTGTTTAGAAATTTCAATAGTTCACATGACTTTGGCAGTTTGATACATGATCCGAACCACTGATTCGAAACAAAGATTCGTAAGCTTCAAAGCTTCATGAAGCAGTGTTTTAAAATCGGCCATCGCTAGATATTGTTGAAAAGTCATTATTTTGTTTTGTTTTTTTGCCACACAAAAAGTATTCTTGTCGCTTCATAGCATTAAGATTGAACCAATGTAGTCACATGGACTGTTTTAAATATCTTTAGTAGCTTTCTGGGCATCTGAAAGTGATCTTGCTGGCAATTGAGGCCTCACTAAGCCATTGGATTTTATCAAAAATATCTTAATTTGTGTTCTGAAGATGAACGAAGGTCTTAAGAGTGTAGAACGACATGAGTGTGAGTAATAAATGACAATTTTCATTTTTGGGTGAACTAACCCTTTAAGTGTTAGCGTTATGTTTTAAGTTTTACATTTACAATTAATTGTTCTACTATATAAAAGTTTTTTTTTTTTTTAATGCTTATTTTTATTTATTTATTGCTTTTTTTTCTTTTTTTTTTACCTGCATTCAAGAATCACATACTCAAACATCCAAGTTGGCACATGTCTTGTTTGAGTGGGCTTTATGCCTTACATTATAGAAAGTACTGATCAAAACTAGAGCTGGAAGGATAGTTTATTCTGATTGGCTGGTTGGTTCTGTTATGACCATATGGATCTTGCTTATGGTACTTAATAATAACCTTACCGAGCAGAGTTAAATCTGTCTTCACATCACAAGATATGTTTTATGGCACATGAATTGCCAATTAAATTATTAAGTGTGATTCTTTTTAGTCGCTACATTTTAATGCACCATAAATGTCTTCCTTTAACAGTGTTTAATGAATCACAGCCAAGTGTTTCTTGTGTTAATGGTATGACACCAGCGAAAGCATGAAGATTCGAGAGATAGTGCAAGTGCGTTACAGATACGGTTAACTCTAATCAGCCGGTTGAAGTACTACTTATCATCCCAAGGAGCAAAGAATTAAAAGGTGTTTGATCGTCTGACATGCACAGATGAAAATAAGCATCCTCATGCACGCCTGTGTTTATATTCCAATCTTAGCAGTATATGATTTCACATGCTGGTGTCGGCATATTTTTTCCCAGACGCCGACTCTGTGTTCATAAATTAGCATGGCTTTGTTTTTGCTATAGGCAGGACTTGGCTGCCTCAGCTGACTGTGCGGCTGATCATTATTCACCATAAGCACGCAGGCTTTGACGCTCTGACAGAGAGTGGCCCAATTATCCCACTGAACCAAATCACTCACAGCTTCTCTCGCTGTTTCCCGCCCCTCACACCGTCTCACAATCACTGACTCCTGCAGGTGCATGAAGGAATCGGTTGCTGAGTCATTCTCCTCTTCCTGTTGGTTCGTACCAGTGGAGATGCTAGGGGGGCTGTGAGAGCCCACCCTATTGTTTCTTATCTTATAGAAATGATTGCACATAATGCTTCCCTGTGTGACTTGTCTACAGATCACCCCGCTTCGAGGACCCCGTGAGGGAGGAACGCTGGTGACTATCCGTGGCGAGAACCTGGGACTGGAATTCAGTGAGATTAAGGACCATGTGAAGGTTGCAGATGTGGAGTGTACACCGGTACCCGAGGGATATATCCCAGCAGAACAGTAAGTGTCTTGTACCACTTACAGGATTTTCTTGTAGTACTAGGCAAGATCTGACACTTATTTGTAATTTTGTCATAATGACAACATTTTAAACCTAGCTGGATCTAATGACTATCTGGACTAAATGATGGAATCTCTCTTGAATCACCTCAAACAGTTGTTCCTTGCAGATGAGTTTGCGTAATGCAGGCCTACTAATAGTTGTTAAGAACCCAGCGTCTTTTAAAAGTGCCTGATATAGATTGGCAGTAAACACAGAGAAAAGAAAGAAACTTTTAATCCAAGGTCAGGACAGCAAAAGATAATTATGTGTTATTTGGCAAGTATTTGGGAAAGCCCTGCTGACAGGATAGAAAATTCTCTACTATTATTGTCCTGACTTGAAAACCCTCTCTTTCATTCTGCATTTCTTTGCTGCAGGTTGCACCAGCACACATTTATTATTATTATTATTATTATTATTTGGACGCCGTGATAAGCCTCTTACTGTGGTGCATGAGCAAGTTTGACACCTGCCATGGAATGAGGAGGCAGATTAACTCATATTAATTGATTCATATTAACTGTTTATCTCCTGTATATATTATTATGGCAGGGAAAGACATTTTTAAAGTACCTCATTTAATGTTTTATAAATTATTTTTTTGTTGTTGTTATTGTGAAACTATTCTGGTTGATTGATTTGTGTACGTGTGTGATTTACAGGATTGTGTGTGAAATGGGAAAAGCAGAAAGAAGCCAATTTGCTGGAAACGTCCAAGTGTGCGTTGGAGAGTGTCGTCCCGAGTTCATGGCCAAGTCGTCTAAGTACTACTACTTTGTGGTAAGTATCTCAGCAAATAACCTCCAATGAACTGCTGGTCTGTCTACCATGATCTTAATCATGTCTGTATAATTATAAGTCTTTGCCACTTTAGGGTTGAAGGTGCCTGGATTTACTGTTGTCTCTAATAAAGACTGAACACTATGGCCTTGTAGCTCTGCTGATGTACTTAGTCATATCAGCGAGCACTTGACCCCACCAAGTGTTCGGTCAACACCCGGAGAGGCTAACCATAAAACTTGCATTTTACTGCTGCTGTTGTGCAAGATTTTCCTCCCACAGAATCCTGTCCCCTTTTGCACGGACATTACTTTGTGAGTTTTAGATAATGTAATTTATTTAACATTTCATTTGATATGGATCTTGATTTATTAAAACATTTGATGGAGAAAAAAAAACAAACAAAAAAAAACATGTATGCTTGTTTTAATTATTTGTATTAATTTGAAGAAAATAGGGTGCACCTAAACCCATAAGCAAGACTGGCAGGTAAATTATTTAACATTATGCTAAGCTAGCAGGCTAGTAGTATTCTAAGCCAATATGCTAACCAACTGAGAAAATCTAAGAAGAAGTGTTAGTTTTACCATTTACAAGATATTAATTGACATATTTATATGGTTGAGACCACATACATGATAAAACAATTTTGTAGGATTTTTCAGACCAATTAATCTAATATCTTTTATATGATTCTGTGGAGGATAGGATCTTACATGACACTGGCCACACTTTTTTTTATATCCAGGCTACACTTTTCCTTTTAGAAATCCCAGTGCACATGCTGATATAAAAGCCATAATCAAATTGTGATCCAACCATCCAAATGAATTGAGTTGCAGTGTAATTTTTCCTACTATAGAGCCGTTTATAGCGTTTATCAGTTTTATGCAAACATTAATGGCTTTTATGTCTCATTTAGATGTAGTAATTGGATTATATGATTCTTGGGTGAGGAGGGCAATTGGTGTTCTGAGAAAAAAAGAGGTGATAATCAGATTGGGAAAGAGATACAGAGGAGTGAAAAACATGAGGGTTTGCTGCCTCACCTCTGCCGTGTGATATGTTAACTTGTAAATAATTCCCATTGGTTGTTTTGACCTTGATTTCTACAGATCCCTAGACTGTTGAGCCTAAAGCCAAGCCGAGGGCCAGTATCTGGGGGCACCATCGTCAACATCACTGGCAGCAACCTGGACGCAGGCAGCAATGTGTCAATCATGTTCAAAGATCAGAGGTGTACCTATCAAAGGTATGGTTGATACAGCACCTTTTGGTTCGTTTGCAAATCACTCAAAGCCTCTAGAAGATATTTAACTACGAAGAGAAACAATACTGGTCTTAAAAGCTTGAGAGTTTCTGATCTTTAATCAATAACATCGATAGCCATCAACTTTCTTTTTGCCTGAGGTGCAACCACAGTGTCTGATCATATGAGCGAAACATTAAATTAGGTCTACTCTTTGCTTTAATGGGAATACTCTTTACAGCCATTAAATAATACAAATAATACAATTTTTTTTTTAAATCCTAAACAGGTATCAATATAACATATAATGGAGGAGAGACCTTTTAACCTTTCAATTTTTTTAATCAAAAGTTTAATTTAGTTAAAAGTAAAACTATTAAATATTGATAAAAATCAAAGTGTAAAGAGTATCTATTCATGCACTAGTTATCTGAAATATTTTTGTTTGATGACACAGGAGAGGAGGACAGTGGATAACGTGTCGTTCTCATGCCTCCATGCAAGGCTACGGAAATGTGTCCGTATCAGTCTTCGTGGATAAAGCCCACATTCACAAAGATCTCAAGTTTGAGTATGTGGAGGATCCGACGATCACCAAACTTGAACCTGAGTGGAGCATTTTCAGGTGTGTGTACTACAAAGTCTTTTAAGATGGAGCATTGGGGAAACAACCTATAACATTGTCCCAGACCCTGGGATGAGGGGGGTGGATCAAGAATGTTATTTTTAAACAAAAAAGTTTTAAAGTGGATGTCATTATGGACATTATATAGTTATAGTTAATACATTGTTGATTATTTTAATAAAAAAATATTATCTAAAGTTTATTTTATTTAAATAACAACTAATTTTAGGAAATTGTTGCCAAGTTAAGAACTGCAAAAAGTGAAAGTTAATAAACATGGTGTTTTCACAGTGGCAACACACCATTGACTGTGACCGGGACAAACCTGGACATTATCCAGACTCCTCTTATCAGAGCCAAGTATAAGAACTTGGAGACGGTCAACGTAAGTGCAAACGTTTTCCACACAGTAAATGATCACTCGGCCTTCACCTAACCTGAGGCTAGTGAACTGGAATGACCATTAGCAGACTATTCCACCTGCTCCAATCACCTGTGTCGGCTGCGCACCACTGGATCCAGGATAGTAGCTGCATAAAAAAGGGAAATAGAGAGAGAGAGAAACAAAGAAACAGACAGAGAACAGGAAGACTGCCAGGTCCCAGCAGCAGTAGCAGCAATTTACCCTTTGTGCGGGAAAGAGGAGAATGTCGTAACACAGGGTGGATGCATAGACAAGGGTATCATGTTCCCCGTCTTCAGAATGGACCCAGAGAGCCATGGGAGGCTGCACTCAGCAAGATCTGATTGAAAGGCAGCAGAGACAAAAGACCGTAATGTTATCTCGTGCACGTATCTCACACATGGCCGCGTTTAGCATCTGGGCTGCGATATGATTAGGCTTTGGCACACTGCTCCTCAAAGCACAGCAGAAAAAAGTGTCATACCCTACCTCGCAGTCTCTGAAAGAAGTTGTTTGTGGGGCAAGACGCCTCATATCCTTGTTTGTAATGCGATCACTAGTATGAAAAGAGTTTGACCAGACTTGAAAAAAATGTTGACCTGAAATCTATTTTATCTTGAACAATTCCACCCGTTACGACCTTCTATAGAAGTCTTTTTGTTAGAGGAAGTAAAGGTTCGTCTGCCTGGCTGCTACAGCTTTGTGAGGAATCCAATTAAAATGACTGGAGATATCTGTAGGGATATTTTTGATGGCGAGTCTGCTGTCTGGGTGTTTTAACAGTCAACTGCAAAGCAGTGTGGGTTCACGAAACTCAAGGGTCTTGACAGGAATTTTATTTATATACACTTCAAAGGGAATGTGCATATAGGTTTGAATAAAGCTATGCCATAACTTTACATTTAATAAACCTGACCTCCAAACGTCCAAAAGAAAGGGGAAAAATAGAAATAGTAGGCTGAGAAACACTGACTTCATGTAAATAATGATGTGTATAGGATTGAGTACTAAAAAGTCTGACAACCACATTTAGCTGCAGTGTATATGTGGTCTATGTGAGAGATGTAAAAAAAAAAAAAAAAAAGAGATGAAAGTCAAGGAGAGATGTCAATGTCAAATCTTTATCAAGGAAGCAAAGGTGAGCACAGTTAGTTATCCATTGGTGAGTCACCAGCACTGCAGGCACAATCAGTGTGAACATTTTAAAAGTGCTAATAATTTAGTGCTGCTTTGTTGAGACAAATTATTTCTGTGTGTGCTCTAGAAACCTCCATTGTAGGAAGTTGAGGTTAAATCCAGGTCTTTTTATTTGACATGACCAATTAAAATAGTCTGGATTATTGTTTGTAATGTGAATGTAATATTGTTGTTAATCTAAATCTAAATGTTTCTGTTTCATTCTGAATCACACATCTACTGCAAATATGACTTATTAGACCTTCATTGTCATCTATGTCCCCCTACCAGATATGTCAGGTTCTGAGTCCCACCATTATGCAGTGCATGGCCCCAGAGCTTCCCTACAGTCTGAGCAGGCAGAAGGAAGTGCCAGAGAGACCTGATGAGTTTGGCTTCATTCTGGACAATGTTCAGTCTGTGCTGGCCCTCAACAACACCAACTTCATCTACTACCCAAATCCAGTGTTTGAACCGCTTAGTGTGTCTGGGGTCCAGGAGCTCAAGCCAGGGTCTCCCATCATACTCAAGGTAAATAAAGTATTTACCTAAATCTCTGCATAGTCTGTCTTTCGATTTTCTATTGCAGTTGCTACATATGTTTGTGGATGTGAATTTTAGGGTAGGAACTTCCTCCCTCCAGCCCCGGGTGGCAATGGGAAGCTCAACTACACTGTTCTGATTGGAGACAAACCTTGCACATTAACTGTATCAGATACTCAACTGCTCTGTGAATCGCCCAATTTGACTGGCCGTCACAAGGTTCTGGTAAGTTGCCTAATACTGGGGCTCATAAAAATATGATATCTTCCTCCATAGATGTATTTTTATTTAATTCGAACCATAGCTTAGGATATTAAGCAAGATACCACACAGCAAAGTTTTGATTTGATTCAAATCAATGCAAAATGTGCTCCATTTTAGGCTCGTGTGGGTGGCATCGAGTTCTCTCCAGGTGTGGTTCACATCACCTCTGACAGCCCTCTCAGCAGCACTGCCGTCATCAGCATTGCAGGTGCAGGAGGCCTCCTTATCTTCTTCATTGTCATTGTCCTCATTGCCTACAAGCGCAAGTCCCGTGAGAGTGACCTCACTCTCAAGCGCCTGCAGATGCAGATGGACAACCTGGAGTCCAGAGTAGCCTTAGAGTGTAAAGAGGGTAAGTAGTCTTGGGGGAAAGTGAATTAACAAAGTGATGTCAATTCAGATTATGAGCTGGAACAAATTATGAGCAAAATCCATGAAACAATAATAAAAATACTTAGAAACAGCCTCTGAATCATTTCCAAGACATACGCACAGCAGTGGCGAGGCCAGAAATTGAGTGGACCTTGGTGAAATAGGGTGGACCTCAGTGCCTGCTCTACTTTTACCATGCATGAAATAAAAGTAGGGTTGCAAATTTCGACAGCTGAAAAAGGGCATTATCGCTTTTGCCTGAAAGAGAATAAGGTCAAAAATATGAGCCGAAAATATATGCCTAAATTGAAAATAAAAATGTGACTTTACTTGAAAATGTAATCTGTTATGCATCATACATAACAGTCTTGTGTCATATTGTTGAAAAGCTCTCAACTAGCAGAATAGAACTAGCATAATTGTTTCAGATAGAGACCAAACAATACAAGTATATGTAAACAATATACACCTTCAGGCTTTTGGACAGCGTTTTGGTTTGTAGCTTCATCAAACATTAGTAACCCATAGTAGAGCATAGTAGAACCCAAACACAACATAACACAACGCGTAGGTCTTGAGATGACCCTCATAGTGGATTACATGCTGCTTTGCTAAAGCTATACAACATCCGAGATCCGATCGCGATGATGAAGATGATGTTGTGTTTTCTAACGTCATTTGACAACGTTAGGAAGGTCAACAAATAGAAACTGGATCTCTGGTATGGTGGGTATAGGGATGATGAGTAAACACCAATCAGGGACTGTTTTATAGTGGCAGTGCGCTTGGAATGGATTGATCAGTCAGATTGACAGCTCTTGCATTTACCATTCGCCATAGAATGGAAGCACACAACTGGAAGATCAGCTCTCATCCACTAGGATCTTAGTACTTCTTGTTCTTTACATGTTTACACATGTAAGTAGTTCTTATGCTGCATTCACGCCACTGCGTAATTACCGTAATCTTAAGAGACAACATGTGATGTTATATTCGGAGCTGTTCATGTCCACGCACTGGGAATTATGCACCACTAAATGGATCTACAGCGGTCAGGTGGTACAGCGGCGACGTGGGAGCTTTCAGAAAACTCCCAGCTTACAAACTGTAATTGCGAGCTCTATGAGGACATTAACGCTTTTTACAAGCCAGAATCTCATAGTTATATGCCGTACTTTTCTTCTTTCCCACAAAAAAAACTATTTTGTGTCCCATTTAATTTGGTGAACAAGCTGTCAATCTGTGTGTAGCCTCGCCACTGTTGTACAGATTTTCAAGTTTCTGTGACGTTTTTAGTGATTTCAACCTATTTGTTGTGCGTCTTCCGCAGCATTTGCAGAGCTGCAGACAGACATTCACGAGTTGACCAGCGATCTGGACGGAGCTGGTATTCCATTCCTGGACTACCGTACATACACCATGCGAGTTTTGTTTCCTGGCATCGAGGAGCACCCTGTCCTTAGAGACCTGGAGGTAACCTAAAAATTTTAATGATGCAAAAATGTTTTGTGCAATAATAAATTTGCATCCAAAGTGCCCTTTACTACGTTCCTGAGACGTACATGCATATTTTTACATATTTGTGTATGCATGTAATTACTGCACATTGTACCTGTATGAGGAACAGTCACATTAATGGCTGCTAAGTATATTTTTTTCCTCTTTTATTTTTTTGTTCTGAAGGACTAACAGCACAGTGGGGTTGTTGGGAATTAAAGCTGTCACTATGCTGTTTGTGTTCACCCTCAGTAAACAAAAGGCAGCAGCTCTCATTATAATCTACATGCAGTCTCTTTCTCTCTCTCTCTCTCTCTTGCTCATTTTTTTCTTAAAGTAATGAGCTGCTTTCTGATTCACAATCAGTCTTTCGTTAATAACAGTAATGACATTCAACTGTTTTTTTTCTGAGTGTGGAGAACAGAATTAAAATCTAATGCAGGGTACACCAAGCTATGGGTTATTTATGCTCCGCTATGACAGTGATGGACAGTTTTAATTGAATCACACACATTTCTTCAGCCAACATACGAGCCATACCTTACCTGCTTATGCCAGATGAGCTCTGGTTCTAATCAGCTATATCAATTAAGACTTAATTGGAATAAACGTCCCCTCTCTCTGGAAAAGTTTATAGTAAAATCACAGCTAATGACAGGAGCCGTCTAGAGATTCTGACAGGTAGTTAATGATTATTGATGAGGCAAATCATATCAAATGATGTCATGGGGGTCTCTGCATGGTTAATTGTTTGTCATCAGGTATTCTTAGTGCACAATGAATGCAGTGAGCAGCTTCTATTAAATGTAAGTTGTTAATCTGCATAGTGGTTTGTAGTGCTTTAGGTTTGTTTCTTATTTAATATGTTTGGTTCTTTTCAGTTTAAATGCCTGTGGGTGTTTTATTGGACACTGGCATAGAATGCCGTAGGCCAAATGAGAGTGCTGGAAAAAGCTTTCCAGCCAAATAACCCATGCAAAAGTTTAAGTGAGGATTCTTAAACTTGACAAAAATAAAAAATTTAGACATTTATGATGAGTTGCTTAGATCTGAAGGGAAAACTACATAAAATAATGCCATAATTGGATGCATTTCTCAGTGAAACAGGACATTCAATGAGAAAAAAAAAAAAAAGTAGGGCAGGGCTATTTATTAATAATAAATAATCAATAAAAATTTTCGTAGGAATAACATGCACTGATAAATCATGCAAAATAACACCAAAATGTGTATTTAGAAAGTAAACTGTGACTGATTTTATTCATTTAATGAATATGCTGATGAATTATTGCATTCAGGCTGCGAAATGTCATCTTTTTGTTGTTTTTCCCCTGCAGGTGCCAGGTTACAGACAGGAACAGGTGGAGAAAGGCCTAAAACTGTTTGGACAGCTTATTAACAACAAGGTTTTCCTGCTGTCCTTCATCCGAACCCTGGAGTCTCAGAGAGGCTTCTCCATGCGAGACCGCGGCAATGTCGCCTCTTTGATCATGACTGTTTTGCAAAGTAAACTGGAGTACGCAACCGATGTGCTCAAGCACCTGCTGTCTGACCTCATTGACAAGAACCTGGAAAGCAAGAACCATCCCAAACTCTTACTCAGAAGGTACTAGACATGCACATGAAGAGCTGTCTCCAAAATCTAGTACTGCAGACCAGTGGGTTTTACTGATTATAAACGCCCCTCAAGTATGTGTAATCAACAGAGCACATGTTCTAAATTTTGGGATCATTTCAATCTGCCTGATTCTAATTATAGTCAACTCCATTGATGAGAGCAGATGACCTCTGTGAAATGTCTTTGAAACATGGACTCTACAGTACGCTGAATAGGAATAATTGCTTTTGGGGACATCAAAATGCACACTTTCTCTCCCAAACATGGAATGCACTGACATGCTCATCATTAAATTGTAATTAGGATTAATTAGCTTGAGATCCAATTAACAGTGTACTAAAAACCTACTGAATGTAGGGAGTGATATGTGAAGCTCAATTCCCCATGCAATCAACTCTCTGGATTTTAACAGCATAGAAGGCAATATTATTACTATACCATATTGATTTTTATCCTCTCCGCTCATTTCAACACTAATTCTTAATGTTCTAGTAGCAGTCGATTTGTAAAGTTAGTTGGCTGACACTTTTGATATATTTTTTGCTAATTGAAACTACTATTAAAAATAAAGGGGCTCTTCCTGTTTTCTGAGAAAAAAATAACGAACACAAAATAATGCATTGGTCAAAACAAGCTTGCTAATAGCGACAGGCTGATCATGTGACAACTACAAGAGGAGCCTCCTGACTGAATCATAACTGATTCAACAGCCTTGATGGCAAGTGTGATTAATTGAAACAAGCGAAGGGAAGATTAATTGCACAAAGAGCTGCTGTACATATTAGTGGTCTTGTTTCAGTCAGGCTTCTGTCAGAGACAAAACAAAAACAATCCTGTCACATTTTTGTAAGCACCTGCAACATCTGCACTTTTAGGGTGTTGGCTACAATGTCCCATAACCTGTGGTCCAGTGGCTCATCTCAACTAGTTTTGCTTCAGGATCCAGATTTTACATCCAACACAGCACAACTTAGACCCAACAATATGAAAATTGTTGTTGTTAATGCTGGATTTAACATTTAGCATAGCATTTTATTTATTTATTTATTTATTTATTTATTTTTTCACTCATTTTTGGGTTGTGATCCTTTACTTGAGAAGCCCTTTTTAGTCCATATATTTCAAAGGATTAGACTCTCACAGGTATATACAGTGATCTTCACCACATGGAACCTGTCTAACCTCCAGTACCTGCTCCAAAGCACGATACAGAGCTTAATCTGTTGTCTGAGAATAGTTTTCTCCTCCCTGTCTCTCTTTCACTGCATGATTTCTAAATCTGTGTTTAAAATGCAGAGAAGCAGGACATCTTTGGCAGAAGTCTCCAACCAGCTTTCCTTTCCCCATTTCCAAGAAAGCGCTTGCGACAGCCGCCCCATCTGTCCAGCCTCAACCTGAGTTCACAAGCACACACAGGCTAACTAACTAACGGGCAGCTTCTAGAACCATCTGTCGTATTCCTCCTTCTCCCTCGCTCCCTGCAGCCCACTCTACTCGTCTACGATTAAAAATAACCCCTCAGATTGTGCAGCCCACTTTCTCTATATGTATGGAATCAGTGAAGTCCACGTGGATCTCCTGTTCCTGCATATGTTTGTACGCTTATTTTTACTCAGACTTTTACTGACCAACACATTCAAATCCAGTTCCTTCACACACATACAAACACACACACAGTCACGCAGAGCTGAATAAAAGTCCTGTGATTATTCTCTGGGGATAATCCTCAGTGAAGGGGGGCCATGGTTACGCAGTGGGACCCGACAGTGTGCAGAGCGGACAATCTTCTCCACGTGAGGCAGAGTGCGAAATTGAAATTATTCCTAGCTTCAAGCTGTGTTCTTTAACACATGTGCATTAAGGAGGGGGGCATACAGGGGGTTTGTTTCAACAGACGATTGTTTGGTTAAGAAAATAAAGCCTGTGATGATTCAAGGTGCATAACGTCAGCCCATTAGCCAGGTGTGTGTGTGTGTGTGTGTTCCTGGCCACCTTTCAGCTGAAGCATGAGACTAACTCTCAGTAAAACCTTTACTCAGTCAATGCCACATGCGTAGCAACAGTGTTAAATCTATAAACTTGTTTATGAGATGCATTTTCTGCATATAACACATTTGCAGTGCAGTATTTGTCACAGAGTGACAGTTCTCATTTTGATTCTCTGGAATCATAAACCACTCTCAGGTCCTCAAAGTTGGCAGAGCTGGATGTTCACATCCATTTGCCGTGGCAGAAAGCAGCATCAAATGTAAATGGCCTTTTCTGGATGCGAAAGATGAGGAGGAAGATATATGAAGCTCTTTCCTCGCCCTCTTTTTCTTGTTTATGGAGCACAGCTCCAATGTGCCTCTTTGCGCATTCACCGTGGAAGAATCCTCTAGCAGATTTTACTTCGTTCCACTTTGAAATGGCTGTTTAATCAGGGGGAACTAAGCACCAGGTGATGCCACATCCCATTCCTCACCACTGGATAGGCATCACTTTTCCTGCCTCCCTAAACCAAAGCCAAACAAGCGCTTGCTCTCAGTGCCAGTGATATGTGACATAAGGATTTGGGGGACAGTGATAGTTGGTTGCTCTTGGCCCTGTGGCAATGTTATGGAGAGGTTGTGCCAGGATTGTCTGGCAATGAGGATACTTATTCCCCCTTCGGTGAGCTCAGAGGTAACACAGGATATGGGTAAGTGAGTTTATGGGGTCTTGCCAACAATAATTACCATCAAATCAGCCAATAGAAAAAGAAAGGGAAAGCTAATGAGAATAAGTGACAGTACACAGAGGCGAAAAGGTTTCTCACACTTGCCTTTTTCTTCCTTTATCTATTTTTTAGAAAAAAATCCATCTCCATCTCCGGGTTTTCCCTCACCTACCGTTTCTCTTGTAAATGATCCAGGCATTGAGAACAGTCGGCAGTGGGGATGATTACAGGGCAGTGTTAGGATGGAGATGAAAGGAAAGATGAAACGTGACCCCGTTGACCCCTGGTCCTGTCCTTCTTTGGCCCACTCATGGCAGTGGCTACAAAACAAGGGGACACTAATCCTTTCCAGGTGTTGCGCCAGCTTAGCGGGCACACGCAGACATGCATGTACGCACGGTACTGCGAAGCGGCAGGTCTTCGTACGGCAGTGGGAGAGAGGGAATGCAGGTGGCAGCTGGGATACAAGGCGGCAGAGTAGGCGTAGACACACACACACCACAATGCTGTAATCCTGAAATATTGATGCTCTGTGCCATGGCTCATTGCAGGGCGCCTTGGCAATTCACCAGCTCCCTGCGGCACACATAGACTAGAGACACCCGATCCATGTATATTGGGTTTCACTTTGTTATAGTTATTATGTATGTACATCTCTCATGCCGGATCAGAGCCTGTGGTCCAAGCAAAGGTGTTAGCCAATCATGATGTACTTCGGCCCTCCATTCAGCCAATTTCTATTGTAATGTGATACATTTCAAGCTCAATAGCTGGACTGTGGGGGGGAGGAAATGAGTCCGGTCTTATTCCAGGCCAGAGTAGGTTCACTTGGCATCAATCCAGCTGGATCATATAAAAACTTTTAATTGGGTTTCTTGTATTAGGGTCTCGTGGATTATTGTGGTAATAAAGACAGCCTGCAGATTGGGGCTATAGATTCCAGAGCGCAATTCATGTTCCGGCAATTATGTTTGTTTAACAAAGTCCTATTCATTAGGAGACACCGGGCTTTGTGAACTGAATTTTTCATGGTCGTGGTAATCGCATTTGAGTGTGACACTCACAGTGATAATCATGGCTTTGTGCTGCTTTTATTTATTTATTTATTTACTCTGTTTGTTTGCTTGTTTGTTTTTCAGAACGGAGTCTGTGGCTGAGAAAATGCTAACGAATTGGTTCACTTTTCTACTATACAAATTCCTCAAGGTAAGTTAGATATTTTCATGTGGATACATTGTGTGTGTGTCTACGTGTAACCATATATTCAGGTCTGGGTGGCCCAAATGTAATAATTATCCAACCATTAAAAAATCAACCATTGAAATTACATATCAGTCAACCACTAATCTGAATAATCATCAGCAAGGAAAAGAGATCATTCACCTTCAAGGTCATTTGGCACATGCACTGTTGAGCACAGAGGAGTCAAGCGAAGTCCTGCAGGAGCATAGGCAGTGATGCCCTGCAGGTGTTTGACAGAGAGAGAGTGTCTGTCTAGTGTATAAATATGTGTTGGTGTGTATATACATCTGTATGTGAGTGTGCCTGCATGCACTTTTAATCAAAGAGGGTTTAAAGTTGGCCAAGTCTTGCTGACTCCAGCGTTTTTCTGCACTTATAATGAGACAGTTGGCTTAGCAGGTGCTTCTCAATTCTACATATAGCACTGTGACCGTCAGCACCACCCGGTCCTCTCTAGCACTTGTCATTAATCTCTTAATAAACACATCTGCTGCAATCAGAACATGGCTTGTGCAATTTCACAAGTGTACAGAAATTTCCTGAATTCTGGAATACACAAAGAAGGCAATAAATTCTGGAAGTCAAGGCTGTTTTGTCCAGTCTGGTTTAACGGATTAGACCTGAGTGAATGAAGCCGAAACATCACTCGAGAGCTTCAGGATTCATTTAAGCTCAAATTGGACTCTACTGTAAGAGAAGGACTTTATTGTGACCTCATCCATGCGAAACCATAACATTATTATTGCAGTCACAAAACATTGATTTGAGTATTATTTAACAGTGCTTGACCAGCTGCCTAGACCACTAGTCGGTTTTGCTGTCCATTTCTCATTTCAGTGAGCATATTCTCTCCAAATACAGCTAGACACAGTACACTTCAGCTTAATGTCTTCCTCGGGGTTTTCAACAGGGGGTCTGCCAATAGAGGGTATGCATTGACGTCACTTTCCCGCCAGAACATGCTCCCTCAACTGGTCTGGGTGGTAAAAGAGCCTGCTTCATGACTGGATTTAATAGGTGAAACGAGTAAAACAAACGATTACACTAAAGGTTGGGCTCGAAAGTGTTCCTTATAACATGTCAAAGAAACCTAATCCATGGATATTGACATGCAGCCAGAAATCCTGTTTTCTGACATTTAATATGTGCCTGATTTCGACACTGGGGAAATACATAAAGCAAATCTGCCTGTGAACGCTTTATATATAACTACAATATAGGTAGGTCTAAATTGGAGTGATGACTTCGTCATATCGTCCAGCCCTAAAACGTGTATAGTTTTTTTTACACCCAATTATGTAGAATATAAGATGGTAAATATTTAATTGATGAGTTGTCAACACAATATATAATTTTGGATGTGTTTTGTGTTTTTAGCGGCATTCACACTGAAAAACAATGCTACCACTCAGTCTTTTTGCCACTCAATGGGCATAACCGCAGTCATAACATTTTTTTTAACTTAAAAAAAAAATTACATTTCTTTCTTTCTCTCAAATATACATTTGTTAACATGTTCAGCTAAATGTTTCAATGTCCCTCCCACATTAAAATGTATTTAAAGTGAAAGTGACAATTTCAGCGATTGTATTTAGCAGAATTAAAATGTAATGTTCAAGTATTTGACTCTGTACATCAATAATGAACCTTTTTTTTAAGTGGCTACATATTGTGAATGTAAAACGCATTCATTGAAGCCAACACTTTATACGTTGGTCACTACTCTCACTTTATTTATCCAATAAGGACTTTTGCCTGAAAAAGATTAAAAAAACACCAGATCTAGCATAACTACCAATGGAATCAATATGAGTGAAATTGTGGCATCAATTGAAATGTATGCACTAGCACCACAACTGTAAAGCTCCATTCAAAATGTCTGTTACTGTTACTGAATGAAGGAATGATAGCCCACATTCTCTGTAGGTGGTTGGTGTGAAATTTAAGAGAGTGAAAGTGACAGAATGCCTTTTTTTTTTTTTTCTTCTTTGTGTAGGAGTGTGCAGGGGAGCCCCTCTTCTCTCTTTTCTGTGCCATAAAGCAACAGATGGAAAAAGGCCCTATTGACTCTATCACCGGAGAAGCCCGCTACTCACTCAGTGAAGACAAGCTCATCAGACAGCAAATTGATTACAAGACTCTGGTAAGGCTCTAAACCACAGCGTGGATGAGGGAAGGAAAGTTGAACGGTTTTGGAAGGATAAAGATGGAGAGGGGTAAACTAAAATAGAAATGAAGAAAAAGACAAGAATAAATGGGTGAGGAAGAGGCTAAGTAGCGTGAAAGTATTCAGAAGCAGACAGGTGTGGAGGTAGAGCGAAGAGTAAGGTAATTTGTTTGGGTTGATGCAGCATGCAATGCCCACAGTCTTCACACCTGACAGGGAACATACAGGCTTGTTAAGACCTTTGACCTGTCTGCTGTCCTGTGGTGATTGGCAGTGTTGTGTTCGGCTGGCCACTGGGACAGGCATGAGCTAAGCCTGTGTTGTCAGGGCTGCACGTATGCCAAGATGGGATGTTTACTGGGACAGCATGTCAGAATGGTAATCTGTATTCTGTGTGAGACTAAGAGAGAAAAAGAAAGAGGGGGACTGTGGCGACTAGCGACTCATCTTTTGGCGTTCGGCCCATTCTGCTGAACACCACACTGATTTGATGACTGTAGGAGCTGTTTCAGCTTCATCATCCTGTCCTCACTTCCAAAACACTTAAACAGCTGCAGATATACCACAATACAAGCCACTACCAATAGTACATTCTGCCTTGCCTAGCAAGATATGGAGGGCATTTTCTGGTTACATAATCAATCATTTGTGTCTAAGCATATATATATATATTATACTTAGATGTAGACACAGATCTTAGTCCTTAGCTTGGTTTTGTTTTAAATGGGAAAACTTTTCTGACAGTGTATTTATACCAAGACAGGGCTTAGTGTCAGCCTTTATTGTTTAGAGGTTATTCTGTGGGAAAACACACTCCATCCCTTCTAAAGGTCTGACAAAGCCTTTCCTTACAGCCCACACACAGTGCATTTAATTGTATTGATTCTGGTTTTGGTCCTTCAGGAGAGTCCATTATACTGCTGGACTGTAAGTAAATGAGCTCTCTTGCAAGGTGCGATTATTTCAGCATATAACAGGTGCCAACAAGGGCCTTCATAGCCTCTATATGCTGTCTTTTTTCTTTTTTTGATCGAGCTATGTAATTATGTCTGATGATGGTGAAGGTACTGGTGGGGTGGTGTTAATGACAGCTATCATTAGAGAGAGAGAATCTAACAGGAACTAAGATGAGGTGAATTAGTGTGTTAATTGCAGACTGGTGCAAGCTGAGGTGAATGAGCTGACGACTCCTTTGGGATGGCCAATAGACTTTTACACTTGTGCCGTTACACCTGCTGACTATGTTCACTCATTCAGAAATGCACCATACTGGACTTCCATACATCAAACCTTTAGGTGATTAATACAGATCCTAGATCAGCCACTCTGAGACATGTTACGAACACAGACATCAGTAGATATACTGAACATGATACCAGCTCTCCAGGGGGCTGGAATAAACTTTTTAACAGTAATTTACTCTTTTGTTTAAGATTAAAATATTCATTTTAAATGCATGGATGCATTTTAGCATTCGTTATAATCAGATAACTCACAATACATTTCAAATCATGCAGAAAGATCATTTTACAGCCACATAAATATTTATGTGTCTCCCACACATGTGCTAATTGGAGTAATTTTGTTCTGTGTCATGTAGGTGGTGAACTGCATGCATCCAGACAATGAGAAGAGTCCAGAGGTGCAGGTGAAGGTGCTAAACTGTGACACCATCAGCCAGGTGAAGGAGAAGATCTTGGACGCCATCTACAAGAATGTTCCTTACTCGCACCGACCAAAAGCTTCTGACATGGACCTGGGTATGACAAGCAATATGCTAACTTTACCCTTTAAGAACTGTTTTCCCCATTACGCCTTCATTTGCCCTGGTCAGGGAACTCAGTGTGTGAATCAATGACATTGACTTTTACGGCTTTGGAATGATGGGTCGAATAAAGGTGATTGGTACTTGTTACATCAAAATTGGCCTTTGATTCACACTAAAGCTCACATTCTGTTATTTGTCTTGGGGAACAATTGTGAAGGAGATTTCAGTAAATCCCCTTTACTGGATTAAAACTAGTAACCTTGAGATTTTTAGACCAAATCTTCAAAAAACTCTACAGTAGCAAAGACAATAGCTGGCAGAAACTTTCTTATCCAAAGAGATATATTGGACAAAGCAGAGGCAGTGCATCTAAAGCTAAGTGGTTTACACAATCATATATAGCCAGCTGAGGATCCATGTCTTCTCTCGGATTTGAATTTGAAACCTTTGAACTACAAGTAAGGTTGTACACACACCTTCCTACTCAAACTGCAGATTGTAACTTGCCAATTGTCTTCTTATCCAAAGCCACTTACAATACATTAATGTCGGAGACTGTCCACCATATCTATAGGGCTTGAAGTAGTTAACCCTGGGTCATTCTAAACCCGGGGTAAATGTAATTCAGGGTTATCTTGCTTCACCTTTCACACTGCTCATTATTTACCTGGGGTTAGCAATTAATCCTGGGTATTCATAAGCTGATGTTTCACATTGTACATTCCTGAGTTAATGGGGTTAATGTTCTTATTTGCATATTTGCGGTGTCAGTGTCATTGATTAGATAAACGCAGCATGCAAGCTGTTTACATAGCTCTAGCATTGCGCATCCTCGTATCGCCGACTGTTCTATCAAGTTTATACTGAATGGACATTACAAAGGTGCAAAAAATTGTCACGTTTTCTGTCAGCATTTGACATTTTTCCTCTCTAACGCTCAATTTACTGTTTATATACAATGCACAGTGTTTCCGTGACTGTCCAAAGCAGGCAAATATGAGTATGTGATTGGTTGTCTGCTGCTAAGCGTCTAGTTGTAACATTCTAACACTGTATCGTTTCACACTACAAGTTTGGCACCGCAATGCTGGGTTAACACCACAAACACTCATTCATAACCTTGGGTAAAAAGCGGTGCTAACCCCACTTCTAAATTACAAGTGTGAAGCGTTCCTTTACCCGGGGTTAAAAGCAGTGTTTAGAACGACGATAACCTGGGGTTAAGTGCAGTGTGAAAAGCCCTTATTTGTCTTCTCTGGGCTCAGTCTTGTTCCAAGGTGACAGAACTTGCCAGTAACTATTGATTTCATGAATAAGCTTGGATTTGAGCTATTGACTTTCAGATTACAAGCCAGCTTTTGCATCCTCCAACCCACTTCCAACAGCCAACATTAAGTTTTTTATCTAAAAGGATTTTGAAAATAGTTCATATTTCAGTGGTCTTTCTTTGACCTCTCCCTTTGTGTTCATTAACAGGTTTAAAATTACATGATGGTTAAGTAAGTGTTGACAGAATTTTTCATTTTGGGCAAACTATCAAACCCCAGAGAATAAAGTTCATTGGGGATGGTAGTAATTCTAAAGTTTATCAATCCTTACTTCTGGGGTTTGAACAGGCAACCTTCTGATTACAACCCCAGCACTTTTACCAATAAGCTACTGCCGCCCCCATGGATGTGTTAAACATACATGCTGATAAACAAATATCAGCTGTGACAGTATGTGAGTTTATTTATACACTGCTAATTGACAGGTGGGAGCATCTCACAGTTACTGGGGAAAAAATAGCCAGACTGTTCTGCACAGATCTATTTTTTCACAATTTTCAGATGAGAATCTGATTGTGTATGCTGTACACTCTTCGTTCCACATTGACTAGACTGATCTGTTTTTTTGTTTTTTGCAAATAGCATATTTCTCAAGCCATGGCCTAATGCTAGTTTATCCATAAGGGAATGGAACCATGATAAGTGAAGAAATAATTTTACCCTCTTTGACAGGCTCTCCTGTGTAAAATGGTTCATGGGCCCCGGAGGGCGAGTGTGTTGTTTTATTATTGTTTTATTAGGGGGAGAATTGGACAGTGTCTGAGGGAGTGTGTGCGAGTGTGTTGTAAGATAAAGCAACGGGCATCCCTGGATGAGAGGAGGCATCTCAGCATTCCGTAAACGGATCTCAGGGTCTCCTGAGCACCGGCACACTCTGGCCCAATCCGGGGGCCAGATAAAGATAATGGGTAATAGGAATGAGGTAGCCTCCATCTCCTCGATCCCTCTGAGACAGATTGGACCGAAGTGTTTCTGTTCCTTGCCTTTGTTTTTAATTCTCTCTGTCACAGTCCCCTGAGGGCAGGGAAGAATGAGAGAGTGATGCAGACAAATCAATGCACTTCAGCCAATCCCAGTCTCTATTTTAACAATCTCTTTGGCTTGATTCTCTATCCAGCTATATCCTGCTGCTGTCGTTTTTGCTCCTGTCCTGTTCTTTTTTTAATTTTCATTTATTTTCTGTCCCTTTTTCCTTTTATTCAGTTTCTTATTTTAGTCTGTTTTTTACTTTTTTGTTGTTTTTAATAACTTTTCTCTTATTGTTTCTTTTTTTGTCTTTTGTTCTGTTATTGTTTCTGTTTCTGTTTCTCTTTTTGTTTTTTTTCTTTTAGTTTCTATTCTTCTCTCTGTTTACTCTTATGTTTGCACTTCGAGTCTAGGCTCATTTGCATGTTTATAGACAGTACTGTTGTGAGATATAAAACAATGGTTGGGCCTCTACTGGAGATCTGAATTTATTCTCATCATCCAGAGACATGTTTCATCATCCTGCTTGTGATTGCAGTTTTGCTTTTCTGGTTGGTATCAGAGTGAAAGAGAGCAGCAGGCGGTGTGAAGAGGCCTCACTCTTCTAGCGTTCCAATCATACATTCATTTGTAGCGGAGGGGAGTCCAAAAAAAAAGAACAAGAAAGACGTCTCTCTTGTTCCTGGCCATGTTATCCGTACATCACATTGCAAAGGGATATGTTTATTTCATTTAGCGCTGATACCCATCTCATCACTGTTTCACGTTGCTGTTTTTGCTGAGGCTGCAGACAGTGGCTGGTGGGTGCTGAGGGGAGGGTGGGAGAATATCTTTGCATTTTGTTGTGCATCTCTAGTGAGTTCAGTAACTACAATAAGAGCAAGCTCAGCAGGAGGCTTAACACGGTCGATCAGGGCCGTTTGGGCTCAAGATGCTCGACCCACTACAGATGAAAAAGGAAGTGGCTTTCAGCAGTGGCTGTAATCACGCCCATCGATCCACTGGCCACGAAGGCCCGGCTCTCTAACAAAGGGCAGAAGAGATTAATTTACCTTTCCTTCCTCACTTTCTCAAATGCTTCTTCACGTACCCTTATTTTCTCTCTCGTTTTCATTTCTTTCTCCATCTCTCTCTCAGTATAGACTTTGTCCCTTGCCTCTTTTCTTCTGTTATTCCTGTCTTAAGTTTAAAAAAGTGTGGTTTTTAGCTCCACTTCTTCTTTCAAAGCTGAAGAAATAGAATCATTTTTACATTTACTATATGCTATAAATACCAGCATTTAACACTAAGATGTGCATAAAATTGTCTTTCTGCTTGAGTGCGGAAGCTTATTGGCTTAATGCACTGAAAATATTTCTTCAAAATGATAGAGAAAAAATGTTTTTTTGTTAAAGTTTTGTTAAACATTGGATTTAACTTCTTTGTGTTATCTTGTTGCAGAGTGGCGTCAAGGCAGAGTAGTACGGGTCATTCTTCAGGATGAGGATGTTACCACAAAGATCGAGGCTGACTGGAAAAGACTCAACATGCTCTCTCACTACCAGGTAAGATCCTGTATGTGGATTATTCACTACCAGACACATTTCCAGGTAAACTCACTCCTGTAATGAGTTGTTCATTATGCAGGTTTGAATACTTCAGAGTGGTAGAAATCTACATTCTTTCTTCTTTCTATCATCCCTTTTCTTATGAGGCTTTTATTTGGTTGGTGTTGGCTGTTTTGTACTCAAACCATTTGCCATCACAAAGATGGATTTGAGCGTTTGAAATCTACCTTAAATCAGAAGAAGAATGATCATTGCTATTTTCTATTTAAAGCAGCATCTCCAGATGTCCCAGTACATTTATTCTGACAGCAGTGGGATGCAGGTGCAGGTGGAGCTGTAGTCTGACACCCGGGTTAGATGATCTAGCTAATGACTTTTGATAAACAGCTCTCTGTGTGATGTGAGTTTTAGCGTGGGCTTTCAATAATAGCGCAGATTCTGACAGAGTAACTAATACCGGAACAAAGAGATGAATGTCTTTTATGAGGCTCAGAAGTGTAATGCTCTATTAATGTTTGTCTCAGATGTAACAAGGAACCTTTATAAGGTGATTATTACAAAGAAGGCTGAGACGAGAAAAGATTTCTATGATGGTAATTGCTTTTGGTTCGTTTGTCTTAGTTGATCTAGTTTAGGGGAACATACACACTGTTAACATTCATTGCATCTCAGCCCTATCGAGCAATCTAATGCCCCCATTGACCTCTATAATAGGGTGCAGTCAAGTCGCTTCCAGGTCATTTAGAGTCTGACTGACAGATCTGGCAGGGACCATTAAGTTTCAGAGGTCAGGTATGGCAAAGCTGTCTCAGCACTCAAAGTGTGAAGAACCCCAGACTATCTGTCTGGCTGGGCGGGGCAGTTTAGGGTGGAGAGGAGACAGGCGGCGCTTCATTACGGTGTAAATAATTTCCTTCGTAAGCCACCCTCCAAATGAGCTTTTTGAGAGAGAGGAGTCTGCACAGTACTTAAATTAAATGTCACGGGGCGGCGCATGGGTGCAGGGCTGCAAGCGGCAGAATGGATTAGCTGTTGATTGGAATCGGAGATGAGATAATGAAGACAGAAGTTAATTCATTTTCATTCGGGGAGGGCATGCTATCCTTGACAAAAAAGCTATCAGACACCTTAAGCCTGTTAGAGTTGCTGAAGAGGGGGAATAGACCTTCCATGAACCCCCGTACCAACTCCTATTTCTTAATTTCTGTCCTTGCACCACATACATGACTGACTTTCTTTCATTCTTTCCTCTCTAATAGCACAAATTCCCTAGTTTAGTGTAGTACACAATGTAAAAAGTCATGCAGTGCCACACAAAAGTCTGATATGTCTGTCATAAAGCATCCTCTGTGCATTTCTAATGTATATCTCAAGTCATCTTTAATACTTTCCTCCAAATCGAGGTGCTACAAATGCATCTGGCTCTGACGTTAATTCTTTGATGTCTTCTTGGGAAGCGTCACATTGGGGTTGTATAAGCCCCATTTCAGATATCTGATGCGTCTGAATGCTATCAGGAACACAGAGACTCTCTTAAAGTGTGAACTTGCTTGCAAGGAAAGATAAAAGAGAAAATCTCTGCTGTTTTCTAAAAAGCCCCTTTTCAGGAAAATATAGCCCTTGTCTGAAGTCTCCTTTCACATAGACATTCATCTACTAATCTACTACACCGAGGTGTAAGAAATATCTGTTTTGATTCTATTGTCGTTTGGACAGCTGTCCGCAGCAGTAAAGGAAGACGGCTTCACGTTGATTTTGTCCTGGGAGAAAAGAGGTTAAGGGTGTAAGAATAATGTCCTGATGGTCTGTAAAGCCCATATTCTCCCTCCCTCCCTCCCTGGTTTCATGTCCCTGTGCAGTTCTGAGCCCAAACCATCTAGATCTACACTGTCACCTCAATTAACCCTGTAAGTGCCGCAAGCATTCCAGTAGCAAATTATGTAGATGGAGGGGTGCCTCGTTGGGGAGTAGAGGCCCCCACGTGTTAATTGAATTTGGCTTGGTAAGGCTTACTGTGCTTAGCAGTTGCTGAAGCATATAGTTAAATAGCCCGGCCTATCCCACCGGAAGAAGCTTATTGAAATAGAAGCAGATTATCACATCTTGTCCTTCACTCGTGCAGTTAAACATTTACCAGAGAAATAAAAGATTTTGACCAATAACCCAAACTCTACCCAACCATTATGATGCTGAAGACACCATACTTGTTTACAAATGTTTTTAAAGAGGGCTGAAGTATTGATATATTGTGTGGTTTTTGTAAGTTATCTATGATAATCTTTGTTTCTGTGTTCGCAGGTGCCTGATAATGCTGTGGTAGCTCTTGTACCAAAGCAGGTCACCGCATACAACTCTGTAAACAACTCCACTGTCTCCAGAACCTCTGCTAGCAAATATGGTTTGTGTTTGTCAGCTGCTATATTCCTTTTCTAATTTTAAAATGCATCCATATCTCCAAAACAATACACTCAGCACACAATATAAAACATTAATAATTTACTGACTAAACTTTTTAAAGCAAGGCAGGGTAACATTCCACCTAAGCTGCAGAAAGAACAGAAAAGGAGTTTAAAAAAATAGTTTTGTCATCTCACAGGGAGGTAAGAGAAAAGCATAAGTTAAATGTGTAGCCTCTCAGCCACTCACAAAAGGGAACAGGAACGAAGCTCAAACGGAATTATGTGGAGAGAGCCGAGATAGTCGGGCAGCATACAAAGGTAAAAGCAGAGAAAATGAGTCTCTTTGCACTTGACTTCCCTCCTGAGACTCGGAATCCGTCCCTGTCATTCGCCCGCCATCAGTCCCTTGTACGATTGGGTCTGATAAAGCTCAAGATCAAAGCCCAGGGCCGTCCGAGCACTCCCCCTACAGATCAAATAGACCATTAAAATAATCTAATCTCCATATACTTTCCTGCACTCTAAATGAGCCTTAAAGAAGAGAGAGAGGGAGTGTGACAGATGGGAAAGACTGAAAATAAAATGCCACACATCACTTCACTCTTTCAGAAGTACCTTCAAACAGGGCATGATGGAAAGATATCGTGAAAAGAAAGTGTATCATTGTGAGGCTGCATCAGTTTTATTAATCAAATCTCCACCATGTATAGGCTAGGTTCACACTAGTGTTGTCAAAAATATAGATATTTTGATATGTATTGATACTGAAATATCTGAAATGGTTCCAGTACTCCTTCGATACCACTGATACCAGCTGCTCGTTCTCACTCTCTCTTCTCTCTGACGGCGAATTGACACACATCCAACGTCTCTCACTCATTTGTTCTAGTTGAATAGTGCTTACATTGCACCTAATTTTAGTCATTCCCGCAGGTTTCGCACTCACTCCAAAAGCGCGTGCACCACTGATCTATATAAGTGGCACTCTCATAAAGCCACCTCTCAAACAGCTCGCAAGTACCAAATTGACTTCTTTTTTGTAGTTTATTGTACGTCTTGCTAAGTATTCAGGTAAATGCAGTCAGTTTTGGAACATAAATAGTTGAGAGAAAACGCATGTTGTGTAACAGTATATTGGATCCGTACACAGGCTCTTAAAGTGACAGCAACCTAATAAACCTGCTGCAAAAGACAAAATAACTCTCTCCTCTTGACTGAATAACTTTTGTAACTTTAATTTGCATTAATCTGTATTTAATTTTTAAAATAAAAACTATTCAGTTATTTTTTATTTGATTACTTTCATTTCTGTAGTATTTCTCACCTGAATATACAATTAGACCCAAAAATCCATTTTAAATCCATTTCATTCGTCTCTTTATTAAATTCTTTATTAATTTGTGCTATCATTTGCAATTTGTTCTTATTTTATTACTGACTGTTTACTTGTCTTTTTTTTATATAAATGTAGTTCAAGGATTCAAATTAAGCCTCCCTGTGCTATGTGTAAGCAACAAAATTACCCAAATTATCAAAAAATTATGAGATAATAAATTATCTGTGTGGCAGTATATATGGCAGTTTTCCTTGTGGTATCGAATATCGTTATTTTTCAAGGTATCGTATCGAAGTTGGAAATCCCAGTATTGTGACAACACTATTTCACAAACTATTCTTTTTCACTATTTTCACAACTTAGAAAGTATTCTGAGGTGCTGTGAACGTAGTAACAGTGAATACAAATATTATGTGCACACTCACTCTCTTCTCTAATTCCTTTTTCTTATTTGTCATCCCTTCCTATCTGTCTTTTTCTGAAGGTGTTCTTTCTTTATCAGGTTCCTTTTCCTCTTCTCTCTCTCTCTCTTTCCCCTGGAGAGATTGATTTCTGTTGCATCTGCCACTGTGAACCATTTTTTTTTTATCTTACCAAATCAGGCCTTTGCCAATCAATTTTTTTTCACACTGTGTAAACATTCATCGAGTTCTGTGTTTTTTTAAATGTCATGGCTGATCTCTCCCTATTGGCTGAAGCGTGAATATTTCATCTGGCCTGACACCTGTTCGATTTTGTGTCCGCCAAAGTGAGCGAACACGCACGTCCACCAGAGAGAAAGCGTGCAAGAGAGAAAGGGATAAAAAATTAAGCATCCATACGTTCTAAATGATTCATATCCAATCTCCAGTACTGCACAACAAAAGGCAATGTATTCTTTACAGATAGGAACAAATATGAACAGCTGCACAGGACATTTGTCAGCAGAGGAAGATTGAGGAACCGCCATCTGATGGGTCTTTGTCTTTTCACTCCAACAGAAAACATGATCAAGTACACAGGCAGTCCAGACAGCCTGCGTTCCCGCACACCCATGATCACACCTGACCTGGAGAGTGGTGTTAAGGTGTGGCATCTGGTAAAGAACCATGAGCATGGAGACCAGAAGGAGGGAGACCGTGGCAGCAAGATGGTCTCGGAGATCTACCTGACCAGGCTGTTGGCCACCAAGGTAAGCTCATGTTCGATATTCAAGACTGAATGTCAAAGTATGTTGAACGGCCCTGAAAAGGGTTGAAGTCGTCAATGCATCTTATCCTTCTACCAACATGTAAATCTTCTAGAATGAGATAAAATTGCTAGAATGTGGATTTAGTGACTGTGGTTCATGTTAGGGCTGCACAATTAATCAAATTTCTAATCGCGATTAAGATTACGGATGACAGATTACGATTTCAAAAACAAAAAATGTATCAACTTACATTATTCTCCGTGCTTAAGAGGTGTGTTGAGAGCATGTTACTTTGTGATAGGTGAATCACAACTACTTCAGAGTGTAAAAAGTCTAACCCAGCAAAAAAGGAACTACCAGTGCTGTAAGTGTGCGCTGATTCGGCGAAACATTTTTTAAAAAGTCGTGTACACAGCCTAGATATTTACTCTACGCTCTAATTCTACAAACATGTGATAGATGGACCTCTTACGCTAGGAGAAAATCCAGTGTAACTTTGAGCAGACCAAGTTCCGCAGCTCTGGCTGAGCTGTTCTTAGCGCAGTCAAAATAAAAGTCACAACAAGCACAGTTTACTTCACTTCAGAGTGCAACAAGGAAAATGGCCCATATGTTTATTTTTTATTATTATTTAAAGAAGAAACCAAACCAATGTACAGCTGACATTTGAGGCTTAATGCTATAGAAGTGTTTTCAGCTTGTTTTTTATTTTTATATAAAAATATGGCATGCAGTTGCTTCAAACAATGGTATAAAGCTATTCAAAACATCATTCGATATAAATTGTGATAATCATAATTAATAATCGCAATTACAATTTCAAGGGAATAATCGACAATTATGATTTGTGTCATAATCGTGCAGCCCTAGTTCTTGTTTATGCTATTTGCTCCAAACTGCAGTTGGTCTGTCTTTTCCATTAGTTTCATGCTGGCTGACTTGATGTCACAGCTTCACCAGAGCTGGTAAATTTGGTTTGAATATAGATCCCTCACTACCTGAAAAGCATAATGCTTCAAGGACATCAGGAAGTTGAGGAAATGGAAGAGAAGATTTGGTTTGATTAAGTGGGCATCACTATTACTCTTGCCTATGTTCAAATCATTTAACCCTTAGTATTTAACTTTGGCACTCAACTCATCCTTTACCGTAACCCCAAATCATTTATTGAGGACAGATGATCTATTACTTTTGTAAATGATTGGATAATCCACAAAGGGAAGATCCACAAAGAAACCCCATATTTGTGGTTGGTGTTTGCATAAACTTGGATGTGAAGTCCACTGTCCATGTTTTCCTTAGGGCTAATGCTGGGAAACTAAAGTACCGGGACACAATTCTGCTTTTTGCAGAACTGTATGCATATCTGTAATTCTGACCACCAAGAAATATTCCTGATGTAACCGAGCAGGAATGTCGCAAGACTTTTTTTCGAACACACACAGGCACAAATGCCTTGGTGATTACCCTACTCCGCTTGCAGACTGTGTGTCATATTTTTAGATGGATTATTTCTGTGAAATAACCAGTTTATCGCAGACACCATCATTCTTGGTGAAAAATGATTGGTTTGACGGCACTGTAATTGACTGTTTGGCTTTCACCCCTGCAATAAATACCAGTGATCTGCCTGGGGTGTTGACGCTTTTCGCATTCGGTCCATCAGTGTCTCTGAGGATGGGTGAGCTTTACCTTTTTTCATCTCCCTCCATTATGCCAGGTTTTATTTAATCTTTCTTCCTCTCTCGTTCTGTCTTCTGCACTTTCCCCTCTTTCTGTTTGCAATTACACAAATGTTCTTTCCTCACCTGTCCGGAACAAGATCACTTAAAGTTTAATGCTTCTCTGACTGCTCGCCTGTGTCTGATAGTGTGCTTTTAAGTGCGCTATAATGACCAGGTACATTTCAAACGCCTGCAAATAGCCACTTTGGTTTCTGGGCGACTAATGATGATGTCAGTCGTCACACAGGATGACACCTGCCAGAACCCTTGCAGTCATCCCTGTCGCCAGCCTCCTGCAGCTGTCGCCGCGTTGATACAGGGTGCGAGTGAGAAATATGTATTTTCATCTTCATAGGGAAAAGATAAGCTGTCAGGGATCTGGGACACAGTAGAATTATTGTCATGATTGTCAGCTAACGGGATTTTTTTCTTCTTCCTCACCGACTCTTGCCGTCTCCTCAAACGGAAATAGGATTTTGTGTGCTGCCTTGTGCACTCCTCATCTGGGTGTGTAGCCAGTGCTGGCTGCAAGATACAGGCAGCGCTTTTTAATACTCTTTCCTCTCTCGCTCACTCTCTCTTCCGTGCATCCTATCAGTTCTTTTATTACAAGTGGATTAGATTCTGTCATCTTCTCTCCTTCTTAGACTCACCGCCATTAAATCAAATTAGGGTCAATGGTGCGGGTTGGACGTTAATCCATCCACACAAAGCAGCTTAGGCAGAATCGCTTCCGTTACGTGATATTAAAGGTGAACTTCAAAGTAACACTTTCACTATCAAAGAGCTTGATTCAGAAATGCTGGTTTCATTGGTGGGATTACTGACAGGTGGCCACAAACACTTTCATAAACACAGATAGCTGTTCTGAGGAACGCATCAGCTGATGTCATTGCTAAATATCAGGTCCATGCAGCGTCTTCAGGAAGATTCATATATGGACAGAGTCTGTAACACTGACAACACCAGTATAAGTCATTTAATCAAAGCATAGGACAGAGAAGATGGGATGGGATTGATGACAATTAACCCTCTTCTTCATTCTTTGTGGTTCCTCAGGGCACTCTACAGAAGTTTGTGGATGACCTGTTTGAGACCATCTTCAGCACAGCACATAGAGGAAGTGCCCTTCCTCTTGCCATCAAGTACATGTTTGACTTCCTGGATGAGCAGGCCGACAAGCACAGCATTCACGACCCACACGTCAGACACACATGGAAGAGCAACTGGTAAGAGGCCTCATACGGTCTAAACAGGAATTGTATACAAAAATTATTATATAAGAAAAAAAAATAATTAAACTGAAATGTAAAACTATTATAACAGTCAGATCTATAAGAGCAGACACCTTGACATCATCACTACATGTAACTGTTACCATGGACAATGAATATGAGAGAAATTAATAACACTCGTTTCCAAATTAATTTCACCCAATCAATTTAAAGGCACGTCCCCATGGTGAAAGGGGGTTAAATAAACAACTAGATCCAGTGAGAAAGGAATAGGGGATGAGATGAGGGGGTGGAGTGGATGAGAGGGGAAAGGAAAGCTTGGCACTACATTTAATGAGTGGTAATCTATCATTAGCCTCTGCCAGTGTCCCATCACGCACCACCCCAAAGGGGCTATGGGGGATGAAGTGATGATATTGATGTGAGGGCACAGCAGGGAGGTGGTGGGTACAGTCCCCTATTTACTCTGTTTTATAGACCTAATTTCCCCCCATCTCCCCCTGCAGCGTGTTTCAGGGCCATTTGAGAGAGTTAAGTGTTTCTGGAGAGCACAGAGGGTCACTCTTGCATTACACATTAATGGAATCGTTCTCACAAAGAGTGGAACGTTAAATAGCGATTTATCATCTCGTGCTCATTGCCAGGCATTACAGCCCAATGCCACTGCGGTGTCTGTGATATTTTTTTAATGTGCGTGAGAGGGTCTTCTACAGGACTAATGCACTGCTAGCCAGCTTTTGCTGACAACTAATGTCTCTCACAGAAAACGGAAAAGCTCTATTTTCAGATATTGTGCAAAATAAAAAAAAACAACAGGCTCAGCTTTATTTGTGTGGCTAGATGTGCTGCTGCCACCACACAGGCTGTTAATTGGGCCAGTGCTGTGTGGGGGGCATATTTGCTGTCTGTAGAGGATTTTAACACTTTAAAGCTAAATGCTTTTGGCTATAAAAGCACAGGCATAATCACTATTTTGTTTACAGCCTGTTAGCTTTTGTTTAATGGGAAATTGAAATTATTTGTGTAAGGTGTACTGAGGGGTTACTTATTTTGATTGATTTTGCCAAAAAAGACATGTCTAGACAATCCAGATGGCAACTTAAGATGTCCAAGTCTCTTCCTTATCCTCTTATTTGAGTGTGTCCTACACAAACACTTCTTTAATATTAGTAGCAAAAATAACAGTTTGGACCACCCCAATCAAGTTTTTCAGCACAAAAACACTACTTTAAGCATATTTGAACCTTTTTGAACAGATTTTTAGCCATTTGCACTTGAACATCTAGACTGACTTTTATCGAACCCAAAAGAATTCATTCAGGCAAATCACAACCTAAATGATGGATTCCCCAGTTTGTTACAAATCACTTCTTCAAATGCATCAAAGGATGACTTAAGCATCAGATCTTTAACCAAAGCCAGGCAGAGATGGATTGCTGATGGGCGAGGCGCTTGTGAATCATCCATCATGCCATTGTCTATCTTGTGACTGGGCGAGGATTGGGCGGTACAGCCTGTCAATCAGAGTAGAAGCTGTCAATGCAGAGATACAGATAATCAAAGCAGTTTGTTTGGATTGGATAAATTAACTCTTAGTTGAGAAAATACTCAATGCAGATGAACAGAATTAACTAACTGTGATTTGCAGTGACAGAACAACTAAACGTCATTATTTTCAATGAGGTGAAAATTTGATGCAACAGTGACAATGCAAAGTTAAGTTCAACTATGCAAATAATCAGTAGCCGTGTTTCCATTACCCTTTAAATTGCGCAAATTGAATTCCAACGCTCAATGGAAACACGTCAATTTCGCAAATACTCCCATATTTCGCAAAAAAGGTTTTATGCTCACATGAGATGGTTTTTCAGGCCATTCGAAAAAGGAATATTTCACAAAACTGCATTGGTTTTTTTCTACCGTATGTAAAAGTCGATCATTTTTTAAAAAGGGTACGGTATGTTTGGACAGAAGACGAGAGTTCTTAAACTCATAAAAGACAAAAGTATTATGGGAATACTGGATTCTAGACAACAAAGAAATGCCACAATTTGAATTTATCAAGACCTCGAAGCAGATAAGAGGGAGAAACACCTCATAAATGGCCTTTCCCTTGTATAAGGGGCTTTATTGGCCATTAATGCTTGGATAACAACTTCTCCTTTGATTAAAAATAATGGCTAATGCAGTGGCTGGGATATACGTAAACCTATCAACATCCTTTGTCAAGATATTTGGAATGAGAATGAGAAGAAAATACGTTTAAGTCGCATAACATCAGTTAATGTAAACTCAATAGTTTCGCAATAGTTTTTATCGATATTTAGATAATATCGCAAAAGTTTTATGCAAATCTGTAATGGAAACGCGGCTAATAACTCATTGCAGTGACTACCAATGAAAGTGTAATTCACCTCCCAATACAGTTACATACTGCAGTAAAACAGGAAACAACAACAGTACACTAACTTGGTGACATCCAACTGTCATTGTGAGTGCACCGTTAAATTATTATACAGACTCAACATTCTTCCATGTCCAGACATATTAATGTCTATTGTAAGTAAGGAAGTGCAAAAGTACATATTTTCAAAATAGACTAGTGGGTTGGGTTGCCTGAACAAATAGTCAATTAAGTGTTCTTTGGGTGAAGATTTCCCCACATAGATATTATACGTCGAATTCTAGTTAGTCAGAGTGGTGGATACACTGCTTGGTTTGTGAGCTGTGCTTCATACATTGCTACATTAATGACAATGGACCTTTCTTGACCGTGAAAATTAGCTGAAAGTTCACAGAAATTTTGTTAACGTGACCGCACATTTAAAGTCCTATATACACTGGACGCTGGTTTCAGGTTCGCCTGATCTTGATCCGGCTCATTTTAAGACAAATCTCACTAACCAACTAGTCAGTTGTTGGGGGACTATATTATTTTTTTGAACATTGAGATACACAAGACATTATTTATAATTAGCACATTTTTGGACATAAAACTATGATTCCCTAATACATCAGAACCATTCCATGCATTACAAATCTTTCTACCTTCATATGAAAAAACAGACGGAAGAAACCCAAAAAGACTGACAGAAGAATGTGAGGCTTTTCCCAGAGAGAGCTGCACTGAGCTGAGTTCTATATTTAGCTGGGATCTAGTCCATCCAGACATCATTCCCATCTCCTGATCCACTCACTCTCTCCACTGACAGCTCTCTCTAAAGTATGGCGCTTTAGACACGTCCTGCTTTTTGTTCTGAACAGAGAACATGATCTTCACAGAGGCCAGCTGTGGCAGGTTTACAAGGGTGTCAACTCATTGCTACAGCATTGATATCCTTTTGATAGAACGCAGATAATCCCAGTTGATTCTCTCTGATTAAATTGGGAGTCATAATACGTGGTTTGCTCCCTAAATCCTCTTTGGTGTAGTTGTTATTGTTGAATGAATTCAGAGGGCAACAGAGAGGGACCTACTATGGAAAAGCTTTTGTTGAGTGTTTTCTCTCTCTCTTTCACTTTGATGCAAAACTCTGCATCCATTTCACTGCAGTGTCCTTTCTTATTCCCTCGTCTCGTCTCCTCTCCTCAGTTTTTGTTATCTAAGACAAAACCAAAGCTGTCTTGAAAACTAATGAGAATTCTGCAGTCTCAGACACAAGCACACAAAGTCCCAGAGCAAACACCATCTGTGACCCTCGAGACACGCATACACACACACACCTAGGGTCTAGGCTAGGTTGATTTCACTTTAGCACAAATGGGCTGGGGTATAAAGTAGCCTTGTATACGTTTATTGTTTTAGACAGGTGCACGATTGCAGGGCAGCGCACAGATACAAACACACTAATATGAGATATATCAGTAAAAGTCTCTGAGTATGGCACAAATGCTCATGAAGCCATTCCAAGCTAGAAAAACTGGATCTGCACATCTAAATTAAAATGATTTCATTCATCAATATCATTCCATTATCTATTCAATATATATTTAAATGACTAAAAGCAGCCTGAGGTTTCATAAAGCCACTGCTTCCTGTTCAGAACCTGCTTTCTTATGCATTAAAATACCTTTCCAAAATAAAAGAATGGCACTAAAACACATTGTCTGCCCTCCACAGTCTACCTCTACGGTTTTGGGTGAACGTGATCAAGAACCCACAGTTTGTGTTCGACATCCATAAGAGCAGCATCACGGATGCCTGTCTGTCTGTGGTGGCTCAAACCTTCATGGATTCATGCTCGACATCAGAGCATCGCCTGGGCAAAGACTCCCCATCTAACAAGCTGCTGTACGCCAAGGACATTCCCAGCTACAAGAGCTGGGTGGAGAGGTAAGCAAGAACATGTTTGCAAGATCTAGAAAGAAAGGAAATCTTAGGGTGTACTCACACTAGGCACGGTTGTGTAGTGTACCGTGCCCTGGCGCGATTGTCCACAATTCCTGTTCATCAATAAGGTGAGAACCAGACCCGTTAAAAACCAGACCCGTTAAAAACTCTATTTAATTAAATTAATTGAAAAGTGTAGTATCCAAGTAGTTCTAGAAGATGTTGCTGTTGTAATGACAGTACAGCAATCACACTACGCCCGAGCCCAATCAAACCATACTCTGGCCTACCTCTTCCAAGCGGCCCAGGGACAGTGCCCGGGCACAGTACGGAGCGATCACACTAGTCAAACGAACCAGACTTTGGGGGTCAAACGTGCTCAGGCACGGTTCAGATCGCCTAGTGTGAGTACACCCTTATACGCAAAGTGACTGAACAGCCAAACCCAAAGACAGTCAATCACAGTATCTGATAGACCACTGCAGCCTGGCAAACCCATGTCAGACAGAGGAATCTTAAAACTGTAAACCTTTGGTTTGCATGAATTTAAAGTCTCTGTGTGAAGTGATCCGGTAGAAACAAGGAGAAACACTCGAGTGCTTTAATGTGTGTGAACATTTTTAATCAGAGGAGATGCAGAGATACAATGTTTGTGTGGGTATTGTTGTGAATAAGAGCCAAGAATTTTATTATATCCTGCAGGTATTGTGTGTGTGTGTGTAGCTGCTGGTAATCAGACTGAAGTGTGTTGTAGAACTCCAGGATGATGAATTGCAGCTCTATTGTAGTTCAGTAGATCTTCTGGGTCTACCCAACACTGCACCAGAGCAATTAGTCACTTTGGTGAGAGAGACAAACTTTTCTGCTTTCCCACAATCCTCTGGGTGAGAGGCACTACGTTCAACAATGTCAAGAAAAGAATCATGGGCAGATAGAGTTAAGGAACTCCATCTTCCTCCATGCAATGACTGTCAAAAAGCTTTAAATAATTCCATTGTTTTCTGAAGGCAACAGCTCATTTCACACAGAAAGTGTGTCGCACAGCGCTGGTCTACACAAGCCCACCACCGTACAGTAAACAAACACCACTGATAAAACTCATCAGCGCCATATGTCTCTGCTCACGCACGCTGACCCTCAGCCTCTGACTAGCGTGTTTATTTGCTGTGAGATATTAGAGACTGCTGGAGGAGATAGGTGGCTGGCAGATGATTGTGATGGGGAAATGATAAGACCGTAATCACGCTGCCAGCTCACATTCACTACGAAAGAGCTGAGATGAGGAGAAAGCTCATTTTCATGCATTAGATAATGTGTTACACATCTTTAAGAACTGAGATCATGCTAAAACATGCCTGCCGAGGTGAGAAGAGCCTACTTTAATTAAAGGTGCTGACATCTATGCGTTTAAAGGGGTCATGACATGAGAAATCAAATTTTTCTTTTGGCATATAAGTGGTCTATGTATCATTAATACTGTACGTCCTGGAAGTTCCATAACTTAAAATGTCTTTGTCATTAATAAAAAAGCATTTATATAATAAAGCTGTAAAAAAGCTTAGATTGGATCCAAGGTGGCATGTGACGTCACAGGGGCACAATCATTTGCATACCTCTGGAGCAAGACAACAACAATGGATTCAGTTTATTTTTAACGAATGTCCTAGTCATGTCAGTGCTGACTTGTGCGTGCGTGTTTGTACCGTACCGTTTTGAGAACACGTCGCAATACGATACTGGCTTTGCCCAAAAACGTTTGCTCAAAGATCAGGCTGTGCCAACTGTTCTGGAATCAGGAAGGACCCCGCAAACTAAAAGTAACGTATTTCATATTTAAACCGGTAATGCCAGTTAAATTCGTAATAAATAATCCTAGTATTTTTTTACTGGCTGAAGGTGTCGATCACACAGTGCGAGTTCATCTGGACACTTGCCAGGTAATATACATTCTCAATGATAGATTCTTTGTTCTGAGTCAAGGCTCTAATGTTTGCTCCTTGGTTGGTTGTTTTCTGTAATATCCTGAGAGGTGACAAATCTGTTTGGATTGAGACAATCCTTCTGTTTCCTTTTGTCAGGTGATTTGAGGAGAGAGATTTATAGATTAGAGATGTGCACCATGCTGAGACACATATACGAGACTGGAGAGCACATGAAGAGCGCCAAGCTAAAATTACCCAGCAAAAAAGACAGCAAGAAGAGCAAGTGAGTCAAGGACAGGTGGTGAAGTGCTGCCTTTGATCCTTGCATGTCTTCGTAAAAGCAGGGGTTGATCTGTTTTAGGGGAAAGAGGTAAATGAGGCAGCATTTGGTCGGAGTGCATTGGAGGAAAGCTAAATTCACAGTCAGGTGGTACCGTGCCCTTTTATCTGTTTTTATATGTTAATTATAATTTCCAAAAAAAATTGTTTACTGTATTAAATTATTACTGTAAAAGTTATGGTCATTCATTGGTCAGAAAGTGTATTTCCATATTTAGCCATTTGCAATAACATGCACGATACTAGGGAATAACCAGCATGAATTTGTTCTGGTTGACGAACAGCTGACATTTAAACGTGGTATTAATTAGTGCCAGGCGAACTGCCAGTCATTAGCCTTGGGAAGCAGTGGACACAGAGAGAGAACTTAAATGTGTGAACTCATCTATGGAGTGTACCTGTCACTGGAGAATAGATTCCTTTGGGAAAGACATACCAGGAGATTACAACCCTCTCTATCTCTCTCGTTCAACACTATGCCATTCTCCTCCACTGATGCCCCATGGTGCATTGCAGTACGTACCTGCCACTCAAGGTGCTCACAGGAGCCTGAAACAGACACACATGCCACTGGTTAGTCAGTGAATGTGTTGAGTCCAGGAGTTGGCATGGTGCAGGAATTAAAAATGTAAATGACCTGCCTTAATTAAAGAGTCGACAGAGCCTCTGCAGCTGCAGGTGACAGTGACTGATTGCTTTTCCTCCACCAACACTCTTTCACTCACTCACACGCACCAGCCACCCAAAGACAACAGACAGTGTTGCTCTGTTCCAAAACCTAGTGAGCTGCCTACAGGGACAGCATTTTAAGGTATCGTGGGTGCTCACCAGGCATGGAGGCTGTTCCAAAAGATAGGCATGTTAATTAGACTGCCTCATAAGATACCCCGTAGCGTCACATGTATCCTTCATGGAAAGGCAATCCCAGAATGCATTGATGAGAGGTGGTGAATGAAGTGAGAGAAATGTGGATTATAATTAACATATTTCATTCATAAATAAAATTCTGGATACATTTTTTTTTTTAATTTTATGTGCTGTGTGTTTTAAGCTTATTAGAGCATCACACCATTAGCTTAGCAACATGGTAACATCAAACTGAATTGAGAGTTGAGTTTCTGTTGAGTATTCCAAATCACATATAACGTCCCATGCTGGTTGGGATGCTGCCTTAGAAGACTGATGTCTACATAGGCAGTGATTTTGGAACAGTGCTCATGTCTACAGTAAGTGTGGGCTTTTATATATGCGTGTGCATTTTGTTTGGGATGTGCTAGAGTGTGTTTAGTGTCAGCGTATGCGTGGGGCACATTTATTGAACATTTCCAGCATCCTGTATAGAATCTGCTGATCTCTGGAAAAATTTCAAGGACAGCGGCTCATTAAGACTCACAGTCACTCGCTGATGTAAGCCGCAGCTGTACTGCCACAGAAAGTAAATGCTGAACTGATTGTAAGCAGCAAGACAGCTCTCAGTCAGTGCCAGAAGTGACCCTGAAACATGTTATTCTACATGAATTATAAAAAGACTGCATCAAGCCTTGTCACCTGTAAATTTTCTAAGCATTCATTAAAAAAATAATGTTTCTCTGCATTTTTTTTTTTTTTTTTTTTTACAGATATTACTCCGACATTAGTAAGATGCCTGCGATTAGTGACCAGGATATGAACGCATATCTGGCAGAGCAGTCCCGCATGCACATGAATGAGTTCAACACCATGAGCTCCCTCAGCGAGATCTACTCTTACGTGGGCAAATATACAGAAGAGGTATGGAAAACACTTCCAAATGCATGATATTTTCATGTTCAACACTATTAAATCACCACATATTAAGTGTAGCGCAGCCTTAAAACTTTTAGAACTTAAAAATTGCATAGCATTTAAGTAAATCAAAGTGAAAAGTGCGATAAGAGGAATATGTGGTTATTTGTAGGCATGTACAACTGATGTGTCATCTCTCTCTGGCAGATTGTGTCTGCGCTGGAGCAGGATGATGGTGCCAGGAAACAGAGACTGGCCTATAAGCTGGAGCAGGTGGTCGCCTTCATGAGCCTGGAGAGCTGAGGACCACATTTCCCAGAGTGCACTGGGAGAACCAACAGAAACCGAGCCGTGCCTGAGTGAAGACCTGTCCATCTATCTCATCTCTTCTTTTTGCAATCTTCCCACAAAAACAAGCGTTTGCATCATATTAGCTCTGCTTCCTAGAAGAGTAGAGATGGGAACTAGAGGGTGGGCGGAGGAGCCAAGGACTACATTACCCATGATGCAGTAGACTGGGTGGCCACCTGGCTCTGCTGTGTAGAGGAGGGGTGGCTGCCTACGAGTTCCACTTCACTGCATCCTCCATCCTTCTCCCTGACTGGAAAAGAAAAAAAAAAAAAAAAACATTTCTGTTGCCTTCAAAGTTTAGCTGATAAGCAGAAACCACAATGTTTGGTGTCAATTTGTTCTGACTTTTATGACTAGGGTAGTGTACGACACTAATATAGAGTCCAGTTCATTGTAGTACCTTTATTAAACACTGAAACGCAAGATGAAAAAATGGTACTGCATCCATCTGAAGAATGCAGACTGTTTGGGCCATTTCAAAAGACACAAAACACCTTGAGGACCCTGGATTTATGAGACATGCAAGATCATTTATATGCTTTGATAAGAGAACAACCAAGCCTGGAGATCTCAACTGCTTATTCTCACTTTGAAGACAGTGAGGTGTAGCGGGATGCAACAAGTTAGTGCTTCGATTTTTTTGCCTCTTCCAGGACCTTACTTGACAGTGAAACTGAAAGACAAGACCTGTCGTCTTTTGGTATACCCCACATCTCCACCACTTCACCCCCAGCCTTCATTTTGGCATTTATCCGGCTTGTGCACATCTGAATTTAACCTCTCTTATCTAGATGAGTGGAGGAAAAGCCAAGGTTTGATCCCCTTAGAAGCAAGCACACACAAACCCCTCTTCCAGAGAGCGACGCCTTCTCTTTGTATTCCAGCGAAGTTGCCAAGACCTACGCTGTGCTGCAAGAGGACAAAGTAATCTTAACAACAAAAAAGCACACATTCAATAGGTGTCTCAGTTCACACATCCAGTAGGGGGACTTTAATTACAAAATATCCTACTCAGAATTAGCTGTTAAAGGGGGGAAATGGCGCATTGTTGAAAGTGCACACGTGCAGCCTGCACTGTTCACTGCCACAGGGTCCCACCCATAACGAACACTCTGGAAGCCTCTAGAAAAACCCATATGTGGACAAAGCTGGTCAGCAGAAAACCAAAGGAGCCCAATTTAAAAAAGAGCAAGCGAATAAATTACCCCTGAGAAAGCAAACACAAGGCACTGTTTGTTTTATGACCTGCAGAACGAAGCTAACGCTCTGTCTGCAGCCTCATATTTGTTTCTGTCCATTAGCCTGTACTTACCCTTGCGTGTCCGAGTTTGGTTATTGCACAACTGGGAGGGTGGAAAGAAATCCCGATTTGAAGTTTAAGGGCTTGCTGTAGTTTTAAGTGTGCTGGCGGCCTTGAGATATGAAACCTACCTGGGCTTAACGACTCCAATTGAAAACGGACAGCTCGGCGAGGACCTAAAAAGTATTGGATGTAACTTTGACAAAGGGAAAGAGACAATTTAGCTGCCCACCTTTCCTCTGTCCTCCGACCCCCTTTTTCCCCTTGACAGCATACCCTATGTGGTGATGTGAATGTGTGGAAAATCAGCCCAGGTCCACCTTGGGTGCTTTATTGGCTTTTTCAGCGCATGTATTTCAATTTAAACTTCAAAAAAATGAAAAAAGGAAAACAGAAAAAAATAAGCCTTGCAATTGATGATGTGGATGTGTTCTTTTTCTTTCTTTTGCTTGGAAGAACGAGATGGAAAAAAGTGGCTGTCATCTTTAAAATTGCAACCTCTGTTAAGGTGGAACCTTTATCCTGCCCTTCCATTCAACTGCCATGACCATGTTTTGTGAATGTGTTAGATGCTAATAAGACTAAGGTGAAACCTTAAGCAGATATAGTATATACCCTTGCATGCTGACCTATTTGGATGATATGAAATGAACTGCCTTGCTATCAATTTATCTAATACTACTAGGAATTTCTAAACCAAACCAAACTCTTGTTCGACTTTCATCAGACTCCTTTGCTCTTCTTGTCAGGTGAACTGCCTTTCTTGAAGGCCGTCCATCTGAGAGTTCACGTTCATGCTAAACAAACGTAACCACGACATCACATGCCAGTCCAATCACACCTAACATGCTATTTAGGGAACTTCAAAACACATTACATTTAATGTGCAACTCTAAAGAGTTGATTCCCTGAATGTGTTCATTTGTACTTCTCTATATCTGTTCATATATATATTATGTTGCACATTTTATCACATTTTTCTGTGCATTCTGAATCATTTTGATGCAGCCTAATGTTTTCAGGATTCCATTAGCGTTCCACCAAATTATTTTTTAATGTTGTTTTGGATATTGTCTCTGTGTGTGTGATTGCTTTGGGCTCCCATGTGTTATTTTTCAGCATTGCTTAGTAACAGAGGATTGTGTTGAGGTATTTCAGGATTTCAGGTACACAGCTGCCCCCAGCTAATGATTCTAATGAGATAAATAATAAAATACCACTGTCATCGTGTTAGATATTACTTTTTTATTTTAAGAAAATCTTTCAAAACTTGCAAATGAGCTTAGAATTGACAGTGGAAAGTATTTCATTATTTCTTCTGGGAACTCATTTATTAAGTCCACAGAGGTCTTAAATGAGCTGATGATGTTTTGAAAAACTGGATTCCCTCATGACTCTGATCCTGTGTTATGTTCCATGTTTCATCCCTCACGTACGTTTATCAGGACGACCCCCATCCCTTATGTCCAAAATACCTGATAAAGTTTCCACCTTAAACATTTTGTTAGAACTAAAAAGTCCTTTTAGCTCAGTGTTACAACAGGCGTTACAGAGACCTGTTCAGAAAGACTTTTTAATATTTCCAGATTTGATGCAAGATAAAGAGTTATCCTGATGGGAGGAGAAAAAGAGAGAGACCAGCGGAAAGGCAAGCTTCTCTAACTTTGTTATAATTAATTGTATACCTGTGTATGTAAATATAATGCATTCCTATTTTGCAGTCAAGAACAAAATACTATTTGTAATATAGAATAAACTTTATTATGAAAAAGATGGAGTCTTGTGTCTTTTATTTTGTGTCTCTACTTTGCTTTGAATTTGTCAGAGAAGTCGCTGTTTCTATGGAAACAGAAACTGCGGTAAGACAGGCTCCCACAAAGCCTGTTCTTTATTCAAACAACTTTCAAAACTATTCCAACTAAACAAAATCTAATTTCAACAAGGCTGTTTATGAAAGAATATAAGCCTGCTGGTATACTATGAAAAACACTGAAGCTGGAGTTATGTGCACCAATCTCTAATCTGATTGGATATGGTCTCAGCCTCCATGTCCACCCCTCTGAACCAGACCTTTACCATTTCTTTTTCTTTACAATAACACTAGAGCATTTTTACAACCGTCATCTTGCAGAAAAACAAAGGCTTTAACCTCCTCCTGTCTCACAGTGCCAGAGGGCTCGATTGCCACCTTTATTACATTTCTTCTCATTGCACTGTATCGCTTCTCTCAGTTAACGAGAAACCGTTCCCCTCCACAACTCCAGTACGTTGCCCCTGACCTTTCAGCGTTTGTCTCTGGGCTCTCTTAGAGGAAGGTTACAGCGAGATGCCGATTTTAAAACCTCTTCACAAAAATGTCACCTTACAACAGGTGCTAAAAGCGTCTGCCCTTGTTGAGTGATTTCTTGCCTTTTAGCCTTGAGCACAAGGTCATCATAACAGAGAGGATTTACCACACATCGGTTCTTTTTTAAAACACATCAAATGTAAAATCTAGTGCTGATGTTCCAGTCTACAAGATCGTTTTCCTCTGAATCTGGTAATTCCGGAACATTCCAGAAGAATTCTTTCCAGCTGCAGATGCAGTGCAGGCCAGCTAATAAGAATGCAGGGTGAACGATGGTGGACTAATTCCTAGGATTGACTAAAATGGCTATTGACAGCTGCAGGGGAGCAGATGGAAGCAATTAGCATTATTAGTTGGTTGTGCTTTGTCCTATCTGTCTAAGTAAACATCTGTGAAAAGACAACAGATCCGGCAAAGGCTCCCGTCGAGTAAACAGAGAAAACCAAACAGTGAATTCGACTCAACTGAACGGAGATGCTGAAGACCGCAATGAGATCTGCCATCCACAGCCCACACAGAAAACTAAACAGTTTAGAAATAAATATGATAAAAATATCAACATGCTGTCTGCGCCCATCTGGAGGAATGGAGATGTGATCATTATCAAATTCACTAGAAATGTCCCAAAAGAAACAGACATGCTGAATGAGAGCACTTAAACTTCTGAGAGCTGTCTAAAGTCATGCTGAATCCCTTGTGGTGCTGCTCATTTTCCAAAAGTACCATTTCATGAGGTGCAGATGAAACATGAGAAAGCACAGCTTTCCCCGTCCACTGTAAATTTCTGTATCAGTGATAGAGCAGCACTGCCCTCCACTGCTTCTCTCTCTACCAAACAAAACCCCTCTAAAACTATTGATCCGTTCCTTTTCAATACCAAAACATGGGTTTAACGCAAGTATTAGTCCTTCAGTGGCTGCTTTGTAATCAATTACCAGCCCAGGTTCATTTTCAAAATGGATTTCATCATGTGTGCAGCGATGCTTAATTTTCGAATAAATGTGTGACGCTCTGGCAAATGCATGTTTCATACGAGAAAAACAATTGGTTGTGCCGCAGAACATGTTCAAGTTCTGATTGCATTTTTATGTTTGCATGTTTGCATGACAGAATTGGCTGTTTAATAGTCTAATTATGGTTTTGTTGTGTGATGAGATCTGACAAGTATCCTCACAAAGAGCACATCTGTCATGTGGAAAAAAAAGCAACTTGCATATCTTAAAATATGTCAGTGCTATTGTTTTGTCTCGATGCACACCAATAATGTTCTTTTCTAAGGCACGTTTATAAAAGTTACTTAAATGTATGCGTAGTTACTAATTGAACTATGGCCTAATCCTGGCATAAAGGGTTAGTTCACCCAAAAATGAAATTTCTGTCATTAATTACTCACCCTCATGTAAGACCTTCATTCATCTTTGGAACACAAATTAAGATATTTTTGATGAAATCCAAGAGGTATATGACTCGTCCATATTAGACAGCAATATAATAAACACTTTCAAGGTCCAGAAAGGTAATAAATGACATCGTTAAAACCGTTGTAGTGACTACAGTGGTTCAACCTTAATGTTATGAAGCGACGAGAATACTTTTTGTGTGCAAAATCAAAACAAAAATAACAACTTTATTCAACGATTTTCCTCCTCCCTGTCAGTCTGTTATGCAGTTAGTGCAGTGAATGAATTGCAGAGCAGGAGCCGGCCAATAATGAGTCGGCGTTCGGACATAAACACGGAAGCTCTGCAATTCTGCGTAACAGACTGACGGGGAGGAGGAAAAAATGTTGACTATAGTTGTTATTTTTGTTTTGTTTTTACGCACAAAAAGAATTCTTGTTGCTTCGTAACATTAAGTTTGAACCACTGCAGTCACATGAACTGTTTTGATCATGTCTTTGGTACCTTTCTGGACCTTGAAAGTGTTTATTATATTGCTGTCTATGGACGAATATACCTCTCGGATTTCATCAAAAATATCCTAATTTGTGTTCCGTAGATGAACGAAGGTCTTACGGGTGTGGAACGACATGAGGGTGAGTAATTAATGACAGAATTTTTCATTTTTGGGTGAACAAACCCTTTAATCTAAGCCCTGTCTGTGAAATCGGGCCAAAGTGTCTTAAAACGCAAACTAATGTAACAATTTTAAAAATAGGTTGCCAGTCGGTTTTGATGGGTTGTGGACATCAGCACACAATTATGCTAAATGCAAACAATGAAATGCAACTAATCATTCAGTCATGCATAGTAATGATAGCTAAATAATCTTTTAAAGTTGGCAACTTGGCATGAAGTGAAAAATCACCTTAACTATTTTGTAACTGCATGTTATAGATCAGGGGGTTCTCAACTCTGGCCCTCGAAATCCACTTTCCTGCAGATTTTAGTTCCAACTTTGATCAAACTCACCTGCCTATAACTTTTCTAGTCTACCTGAAGACCTTGGTTAGCTTGTTCAGGTGTTTAATTAGGGTTTGAGCAAAACTCTGCAGGAACCTTGAGTGCCAGAGTTGAGAACCCCTGTTATAGATCTTATTGTGAATTTCATAATGTTTAATCAAAGTGTCAAACCTCAAACTTCCAGTGAAAACAGCATACTTTTCTCTGGTGGTATGCCCTTCCACAATCTGCAATTTCACCTTTTTTTTTTTTCAGTACAATGCTCACATCTCAAAATCCAATCAACAGCCGTCCCCACCCTACTTTTTTTTTTTTTTTTTTTTTTTCATTATCTAGACTAGATCAGATGTACATGAAAAAAAGATCTGAGACAAACAAAACCAGTTGAACAGCTCTGTTTTAAATGACTCATTATGCAGCTTTAGGGACATTACGCACAAGCGCTACCCTAAACAATGTAGGGACTGACTGATGTTGGTGTAAATTATAAATGTCCCTCGGAATATATCGCCTAGCAACAAACATTCCATAACATATGAGGCAGTTTGTCAATTCTAAAGCCTGTATGCCAAACATTAATATGATTTCTGCATATTTTTATGCAAAAAGCTTCAACAATCAACACAGAGTAAAACTAGCGCTCCCACACATGAAAGCACTACGGCTCTTGATTGCCACTGGCTATCTGTGCTTTTTTTTGTCAAACATATGCTCTCATATCCTCTGAATCTGTCCGTCTCTCGTCACTTTTCCAATGCCGACAACACTTTTCTCCAATATGAACATTGCTGTAATTAAATTAATTCCCCCATCGCTTCAGTCAAACAGTGGAAAGATGCCCATCACCTGTGTCTGGCCACCCTCCCCAGCACTGCCATCCCTGCCTGAATAAACCCAACTCAAACATCAATGACTGACCGTGCATTAATTTTCAAGCTATTGATTAATATCAGGAAAGCCGTCGGACATACCGCCACATCTTTGTTGCAGTCCTTTGGGAATATTATATGTGCGAGCAATATTTTAAAATGAAAAGTAACAACGTCAATTTGAACATCAATGAAGATATATTACAGGTTTTTACAAAGATTCACAGCCTCTTATACGCGTTCTAGTGAGATTTTACCCTGCAACCAACAAAGAACACAAAGACGTACACAACCTGAGCCGTGGAGCATTTCTGCATCTACCTGTGATGAGCTTTGTGTATCTTAAAATTGTCCGCTCATCCATATTCATGTGTTTGCGACGCGCACATGTGGGCAGTGGTGGTGAGGTGAGTCTCATTTGCATGTAAAGTGCTTTGGGTGTCTACAAAAGCTCCATACAGATGCTATGACTCATTTATTACAATTTCATGTGTTTAATCAATACATCACCAATGAGTCTCGCTGACAGTGCGGGATGATTTTGAGAGGACGCATATAGAGGTGAGTGTGTGTCTGATGAATTGTGACCTGTGATACAGCAAATAAGATGAGGATCCACTCGCCCGTATGTCACAGCTACCCAGCTAGATGTGCACAGGGTTGTCGCGTCTCCACTAAATAAAATCAAATATGCTACCATCTTCGTACCCCCCACAAACCTGCACACGTTGCACTGTTCATATTTCATCTGCACAGTAAAGTTTCCTTCCACCCACTGGGTTTGAGATTAAAATGCAGAGATAGTTGGCACACGGCCGCTGTGAAGCAGATAGGTGCATCCAAGAAAGTTTGCAACTCCATATTTTGTCGGAACTCGTTTCAATATATCCGCCTGTATGGAGAAGTCATCGTTCACACGGATTCTGTAGCGAATCCTGGCATGAAAATGAATCAACAGCAGTGCCCTTTATGCAAAGTGCACCTTCCTCACATCCCTCTGAGTTAAAAGTACGTCATTGTGGCAAGCTGTCTGCATGTTATCCGTTCTGCTGATGGTGCCGTCACCCTGTGATGGCTGAGAGGTCAAGGCAAGGTGAGAAGTTAAGGAAGTCCATGAGAAACCAAGCTTATCAACATGAACTGAATGGTTTATTCTTCTGTTTTTTAAGTGCTCAGCTATGGGCTAGAAAAAAAGGCGACGGGAAAAATGGGCACATATTGTGCATAGTATATACAGTATACTATACATTGCAGAAATAGTAAGAGTACTATGCTATTCTGAACATAGTCGTTATGTATACACTTAGCATTGTGTAAAAGACAATAAAGATGGATTGAATGTGAATGGAGATGTTAGCCTTTCGAAATCTCATTAGATCTAAGCAGGCAAACACAGAAACCTTTTTTTTTTATGACTAGACATTGCAATTCATGAGAGTAATTTGCCCATAATGTTTGTCCATTGATATAATGAGTTTTATAACTTAAATGCCTGCTAAGATAAAAAATTCAATCTATCTTCATGAGAGGATGGATGTCACAATAAAAATGCACATCTCTGACTATTAGCTTTCCGTGAGGCTAATGTTTGATCTGACATTTACTATCAAGTTAAAAGTTTGACATTGTACCTCCTATTGGCTTCAAAACACATCAATCAATCCTGTCAGGGGAGGCAAGGACCTTCCAGTTGTCATTGAATGATACTTTAAATGATTAATAGCCAGACAAAACCAATCGATTTTCATGGGAAAATAGGGTGTGATACTGAGGAAAAATGGTTGGCTTTCACTCTTGGTCATTTAGATGAATAGAGATACAAAACGGGAAACAAAAAAGCACCTCGGCAAAGCCTGAAGACAAACCAGTCATTCAACTGGATAGGTAAAGTTTGTCAAGACAAACTTTGATATTAGCTTGACAGCCTTGTCTAAAAGTTCAAAATGATTTTAAAAGCTTGAAGTGTGAAAGTTCTACAGGTCATACCAATGGTTGGGCAAACACAGACATACCACCAGACAAATAGACATAAACTGTTATATAGGTGGGGCTTGGAAATTATGCTTTTACTAATGCCATAAGACTTTACAAGACGATATTCTAGAATCTGGTAGCTCAACGTGGAACGCTATGGCCTTCAAATGTGAGTTTGTCTTCAACCGTGTCTTCAAAAGTTTGGGTTTGAATCCTAGCATATGACACATATGCTACTGGTCTTGCTTGCTTAGAACCAGAAAAAGGTGATTCATTTTTCATTAAATGATTACAGGTTTGGAACAACATTTGTTTTAAGCATCCTTGCAAACAGGGGGTTTTTGTTGTTAGGATTGCTATTTAGACATTGGCCAGTAAATTCTCTAATCTAACCTCCCTCAGTGGGCAATGCACAGGTCAAACACATGATGGCGCTGTTTTCGGTTGCCCCTGAGTAAGTTATACACCTGGAGAGAACTATCTTGCTGCTGGACTTAGAGCTGGACTGTCTTGTGTGCTGCTTTCAAAGGGGTAGGATAGACTTTTTAAAGTACCAATTTCCTGATTTTGGGATTGGTTTCCCGGAATGCACTATGTCATGAACAAATAATGCAAATTACTGTCTAATTGTTTGTTGTAGTTAGGATTGCTATTTAGACATTGGCCAGTAATTTCTCTCATCTAATGTGTCTCCCTGATGGGCAATGCACAAGTCAAACACATGATGGTGATGTTTTCGGTTGCCCCTGAGCACGTATGACAGCTGGGCTGCGTTCCACTCAAGTTTTAGACATGCACTCGCAAACTTTCCTAAGCACTTCCCCTCGGCGGAATCCCTGCCGCCATTTTGAAGTGCGTTCCACTTCGTGAAGTGGACGGGGGAAGTGTATATGGACAAACCCTCGATCCCTCAATTTTGACAGAGGGAGCGAGTCTACTTCATATGTACCCTTCAGGCAGCTCCATATACCACAATGCAACACGATTGTGACATCACTGCATATCATGTTTAATATACCCCACCACAAACAACTCTATGATATATTAATAATTTTTTTTAAATATCTAAAACAATCCAAACACACCTATATACATATAGAATGCTGCATTAAACAGTTTTGTAAGGGGAAAAAAATTAAATAATAAATCAGCTCCATAGCAGCTTACAAGTGATCAAGGGCTTAGGACATTTCAGTTCAGCCCATTGCAAGGGTTCTGCCAGTAGTGGGCACTCATGCAACGTAAACAATGATGTACATCCAAGTCAACAGAGTTAGCGAGCGAAGGTCATAAAAAAACGAACTGGAACGCAGCCCTGGAGAGAACTATCTTGCTGCTGGACTGTCTTGTGTGCTGCTTCCAAAGGGGTAGGATAGACTTTTTACAGAACCAATTTCCTGACGTTGGGATTGGTTTCCAAGAATGCACTATGTCATGAATAAATAATGCAAATTACAGTCTAATTGTTCAAAGTTTATCCTTTTTACTTTATTATTTGTTGTTGTGGTTGTTGTTGTCTTTAAATTATGTCTAATAATGTAAACCATTCATTATGTGCTTTTTGTTACCATCTTTGTGTTTTGTATGTCAAAAGTGAAGGGTCAATCTGGGTAAAAAAATAAATAAATAATAGTTTCTACGTTTGTGTCTCAAGTTGGCGTTCTTGAAATTTCAGTGATATCGTCAAAGTTCAAAACACAGGGCATGTGGGAAAAGCAATGATTGTGAGGTTCAAAACATGATTACTTTTTGTAATTGTTGAGACTTTGGTGTTAACACCAGTCAGCACATAAGCACGGATTTGTTTTTGTGTTGTATTCAGTTATTTCACTGGTATCTTGTGTTACATTTAAAATTTGGAGTCTAGTGTTCAAATTCACTTTTAGCTCATTAAAATTTTTATCATCGTTTTCAACAACACGCCCCAAAAATGGTACTGCTACTTGCAAAAGACCTGCTGGTGTTGTGGTTAAACAGGTTTCGAACAAAGACAAAACTATTGAGCTAGCATATGTTTGAATCCGATATATCCACTATCCTTTTATGTGTTTGTGCAACAGAACATTTGACAGTTTAGTGGTGCAAAGGATAATTGTGTGCCTTCCAACATGAACATCTTGGTTCAAATCTCACATTTAAAGCATATTTAAAAAAGCATAGAGGTTTGCGTTTTCAACCAAAAACAGGCAATGTAGACCAGCTGGTGTGGTGGTTAACAGCAGGTCTTTGACAAATGAAGTTTTAAAACAAGCATGGGTTCGAATCCCAGAAGTGAAGCTTTCTTCATAACGTTAAACAACTGGCTCGAATTCCAAAACATTTCAAGTATCTTTTATATTAAAAAAAGCATAGAGGTTTGCGTTTTCACCTAGAAACAAGTGACAAAGACCAGCTGGTGTGGTGGTTAACAGCAGGTCTTTGACAAACAAATGGCAACACAAGCATGGGTTTGAAACCCAGAAGTGAAGCTTTCTTTATAACATTAAACAACTGGCTCGAATTCCAAAACATTTCAAGTATCTTTTATATTAAAAAAAGCATAGAGGTTTGTGTTTTCACCCAGTAACAAGCAACAAAGACCAGCTGGTGTGGTGGTTAACGGCAGGTATTTGATAAACAAACCTGCAACATGAGTATTGGTTCAAATACAAAGCTTTCTTTATAACTTAGCCTAACTTCATACACATATACTTCTACAAGTACAAGCAAACACCAGGCAAATCAATGGTGCAAAGGATAATTGTTTGCCTTCCAACATTAAACAACTGGCCCAAACTCCAAAACATTTAAAGTATCTTTTATTTATCTTTTGTTTGTGTTTCCACCCAAACTCAAACAACAAAAACCCGCTGGTGTGGTGGTTAACAGCAGGTCTTTAACAAATGAAAATACAGTATAAGTGTGGGTTCGAATCCCAGATGTCATGATTTCTTTTTAACCTAGACTAAATTCATACACATAGTTGTACAACTACAGGTCACTAACCAGCAAGTGGTGTGAAGGATAATCAATCACCTTCCAACAGAAAAAAATTATTGGTTCAAATCCCACATCCTTTAGAGTTTCTTTTACATAAAACAAAGCATAGAGGCATTACTGACTTTACATTTTGTACAACTTTCCATGAAAGGCCAGTTAGTGTGGTGGTTAATGGCAGGTCTTTAACATACAAAACCACAACGCAAGTATTGGTTCAAATCCCACAGATGTAAAGCTTTCTTTATAACATAGCCTAAGTTCATACACATATACTTCTACAAGTACAAGCAGACACCTAGAAAATCAGTGGTGCAAAGGATAATTGTTTGTCTTTCAAAATGAAAGTCCTGATTCAAAACCTGCAACTTTTAAACTCAAACCCAAAAATACAATCCTTAAAGTTAAAGTCATGATGGCGCCTGTGGCTAAACACACATTAGTTGCAGACAAGGCTGGGACAGAGGTGTGGGTTCAAACCCCACCTCAACAAGTTGGGAAAACCCAACAGAAGCAACTGAAAGAAGCCTGAATGGCTGAATACCTGGGGTGGTGGTGTGAGATGGTGTTTTTTTTATTTTTTGGGTAAAACATACTAAAAGCTGCAAAGAGTTAGATTTGAACCCAAGACCCTAACATGGATGAAATCTCATACCATGAGTTTTAACCACTCAACCATCACTATCACACATAGACATTACAATCTTTGCAAATGATAAAGAAATGTATATACTCATGCAAGCCAAAAATAAATAAATAAATAAATAAAATATATATACTAACAATTAAAAAATAATTTTGAAAATTAACCATGAAAAAATTTGTACTTACTAAGTCGTAGTTGGAAGCAGGAAGATCATGAAGCAGAAGGAGAACATCAGACCTTTTCACAACACTAAATGACTAACAAAACATGAATACAGTAGACTGTTACTTACAGTGACACTACACAACACTAAAACATCAACAAGGAAAAAACACAATTCTATATTATTCTACTTTATACTAAAAATATAAGGCAGCGATTCACATCAAAATTTTGCAACAACTACAGATTGTTCTTCTAAACAGCATTCAGCAAAAGAACAGAATGTAAACAAAGTCTCTGATAAACCTTAATAAAAGTTCTTATTGCCTTCATATCACTAAAAATAATATTTCTTTCTATAACCCTGCTATAACTCTTTATAGCCAAATTATATATCTCTTCAATACAAAAGCAACTGCACACACAAACATAGACAGAAACTATAAATCAGTATGTTATTATGGCAGCCAGGCTAATAATCACTAATCACAAGTACATATACTGTATTTTTGACCATATCACACCTTTGAAAATGTGATATTGTTTTTAGTTCATATTTTATAAATAAGTGAGGAAAAGCCCAGGAATTTCTTACAGACTCTATTATGTGTGGAATTACTTCCTTTTTGGCATCTGCTGTTGCTAGTTCAAAAGCCTGTTACTAATTCAAAGATGGCAGCAAACATTGTGTAATATTGCTTAAAACAGAGTAATTTTGACAGAGTAACTTGCATTTTAGACACAGTGCAGAACACTGGCAACACATAGTGACGTTTAATTCCTGAGTGATTAAGTGTTTTGAACGAATCGGCTGAATGAATCATTGAATGTCTCACTCATAATGACAGTCACTGTCGCCACCTACTGGCGTACTAATGTAAACTACCGCAGTCACTTAAAACGCGAAAATACAGACAATCAAGAGTGATACAAACAGTGACAACACAATAGAAATAAAAGACGTGATTTCTTGACATCATTTCACGGAGATATGCTGCATTTTAATCTCATCACACGTGCAATTTGCTCTGTACAATTGTTGTGCCGTGCGTCTTCCTCTAGGGTGCGACTTTGCTGTCAGCAGTGCAAGAAACACTAGCTTAGAGTAAAAGGTCGATCTTAGCATTTTGAGGGTGTTGATACAGACAAAACAAAGACGTGTTAAAGATATTTTATCGTAAAAAAATAGACAGTTTAAGCAGTCTTACTTCTATATAATGCGTGCAATGGATAAGCTTATTTATGCGGAAATGTACTTGCAGGTGAGTCGTTTGAAGTTGTTCCACTTTATTTGTTTACTTATATTAATGACAGGCTGCTCTATGCGTTGTTAGAGTCTTTTTGTTGGTAACTAAACGTTCCTGGGTAGAAGCAAGAACTGAGAATCAGTTCAGTTAAAAATGACACGTGTCTGAACTTAACAACGACTCTTATGAGGCGGTTCTTTTAGTGAATCAGAAACATACCTAACAACCAGTGCAGTCCGATTCCCGAACGAATGACTCAAAAGTCTCTGATCGTGAATACGGTACAGCCTGCAAATCGTACTTCTTGTTCATATGACAGCGTGAAGTTAAATATACACTCTTTGTACAGTAGACCTACCGTTCAAAATTGAGTCAGTACAGTTTTTAGAAGAAATTAATACTTTTAAAAAGTGACAGTTGAGATATTTATAATGTTCCAAAAGATTTCTATATCAAATTAATGCTGTTCTTTTGAAATTTCTATTTATCAAAAATCCTGAAGAAAAAAAATGTTTTTCCACAAAAATGTTAGGCAACACAACTTTTTTCAACATTGATAATAATTAATGTGTCTTGTAAGTTGTAGTATTTGATCAAATAATGCAGCCTGTGTGAGCATTAGAGACTTTTAAAAAAATCTGAATAATCTTATACCACATGTTAGCGTTTTTGTTTTGTTTTTGGTTTTTTTGGCTGTTAACATTGCTGTTTAAACCTGTAAAGCCTGACATATTAAATAATAGTCCTAAAAATCGCAACACTTAAGTGGCGCAACAGTGTTCTCTTAGCGCTCGTGCACACTGAGCCGTCTTCACACGGACGAGCGCTTCAATCTATCGCTTAACGCGGTTGCGGAGACTATTCGTTCCGTTGAAATCACAAAACAAGATGCACACAAACGTGCCCCTGCTCTTGATATACAATCACTGATGAACATCTTTGGTTTTAATGAGAAAAATAAATTAAAATAAAATAAATTATTTGGGTGGATTAGTACCCAGAACCTCTTGCACCCTAAACAAAAATACTACCCCTAATCCATAAGGACAATCTAACACTTAACGCGGATCCATGTATTTATTGACTAACAATATATGAAACTATCATATTAAACCATGTCAATACATTTTGTGCATTTATTATTGTAATAATACAATTACAATACACACCCCCACCACACACATTCCTGTCCCATCCATTTTTTAATAATAGTAAAAAGTAAAGCAAACTGATGTTCCAGAATGAATCGCGTTCTTGAATTAATCGGTGTTTTGAATGAATTGAGTAAATGATTCAATGACTCGCTTTTCAAGGCAGTCACTTGCTTAACGAATCAATGTTTTTGAATGAATCGTTTGAAATGATTCCATGATGAAGACTCATAAAGTCACTTTTACGCCACCTATTGTTGTAATAACTGCAGAAAAAAGTCACTAAAAAAAAACTACTATTGCTTGTTCTTATGATATGATTAGGGGTTAATTGAAACAAGACAAATGTCTTTTAACTGAAACATGTTATTTTTAAAAATTGCAAGCGATGACAATACAGAACTTCTGTTTTTAGCAACCACATTTTGCATGGCCCAGCACCACAACTGACATTTCTCCAGAATATGTAAATGGATGTTGTATGTAAGAATGATACTAAAAGGCCTTTTACTTGCTAAAAAAAAAAAAAAAAAACTATCAATCAGACAACCAAAAGCATGTTAAAAAAAAAAAAAAAGTGTACAACAGGTTTTCCAGCAAAGTTTTGAATATACTGTTAATAATTTAGAGACCTTTGAAATTATAAACTGTATCATCATATATGGTGCAGTAGGTTTTATAGGGTTAAGTTATATTTGAGACAAATTCATAGATTGCATTTATGCTTACTATAAAAGAAAAAAAGAAAAGATTGCAAAAGTTTCTACCATTAGCAATAACTGTTTTAAAATGATGAAAATATGATTAGATTCTGCAGTGTTCATTTAGAGTATCAGTATCACATCTCTTAGGCCTTCTGCCCAGACAAACCCAATTACTGACAGGTTCAAAAATCACTGTACAAAGTGACCCTTTCTGTATTATAATTTTTGGATGGAAACAACATTGCAGCTGTTGTTGAGATGAGATCCATATGTTCACTCTCAATTAACTAAAAACTTTATTTGTTGTCACTGTAAACTCATTGCCTGTTGAGAACATGTCAGTGCAAAAACAAAGTTTAATTGTAAAAAAAATAAAAAAAATTAAGCAAGTTGATGTACTTGAATGAATCATGTTCTTAAATCAATCAGTGTTTTGAGTAAATGATTCAATGACTCACTCTTGAAGCGTTGGCTGCGTTCGAAATCACATACTCTCTTGAATCGGTACTTATTTTGAATAAGTAGTTACTTTGCGGCTGCTAAAAATATTATGTTCTATGAATGTGTGTAGTATAAATAGCTGCGTTTCCACCGAAATTACCTGGAACAATTTGTCCCAGGAACTTTTTCCCCCAGACCTGTTTCTGTCTGAGTTTCCATCGCGGTCTAAAGTACCTTGAAGATTAGGCAAATTAGTCCGGTGACATAGAACTGCACGCGATTTTCCAGTTCTTACTGGATTTCACCCTCCGCATATAAGCTTAATAAAGCCTGAACCTCGTTGTCCGTCCATCGGTCGTATTATTTAAACTCCACTGTTGATTCGAATAGCAAACAACTCTTACTGCAAGCATCGCAAAAGACTTTTAAAATTGGTGGTTGAAATAAAATGCTGTGTGGAGTCGACCAATCAGCACTCATTGTTTTTTTTAAAGATTCTGGCAGTTTCATGGTATATCACGTTTTTTTTTTTACTGGACCTTTATTTTGGCATATTTTACTGTCAGGAGTACAGGGAATATATTATATAAACATTGTAAGGACAAATAAATATTTATTAAAAAAATGTAATCAAATCAGTTCATAAAGCTAACAATTTAATTTAAAATGTAATTAATTAAATTAATAATATTAATAAGTAGCCTACATTTTTACTGTGCAATTTCTGTAATTTCAAAGAAGACCTTTGAGGTTGTGTATTTTAATAAACGGTGTTATTGTTATTATTATCTCTATTAATCAAAGTACACTCTATCGTGTAATAGTAATATTTCTGTTATTTCAAGTTATACCGAACTTTTATTTTGACAGGATCGTGAAGATCTTTGACTTCTTTAGAGAACACAGATTTAATTAGGATTTGATTTATTGTTATTATTATTATTATTATTAGTAGTAGTAGTAGTAGTAGTAGTAGTAGTAGTAGTATTAGTAGTATTAAAGCCAGAGGAGCTGAACACACAGCGCTGGCTATCGCATAGATTTTCATTGAGAGGGGGAGGATGGGATGTAGGGTAGTGGTTAGCGTCTCTGGATCGAGTTCACATTAGGTGGCGGTAATGCGCGAAATTGGTGCGATCTGCCAAAGAAAGGGATGAAGAAGAAGAAGACGACCTTTGACTTCCTGTGTATATGATACGACAAATGTTGATAGTTTTCTCAAATTAAACGGTGAAATGTTTATAAACTGACTAAGAGCAGCTCTGCAGATGAGGTTCGTGTATAGTGAGTGAGACAGCAGATACGGAAATCATCGCGAGCTTCAGTGTGTGTAGTAGTAGACAAAAATGCGGCGATCATTCATACAGACTTCAGATTTCAATAGCAGTCTTTTTAGCATTAATATTCACAGACACTAGTCCGTATCGATGTCTGATTCATTGTACAGCCCTACTTTTGATTTATTCATCCAAAAATTTCCAAATTCTGTGACGTTCCGCTTTATTCAGTAAGTTCTTGTGACTGGATTCCGTGATTTTTCTGCATCGCGGCTCTACGTGGCATTTGCGGTATTAAAGAGAGTTAGCTTTGTAAGTTATTTATTTTTGTGTTATAAAGCTGTTTCCATTAGTGTTAGAAGGGTATGCAGTTAATAGAAGTCCGCCCTCCTTCCATGGCCATTGAATAGATACAGCAGCTGTTTCAGCTACGCACCGATATGGCGGTTTTTGAAAAATACATATCGAAATTAAAACCGGAAATTTCGGATGCAGCCAGTCACTACAGTTGCTAAATGAATCAGTTTTTGAACGAATCGGTTGACTGAATGATTCAATTACTCACTTATAAAGGCACTAGGTGTGTTCGACTTAAAGTGGCACTGTGTAGACCGATCATTGTATGACATCAAAATAAAGCGTAGAGCGTAGATGTCCCAAGCTGATCTCCAGAATCTGTATCAGGGCTGATTAAGTTTTGTTTTTTTGTTTTTTTATATAACTGACCATATTGTTTATACTAAACCCGATCCTTTATTTTACGTCAGCTGTTAAACAGGTGGCGTGCAGTAGGTGGCGGTATGCACCTTCAAGTGGGTTTTCCAGCCGCCATGTTCTAGCACATCACATACACATTCAAGCTTCCATGTTTAGAATACTTGATGCGTATTTTTGCAACAAATCACTCGAGTGTCAATTATTTACTGTTTATTTTTATCTGCCATGAAGCGATGTCAGACTATCTGAGGCGTCATGCTATTGCTATTGGTTGCCTCTTAGTTCAGGCTTGACTGGCATTCTGACACACGAGCTTCATGCTTTCCAACCTGATCTCCAGAAACGTGAGAGTGTTTTGAAAGCATACAGAGCCATCTGTTCACTAATCGTTCTCGCGGTATTTTGATGTCATACACTGAATGGTCTGCACAGTGCTGCTTCAGGTTGAACACCTGCTCACTTGTTTCATGAATGAATCAGTTGAACGATTTCATAATTAAAGTCACTTTTTGCCACCTACTGGCGTAATAACATAACTGCAGAAAGAGTCACAAAAAAAAAAATAAAAAATTACTAATAAAAACAGATCCTTAAATGATTAATAACAACTTAAACATATTGCAGTGATGTCATTAATTATTAGTGGTGCTTGTGAAGGTATTTTTAAGGCAATTCAGGGGGGGGAAAAAACTTACTGTTGCTTGTACTTATGATTAGGAGTTAATTCAAACATGACAAATGTCTTTTAACTGAAACATGTTATTTAAATAGTTTGCAAGCAATGACAGTGACTGACTGAAATCTGTTTTTAGCAACCACATTTTGCATGGGTAAATACCACTTATATTTCTTCAGAAAATGTAAATAGACAGTGTATGTAAGCTATTATTTCTGACCCAGGAAAACTCCTGCTATAGGGTCTGGTAAGGTGGGAGACACGATAAGCAAATGGTGCTGAAGGGAATGAGTAGGTGCGAGGATATGTGTCTTGTTCTGTACCCGTCCTCTGCCTTTTTGGCGATAGAATATGTGTAGCCTTTCATACTGTACTTGCATCTCCCTTGCATTTCAGATCAATTGTCATCTTACCCCTCCTCTCTCACATACAAATTGAGAACTCAGACACTGGTTATGAAGGCATCGCTCCCTTTAAAATTCTACAGTCTCCCTATAAGCGGACAAATCAGTTTCACCTGTCTCCAATCTCACTGCACAAAGAGCCTGAGGACTAAGGCAGAAATTTGAACATCCGTTTCATGTCTTCATATAGAAATGTATGAAAAGATGACATTTTCACCTGCCTTTAATTCATCCAAGGCCAATTTATATAATAAAAAAAAAATTAGTAAAATGGGTCATTTTCAATATATATTACAATTTTTATATTCTGCCTTCAAATCACCTATAATTGAAATAAATTAACAAATTAATATATAGTCACTCAAAAGTTTGGGGTCAGTAAGATTTAAAAAAATTATACCTTAAAGCAAAAATAATTTAAATATAAAAATCTTTCTAATATAATGTAAGCCACTGGAGCACTAAGCGAAATGCATACATCTGCCAGCATCATGACACAACACATACCAAAGGCAAGAAAAAACAAAGAACTCTCAGCAGATTGGAACATATCACACATCTAAACATATCCGTGACTGTCTGAAAACACTTTAAATATGCCTTTTGTTCTTACCACAGGCAAAGAACAGGGAAAAGCTATCACTTTCAGCAGTCTGAATGAACAGATCAGCTCAGTCTAGCCTTGTTGCACAACAGGATGCTGCAGTCTCAGAAAACACAGGTGTTATCTCAATGCAGAAAACCTCAGGCAGTCTGTATTCTTATCAGATTTCCCACAATCCTCTAGGCACATGGAGGAATGTTAGGAGGCAGAATGGAATGGAGGTGTCCAAATGCCTGAGGAAGTGAGATAATTGTGTGTTGTACTTAACATCCACTGTAGTGGCCTGGGCAAACAGACCGAATCAAAATACTGACCGATCCAGCATAGAGTTGCACACAGTAAGCACACAGACCTCAAAAACCTTCATTTCTGCATTCCTATAAGTACAATATGGATTAACATCTTTGTTTATGTCTTTCCTCTACAGAATAAGAGATGTTTGGACCATTACAAACAGGAAACTGAAGCAGAGCTCTGGGACATTTGGACAGACATTACCTGTAATGATGGACATCTGCTCATGCACAGGTAAGGCTTCTAACATGTCAATGTGTTTTAAATGTGTAGTTTTTTTTTTTTTTTTTAAATTGATTTTAATTAATTTAATTTTTCTTTAATGATTATTTTTGATTGATTAGATTACTATTGATACTATATTACTGAAGTATAATATACTCTGTAATATGACACTGCACAGCTTTAGGAATTCAATTATTTAGTCAGTTTACATTATTTTACAGTAAACATTATTTAGACTAACTTTTAAATTAATTTAGGTATACAAAATAGCATAATGTTTTTATGTCTTTGCCCTACAGAATAAGAGATGTGTTAGGACCTTTACACCCAGGGACATGTGGACAGACGTTGGCTGTAATGATGGACTCATGCTCACGCACAGGTAAGGCTTTTTTGTTTTTCTTTTCTTTTCTCCTTTTTTTTTTTTTTTTTGAACAGCTAATTTAATTTTTTTTCAGGCAAAAGCATAACTGCTGCTGGACATCGTGCTGGAGTTTAGGGAGGCCCCATGCGCCTTCTCACTCAGACACACCACGCCACACCTTCATTCTTATCGCTGAGATCTGGCTGGAACCAGCAACCTCTGAAACCGTGAGGCAGCGCTCTTAACCCGTGAGCCACAGATCTCTTGTTTGGACATGTGAAGGAACTTTTATTTCACTATCCACCAAAGTTACTAAACCAGCCAAAGATATGACAGTTTTTTTTTGCATACATCAAACATGCAGAGGTGGGGTTTGAACCCACAACTCTATCGCAGCCTTACACCCAGTTAACGTTTGTTTAGCCACTGAGCCATTGTGACATTTACAATGACAAATGACATGCTTTGTTGGACAGAATGACAACAATTGGACCTAAGCAATAGTGGGATTTGAACCCATGACTCCATCACAACCTTGGCTATGGCTATTAACATGTGTTTAGACACTGAGCCATCGTGGCTTTCACAATGAGAGCTGATGTTTTGGGCACTTTGTGGGATATAATGACAACAATTGGACTTAAGCAATAGTGGGATTTGAACTCAGGACTCCATGTTTAAAACACAACATTTTATCTCCTGAGCCACTGAAACTGGGTAGTTTAATGAGTGTTATGAATGAGTGTTATTGATCGTTCTGTTTTATATAATTAAAAAAAAAATTAGCAAACTGTTTGATTTGAAACAAAACCCACGATCTTACCAAACAGGCAAGTGAAGACATAAGTAAATTATTATTTTATTTAATATGCATTTTAAGAGGTTGTCACATGCTAAACATTTACTGCTTGGACTTAAGTAAAGGTAAAGAACCCACAACTCTATCACAACCTTGTCCACAACTAACATGCATTTAACCACTAAGCCATTATGACTTTCACAATGAAAGATGACATATGGGGTGCTTTGTTAGACTGAATGACAACAATTGGACTTAAGCAATAGTGGGATTTGAACCCATGACTCCATCACAACCTTGTCCACTATTAATGTGTGTTTAGACACTGAGCCATCGTGGCTTTCACAATGAACCTTTATGTTTTGGGCACTTTGTTGGACATAATGACAACAATTGGACATATAATGTTTTATATGATTTTTTAAAAAAAGGCAAATTGTGGGATTTGAACCCACAACTCTATTGCAACCTTGTTCACAACCAACATGCGTTTAGCCACTGAGCCATGACTTTCACAGTGACAGATGACATGGAGTGCTTTGTTGGACAGAATGACAACAACTGGACTTCAACAACAGTAGGATTTGAACCCATGACTCCATCACAACCTTGTTCACTAATAATGTGCATTTAGACACTAAGCCATCTTAGCTTTTACAATAAGAGTTTATGTTTTGGGCAATTTGTTGGATATAATGACAACAATTGGACTTAAGCAATAGTGGGATTTGAACTCAGGACTCCATGTTTAAAACACAACACTTTATCTCCTGAGCCACTGAGACTGAGTAGTTTGATGAGTGTTATGGGTAAGTGTTATTGATTGCTCTGTTTTATATGATTTAAAAAAAACAGCAAGTTGTGGGATGTGAATAAAACCCACAATTCTTACCGAATGGGCAAGTGAAGACACTGAAGTAAATTATTGTTTTATTTAATATGCAGATGTGCATTTATTCTATGCTAAACATGTACTGTACCATATCTGAATCTAGGACCAGGGTGAATAAGACATGTTATGTTCACTAGAGTGAGTTAAAGCTGTTGCTGTATATTCTAGGAGCTGTCCATCTGTTGCTTGGCTAGTGATGAGTCACGGGCCGAGAGTCAAGACCTCATATGGTTGTTTCTAGGGGTTTGGAGCAGAAAGTGGGAGATGGAAATGTCTGTGCAACCCAAAGCCTTGGACCAGAGAGGTGATGGTCAGCATTCAGATTACAGACTGTGACCTCTGGGTGGTTGACAGCTGACTTAGAAATGAAAAAATGAAAGATCACAGCTGATGTCTAGCAGAACCAGACCTATAGCAAAACAAATACAACTTGTGAAAAATACAAAACAGGTTTGCAAAGGCTCAACCTACTATAACATTCATAACATACATATGCCCTAATGCATAGAAATCAAGCTCGAATGATTATGTGATTATGATTATGTGCTCTTCATTAAATAGCTGTCTGTATTTTCTTATACTGAAGCCTCTTCGCAGACCAACGTGTTTATTCAGCGTGTTCCAATTTGGCGGAAATCCATTCCACCGGTTTGCTTTCGAAAAACGAGAGCAGGACTCGAAAACCCTGAATGCTAAAGTGTTCTTCAGAGCACCTGCACGCTCGAATGGGCTTCAGATGCCAATTAGGAAATGGCCTGTGAAATGACTTGATAACAGCAGACTCCAGAGATGGTGGAGTCCAATTCGTTTAAAGCCGAGTATTTGTGGCCGCTGGGGCTTGGGGGCAGAAGCTTGCTGATAGTACATTTAAATTATGTCTTGACCACAGCAGCCTGAAGTCAACCTTGAAAAACATCATTCAGTGGATGCAAAGTGAGAGAAACTCAAAAGCCCTCTAATAATACAGTAGTATCCGAGGGAACACAGGATTAACTCTCCCCTTCATACCCTGTCATTCACTAGCACAAATAAATAAATAACCATCCTCCACTGGAACTAGAAAAAAAAAACATCAATTGTCAAGACTTTTATGGAGTTTGTTCTGTTAAATTGAAATGATGCAGTCTGCATGGCTGTATGATTTCCTACATGTACACATGGTCCGACAAAGCATTGGTTTTGATTTCTGTACTGCACATCAGCAGGTCCAAAAATAGCGTAGAAAAAAAAACTAATTTGCATATGCGTATGTAAAAAGTTTTTTTTTTTCTGCTTACTAAAATTAACTTTAAAAACGTATAAATTTGAAATGTTGAACTGAAATAAGTTGAATAAAAATTTGAAGCACTAAAACTGAAAAAAGCTATATAAATATTTTTTAAAAATAATAAAAATGTCAAAAGCACATTACAAAATTACCAAAAGTACAATTAAAAAGAAAATATAAAAAAAGTTAATTCAAATGTTAATAAACTGTATAACAGTATATAAATAATACTAAAATAACACAACTGCAACTTTTTCTCATAATTGTGACTTCCTAACTTCCAATTGCAAAAATATTTCTCACAATGTGACTATTTTTTTTTATTTTAAACTATTTATCACAATTATTCACACATTTTCTTTACTCTGAGGCAGAAATAGGCTCCACAAGTATGATTCACCAAGTAAAAACTAATGTAAAAAAAAAAAATAAAAATAACAATAATAAATAGGTCTTTAATTCAAAAACCAATGTGTCTTCATAAGGTTCAGTTGCACGGAGAGATAGAAACCAGCTCATCTTGATTGACACAGTAACCTTTTGTTTGTCACAAATTTGCAACGGAACCTAATTCTGTTATCATAGAAACAAATAAATAAGAAATATTTATAGCTGGTATATTTTCGCAATTCAGCCACGACTGACAGATGTCATACAGTGAGAATAGTAAGTCAATTTCTGTCTAATATGATTGTTTCCCACTCACCCATGTATGACACATTGCCAACTGTGTCTGTCAGACTGAACTGAAGGCTGTTGATCATCATTAGTAAAATGATCAGCAGCTAAAATTATACATTTTGATAAAAGAACACTAGAGAATAAATAGCTAAGAGTAGACTTTGTAAAACCCTAGATATTGCATGACCATAGTAGCATTTCTTAAAAGTAGGATTTCTCATTTTCGCTATTTTTAGAAATAAATTATAAAATTAAATAAATCCTCTTGTCACAGCCTTTATTCTAATTAATGACATCTATTCCACTCAACCGAGAGAGAAGAACTCCATCTCGCATTAAACTCCTATTCCTCTGCAAGCCCTCATCAATGCAAATGGAGATGCTGTAATGTGGTATCAAAACAAAGGCTGAATGGACATGGAGATAAGCTAATTGGTCTCCTAACAGAGCACATTCTGTGGCCCATCACATAATTGCATTGCTGTATGACTGAGGCACTTCTCGTCATGGAAACAGGAGATATTTACATTCTGACAATTGAGATCAGTGTCGAACCGCTCACTGGCCTAATTAGTGGGACGGCCAATGACATCACATGGTACTAAATTGATTAACAAAGCAACTAGAGAAGACCTTGACTGGTACATGAGAAGACAAGGTTACAATTATAGTTATACACTGTATATACAGGGGTTGGACAATGAAACACTGGCCAATATAGTTATGGAGGTTTTCATGCCTATATATGCGTGGCCTAGTGGCCAATCTTCACTGATTTTACATTACATCGGTAAGAGCAGAGTGTGAAGGTTGAATGAGCACAGCAATAGCACAGCTGTACATAAAATATTGCAATCCACACAACATAATGGGAGACATATCAGAGTTCAACAGAGGACAAATTGTTGGTGCGTCTCTGCTGGCTCATCTGTGACCAGGACACGGGTCTTTGTGGTGTGTCGAGAGCTATGGTATCCAGGGTAATGTCGGCATACCACCTTGTAGAATGAACCACATCCAACAGAGGTAACTGTCGATGCAAGAGGAAGCTGTCTGAAAGGGATGTCCAAGTACCTGGATTGTATCTTAAAAAAACATAAAACCACCACTGCCCAACTCACTGCAGAACTGAATGCTCACCTCAACACTCCTGTTTCCACCAAAACTGTTCGACTGGAGCTCCACAGAGTCAATATAGATGGTCAAGCTGCTATAGACAAACAAAACTGCCAATGTCAAATGTCGGTTTCAATGGTGCCAATCTTGGGCTGTGGACAATGTGAAACATGTATTGTTCTCTGATGAGCCCACCTTCACTGTCTTTCTCACATCCGTGGGAGTTACGGTGTGGAGAAGCCCCAAAGAGGCTTAACACCCAGACTGTTGCATGCCCAGAGTGAAGCCAGTGATGGTTAGGGCTGCAATATCATGGCATTCACTACTGTGCTTGATGGGACCATGTGCACCTAAATGTTCAAACATTGTACCCTGAAGGAGGCGCTGTGTATAATGCATGATAATGCACCAATACACACAGCAAGACTTGTGATAGAATGGTTTAATGAACATGAAAGTGAAGATAAACATCTCCCATGGTCGGCACAGTCACCAGATCTAAATATTTTTGAGCCACCTTTGGGGTATTTTGGAGGAGCAAGTCAGAAAACATTTTCCTCCAGCAGCATCACATAGTGACCTGGCCACTATTCTGGAAGAGGAATGGCTCAAAATCCCTCTAGCCACTGTGAAAGACTTGTATCTGTCATTCCCAAGATGAAATGATGCTGTGTTGGCTACAAAAGGAGGCCCTACACCAGGGTTCCTCAAATCTGGTCCTAGAGGGCCACTGCCTTGATTAGCTTGCTCAGATGTGTTTGATCAGTGTTGGAGCTAAACTCTGCAGGGCATTGGTACTCCAGGGTAAAGTTTGAGGAACCCTGCCCTACACCTTACTAATAAATTATTGTGGTCTAAAATCAGGTGTTTCATTGTCCAACCCAAATATATATGTATATACTTGCTCTATATTTTATATTTATTTCATTTTATATATTCTTTTTACATTTTACCTCCAAACACTACATAATTCCCCCTCTTCATGTGAATGGTGAATTTGCCCTAAAAAATTCACCCATGCATCATTGCATGTTACTAAAAAAAAAAGGATTATAGATTGGTCAAGTGCAATCACTGGCCGGTTAAAAGCAGTCAAGTGGCAAGTCTGATCTGACACCCAAACATTTTCAATTCACACTTGGCATTTCAGTAAAATCCAAAAGCACTTTAATCTAATGAAAAGTAAATGTGTTACTGCAGCAGCAAAAATATCAATGACAGTTTTAAAGGGATTATATTGTTGTGTGATGTTATTCCTTGAAAATCACGCTGTTCTATTGTCCGCTTGCTCACACCCCATAGTTAATATTATTTTTCTTGCTATCATATTTTATTTATTTGCAAAACTATTCGTGGACCTCTGAACCTAACATTATTAGAGGCACACAAACATTTACTCACTGAGATTTTCAATTTGTAAATGATTCAGTATAAAAAAATATACAAGCCTGACTGCATGACACTATGGACTGATTTAATACATCTACAATGAGTAACTGTTTTAATATAATGGGAAAAGTCCCACAGCAAGAAAAACATATAATTTCAACAAAGTATGAGGAATCTTTAAACAAAAGTCATATAAAATAAATATATTTTAATATATAAAATTAATAGGAACAAGATGAAAAGAGATTTTTTTATTTTTATTTTATTTCTTTATTTATTGAGGCAATATGTCTATTAAAACAACAAGTATGGTTTCTTATTCAGATGTCTCTCAATTATCTTTTTTTTTAATGAGCCCTGTGTCTGTGCAGCCCCATTCCAATGTAATGAGCACTAAGGCATTATCCGGCTAGGTTAATGACCCACAAACCTGCCTCGCTTAAGCTATTTGGAACTGAGCTATAGTGCCCCTAAACGGCCACAATGACAAATTGTCCCATATACACACATATTTCACATTACACACATGTTGTATACACTAGTGCATGTACACAAAGGCCTGTGCACGAAAACACAATCCATAAACTGTATAACGAAACTGAATTGAATGTCAAGAGCAGATGGGGGAGGAGAGCGCATTATCGGAGGCGTCTATAACATCAGCGTTATTGCTTGTTATGAGAATGTCTTCAATGGGAACAGAGACCATTTTAAAAGGAACACAAAGCTAAAATGTTGCTCATAAACTTTATCCAATTTAAACTGAGAAGGCAAATGCAATTTTAATTAAAAAAAAAAAATTATATATATATATATACATACACACACACACACACACACACACACAAGTAGGATCCAAATGTGGTCTCAGACTCTTAGAACTCACCACATCACATTTTAGATACAAAGAGGAAAAAACATTTATTTTATTTTTTTCTACAAGGCAATCTTTCTTAGGATCTTGTATTCATGAGGTGAGCGTTTTAATATCCTGTTTTTGGGAGAATGAATATCTGGCCTCAATCCCTAGCAGTTTAGTTCATCTTCCAGCTTCACATCTTTAAAAAACAGAATCTCATAGTAAAACAAATGTCAGATCTTGCAATCAATAAAAGCTTGCATCAAACAGATTGTAAGCCATAGAGAAATAAATAACTATGGGTGTTACAATGCTAACCATCTTGCAGATAATAAAGAAAAAATGTTGCTTTTACACAAAACATTTGACAGTCCACTTTGGGATGGGCAGAATGAGGGAGCTTATAGAAGATTGATCTTGATACTTCTTTTCCCATCTACTCTGAGATGAATCATAATTGCCTAAAGCCTTAATCATGTGTAGAATCGTGGAATAAGGAAAGATGTCAGAGACGCGGAGGGGGAAAAAACATGCGCGAGATGGCATGACAGAAGAAAAATGCTCTCTGGTGATTGAGCATTGATCGCTATGGGAGGTAACCTATTGCTTCTACCCCACATTTCATGCAGACATACAGCCGACCCAGTGCAGGCAGTGATATCAGGACCAATCAACTCACAGCAATGTGACAGAAGCACTAATTACTACTAAAAAAGGGAGGATAAGAGAGAAGCATACGTGGAGATATGAAAAACAATTGGTGGAGGGGTCAGGGTAATACACCAACAGCATTGACAATGTCAGAGTGGTGATATTTTCAATGGATGAGCAATGAGCAGGCCATCGAACTAATGCACTCACCAACCCCCACGTCACTTTACTCCACAGGTTCAGGACGATAATTCTGTCCAGACCAATTAACATCTCCTGAAAGCAGATTAGGCGATGATGAAAAGAAAATAGTGATGGCTGTTAATAAAAAGCTACGGTACTCTTATTCAAGAACCAAGAAGGGGTATAATGCATTGAGAAAGCTATCCATTAGTATTCCAATTCATCACAATGGCAGTTGTTTATAGCTGGTGCAGGACCACAATAAGAAATTTGATATCTGCCATCTTTGTTCATGGTCATGGTCCAGGTTTTTTTTAAGCTAGTCACCTTTATAAATGTCATATCAGGGCTAAAACAAAACAAAACAAAAACAGAGATTTTGGGACAGTTGATGGAACTGTAACTTGCCTTATTGGGCCAGTGCTTAATCATTGGGTTTTCTATTCTATTTTACTGACCCCCAAACTTAGTGTGGAAAAAATGTATAATAATAAATTATATTTTTAAAATAACAACAATAAAAATTAAATAACTTAACCTTTAAAATTATATATATATATATATATATATATATATATATATATGTGTGTGTGTGTGTGTGTGTGTGTGTGTGTTTGGACCAGTGAAAACAAAGCCATTATGGAAGCAAAATGAGTTGCAAAGTGCTGTTTCATGTTTACTTTAAAGGAATCGAATTACAGCACTGAAGGGAAAAAAATCAAAGTGAACATTGTTATCTTTCTTCTAGATTATTTAATAAAAGAGTCAGACCTATGAAAACAATAAGAAGATAAAGTACACTAATTTGGCTAATCAAGCCTTGTCTCTGTTGTTTCTGGTCTGCTGTTACAGCTTTCATTCCCTTATCAGACCCAATGCAAAAGTGAGTCTGGGTAATTAGCTAGCGGTCCTGAAATCAGATCTGGATGCGGAAGTCCTTGGTAGAACTCATTCACGTCAGCAAGCAAAACAGAAAAACTACAGCTGCTGGTCTGTTGATGCTTTGTATCCTTAACCCTTGGAGAGATTGTGATTTAAAAAAAAAAAAAAAAAAAGAGCAGGTAAGAGGTGGTCATATACTAAGACACAGTTATAGGGTGAATTTCAAGAGCAGTTGATGCCCTATATTACTCTTCCTTGTGCTGCCCTATCAGCATTTCTGGAGGCTATTACTCCTCTCTTAACCTCCAGGCCTTTAATAGGAAACTCCTGTTCCCCAAATAGCTCCTGATAGACAAGCAGTGACACTAGGGACCGCCACTTAAGGGCCTAACAGGGCAGACAAGCTGCCACTCTGCAGCCACGGTGCCATTACCTGGCTGGGCGTCTGGATTGATGGAACAAACCTGAAATCTCATACTGAGACGACAGCATGCCTCTCTCTCCCCATTAACGGCTCATTTCCCTTCGGATCCAAATTGAGTTTGGGCGTTTAATATTCAGAGGCTTCGGTACCCTCCGCTTGTTGTTGTCTGACATTATTCATCATTTAAGTGCCGAATATTAGATTGTGTCACTCATCTTCAGTTTATAAGCAGCCGATGAGGGGAAGCGATAAATCTCGGATGTGCAGACCTCTGGCGATTTATTACAGACAAGAAAAAAGTGAGAGAAGAAGAAGTTTGCGATAAACTTCTCTCTGCGTTTAGGCTTATTTTGTTGTGGAAATACCCTGAGGTAGCAAAAGGACGATAGTGTGAGATGCAACCGAGCAAATAAAAGCAAAATCTAGTTTAAGGACTAAAAATGTGCACAGCCGTATAAACACTTTCCCTCTCCATCAGTCTGCATTACAGGATTTTTTTTTACTGGCACTGTGAAAGGCACTTTCAGTCAGACCTGTGCTTGATAAATGGCTAGCCATCTAAATCCCACAATGCAATATGGAGGTCAAGAATTCTCCAGGATGCACTGAGTAAGATCTGCAGTGCTTATTATTAGTGGACTAGATGATTGCTGAAAGTATGAAACTGTCAAATATTGTACCTCTTCTGTCCAACCCTCTAGATCTAATGTAGTAAAGTGACGCCCATTAGTGAAAGGTGTCCTTCTTTGTGCCAGACAAGGTGACTTAACTGTAAATCTACCCCTAACCATCAGCCCGACAGGTTTGCATATGTATCAAGTAATTAACTGACACAAAACTGCAATATTTTCATGACGCATACCTTTTTGCTGAAATCTCTCCCTCTATTGTCGGAGCTCGGCCACACTTAACAATTTAATGAATATTTAAATGTAAATATAATTGGCAACATCTGTAGCATAATGTTGATTAGCCTACCACAAAAATAAATAAATAAATAAAATTTGTGCCTTCTTTTTCTTAAAAAAATAAAATAAATTTAAAAAATAATAATCTGTTACAGTATGACACTTTAAAAGTGAACGGGATACAAAAATGTTAAATCACTTGTTTAATACATGCACAAGACATAAACAATATGTGTGTTAATATTATTTTAGTATAAAAAAAATATCACATACTAATTTACTTTTTTGTAAAGCTCAAATAATACACAAGTTTTAACATAAAAAAGAATAGTACTTTTATAAAATTATCTTTAACATTTCTACTTTGAAATCCTCCAAAAACTTGTACTATTCCTCTTTGAGGATGAATTATATATTACAAAATATATTTATATACAGATTCAGCAAGGGGAAAAAAACATTTGCACTTAATAAACACAAACTGTTCTGCCTTCACTTTCTTATTCTATTGGTTACTTACAGTAAGCGTAGGAGAACCTCATAAAAATGCTTGGTTACACAATCGTCTGGATAACACTCAGTGTTTACAATATGTGGCTTTGTGTTTAGAAACATTTCTGATCAAGTATGAGCGGGATACAAACTATCGATTGCCTCCGATACTTTCAAACTTGCTGGAGCTCACTGAGGGCCAATAAGGCCGTTAACTTAGAAGGAAGTTCAGTCACCGAGGCTGTTAACACCCACACCAACTCCCTATGATTACGTAAATTAAGAAAACATGCTGAAATATTGGCTAGTTGGACGCTGGCATAAAGTGACATGGCAAACCAAACTTTTATCAGCAGAGCTAGCATTACTGCTATATGAATGAGCCTATACAGTAAGCTATAAAGTTCAACATGAAATTGAATTCAAACAAAATGGCAACAGGTGTTAACAATATACGCATGGACAAACAAATTATCGCAGAGTAATTGAGAGATTAATTCGATTTTTTTTAAACTAAAGTCTCCCACTCTTCCCATATCTTCATCTCTCTTTCTCAATTAGGTGACTTTTAGAGATTCTATTAAAGCTCAGGCATAATAATCAAGAGGAGTGGGAGTGGGAGGGAGTAATATGAGAGCAGCTAATCTGTTTGTGATTAGTGAACTAATTTACAACATCTCTAGCCATCATTCTTCCAAACGGAAGAAAACAACAGCCGCTGGAAGCACCTTAATCTAAAGCGGCAACACAGTTATTAATACCAGGAGTCTAACAGAGTCCATTAATTCCAGCAACACCAATAAAGGTGTAGACACATTAGCAAAATTTTGGTTTTCTGTTGGTTGATGGGGCGAATCTGCTTGGGGAAATGTTTTGCTCTCACATGGAATTCCTAATTATGTAGATTCCTATTGAAATGACTGAATTTTGCCCGTAAATGTGACCATATATTAACACAGTCAAACACCAAACAATATTTAAGTTGGCATAAAATGGAAGTTGTGATAGACCTTTCTTCCCTATTGTGATGTATAGGCAAGTGAAACGGCTTCTCGACCCAGAAAAAAAAAAATGTAGGGTCGGACTTAATTTTGTCAATTTGGAATTGATTGGAACATTGGATCATTGTGATTTGCTATTGCTTGTGATGTCATGTGAGTGACAGTCCCGCCCTCGTGCCGAAAACATCATTATAGAAAAGAAGAGATGTTGCTACGAGTGCACACGAATTAAAAAAAATAAAAATAGCACTGTGCATAAATCATTTATAACAAATACAACAATATTCCATGAAAAAAAACAAAAAAAAACAAGAATGGTCATTTTTGATTTCCTGGTGACTTTAAAGGCACAGTATGTAAGATTTTTGGATTAAAATATCCAAAAGCCACTAGAACAATGTTATATATTTTGTTGACTTGTGTACTTACATTATCCCAATTGTTTAAATCCAGAGAAACAAGCAATTTTAACAATTTTAACCAATTTTATGTTTTATTATGTTTATTAGACAGTTGAGCAACTGTTTGGATACATTCATAGACAGAAAACTAATCATGTTATATAGCTCAACACAGGAAGACTTATTGTTTAAATCTAGTTTTCTTGATTTACAGCGAGTACCATGTTTTACCATGCCTAATACTGATCTAGCTTACTGCAGTGTACAGCAAGTCTCTCATAGTAGTCGCCAAGCAAACGTAGAGTAGCACTATAACACTTTAAACACACAAATGTATCTAATATGATAAAACAGCACTGCATTACCCCATATGAGCATGACCGGAAGAAGCGGAAGCGCCTGTCTGCGGCATAATAAAAGTTGCGCTGCTCTCGAGCCATGTGTCGTGCTTGTCTCTCATTAGCAATCGCTCCAGCGGCCTCGTTCCTCTCCAACGGCTTTCAGCCACACCCTGCTTCATACTACAGTACTGTTAATAAATCTTTAATACATTAGCTCATCCGTGAATATGATTTCAGCCCAAGTACCGTCAGATTCTTTTCCACAGGATGTAGACGTGAAGACAACACCTCCCATGATTCTGCGAAATCAAGGCGTCATCAAGCTACGCCTTTGTTTTGAATCGCGGGAAAACAAATTACATATTGTGCCTTTAAGTGACTCTTGCTCAACTGACTTAAAATAACAAGTAAAATTGCATTTGTTAGTCAGCAGATGTATATCAGTATTTGGTTTAACTTTAGTTTGAGATTTTACTGGAAAAGAGAACATTCAGATAAGAGACCGACGAACATTACCTCCCTACAGTATGTCGTCTATGACCGGGTCAACCACTGTCTACGGGGAAGGATAATACTTAATGTATCAAACTTCAATGGTTTAAATGAGTGGGAAGGGACGTTTCAGAGTCAAAATGACCTCTGATATCTTACGGCACTCGCTGTTTTTAGCAAATTTGAGGAGAGATCATATAAATGCACAGCTTAATTACAGATTTCTGAGCTGGGGCTGGCTCTAGTAATGCCTGTGGTCTATTATCATCATATAGGTATGCTGCAGAGAATAAAAATTTGCTTGGTAATACAGGCCTGTGTGGTTTTAACAATATTTTTGTAGGCAGAATGGCTGCCCACATTCATTCATTGGCCAGATAAACTTTGACAATCTAGCTAGTGGGCTGACTTTGATGAGTCATTCAGACAACATTTCACTTTCACACCTACATAATGGCAACAAATACTGAATGCAGGGTTGTAACCACCTTAGACACCGAAGGAGACATGTCCACCCTCAATATTCAAATTAGTGGTCAACTGATGGGGTATGCAATGGTTTATTCTCAAATGATTGCATAATGATGTGGTTACATCTTTGATTGAACGTGATGACAAATACTGCTAAAACTGAACTGGTTTGCAACACAATGATGATGAGCGAGGAGGACAATATGCCCACACAAAAGAAAATATGCTGAATTTTAACGAAGCCACTCAGAAGAGCCTGTGCTGCAGAAGGGAAAGAAAGCGAGAGTCATTCAGACTTTTTGATTGTAATTACATGCCAGCACAGAAGGCAGTCAGACACACACATTTGTATGATTTAATGATTTAGACATGATGATGGCATGGCTCATTTTTATTCCATTATCTGTTGGGGCACGGATGGAGTGATTAAATGATGGCAAACATTGGCTTTGACAAAAAAGACATAGGCAGAGAAAAGAAAATATCGCTCTCTTGCTTTGACAGGGCAGACACATGACTGCAGTCACCCACAGCAAATATTATTCCATCGCCGTGGTAACCCAGGTCTATGGCTTATCATAGGATCCTTATGAAGCAATCTGATTTGAGAATAATATGCCGAGTGCCAGGATGAGGGGCTGCGCTGATTTATTGTGATGCTGCTTCTGAGATATTTCATCATCACTTTTAGACTTTCCAGTCTTTTTTCTTGCTCAGAAACTCAATGTCTACGAGATCACTTTACATTTAAAGACTTAAGACTGCTTCGTATTTCTGTTTGTATATCATAAAAATGGTGAACTATTTTTTGTGTAATGTTTTTTAAAATAAATCTCTTACTCTCACTAAAGCTGCATTCATTTGATCAAAAATACAGTAAAAATGGTAATATTGTGGAATATACTGTTTTTATTTTATAATGTAAATTATTCCTTTGATGGCAAAAGCTGAACTGTCTATCATTTTTTTCAACCAATTCACAAATTTCACTTCCACCACATTTTCAAATTAACATTCATTTTGTTGTGGAAAAATATATATTTTAAATAAAACGACAAATTTCGTTTCGTTTTTGTTTACAAAGCATTTTGACAAAAATACAACTTGATTTGAAATTATGTACAAGAAAAATACTCTGTTCTGAAGTGATATTTTCATACATTTCTGATAAAACTTGTGGTGGAAGTGAAGGACAGTCTTAATATGTAAAAACTGATCAATAATTGAGTATAATTTACAATAACAGATCAATCTTTGTTTAGATCATCATAGGATTAAAAATGTATATTTGTATGATAGATTTTCAAATTTCAAGAGTAGAAGTCTAACAAAAGTTAGATAAAATTTATAAAAGTAGTAAAAATAAATGATAAAGGCCCACTGTAAACCCGAATAAACTCAAATTTGAGGCAATCAGTTGCCTCAAAATGTTTAAGTTAAGAAATAGAAATCCCAGGCCAGTTTCATTTAAACTTAAGTTCATCTAAATTAAAAGAAATAAGTTCATAAAACTCAAAACAATGAAACAGTTAAGTTTACTTAAAATATATCAGTTCTGTGAACTTGAAAGAAAAAGGAAGTGCTAAATACTCATAAAAGTTCATTTGACTGAACTAATTTGTTAAATTTTAGTTTGTCCTATTCAAACCAATTAATTATATTGAGCGTTAGGGTTTACAGTGCATATTAAAAAGTTTCGAACACAGTTTTAATGACCTAAAAAAAAAAGGTACCTGTTAATCTAACAATGATAATAAGGATCTATCCATAGTTTCACCAATGTTATATGCTCTTAAAATATCATAGTTAAACATGGTTATTATGCCAGAACTATTGTAAAATTTCTAAATCATCACTAAAACATCAATACTGTGTGCATTACTGTGTGCAATAGGTCAAAAATCAAACTAAAAAAAAATAGCCTGGCTGCAGCAGATGTGGACTGATTTGAATGCATTTCTTGATCCAAGGCTTTAGATCTAAGCTTATAAAAGCAAATCTGTGATTAAAATCCTCAAAGCCAAGAATATGAAAGTGCATTCGTTTCTAATCACTGAATTCTACGAGTCTCTCTGGTTATATACAGTCACAGCCGCAGCGTGTTCCAAATTCTATTTCTGTACTGACCCGGCTCATCCATCGCCACTATACATCTGAGCTACACACAGCGCTGTCATCCACAAGACACGTACATGCACACACACAGCAGAAGAATGACCACAGATGGCATCTGAATCTTGTGCATCAGTGTGAAGGGAAAACTCATGGCACAGAAGGATAGGAGCCAGCGAATGCCAGTGTTCAAACCTGCGGCACACATAAGCGTTCCTGCCTCCCACGCGCTTTTCTAAAACAGCTATATCTAATTATTCTTAATGAAACCCTCCATCTCAGTCACGGACGCCACAGCGCGCAGGGCGAGTTAGGTTGGATGGATGGTGCTCGGTCACAGCTGAGTCTCAGTTTTGTGTGTTGAGACGTGTGAAGGCCTGAGGTTCTGTATGCCATCTTGAACTGTTGCGTTCAGCTTTAATGAAGAGCAAACGAGGGCAAAATGTAAACATCATATACCCTCTAAGAGGCCAAGAGATAATTGACAAGTATTTCTGTTGCTTTAACAGATGCTTGCAGTGTCATCATTCACCGTTATGATAGTGCTTTCATGTGGATGATCTTTTTTTTTTTTTTTTTTTTTTTACAGTAGTCAGTGTGGCCATCACTATACTGGGGCAGAATAAGCACCCCCTGGTGGCCTCGCTACAACCTTCAAACAAAACATTTGAATGTCTTTTAAATGTTTTAAGCTTTTATCTTAACAAATTATTTTGAATCCAGTGTTTAGCAGTGTTGGGGAGTACTACTAATTTAACTACATTTTTCAGTAGCTTGACAGTAGCTCAGTTGCTTTTAAAACAGTGTAGCTTTTCCTGTAGCTAACTACTTTCTCCAGCAAGTACCAGTGTAGCACGACCAAAGCTACAGCTACATACCGTTTTGGGTTCTGACAAACCTGCAATGCATTAAAGCAGTGCAGTTTTGTACAGTTTTGTAATAAACCTAACAGATTACTAACGTTGTGTTTTGTGCCATTGCTTTGGCAAAGCATCTTGTCAATCGAACAGAAAACAAAATTGAGATATGGCTTATTGCGCTTATCACAGGGCAAAGGCTGAGATCGAATTAAATCGGTTGCGGCGGGTTTCAGAGCGAAGTACACTATGTTCACACAATGCAAGCAGCTCACATGAGATCATAGCAATAGCAAACCACAACCATCCAATGATCCAATCAATTCCCAATGGACAGTCACGCAGTACTTTTTTTCTTGTTTGAGAAGCTGTTTGACTCGTATATATACACGTCACAATTTCATTCTGACTTCAAATAGCAAAAAAAAAGAAATTAGCAAACATTATTAAACAGAGATATTGATATATTAATGAGTTATATTCCAATGTCAAATAGGTAAGACTGTTATTTCCATATACTAGATATAAACATCAGGAATATGTCAAATATCAACCTCTTCGTCATTCATGATTTTTTTAAAGCTGTACTAGACTTAAAATGTCCACTTAAAGCTTGTTTTTGCAATGGCTTGTTCAATAACAACGAAGGATACTGTATTTTTGTGTTTGGGAAGGTCTTGCTTGGAGTTTTATTTCCCTTTTTTATTCCTGTAAGTGCCTCAAGGATTATCTGTGCATTTAAAATGTTACACCAGCAAAATTTGACAAGGGGAGGACAGCAACAAATTTTGACAAGATTGCATTCTGACAGCAAAGACGAACAAATGCTAAGGGCTGTAAGTACACTTCAGCTTCTCTGCAGATCTTTGGTTCAGGTTATCAGGCTCTGGACCTCGCAGGCATGTGACAAAGTGCTATACAGGATTATACAGTCCACCGTAAACACGTTTGCTCAGTCTCTCCACTGGCTCAGATCAAGCAACACAAAATACTTAATAATTCTTACCAATACTACTAACATGGATGAGGTTCTCTGGGGATTTACTAAATAGCATTATTAGATAACATTAAAATCTCAGCATGTAAAAATCTTGGTAAATGTTTCCATTCTCAGTTTTCAGTGAATGATGGCTTATGTTACAGAACTGGGGCTAGTTGTCACAATTTTTGGTGAGCTTAAGGGTACGTTTACATGACAGTGTACTAAAAACGGAAAGGTTTTTCCTTCACATTTTTTTGCGTACAGATGACAATGTTGTAAAAATGATCCCCAATCACACTAATCAGCAAAAACGACTAAAAATGCTGTATTATGCCTGCCAGGCCAGTAGTTGGCGATGTCACTTTGTAAAGAAACACTATGCACCTATAGACTGAACAAGTAATACACATGTCAATGATGTCACCATTTTCACTTATTCAGTTTACGTGGAGATGATAATGGTTTTGTTTTCAAAAACGGGTTTCGAAAACTCTGAAACCCGTTTTCAAAAGTTTGCGTTTTTAGGCCCCCAAAACACAGGTGTCATGTAAATGAATGGCCAAACCACATAAAAAGTTTTCTGTTTTTAGCTGTAAATGGCCCCTAAACTTTTCTGATACATAAATTTAAAAAAAAAATCTTACCCCAAAACTTTGAACGGAAGTGTATCTTAAAGTCTCTATGAAAAAAAAAAAGCTATTAAAAAGTTTAATGAAAAACAATTATGAAACACAAAGCAATTAATTACAAAAACAGCATAAAATGTAAAAATGTAACATACAAGCAGATCAAATTATTGCTTTGGCCAACAAATATTGTAATTAAAAAATAACTAGCCACAGTCTCGCCAATATGTATGCCTTTGTCAGAAAAAAATCTGTTAATCGGCAAACTGATAAGGCACATAGAAGTATATTTGACCTTGGTTCATCAGGCCTACATTATTTTTCAGGGTTTTTCATGGTATGAAACACTTTTCTCAGCTGTTTTGCACATCTATTTGTGGTCACTGCAAGCTAGTCGAGTTCTGTCATCAGCTGTGCTGAAGGAACTCTTGAGAAAAGAAAAAACAAGAAGGGTGGAGAGGGAAAAAAGTGAGAAGACGAAGAGGAGGTAAAGAGAGGGGAAAAAAGTAATGGAAAAAGAAAGAGCTGACGCTGAGGGCGCTATAAAAAGGACAGATGATGGGGGAGAGAGAGAAAACTGGTTGATATATTGTGTGGACTTTTGCACATTTTAAATAATGTCTCACACATAAAGCCCAGCCAGTCATGAAATTAGGCTTTTACTGTTTCTACAGCAAACACAGAGACCAGCAGCACCAGCCCTGAACTGCTGCAATATCTGCCACACTAGAAGACTTTATAGTATAAAAACACACAATCCCAGTGACAGAAGAGTTAAATAAATTCCCATCTCCATTAGTAACTTATTTGTCTGTAAATAATGAAAATACAGCATGCTAAAAAAATTAGCAAGACTCCTTGTTCACATTTTAACTGAAATGTAAATATTTTACACATTTTTGGTTTAACTTGACATGTTGACAAAACTCACCTCCAAAATAGGTAAGCATCTTGGAGGCACCCTGAAATATAAGGCATATTAATATTACTCTTTCTTGTTTCTCATTTCTGCTTTGCTATAGGACAAAAAGTATTATAGTCGCTTTATAATTTTAAGGTTGACCACTGTAGTCACATAAACTGTTTTAAATATGTTTTTAGTAGCTTTCTGGGCATTGGAAAGGGGAGTGTTATTGCTGGCGATGCAGGCCTCACTAAGCCATCGGATTTTATCAAAAATATCTTAATTTGTGTTCCGAAGATGAAGTAATTGATGACACAATTTAAATTTTTGGGTGAACTAACACTTTAAGGGTGTCTGGTATTGCCAATTTATGTTTGATTTCAAACTTGTTAAAATAATAAGATAAGATAAGATAAGATAAGATAAGATAAAATAAAAGTACGTTAAGCAAAGACACATTAAACTAACAGCGGAATATTTCATTGTCCTGTGCATATTAAAATGTATTATGTCAAATTAAAATGTGATGTACTTTGTATATTGTGGCTTTTTTTAATAACTTTTGCAATGTAAGTATCATAAAGTACATGCATACAATATTATAGGAAATATGCATTTCATTATAGGCCAGATTTCAAATGCAACACTCAGTTTATATCAGTTATACAATATGTAGCAGAGCATCCCTGATCCGTCTCTCTATTCTTTAAGGGGTCCTTAGCCTGGAAATGGTTCAAGAATCTGCCTTAACTGTTTCTGATGGATTTGTTTCATTTCATTCTCATTTCACCCCTCAAATGCATGAAAGAGCGGTCACATCAGTAGGCAGAGTTACAACTCATCCACACCACACAAAGTCCATGAAGAACAAACTCTTTTAAGTTGAGGAGCGTTATTTACCTCAAACTCTGACTCTTTCCGCTTTCCACACTTCATTAAATACAAAAAAAGCGCTGAATGTGACATTTACATTTCAAAGTGATTTTCATTCTTTACAGCAGAGAAAGAAAAAAAACTTGCAGAAAAGGTCAATAGGCACATCTTTGAGCCCAGACGTGGGAGAGCGAGCCTGCGTTCATGTGTGTGTTTGTGTGTGTGTGTGTGTGTGAGAAAGAGAACTGAAATGAGTTGATTTATAAAGACAGTAAATGAAAAGCTTGTCAAATTTTCCTCCACAAACTCTCATCTCACTTTTTTTCCCTCTCTTTCTTTCTCTACTGCAATGCGCCAGTATCTGTGTGCACAGTCCTCTCAGAGCAGCACTTATGACAACAGAACAGTACAAACCTGCGGTTCATCACAATGCTGTCTCCCTCTCTTACACACCTCTCCTAATCTTCGTCTTTCATTATCATGCTCTCATTCTTCCTCTCTCCCTCCATCTCCTTTTGCTTTTGTCCTATGTGACAGTGCCATTTTAACTCGATGTGTAACAATAGTTGCTGAAAGCATTTTTCAAACATCTACTGCCAATTGTCACTTCAGCTGGATTTTGTCTCCTCACAAAAAAGGTAATCAGTCACACAGAGAGAGTTTGCCTAATGCATCTTGATCTCCTCTACAAAAACCTTACGGAGTAAACCGTGCTTTGGCATTGTGCTGCAATTTTTGCAGCTTGATTTAGAGCACATTTATAGCTGCTACAAATTAACAAGCATGCAAATGATTTGCTTCCCTCTTAAGAACACGAATATAGGAACATTTTCATGATTAGATCGCACATTAACAGAGTAATTTATTCAGACATTTTAAGTAGAAAAGAAAGCTGTTTGGCTTTTAAAAAAAAATTTACATATAAAATAGACAACATAGGCTCATTGGAAAAACGTGCCTCTACCTATTTTTGCAGAAAATTTTCTTATACATACAATTCACTTCTATGTTATAATCTCAAAACACTTTCATCGTAGTAGATGATTTGTAAACAAATACATTTAAATATTTTGAAACAGTTCGATGTTTGCGTCACATAACTAACTCCATATATATATATATATATATATATATATACTACTTTTCTGACTTAGTAAACTTGCTTGGTAGCTCACCTGGTACAGCATTGCAGGTACAAGATGACCAAAATGACCATTTTCACCTGAGATTTGGAGCCAAATTAAATGGGTGTAAAATTACTTTAGAAAGATGGCAGCATCATTATTTTATTTTTACACATCGATTGGTAGGTCTGTTAGTAAAATCTGTTGACTTTAGCAGTCTTTGTTTCATTATATGCAAACAGTGACAGTTTAAAACTTGTGTTTTTTTTTTTGCCTCAAGTTTGCATGCCTGTAACTCAAGAAGTATTAAAGATATTTTAATATCCTTTTAGATTCTGGTTCTTAACAAACTTTCCTTTTGGTATCTTCATTTTAAAGGTCCTCAATGGTTCAATCCCAGATATATGGAGATCTTAACGCGGCTCCATGAGTAAATTGGTAAATTGTACACATTTACAGTGGTCAAAAAACAAATGTGGGTCACATTTTTTAAGTTTGTCTTTCTACAGAAAAATAAAAAATTTGAGTTAGGGAAGTTTCCAAAATTTTGTTGATTTGACACGGAATGACCCTGCACGCTGGAATGGCATGGTTGCTTCACGATTGTTTTAACTCACATTTTCTTTGGTTAACACTATCAGTTACGTGTAGTGTAGGGTTTCGTGTAAGTGGTACATTATTTTCAAATGCAATAGAGCATTAACATTTTAGCACCATTCACTGGACATTTCATTTCCATGCTGCGATATGTACAACAACCGTTGTAATAAAACGTTGCCAGATTCATGTTCATCTGTTTCACTTGCAAAGTGCTGCGAAACATACAAGAAGCAAGGCAATATCATAGTTCTTATTTTGAATGAGATCTTGCTCATAAAACTGTTGCATAAAAGCTGTATCAATATCAATAAAAAAAAACAGGAAATATTGAGTAACTTACATTTTCATGTAAAATGCGGTCAGTTCATTCTTGGATTATTGCTTTAATATTTTAATCTTCATTCTTGCTCTCCCTCTCATGCCCTCTCTATCCATCATAAACACACACAGTAGGCCTTCTCCAAAATGGACCCCTGAGTGTGCTGGAGTGTGACCCTGCTCTGTGGGTGAGTGTGCGCCCTCATTATAAATAACAGAAACACCCCAGTGCCATAACGGCATGACAATTAGTGGCCGGCAAGGACCTAATTATGGCCCTATGATCTCCTTTAATGGCGGAGTCTGAGCGCTCATGCCCGGGGCAATTTTCCTCCCTGTTAATTACGCGATTATTCTATTATTGCAGATTGACTGATAGGCCTCGGCCACGGGTGTAACCTTGTGGTCTTCAGTGGTGAGTAGAGCTCTTCAGAACAGACTGAAGAACGACACCAGCCTCTTGCCCAGTGATGAGAATCCGCAGAGCTGGCCAATTTCAGCTGAAGGCCCCACTCCTCCACTCTTTCTAATACAAACTAAATGAGCTGCAAATGAGTGCATAAGATGTGTGGTAATGGCAAACGTGAATTAGATAGAAGGGGGTGGCACAGTGGAGAGCTGTCATTGACATTGAAAAGTAAGAGCTCTGTACACCGCTATGCAGATGCCAAAGATGCTTCTTATTGCTCCATTGCTTTCATTTAGGAAATGTAGAAATTAGAAATGTAATTTTGAATATTTGGATTCATATACACTACCGTTCAAAAGTTTGGTGTTTCTACGATTTTGTTAATGTTTTTCAAAGAAGTTTCTAATTTGATCAACAATACAGTCCAGCTATGACTCCCTCTAGAGGCAGAAGACTTTCAGTGGATAAGATCATCCGTCCAGGGATTTTAAGAAGCACTTAGATCTGACCACATGGAGTGATGTAACCATTATAATGGACTGTAATGATATGGACCGTCTTTATGTTGGCAGGATGTACTAATGAACTGAGCTCAATCTTCAATGCCCATCTCCACCTTACAAACTGATCTAGACATGTGCCAACATCTACTTTGCTGACATAGATATCAGCAGTTTTGCATCAGTTTTAGCTTCGCTAGCCAGTTAGCTAAATTCTATTGCATACTTCTCCAACAAACGCCAAACACCAACAAACTTCTATGTTCATAGACAAACAGTTGTTCGTGCTATAAAATAAACGATACCTCTACAAAAATGCTACTACTCAGTCATGTATTCAGCTACAGTAAAGCTTTAATCAGGATAAAACTGTATATTGAAAGCTAACAAACAGCAGTAACATTTACAAGTGACAGCATATCTAAATACTTTGACACAAGTACAAAAGGAAATACTTTTGTAGGAAATATCATTCATAAACGTCTTTTAAAAACGTCTTTTCTGCTTGACCCTCTTCATCATTACTGCTATCTGGGTCTGATTCGGGCTCAATTTGATATAGCAATATAGACGCCCTTATTTACATTTCCACTGAAGCACATGTAACAACTAATGGTAAGGGGCGTGGCATTTCCGGACGCTTCATCGAATCACAATACACTGGGTCAGCTAACCAATCTGAGCACATTGCGTATTTTGGAGGGAGTGGTATCATAGAATCAGGAAGTCAAACCAGCTGTTCAAATGACAATGGAAACAGCTGTGTAGAGTAAAGGTAAAATATATGAAAAATACAGCATTTAAAAAAAAAAAATAAACAAGCATTAAGACATATTAAACTGTGCCCCATAAACACAATCAAGCCTAGCAAAAAAAAAAAAAAAAAAAACAACCACCCCTTTAACATTGTTTACATTTCAGAACATTTGTATGACTAGTATGTCAGTTTTGAATACTGTTAAAATCAGTCCAGCATGAGGTTTACATTGATTGTTTTTTATAATGCTTACATACCCGCATATTTAGTTTTTCTTTAGGGCATTTTCATTTGCTAAGGGCATCATGGATTGCACCATTAGGCCTGCCATTTAATGAAAGCCATTCATGTGAAACCACAAAGATGTGGACTCACATTAACACGTGTCCATTCCGCTCACGGTACATGCAGTGACTTTAGACTTTATTGCATCTGCCTGAGGCTACAATCACCAAGTCAATCTATAGAAAATAGCGTGCAAGAAAATGCATTTTTAGCACTGTATCCTTCACAAAAGGAACTTGAAACAGGTAAGCAGAAGTAGATCCTGAAGAATTCATAAATTTTGTTGTGAAATCTAATTTACATAAGGACGAAGACCACATGTACATGCAAAATAGTAATTAATCTACACAAAAGAGAACCCAAACCCCAAAATGTAGCAATAAACTGCTTAAATTGTCTAGATTCAGTCAGATTTACTGAACAGAAACAGCCATTTTATGTACCTGTCATTCTGTGTGTGCCTATATTACAAAAGATTGTGTTAATAAATAGGATTTAAAGTTCATTTTTCTGCTGAGTTCAGCACGGTAAGCATGGAAAAAATAGGCTCAGAGCCAGAACTGTACTCACACACCTACTATGCTGCACCGTGTGTCAGTACTGCAACCTGTTAACATGGGCGCTGGAATAAATACACCGTTTTCACATGTGTGGCGAAACAAGCTTTAGGCCACAGCAGCCCTCATGTTTTCCTGGCAGATCTCTCTAAAGTCTCCCAGACAAAAACTGCTTGACATTTGCCTTGTTAAATTCATCTGAACTCACCATTAAAATGTGTTTCTTACTATGAGTGGGATGTCTTTGAAGAACAGATGGCCTGTGGGTCATGAATGGGTCGTGAATGGACTGTGTGGTTGGGGTAAGTAGGCTGTGGATGTTGGAGAGAAAAATAAAGATGGCTGGAGACTCAATCTAATTGCTTGATGATGGTATTTTAAAGTCTTCTTGATTATAAAGCTGCAGCTAAGTGCTATTGATCTGGGACCTGTAGGGGATGTCTCAGTCACGCGGTATTAGGACCCAAACCGTTCCACCATGTATTATTCAACAGGCAGCTGACAAGCTCTACTGGCAGCCAGCAATCCCAGGGCAACAGGAGCTCAGCTGTGACTAACTTCCCCAGCCACACACACACACACACTCGCTCATTCACTCACTCACATACCCACTGGCCCCTGGCTAGCCTGCTTTGGTGCCAGATTGTTGTCGAGAATTCATCGACCCAAAGCAGCCAGAGGTTAATATATGAACTGCGCACAGACTTGTTGTCTATACCTGCTGAAAATGAAACAGACAATCTGAGATCACAACCCCCCCTGCTCTAACCCAGTGGAGGGCGGAAAACAACAAGAACAAAACCATCCAAACATCCAGACCAACCATCTAAAAGTCTGAAATCTGACCTGGCATGGCAAGTCTGAAACGAAGAGCACACACTCTACAAAACTGACACTTGCTGTCCTGGTTTCTTGTTATTGTGTTTGTGCACACTTTATGCAACTAATCGCACACTTAATGTGAAGGGAATCCCCTAATCGCACACTTAATGTGATGATTACATAATTTTCCTCCCCAACTGTAGTTACGATCCTGAAAATCTATTCACTCACTTATACTAATGCACATATTAAAACAAACCATATAAAATTAGCAAGTTTGCTACTTTGAGTTGGTGGCGATAGCCTCGTAGGCAGCACACTAGTCTCAGCCTCAGACGTCATGCCCACGGACCATCGGCTGAACGTCTGATGCATATGACACACTTAACTGGAAACAATTCAGGATTTTCAAAGGCGTTATCTGGTTGGTTGAATTCTACAGGATGTCTGGGAGATGTGTGTCGCGTTCTTTAACTGTCCGCCTGGAAACAAATGCCATAATGCCAAACCCCCTCATGGAAGAAGAACTACAACTGTGACAATGAGCGCTTACCAGGATCAACTAAACGCTGGATTTTCAAAAGTATGTGAAGTTCGCAGCTCCATTGTTGCAGTAAACTTGCACAACATTTTTGAATGACTAATTCATTAGATGCACGCCAATCTGTTATTGTTGGGACATTAACATTACATTTTCACGCCCTTAAACGTGACGCGGAAATAAACAAACTGTGATTGGTTGCATTACATGTCAGTCAAACATCCTCTTAGGCAGTCCTTGGCCAATGAAAGCTGCGATAGAGTCCAGACCTTCTGCCATTAGTCTGAAGGTCTGGCTGCGCGAGACTAGCAGCGCACCGACATAGCGCTGTTGCGCTTCAGCCGACCCGAATTTGAGTCCCGGCTTGCAGATCTTTCCCAATCCTGTCCCCCTCTCTCTCTCTCTCCCACTTCGCTTACTGTCCTTTCATAATAAAGGCAAAAATGTCAAAAAATAAATTAAAAAAAGTTTGCTACTTTAAAAAAGTTTTTCAAACCAATCTGAAATCTGTTGTAGCAACTATTCACAGGATATCCCAAAAGTGCACTATGGGTTGGGTACGATCTGCTGTTTTTGTTGCATACTAATCGCAGACTTCTGGTGATGAGCTTTAGTCTAGAAGTATGTGCTTGGCTAAAAAAAAAAAAATTCCAAAAAAAACTAACATAAATGAGAGGAAAATCTGGTAATGGGAAATGACTTTCTAACATGTTAATAGATCAATAAATCAGACCCATTCATGTCAAGCTCTTTACCCTTCAATCCCTTCTTCCAGTCCATGACTATAAGGTAAGCCCCACACACCCTGTATAATGTATCTTTGTTTGCACCGATTGCAATTATCATGGGGATCAATGGACGTGATCAATACTTTACAGCAATTAACATTTAATATCCCTGCACAGCCACTTAGTCCATTAATGGGAGATTGATTATTCCACTGCCTTGCTGGGGCTCCGAGTGGCACAGATATATTTCCTCTGTCTATCACGCAGAATCAGAGAAAACAACAGTACGTTTAAGTTCTTAGCAGATCTTTTCTTACCAGAATGACTTGCTATGCAGTGCACAATCATGTTATTGGCAAATACCAGGGCAGGGAGTTAAGAATACACCCTGGCTGGATTGCTGAACTAGGCTTACGCTGTTTGTCCCCCTGGGAAGTTTCTACTTACAAGTGAACAAAACAAGTGTGAATAAGTGAACAGCAAAGGATCCACATTCAGTTAAAAAATGCAGTCAAATCAATCTATCTATCTATCTATCTATCTATCTATCTATCTATCTATCTATCTATCTATCTAATCTTTAGCAAATCTCAAAACGAATATCCATTCATCATAATTTAAATTAAAATGTCGTTGTGCCTAAAATCACTTGTAGCATTTAAAACATTTTACTTTTTAGTGTTTATTTTGAATTTATTTAATGAAATAGTATAGAATTTTCATCAGCCAAAACATGAAAATAAAGCTTATTAGTATCAAGCAGAATTTTAATATCGGTGCATCCTTAATATACAGTATATCTAGAGTAATTGCTGTTCATGGATATTTCTACATGCATGTAACACAAATATTGTCTGATAATAAGTTCAATATGCTGGGTGCTATAATGGATAGAAGACGCTTAGAGCCATGTAAATTACATTAATGAATGAATCGATCATTAATTCCACACATGTGATCCTGGCATTGTTCCATCTTCCACAGAAAATAATTTTCCTCCTTTCACATTTAATCTGCCATGAAATAATTCTGTGTAGAAAAGGTTAAGACTGGCCGTGATTGTTGCTGTCAACGACCGACCACAAAGACCTGCCATTTATGCTCTGTCTGATATAATCACCGATATCAGTTGAGCGATTGGAATGAGAAATATCAATCTCTGCTGCTGAGAGCTAAACTTGCCCTCGGGATTTCGACCCTGCTGCAGCGTCAGACACAAAACAAAGAACATTTTGCTTCAGTGACCAGAGAAAGTGTTTGTGTAAGCGAAAAAAGAAGGATCGGGCAATTAAGAATGCTGTCAGATAAACTCCTTTCGAGATGCTACAGGCATGCTTTACACTCAGGGGGTATCGACAGGAGGAGGGCCGGCACAGTCTTTGCCTCTGACGCTTGCACCACTGCAGCATCGTGAGGGGTTCTGCTATATAAACACTTTGTTTCTGCTGACGATCAGAGGGATGAGCCGGCCGCTATATCCACAGTATTGATCCTCTGATTAGTTTCCTGCAGTTACTGCTCTAAGAACAACCGTGGAAACAGGGAGGATTATTTTAGGGAGGGGGAGAGAGATTAAAGGAAAACTGGAGGAAGGGAGGGAGAGAGGAAAAAGGGGTGAGAGCAAACCCTGTCGGACTAGTTTTCACATGGGGCAATTAGGTAAATTGGACATTTCGCAGATGTATTTTATGATTTGAATCCTGTCTGAACAGAACACAAAGGTGTTTTTCTTAGTAAAAAATATAGAATTACCTACTGGTTTTGCAGCTCACTCTGTGTCATCTGAGAAATCTATTACTACCAGAATAGAAAAGCCTCTGTTTGAATTTTTTTTTCTTTCTTTTTTTTTTTTCATAGTGCTTTCACTTACTTTGACCTTCAACGAATATCAATCATTGCTGCAAACTTTCTGGCTAAAATTGTTGGTGGTTCAAGTAATGGTGGAATCCCTTTTGACATAAAAAGAAAATGAAATCAACAAGGAGATTCAGATTTTTCATTTTATAATATGACATATAAAAAATAATATATATCACATATAGACTACAGTGCAAAAGTTTTGGGTTGGTACAGTAAGATTCTTTTAATGTTGTAAAGGACGTCTCGCTCACCAATGCTGCTTTTATTTGATTAAAAATACATTAAAAACAGTAATTTTTTTTTTTTTTTTTACAATTTAAAATAACTTTCCATTTTTAAATATTTTAAATGTAATTTAGGCTATTCCTTTGATGGCAAAGATGAATTTTCAGCAGCTATACTCCAGTCTTCAGTGTCACATGATCTTTCAGAAATCATTCTAATATGCTGATCTGGTGCTCAAGAATTTAGTTTAGCACAGTTTGGCAAGTGACCCTTCGCTGGGAGTTTGACTGACAGGCGATCTAACCAATCATAACACCGAATCCACCATTTTGTCCGACAAAGCAAAAAAGCAACTTGAAAAATTATGTGTACCGACGTCTTTCTGTGGTTGAAATGTGGTTTGTTCATGTTTATTTGATTATATAAATTAACTAGTAAGAAGAGATGATCGGTTCTTGAGCCGCTTGATCTGAGCCGCTACAGCGATCTGTCACGACACATTAAAGAGCCACAAAATGGTATTTATTGTTTAAATTTCTTTAAAAATTAAAAAAATTGAAATTTAAGACTTTGTTTCGTATCAAAAGTAACCTGCCCTGTCTTGTCTGTCAATACGTTGTCAGTGTCCTCTTTGTTCTGCGATGTATTTTTCACTGTGAGAACATGATGTGTGGCGTGAGAGCGGCATGGCTTGTCAGACATAGCAACAGTAAAAAGGATACTAAAAAGAAGGCGGGTTTTTGCGAACGGTCAATTTAAACATTTTTGTGGAAACCATAATACATTTTCCCCAGGATTCTTTGATGAATAGAACTTAGTTCAAAAGAACAGCATTTATGTAAGACATAAATCTTTGAAATTACTTTACTGTCACTTTTTTTTTTTTTTTTTTTATCAATTCAATGCATCCTTGCGGAATAAAAGTACTAACCTTTGAATGTATGTTGTTTATTTCTGTTATGCACATGACCTTCTGTAATACCCACACTCTAATAAAAGACACTTCGATAGTAAAAACTACAGACAACTCAGTTCATGAAATAATGTCTGGGTCAGCTGCAATTCAATCCCTCTCTTTTTCTCTCCATTTTCCTCTCTCTTTCTTTCTTTTTCAAGGAGTGCTTCAACACAAACAGTTTTAGACACACAAAGCGGCACAAATTCTGTTTCTTCACTTATTTCCTTTGTAAATTTACACCGATACAGGCAGAGAAAAAGAGACAAAACAACTTTAATGGCAGAGCAATTTTTCAAGGAATCGGCAAACAAGCAAGAACATAACTGGCACACAGTTGCCACTGTAACTCCCATATCAGTTCCATGTGCTTTGTTAATGTTACCCAGAATCATGGGAGTGTAAGTATTAAACACTATATAAACACCAGTTTTGCCAGACACTGGATTATGGCACCACATCTAAGTTGTCAGATAATTACGCAGCTCGTTATTACATTCTGCCGCACGGACCAATTAGCAATCAAATTATACTCACTTCAGCCAATTAATTCTGGACTTGTGATTTATAAACCAATCGTCACTCTGATTGTAGTGCCTCTTAAGGCATATCCAGAAGTGCAATTGAATGGAGAAAAGAGATTCTCACAATAAAAAAACTGTGATATATTTTAAATTAATTATTTAAAACAAAGCCTAGATTTTGATAGCAGATCATATTGCAGCATAATATTAATAAAAACCTTATGCAAGTCTAAAAAATAAAAAAAAAAAACAGCTGAGAAGTTTTGTCCTTTTCCTTTAGCTCTTCTGTAATATCTATACAAAAAAAAAAAAAAAAAAACCTTCCACATAGCACACGGTCCTCATTCATAACTCTTTTGTTGTTTTCTACTAAGAAAAATAGTAACAATAATAACAAGAAAAATTATAATGGCATTTAAAAAAAAAAAAAAAAATTAAAAAACTTGCAGGAAAAAATAGAATATGTTGCCAGAGGTGAAGAGATAAGATGCAAGAAAATTAAATGGAAGTTATAGATGTCCTCTAGGCTATCAGTATAAATATGTATTATTAAATGCTACATCACAGTGTACGTCAGGCAGCCATTTCTCAGAGAAAATAGCTACCGACTCCTGTTCTTGCCAATTAAATTCACCCTGGGGCCTTTCGGTTGTACGGCGCGTAATGCGGTAATCTTGACCAATCCTTTTGAGAAAGTGACAGAGTGGCGGTCACTTTGGGGTACGTGGTAACAGCAGGGAGAAGGGAAAAGCAATCTTCCGAGCTGAAACCACACCAGGCTGCGATATGCATTACAGCCAGAGGAGCCTATTTGTATCAAATCCATCACGCTCCGTCCATACCCCTTCCTACTTTAATCACAAACAGTCTTTTATCTAAGCTTTGATATTGGCTGGGGTCTTCATGTGCTATATGCGCCAGAGTCTATCGGTAGAGAGAAGGTGAGAGTGAGCTGTTTAAAGTCCAATATGGTGGCAAGCTGGTAATAAAAATGACATTCCCGAGTCGGAGAGTGCACTGCATGGCAACAGATCTCTGATAGAGAAATGTGAGGCTTGTGAAGAGAGTTATCAGCTCTCTTTCTCTGGGTCTCACACTCGGCAGACCAGAGAAATCATCACAATAATACAAACAGGAAGTCCTTTCCATGGTCCAAAACTCAATATGATGTTTGCCGCAGATTAGAATAAAGAAACATAGCAGTGGTGGAGGGGGGTTAGTGAAGGTCACGCTGGAATGACAATATGAAAGTCTAGTTAAGGCCGCTCTTTTTCCAATGTAATCTGAAGTGCGGGATCAAGCGCATAACACCTCTCAAAATCCTCCTTTAATATTGAAAAGATCAGCTTACATAGTGACTCAGAAGTAATACCGAGCTGATATATTTCAAGGCTGCTATTAAAATTCCAATCCAAGAATACGGAGCTAAAAATTAATGTTTTTTGTTTCTTTGTTTTTCATTTTATGAGTGGTTATGACTAAGATTGCATTTGCGTGTGTGTTATCTGTTTGATATTTACTCATAGCAGCCTTTCCAGCATAAACCTAGAGACCGGGCTGTTCAGAAAGCTGGAATAAAACAGACAAACAGAGTTATCTTGTTATTATTCTGCGAGGGATGAAAGGTAAATTTGCGGTCTCAGCATGCCAAACCAAATGTGTGCACCGTCTCACTGCCTTCCATGTGTCTGGAATCTGTTTCACAGGACTTGCTGCCAAAACAACCTTACGAAGACAAAAGGTGTATCTTAATCAGCTCCCCAGATTAGTGCACTTTGCCATTGTCAAAATCAGTCTAGTGCACTAAAATGAGTATCAGCTGCTCACTGTATTATCTTAGTAGAAAAATGTCATGTTTACTCAAGTTGTCAAAGGACAAGTGTAAATGTGCACTGAAAGAAAAATATTTTTTGAAGTTGTAAATAAAACAAAGATTATCGGAAAACATTCTACAATAAAATACTATTTTAGTCTTTCTATATACTTAAAAAGTCTGTGTTTAATTCAATTTCTGAGTGAACATTGTTTCAAAGTAAATCCTACACCATTTGTTTTAGTGAAGACAATAGCTTTTCCTGCAGACCTTTAACTATTTAACTCATGAAATCAGTGTTGGGGGTAAAGCCCAAAGTATAGCTCACTTTTTATGCGTACACAAGGGTCAGCGTGACACGAATTTCATTATCGGAAGAGTACAGGCACCACCGGATTTTTGTAACCGCGCGTAGGTTGCACATGCGCATTTAATTTTTTTGCAGTAATTAGTTTATCCACAAGGTGGCAACCATGCCCTGGGGGCGTCGGTTTACAAGGTAGTCAAAGAAAAATGGTATAAACAGAACAGACCGGAAGGCATACAACCTACAGCGACAAAGACGAGAGATTGATTGAAGTACCCTCATTTGTACAACTCTAGCATGAAAGAATACAAAGATGTTTACATGGGTTGTAACTCATGTCGAGATATCGCTCAAAACTGCGGATGCGTTGCAAGCCTGTTTATGCATACGAGTCACATGAAGTATACTTTCCAAGGCTGTGCATTCAACTGTGCGCGTACACTAGCATATGCGTAAAAAAAACTAAGTATACCCAGGGCTTAACGCATTACAAGTAACGTGGGTTACATAATCAGATTACTTTTTTCAAGTAACTAGTAAAGTAACGCATTACTTTTAAATTTACAACAAAATACTTTTTCAAATAAGTAACGCAAGTTACTTTGTTTTCCCAATTACTGGCTGATACCTCTTTTGTCCCCATGTTGAGAGAAATCGGGAGTAAGTGCAGAGGCGTTGTGTGCGCCATGTAAACATGTTGGCTATTCTAGACTAGTTCTAGACTAAATGGGAGACTAAATATTTAGACTAAACATTTGGACTAAACATTTACTCATTTACTTCTTCTCTTGTGTATTATTAATCTGTATTCCAAAATAGCAGCACATTTGAAAGGCTTGTTTTTTTTAACTGCGCCCTCTACTGTACAGGCGTGAATTTGCATTTCCTTCAGCCTGAGGCTTATTCATTTCTTGGTCTGAAAGGGCCTTTACATTTGCCAAAAATATAACTTTTTTTGTTGTTATAAAAACAAATAAACAGCCCAGCCCAGCCGAGAAAAAAGTAATGCAAAAGTAATATAACACATTATTTTTCATAAAAAGTAACTTAGTAATGTAATTAGTTACTTTTTTAGGGAGTAACACAATATTGTAATTCCTTACTTTTAAAAGTAACTTTCCCCAACACGCCACTGCACTTTTTAACTGCTATACCAAAGAATCATAATGGCATGTTATACTGAAACACTGTCTTTCAGTTATGTTGTAAAGTGCAAACTTGTAATTTTATATTTTAAATAGAATTTTTTTCATAACAGTGTACAGGACAACATCCCCTCCCCTCCACCCACACCGTTGACGGTCCCGTTCTACAGGGCACAATGCGAACAACATCTAATCTCGTCAAATGCTGCCCAAAGCAATCAGAGCACAGATCTATTACACGCAAGAGATAAGGATTAAATTAATAAATTTCCTCAGGGGTAAATCAAATTCTGGTCGTTACCCACAGAGATTAACTTTGGGACAGCTGGCAGGGGAAATAACACAGAAGGGGCCAGATTTTTACATTTATTCACTGGAGGCTGTAATATTTAAGGGAATGGATTGCACATTGTGGTAAAGAGATTCTTGTCAGATCATCAGAGCCTCAAAGGGTTAATGGGGGTCTCTGTAAGATATCATTACTATTATTCACTATATATTTTAAAGTCGACAACATTAAATCAGAATTGACCCAATTAACTTTCTTAATAAATGTTTGCACATTCTGGTATTCTCCTTTTGTCATAAAAGAATGAAATGACACGAGAGTGAGTAGTTTTCATTACTGAAAGAACTACTATCCCTTTAATTACTTTGATCAAATGCACTACTGCTAAAAGCATCAATAAGGCTGGTGATGCTTAATGCAAAAGAGGGTAAAAGCATTATTTGTGATTATAGCCAAAGACATTCATTAAGCAAAGCTCAATACTGGTCAATGACAGATGAAGAGTTATCTTGTTACACAAAAAGAAATATTCAATATGCACATTACAAAACTTTAATGAATGGACAAACCATGCAGAGAAACTGTGGAGGATGGTTTGCAAGAGAAGCAATAATTAGCACCGATATCAATCAAAGCTGTCTATAAGGGCAAGCTTAACTGCCTAGAGTGCAGAAAAGTAGTATGAGAATGTGCAGGGTCTGCAATTCAGAAAAATGACCATCTATAAATATATCTTATCAACCATGAAAACAGTATTTTGTAACTGCACTGTTTATATAGAATGTATGGATGTATTATTATACTATGTGCAGAAAATGCAGTATATGGGTCAATGATATGACGGGTCATTTTTTGGTCCAAAGGCCTTTAATAATAATAAAAAACAAAGATATGACATCCAAAGTATGTTAGGTAGCACAACTAGATCTCTTTTATTGAATCCAAATTATATTTTATACATATAAAGATTTTGTTATGAAAATAGCTATTGTATAGCTATTTGTTATTTTCATTCTTGTTATGAGAAATAATGTCCGGAAAAATGAAATCCATTGATGTCATTCAGAGTAACCAATATAAAGGGACCATTTTGGATAAAGTAATGCGGTCAGTATCATGTACCAGGATGTGACATCATTTAGACACCTGCGAAGGACCACATGGTCGTGAAGCAAAGTAACTAACTCTCTCTTAACTATTGAAAAATTTGTGTTTTCACTTGCTCATACACACGTCCTGAAACATCAGGTCATTCGGTCATTCACAACCGCTATAAAACATAGAAAATGTTGTAATATTTTAAAGACTTGTACTAAATATGAAATGTTTGATTGTTCTTTTGCTAGCTAGCTAGCTAGATATCAGCCTGTTAGCATTGTTTGACCCTGTGCAGCGTCTATACATGAATATTGTCCATGATTTATGGACAAGCTACTATTGTTTCTGTTGTACCACCTGTAATATTATGGTGGTTATTAGTTCAAGTAGGTACTTAAAGTATATTTTTATTAACATTATATAACCTTATGAAATACTGTTATAAATTGTAAAATATACAGGTGCCAATATGGCATCCTGTAATACCCATTTTTTTGTGAATTTCTGGCAACCACCGCTGTCAGTTTTTTCTACGCTAATTTAACAGGATATTGTATATATTATGTGGATGGCATTTTAAAAGTGAAAATGAAAAACTCATTAAATTAATTGTGATTAACACATAAATTGCCGTAGAGCAGAATGTGCTTTCCCATGCTGAAACAGTTTACAGTCTTACAAAGCACTGGAGAAAAGATCCTGGAACGGGACAAAGGCCCAGCAGGGGGCAGCTTGATGGGGGGACACAGAAGATAGACCCCCCTCCCTCACACACAGATGAAGAGGAGCGGAGCCTCCTCGCCCTGATGGGAAGCCTCAGCGTCCAGCTTTTAAAGGGAAGGAGAGGACAGCGGGTGGGGGTCTCTTCGCTTTCATCCGGAAATGAGACATGACCAGTGGCCACCGTGGAGAAGCCATGCATTTCAAAACCACTCACATCCCCAGTACCAAGATCTGTCTGGCCTGACACACATACACAGAGATTTGATTTGCTTCCCGAGCCCCTGTGGAGACTGGAACATACATATCTATCCCACAAACAAACACACACACTCTCAAATTGTTGGATATCCTTCACAAGTTCCCTCCATGCATCTTCAGAACGCACGCTCTCATTTCCACACCTTACTTTTTCTCACAGCTCACAGAAATGAGTTAAAGGAGGAGTTTTTGTTGTGTGGCTCAAATGGGCTTTGAGTACTGCATTTTCAATCAGTCACAGCTGTGTCAAGGCATTTTTCTCAAGCTCTCCCTGCCTTTTTTTTTTTTCTTATTTTGGGCGATGGAAAGGCGAAAAAGAAAGATAAACACATTCGGCAGTTTCTGTTTAAGGTTCATTACACAGCCTCAATCTGGGGCGGGAGAGTCGGCGAAGAGTTAATTCCTCGCCGTGTGAGAGAAAATGCATTAACAGAGTCCTATCCATCTTCAAACTGACATATCCATTTAAATGTTTGCCGCTTATTTCTAAAGAGATGCAGGCCGAAGATCATTGCTCTTTTTCTCTCATATGTACACTTGCTCTCTCACTTACTTCCTCAGATGCTTACTTTTTTCTACTTTTAAAATAATAAGGTGAATTAACAACAGTTGCACCACTTTACAGTGCAAAACCTGCGTCTTATTCACGAACCACTCGCTAATAAATGCATTGAAATAGTGTTGCACCATCATTGCCATTCTTTTCAGCACAAATATGCCTCTTTTATATGTAAATTAGGCTTATGTACATTCATTGTATGTCTTGCTCTCTCCCATCTAATGTTATTTCTAATTTAATAATAAAAACGAACATCCACTGAACCTAAATGACATTCCTACCAATTGTATAGGTGTTTATTTTGAATATTTTTTGGTATTTTGGGAAAAAATTGCATTCCTTGAAATGTATTAATTTACCTAAAACATCTAATAAGGCCATTTTCTGATACTGTGCTCATAACATTTGCATAAAATGTAGTTTAAAAGCTCATTTTATTTGTAGTATAACATTAATGGATTTTATTATATTAAACTGGTCACATAAAACACATTACTTATGCCAGTAATGTCAAGCAAAGTGTTTTTTTTTTTTAAATGCCTCCACAATGCAACAAATCAGCAAAAGCATCATGGGAAATCTATGTTTAAGTTCCCATTCCTCTGAGAGTGTCTTCTTGATTACATAGTAAACCTAATGCACCTTTTAATATATCTAGCAACATGAATATGTCATTTACACAAAAGTAGGATTACATTTGCGATCATTTATGTATGTGAAGAATATTACATCAGCCTTTTCCTGACTGGTGTCCATATCAAGCTTTCACTTTTCATTTATTTTGGAAATAATGAATGCAAGGAGGTTGTCTTCTCTGTTTGCGATTGTACTGTTTAATAAACAGCTTTGGAAAGGATCTGCAGGGTTATTAAAATCAGCTACGCCCCAAGCAATCTCTATATCACACCTCATCGGGAAGGAAAAAAAACCTCACAGTTTCTGTTCAACAAACTCCACAGATTATAAACGTAGACAGAATAAAAATCAAGAGAAAGAAGATTTAAGACATCACAAATGGCATAAAGGGCACTTACTCAGAAAATGATATTAATGAGATTTATAAAATGAGGGTTGATTAAACCCAAGTGAAATCAGGTTATACAGAGACATTAAAAGTAATTACAAGGTTTATATTTCTCCAAAATATCTCTCGGGCACAAAATGTTTGTTGTTCGAATTGGATATGATTTTTCTTCTCCACTCCTTGTCAGGGCAGTGGAATAAGAGTCTCTACAACCCGGCAGCCAAAAAGCAGAGGGGGGGGGGAAATCTCACAGACAGAATAAGATGATCTTGGCCCTGTGAATCAGGGCAGAAAGTCTAATGCCGAGCACCTTTGTGCCAGAGAAAGAACATGACTAAGCGCTCTAACCTTCCTCAACACTTCAGTGGCCTTCAAAGCCGTTAGAATTCTCAACAAAGAAGAAAATAATTTCCAATACATATTAATGACTTGGACTAAAATCCATCCCTGTCCTTGAGACTTCAGCGCGACAAACAAAGCCAACAGATTCACTCCATAAACACAAGGGCCTTGTCAATAAAACAATCATTACCTGAAATACAATGAGACATGTGAGAGTGATCTGAAATTCACCCTCACACCAAGCATGAATTCATAATAAATCTGAGGGCGGCACTAAGTCTTTAAATACCAAATGAAAGGTGTGTAATGCCTCACCATAGAATTACTGTACATCATGATTACAACTGACCCCAACTGATTGTTCAAAATAATTACAATTATATCTATCTATCTATCTATCCATCTATCTACATACATTTACTGTAGTGTACATATACACACAAAAATCATTTATTTTTATTTATTAATTATATTGTTTAATTAACAAACTATAAATTATATATATACACTGAACAGAATTATAAACGCAACACTTTTGTTTTTGCCCCCATTTTTTATGAGCTGAACTAAAAGATCTAAGACTTTTTCTCTTACACAAAATCTGTCTAAATCTGTGTTAGTGAGCACTTCTCCTTTGCAGAGATAACCCATCCACCTCACAGGTGTGGCATATCAAGATGCTGATTAGACAGCATGATTATTGCACAGGTGTGCCTTATTGTGGCCAGCCTAAAAGGCCACTCTAAAATGTGCAGTTTTACTGTATTGGGGGGGGTCCGGGGGGGTCAGTATCTGGTGTGACCACCATTTGCCTCACGCAGTGCAATACATATCAAATCCTTCGCATAGAGTTGATCAGGTTGTTGATTGTGGCCTGTGGAATGCTGGTCCACTCCTCTTCAATGGCTGTACGAAGTTGCTGGATATTGGCAGGAACTGGAATATGCTGTCGTATACGCCGATCCAGAGCATCCCAAACATGCACATTGGGTGACATGTCCGGTGAGTATGTTGTCCATGCAAGAACTGGGATGATTTCAGCTTCCAGGAATTGTGTACAGATCCTTGCAACATGGGGCCGTGCATTATCATGATGCAACATGAGGTGATGGTCGTGTATGAATGGCACAACAATGGGCCTTAGGATCTTGTCACGTATCTCTGAGCATTCAAAATGCCATCAATAAAATGCACCTGTGTTCGTTGTCCATAACATACATCTGCCCATACCATAACCCCACCGCCACCATGGGCCACAGTGTTGACATCAGCAAACCACTCACCCATACAACGCCATACACGCTGTCTGCTATCTGCCCTGTACAGTGAAAACCGGGATTCATCCGTGAAGAGAACACCTCTTCAACGTGCCAGATGCCATTGAATGTGAGCATTTGCCCACTCAAGTCGGTTACGACGACGAACTGCAGTCAGGTCGAGACCCCTATGAGGACGATGAGCATGCAGATGAGCTTCCCTGAGACGGTTTCTGACAGTTTGTGCAGAAATTCTTTGGTTATGCAGCAGCTGTCCGGGTGGCTGGTCTCAGACGATCTTGGAGGTGAAGATGCTGGATGTTGAGGTCCTGGGCTGGTGTGGTTACACGTGGTCTGCAGTTGTGAGGCCGGTTGGATGTACTGCCAAATTCTCTGAAACACCTTTGGAGATGGCTTATGGCAGAGAAATGAACATTCAATTCACGGGCAACAGCTCTGGTGGACATTCCTGTAGTCAGCATGCCAATTGCACGCTCCCTCAAAACTTGCGACATCTGTGGCATTGTGCTGTGTAATAACACATTTTAGAGTGGCCTTTTATTGTGGCCAGCCTAAGTCACACCTGTGCAATAATCATGCTGTCTAATCAGCATCTTGATATGCCACACCTGTAAGGTGGATGGATTATCTCGGCAAAGGAGAAGTGCTCACTAACACAGATTTAGACAGATTTGTGAACAATATTTGAGAGAAATAGGCCTTTTGTGTACATAAAAAAAGTCTTAGATTATAATTATAATTTTAATTTTGTTCAGTGTATATATATATTTATTATATATACACAAACCAGATTCCAAAAAGGTTGGGACACTGTACAAATTTTGAATAAAAAAGGAATGCAATGATGTGGAAGTTTCAAATTTCAATATTTTATTCAGAATACAACATAGATGACATATCAAATGTTTAAACTGAGAAAATGTATCATTTTAAGGGAAAAATAAGTTGATTTTAAATTTCATGGCATCAACACATCTCAAAAAAGTTGGGACAAGGCCATGTTTACCACTGTGTGGCATCCCCTCTTCATTTTATATCAGTCTGCAAACGTCATGTTGGAAAATGCAAGGTCTTCCCTGAAAGTGACGATGTCTGGATGGGAGCATATGTTGTTCTAGAACTTGGATATACCTTTCAGCATTGATGGTGCCTTTCCACATGTGTAAGCTGCCCATGCCACACGCACTCATGCAACCCCATACCATCAGAGATGCAGGCTTCTGAACTGAGCGCTGATAACAACTTGGGTTGTCTCTTGTCCTCTTTAGTCCCGATGACATGGTGTCCCAGTTTTCCAAAAAGAACTTCAAATTTTGATTCGTCTGACCACAGAACAGTTTTCCACTTTGCCACAGTCCATTTTAAATGAGCCTTGGCCCAGAAAAAACGCCTGCGCTTCTGGATCATGTTTAGATATGGCTTCTTTTTTAACCTATAGAGTTTTAGCTGGCAATGGCGAATGGCACGGTGGATTGTGTTCACCGACAATGTTTTCTGGAAGTATTCCTGAGCCCATGTTGTGATTTCCATTACAGTAGCATTCCTGTATGTGATGCAGTGCCGTCTAAGGGCCCGAAGATCACGGGCATCCAGTATGGTTTTCCAGCCTTGACCCTTACGCACAGAGATTGTTCCAGATTCTCTGAATCTTTGAATGATATTATGCACTGTAGATGATGATAACTTCAAACTCTTTGCAATTTTTCTCTGAGAAACTCTTTTCTGATATTGCTCCACTATTTTTCACCGCAGCATTGGGGGAATTGGTGATCCTCTGCCCATCTTGACTTCTGAGAGACACTGCCACTCTGAGAGGCTCTTTTTATACCCAATCATGTTGCCAATTGACCTAATAAGTTGCAAATTGGTCCTCCAGCTGTTCCTTATATGTACATTTAACTTTTCCGGCCTCTTATTGCTACCTGTCCTAACTTTTTTGGAATGTGTAGCTCTCATGAAATCCAAAATGAGCCAATATTTCAAAATGTCTCACTTTCAACATTTGATATGTTATCTATATTCTATTGTGAATAAAATATAAGTTTATGGGATTTGTAAATTATTGCATTCCTTTTTTATTCACAATTTGTACAGTGTCCCAACTTTTTTGGAACACACACACACACACACACACACACACACACACACATATAATATATAATAATATACACCTAACAATCAAAATAATTAATTGGTTTGAGTAGGACAAACTTAAATTAAACAAATTAGTTCAGTCAAATTAACTTTTATGAGTATTTAGCACTTTTTTTCTTTCAAGTTCACAGAACTGATATATTTTAAGTAAACTGAACTGTTTCATTGTTTTGAACTTTGAACTTAAGTTTAACTGGAACTAGGCTGGGATTTCTATTTCTGTGTTAAATGATTTATATTGCTGCACTCATTCAGCAAGTGCTATGCCATGCTATTGTTAACATGTTAGCAAATTAGCATATTCGCATTTTCTGAAGTTTACAGTAATAAAAATGAAAAATCACACTGAGGTTTCATGAAAATTTTACGTTAAATGTATGAATTAGTGTACTCAAACATTTATTATTTATTTATTATATTTTGTATAAAGTATTATATAAATATTAAATAAAATAAATATTTACATTTTCAATTAAAAACTAATGTTTTATTAATAAATAATAAAAAAAAAAAAAAAATTATAAAATAATGAAAGTAAATAAAATGATTCATCATCATCGGCATCCTTCTGTCACAAAAGACAATGGAAACTGCGCCTATGGTGAGATTGTGAGATTAAAACCAATTTAATGCTGTGGGGGTGTGGGATTGCAAAAATTTTGATACATAAAAAAAGGTTACAGACCAAGGTTGAGAACCCTGGCTCTAATCATTCATCCAATAGAAAACCGACAACACAACTAACAAGTAGACGAGAAACGGTGAGGATGCACATAAGTTATCAACCCCCCTCTTTCCAACCCACTTGACATTTCAACTGCTTTTGCAGCACATCTTGAGGGTCTGCCCGGCCTGGCTCGATCCTTTTATCAGGCTCTCTGCGTGTTGATCGATCGTGGAGGGAGTTACAGTGCAGACAGCAGTTCTCTGTTACAACCCTGACGCCGACACTAACGGCCTGACCGATAGCCCATTTACACTCTATGAATTACAAATTTAAACACATATTAATAACATTCAGCCCTATCTGGGGTCACATATGTGCTGCGTATGCATGCACACACACATACGCCTATGGTTGCAGACTCCGTATCATTAGATGTACACTCATTCTCTCTCACACAGCTCATGGGATCTCATTTGCTATGCTGTGATGGTGCTCATGTGGGTGATGCTGCTGACCCATCAATGTTGTTATTTATAGACGTGAGAGGAGAACTTAAGGGTCAAGGGAGTCAAAGCCAGGACTCGTAATTACTGCTGACTCACTGCCTCTGCAAAGAAAAGGGTTATTACCCTTACCATCTACACGGACAGAGAGAGAGAGACTTAGAATGAAGGTCTCGTCATCTTCGTTTTATTAACTGTTCGATTAACATTACTTCTTTAATGTATTTTTTTTTTTTTAATCCATTAACTACTACTTTCTTACTCTTCACTATTACTTCATTTATTTGCCATCTGTGTTTTTAAGACATCATTAGTCACATGATGGCATTCATTTGATTGGCTGTGGGTATATCATTCTTGTGCACCAAACATAAAGGCTAATTATTTAGTTCAGAGCAAAGAGGATGGCAGAGGACGAGAGAGGAGATGGAATTTAAGGCTGTGCTGCCAAATCGCTCTCTCCTCTTGACTGGACACTTTAAAGAAAATATAAAAGCTCTCCAGGTGCTTATCTCTGTCCTGTGCTCACAGATCCGGCTGTTCACCCTGAGAGAGCACCCCCCTCGACCCTGCACTGCACCCTCAGATTGGAAACCACAAGAGAAGAATGAAAGCACTACCTGTATGCAGCCACTAGAGGGTCCTAATAGACACAGTGGTGTAATAAAACAATATAAAACAAATAAATATATAATCTAAAACAATGGTTCTTAACTGGTGAGTTCAAATGTTTGGGGTCGGTACGTGTTTTTAATGTTTTTGAAAGAAGTCTCTCAAAGAAGCATTTTCTCTTCCCTTTTTAAAAGTTACATTCATTATTATGCCTATTGTTGGGTCTATGCAGTTCATGATATCTGTTACTTTTGTACAACAAAACTCATTTGGTACCATGTTGGGTCATTACTTGATGTCAAATTAAAAAATATGGTCCTGAATCAAATCAGAGGAGAATCACTGGACTAAACCACTGGATATTAAGTCAAATATCCAAATATGATTGAATGACTGTATTTCCTAATTAAATAACTGATTCATACACTTCTATGCATGTGTAATACATGTAGTTGTGCATTACAATGAATTATTCATGATGTGACAGAGAAATACTTATATCATATGAGTCATATTTTGAATGAGTTCTGCAGGTAAACAGCAACTCAAAACTCTTTAAAACTTGCTCCGAGAGCTGCCAGCTTTTCAACAGTGTGAGATCTAAATGACAAAGGAGCCCTGCACTGCAACAAGCACAATAGCGGGCAAACACTCACAGCACAGCAGAGCAGACGGGCCCAGGGATTCAGTGAGTACCGCAGGGGATTACAGATGGGCCCTTCAAATTAAATCAAATAGTACAGCTCAGGATCGGGCTTACGGCTGCCTACGGGAGAGGTGTATATGACTGGAGCCAGAGCCAGCGGGTGTGGAGAGAGAGAAATCACCTCCAAATGAGTTTCTGAAATATCTATAGATAAATTGAATTTGAAAATCTTGACAGTGAGTGATCTGCGGCTGGATGAGGAGCAAGTCAAAGGTGGCAGTCATTCTTTCACTGCTTCATATAAACAGACACGCACACAGAGATACGTTTTCTATCATGGTGGGGGGGCTTTCTATTAAATTCTTTTGTTTTTATACTGAGCTAATGATGTTTTCTATCCCCTAATATACTCAGAAACCTTTTTGCATTTTTACATTTTCATTAAGACATTGTTTAGTATATGTTTAACAAGCTATTTTCTTCATTGGGACCATTGGTTGGTCGCCACAGTTGTACTGTAGCTGATTTCAGGTTTAACTATATCCTTTTAGTAACATTTGGTGCACACACAGCAAACCAAACTTTCATAGTCAACACGAGTAGGCGTATGACATTATATTCTTGTTACCAAATAGTCTTGCACTTTATCACAGTAAAAAAACTAAACTTGAAAGTCTATTTTATCTTCTATTTATAAAATAGTGACCTTTATCTGAAATGTTTCCAGACCTATGTATAGAAAATGTTATTTTGAGAGCCAAATTAAATATTAAATTTCCATCTTTTCGTCTTTGAACAGGTTGAGGGCATCACCAGCAACCAAAAATCTATAAGACCTTTTGGGGACAAAATTCACTTAAATTTAAACTTAGAAAACTTAGAAACAACTTTCAGACATAGAGGTTTTACTGTGTGGACATACCAAGAAATCAACATAAGCATCATAAATGTAAACCAATATACACTTAATTCAAAACCAACATAAATGGAGATCGTCTCAGAGGAGGAGAAGACTCCCTGTTGTTTGTCCATAAGTCCTTTTCCTCTCTATCTTATTAGGCTTCGGTCTTGTTTGAATAATAACTTCATTCCAGTCATTTCTCATCTCTACAAGGTCCCTGTTCTTTCATTACTTATGATTCATATCACTTTTGCTGCCGCATAATCATTAGGTAGGTTATTATAATACAAATACAAAAGAGACGACATCTCGTCTTTTCCCTCTTGACTTTGAGAAAAAATTATTACGGAAGAGAAACTCTCCCAAGAGTTCAGAAAATCAGCAGGAACTTGTAGAATCAATTACGGTAGTATTTATGTGTTAAGTGACTGAGTAGATATTTTTTGATGACTACAAGCATCTATACAGCACAGGGCTTTAACACAGCCAGTGCCAAAAAGTTAGACATTTTTACACCATATCATATAGAATGTCACATACACCTCATTTTACAACTGAACACAATTTTTCCATTAACCTCAGAATTCATGAATTATTAATGGTACACAATTAGATGCATATTCTTTATGACAACACTTGTTTTGCCAATCAATATAATTTTTAATGATAATATAGATTAATGTGTTGAGTGTTTTTGAGTGCATATACAGGTTTGGCTACACTTGTGAGGGCCATAATTTTGAAAATGTCCTCACCAATATAGTGAAAAATGTTATTACTCATATCACTTTTGTTGCCGCATAATCATTAGGTAGGTTATTATAATACAAATACAAAGCAGGAACTTGTCAATTACACTAGTATTTATGTGTTTTAATGACTGGGTAGACACTTCCTCATGACTACAAGCATGTAGTCAGGTTTGGCTACACTTGTGAGGGCCAAAATTTAGAAAATATCCTCATCAATAACATTTATTATTATTAACAATAATAAAGGACATTTGAAGCGCGGTCCTCGCTATTTGAAATGCTCATAAATCAGCCAAAATCACATTTTCTTAAAATCTGTTAACAGGTTTCTATGAGGAGTAGGTTTTGATAATAACATTAAGTAAATAACATTTTATTAGTATTAAAAACATTTAGGACCGTTCCTGTATTAAGTATACTGTAAACTGCTATGTTATAAGCATCTACTAAATAACAGCTTGTCATTTATTTTACTAAACATAAAGCAGATTTTTTTTATATATATATAGTTATATATATAGGTTATATTTTTGACCTACCTTTGAACCTCCCAACAAACAAATTCAATAAAAAAGCAGAAATTATTTCACATGATCAAAAATAAAGATTTAATATATATATATATATATATATATATATATATATATATATATAGAATATAGAAAAATAAATGTATGCCTGTGCATGTCAGACAAAACACAAAACTTTCCCTGCAGAGGATGTTTGTGACAAATGCTCTAGGTTCATTCCTCAAAAGACAGAGGAGAAAAAAAAAAAAAATGCATTAAAAAGGACATTTGCAGAAACATTATAAATGTGGGAGATTTTATTTTGTTTTTCACTTTCGTTTGTCTGGGATCAAAAAGACAAATGAGACATCCTGAGACACATACAGGCATCACCCTAATGTGTTTCTTTCTGCCACATCTCTTTACAAAGATAGACCATTAAAGCTGATCACAGAGGCATGTCTAGCAGCAGTTCAGTCTTTTTTATTTGCTCGAGGGAGGATGCCCTTCATTAAAATAACAACGGCTCATCTCATGCATATGGAAATGGAACTTTCTCCATCTCCAGTACGGAGTCTGGCCTGTCCTCTGAAAAGTCTTATGCAGGACACATCGCAGGATTAGGAAGAGGTCATACATTTATCCGCACAGCTCCATTGACGCATACACAGCCTATTCCATCCTCAAATCCTAACCTTGAGCAATGTGACTGAAACCCAATGGCTGATCTCAAATCGGCAGTGATGGGGAAGCTCACCCTCGGTTTTGAGCAGAGAACCGTAGATGTACTAAGAACAATAAAAAGGGACGAAAAGCGAAAGTCCTAATCACTCAAAAGCCTTCGTGATCAAAACAAGCCTGTTGAAATCAATGTTCCCACACTTCAGTTCGCCATACTATCATCTAATTCCCCCAAAGAGACATATCCTTTTGTCTCGGTTGGATGAAAATGTTTGGGTGATGGGGATGAGGGGGCCTTGTGGAAGTGTGTCTCGCAAAGGGGTCAGCATAATAACAAGATTAGTGAGTTTTAATTTAGATTAAACAGGGTTTGGCTGTGATCGAGGCCCCCGCTGTTGTTCCCTCTGTACAAAGGAAGGGCGTGCGGACATCAAACAGACATGAGAGTGACACGCTGTTCACCGCTGCACTTCATTAATCAGAACAGCTGGGTAAATGCATCAGCTTTGACTCGTCTGCGGCTTTGACTCCAGAGAATTAAAAAAGGATTCATGGTAATCTGCGTCATATTTATTCATGTCCAGCATCTTCCTTGCAAAAGCAGCATTTTCAGAACTTGACTAAACACACTTTTGATGTCTTCAGGATTTAGTATCAGCCATCTGAAAGAGTCCTGTTGAACCAACTTTTCTTCTTGCTTACGATGTGAAGCACTAAGACCTGAGATGAAAGAGATTTTGATAAGTGTAGTGTTTCTTTGAAGGGGTCATGAATTGAGAAATCAATCATACATGTTTTTATTTTATTATTTTTATTTCATTATATATTATTTGATTATAATATAAAAAAATACATTTCAGAAATGTACGGTTTGATTATATGTGGTTTTAGCATTTTAATTTAGAGTTATTTTCAAATATTAATAATAATTTATTAAATACTTGAGGCACCCTTGAGAACCACTGCTCTAGAACAAGAATGTCCCTCCCTCTTAATCACAATAACTGCCTTTCTCTGACAAGCAATATTACAGCAAATCATGGTCTGGTGTGCCTTCGGTTGCACTAATGCTCATAATTTATTTTCTTTTTTCAAGCCTTCAAGAAGTGGCTAAAATTCATTCATTTTGAAAGTGACTTCATTGCTTTAGTCCAAAGTACTTGTCAAGGATAGTTTTGACAAACTAAAGGCTATTTGTGGTATTTTTAATTGATATTAGCATAATGTGTATAAATCAATGTCATTTTAAGCCTGTGGATTTTAAAAAGCATTTCATTTCATTTAACCTATGTGTGAACAATGACTAAAAAAAAAGAAAAACACAGTTGTTCTTTTGGACTTAAGATTTCCGTTGACTCAATTACACTTCTGCTAACAGGGTAGTGGCAGCGATGCTAATGCAATGCTGAGCACACACGTCAACAGAACATTATGCATGTGCCCGATTTACGGCAGCTGCCTTCATTACGCAAAACCTGATTAAATGTTCCCTCCAGGCCGAGGTAATGATCCCTCACCCATTGTTATTCATATTCGCTAAGGGTTCAGGGCTAAGCAGCTCCTTGTATCTCCACTCTGGGCTCCATTAATAATGTCTATTCACAGCCGTAAGTTCAGCATTTGTAAATGACACCTAGGGGTGCCAGCAAATGGTGCGCGATTGCAGATGAGGCCTGGTCTTGAGTCTATTAATGTCCATTAGTTTGTGTGTTTGTGTTTGCGTGACAAGTGGACATATGTTATCTAGCATTTCTAGCAAAGGCCCAGATTGGCCTCACTAATGCTCAGATGCTCCCCAAAGAATCAAAATGCACATATTTACATAATGCTGTAATGTAAAAACAATCAAACGAGCGGGCAGGAAGAAGGGATGCGGCAGCAGGAAGGAGAAGGTGAGGCTAAATTTCTCTGTCATTCTCACTACAGCAAATGAATGCTGCCGTTTACCACTGGTGGCGTCACACCTCTTTCAACTTCTGCATTAAATCTCTGAATAGTCAATTTATTCAAAATCGTTTTTTGCGATGACATGTTGTCAAAACTACTGAAACTGTGTTGTCAGTAAAAACGACGCCTTTTCACTCTGGACAGTGGAGCTAATTGGACCTAAAGGGATTTAGGGAGGTTTTGATGAGCTGAACAGAATGTTCTTGTTTTGTTGAAGTTAACATTAGAAACAGTACAGAGCTTCATATGGACAAAATGCAGCACTTGAAGTTTGAAAGTTTACAGGTAAGATGCAGCCTACAGACCTTTAACATTCACCTGTTGCACTCTAACCAGAATTTGATTGATTTTTTTTTATATGGGGTTTGTAACAATTATCAATTAATAATAGGCCAGTTCACTGGTTCAAAGCATGTCAAGACTGGAGACATTGATAGTGAGAAAAAAAATGTTTTTAGCGTATTTTAGATCAAAGAAATTCAGAATTGATGGGCATGAGAGATTTCTTTCAAAAACATTAAAAATCTTTCGGACCCCAAACTTTTGAATTGTATTTACCTCAAGTTTTCCACAGACTCCAGTTTGTCACAATGGACATTAGCTACAATATATTGCCAAAAGTTTTGCCTGCCTTTATGTGCACATGAACTTTAATGACATCCCATTCTTAATCCGTAGGGGTTTAATATGGAGTTGGCCCACCCCTTGCAGCTATAACAGCTTCAACTCTTCTGGGAAGGCTTTCCACAAGGTTTAGTAGTGTTCACACCATAATCCCCCCTCCACCAAACTTTACACTTGGCACAGTGCAGTCAGGCAAGTACCGTTCTCCTGGCAACCGCCAGACCCAGACTCGTCCATCGGATTACCAGACAGATAAGCGTGATTTGTCACTCTAGAGAACATGTCTCCACTGCTCTAGAGTCCAGTGGCGGCGTGCTTTACACCACTGCATCCGACGCTTTGCATTGCACTTGGTGATGTAAGGCTTGGATACAGCTGCTCGGCTATGTAAACCCATTTCATGATGCTCTCTACGCACTGTCCTTGAGCTAATCTGAAGGCCACACGAAGTTTGGAGATCTGCAGTTGTTGACTCTTCAGAAAGTTGGCGACTTAGCTATGTGCTATGTGCCTCAGCATGCGCCAACCCCGCTCTGTGAGTTTACGTGACCTACCACTTCGTGGCTGAGTTGCTGTTGTTCCCAGTTGCTTCCACTTTGTTATGATACCACTAACAGTTGACCGTGGAATATTTAGTAGTGAGGAAATTTCACAAATGAATTTACTGCACGGTACCATGCTTGAATTCACTGAGCTCCTGAGAGCGACCCATTCTTTCACAAATGTTTGTAGAAACAGTCTGCATGCCTAGATGCTTCATTTTATACACCTGTGGCCACGGAAGTGTTTGGAACACCTGAATTCAATGATTTAGAGTGGTGTCCCAATACTTTTGGCAATATAGTGTATGTTCTTCGTTCATTAACATTGCCATCTTTCTGGACAATCATCTCCATGCCACCGACTTTCTATCAAATGCATTCTCAAATCATCTTTCCTGGTTCAATACCTCCCCAGACCCCCAGCATGCAGACAATCAAGTGTTTTCTGAATCACTCGGCCCAAAGCCTGATAAATTATTCAACCAGATATAAGTAGACACTAAAAATTTAATGATTTGCCGAGTTGGATTCTGTAGAACAAACCGGAATACGAAGACAGGATCGATGTGGCCAGGATATTTTACTATAACGGCACAGCCAGGTTGTTTTAATAAAAGCCTTTTGAAATATTGGCTCTTATAGGTGGATTTACTGATTTGTAATGCTCTGAGCAGATGAAAAAAAACTCGGTTGGAAGTGATATACTGTATACATGTTCTAAGGTGAAAGTTATGTTCCTATGAATACAAATGCATTAACAAGCTGTATGTAAGGCAGCCTGAATCGCCTTATAAAAATACATAAATAAATAAACACTCAATCTTCCGTTCATCATCTTGGAAATGAAAAGTAAATTTAGATTTAATATGGGGTTATGATTCACACACCTGCTGAACCCACATATCAACACAGCCACACAAGGAAGGAACTGGAGTGTGAAAAAAGCACTTTACACACACACACACACACACACACACACGCACACACACACACAAATGTATGTTTGTTTTCTAACATGGTTGTGACCTGCCATTGACTTCTGTTTAATCCCCTATTCCTAAACCTAACCTTTTTCCATTTTAGATTCAAACATTTAGTATGTTGTAGCAACAAAGTCCTTACATTTCAGTCTTAAGTCGCACAATCAAAGACAATACAGTAAACAGTTATATAGTAAATGTGACAAGAATACAAAACTATTCAAGGAAAAAGAGTACACTGACTATAGACATTTCAGGGGCCAGTTGCATAAACAGCCATTATGCTAAGACTGTCTTAAGTATGACCAACTAAAAGTTAGTTAGGGGTAATCAGTCTTACTTTTCAGTATCAAATTAGACCAATCTACATTTTTATGTAACTAACTTTAAAATGTTTTTGAAAAAGTGAAAAAAAGTTTAAAAAAAAAAAAAAGAAAAAGAAAAAAAAAAGAAAGAAAGAAAAAAAAGTGAGCTTTAGTGAAAGTGAAAGGTTTTATGTTTTTATGTTTATTGGTATGAAAAATGCACAAAAATACTTTTAAATTTTTATATGAAATATATATTTCAAAAGCAAGTTTTACTCTAAAACTGCAAGAAAATCAAAGCCATGAATCTCAACAAGTTCGAAAATTGTTCGAAATAAAAAAAATAAATAAATAAAAAAAGAGCTCTCAGTAAGGTTTTGTTTGGCAGCATTACCAAATGTTTTCACTAGATGAAATTAGTCTCCCATTAATTTCCAGTGCGGTCATTTTTGACCACAAGGAGCACAAGTGTGACTAATTTTTTCAGGACCATTTAACCTTTTCAAATCATGTCCATGATTTTGTGTGTGCGTGTGTGTGTGTGTGTGTCTTCACATAGCAAGTGCCACAACCTTTACCAAATTTTACCATTCCGATGAAGCAAAAAAAATTTACGTTTACAATTTTCGCTCAAAACTGACCAAAGAGCACCAAAAAAGTAAGACTAGTCTTAGCAGTTTATGCAACATTCCCCCAGGTCTAAATGTTTTAAGGGTTGCTAACCTGCTCAAAATCTAGTCAGAATGCCGAACACATCTCCTGCACTCTAAAAAAAAAAAAAAAATGCTGGGTTAAAAACAACCCAAGTTGAAAATGGACAAACACAGAGGTTGGGTTGTTTTAACCCAGCAGTTATTTAACTCAACTACCGTTTAAAAATTACTGTATTGCTTGCTTAAAATGAACCCAAAATATGTTGGAAATTATTATTTATTAATATGTTTAATGAATGAACATCTATTTATAATTTTAATGAATAATAGTTAAACAATAAACATGTATTAAATTGCTTATTAATAAATGTTCACGTCTAGTAATTATGTGTCTGATTTTTAATTTCCAACCTACTTTGGGTTCATTTTAAGCCAGCCATATAGTCATTTTTAAACAAACATTTAATCCAACCACTGGGTTAAAACAACCCATTTGCTAGGTTTGTCTATTTTCAACCCAACTTGGGTTGTTTTTAACCCAGCATTTTTTAAAGATGTGTTCGGCATTATGTGCTCGAAATGTGTGCTTTATTGGTCCAGTTGTGCTAAACATCCACTTGATAGACAAAGCAATTCTGACAAACAATTCTGTAGTTTTCCTTAGCTGAAATGTTATCATAAATGAAATACACCCAGCTCTTGAGATCAGATTCTAAAACCACAGGGAAATTCTATGAATCCTACCTTTGAAGTTCCATCTATTTTATGTGAAATTTAAACAGCGTACAACAGTGGTTACTGGGTAATAGACAGCGTCAGAAACTAAAACTAGCTGGGCAAATATTAAGTGCTCAACAGTCCCAATTGCCCCAAAACTTGAAATAGCGATAACATAAAATATATAAACCAGATAGTTATGTAAATGTATTTAGCAGAGTGTTAATTTTATGATATTTCTTGCATTATTTACTTTACTCTTAATTTTTTGCATTAGCTACTTTGTATTCGTTGCTGATTCAGATTGAGATTGATACATTTAAGCTAAATAATTTGACATAAATATGTGTGATATTTTTTAAATGTCCAAATATTGCTCCTTAACGAAAAAAGTACATTTTTGACACTGTAGTTGCAAGTTTGTTTTGGTATTTTTAAGGACGGCATCTTTAAAAAAATAATCTTAAGTAAATACAACAACTTGTTTGCTATTCAACTACAAGAGTAGGGTATTGGAATACAGACCATGTTTTGTGTCAAGCAGAGCATAGAAATATCATAATATTGATAAAACCAAAGGTCTGAACTGAGGTATCCTGTTCTTTAGTCTGTGGTATTGGAAATCTATGCCATTTCATTACACCATTTTACCTGCAAATCTCTACTGCCCCCAAACGGGATCCAGACACTCAATGAATATAATATAATGGTCAGTTCTGCATATTTGCACAGAAGTTTGATTGACAGTTCCATTTCGTCCTTCTTCCACCAAAATCAGCAATATCTCAGGCAAACAGTACACTCTTTATCACCAATGACATCATTTCCTCTCACCTCAGAACTTATGCAGAGGTACAAATCCAGCAATAACTACAGAGTAAAACTGCAGCCCGCTGCCCTGCATGGATCAATGGCTGAGTTTTGTAAACCTAAACACGTAGCTCCAGAGTCAATTATAGAAAGGACAAGACATGCCCACCCTCAACAGCCTGGCCTTCAGACTACATTCCACCTTACATTCCTTCCTGTAATGTTTGGCACCTCTTCCATCCAAAAACAACACCAAACACCTCTCCCACACAACAACACAATAACTGTGCAAAAGCAAATGCTGTTGACAGTGAGAAATGGCCGTGTTCATAATAAGGGTGTTTGTGCTTCCATGCTTTGTTTTTAAGATATTGCTTTGTTTTAAAAGCTTATGCTGTATAAATATAATTGTGCATGCAGAACAGATTTGGTCAACACTCTCAGAAGCAAGAAACGGCTGACAAATAAGTGCTGAGTGCAAGAGCTATCTTCTAGACCTGCAAGTAAACACTCACTGTGAATCAATAAGAGAAACAGAGCTTACTTTCCCCATTTATTACTCCAAAAGGCGATAAATTACAGAACAGCACTTGACACCACAGCTAATAAGTTCAAAACAAGGGAGTTAGCAACTTTCCAAGGCATTATCATATTCTGTTTCAAATCCGAGCTATTGACATAATTGGGCAGCTGAACACTGTGGTGACTATAGCAATCCACACTCCATTCAGTGCCATGTCAGCCAAACTGCATGCAAAGAGACTTAAAGTAATAAGGTCTCCTGTGAATTCAACCTGTGAGAAAGAACATTTTGAGCTTCACAGTATGCAGAGGTAAATGCCCTGTGTGTGTTGAATGGCCAATTCACAATGAGGAGTTTTGGTCAATCTCTTCAATGTTTGAATACTGAATTATAGGATCCTTTTGTAATTTAAAGTCGGAATTAAACGGAAGTTGTGATAGTCTTTTATTCCCTATTGTGACCTACTGTATTTCATAGAGAGAAACGGCTTCACGAACAAGAACAAATGTAGGACGGGACTTGATTTTGTCCATCGGGAATTGATTGGATCATTATGGTTTGCAATTGCTGTGATTTCATCTGAGTGACAGGTTGTCCTGCCGGTAAACACATCATCAGAGAAGAGATGTCGCTGCAAGAGGAAGGGGAAGTTATTTTTACTAAATACTGCAATATTTCATAAAAATAAGAGTTGACAATTTTGATGTTGACTTTAAAATTAAAAATTAAAAAAATCTGGATTTTTTTTATGTGGTCTCAGACATTGGGTCCCCACTGTTTGTCCCTATCAGGAGAACAAAGATTTAGTGCAGGGGATTAATGTGGACTGTTTGTACAGGCCATTATGTCTGTCGTTCATTCTTTCCCTCTCACTTTTAGCCCCCTCGCTCTTCCTCCATGCCCTGTCATTACTTGCAGAGCAAGAAATGTCACAGTGGTGCACTGATGTCAGAGTGGTACAGTCCCCTCCTGAGCGTTAAATTAAGCATTCACGCCGAAGAGAGACAGAGAATGACCCTTTTAGTTCTACTGTTGACATGTGATACAAGACCACCCGGGCCCATCTGCAGATCTGTTTTTCTGTTTCGTCCCACTCTGCTGAACCTAGATCTTCTATAATAGAAGTCTACCACTGAAATGACCTTCAAAACTGAGATGATTATCTCTCAAAGGGTTAGTTCACCCAAAAATGAAATTTCTGTCATGAAGTGCTCACCCTCATGTCGTTCCAAACCCAAATTACACAAACACAAATTAAGATATTTTTGATGAAATCTGATGGTTTCTGAACCACACATAGACAGCAACGTCATTGCACCTTTCACGGCCCAGAAAGGTAGTAAAGACATTGTTAAAATAGTTCATGTGACTACAGTGGTTCAAACTTCATGTTATGAAGCAACAAGAATACTTTTTGTGTGCAAAAACAAAACAAAAATAACGACTTTATTCAACAATTTCTTTTCTTCCCTGTCAGCCTCCTATGCTGTTGACGTAGTAAACACAGTGCAGTGCTTCCAGGGTTCTACATCAGAACACTGACTCATTATTGGCCGGCTCCTGCATCAGCATCACAGGCTTGAGTCATGCTGCTCACAAGTACAGCGTCGGCCAATACCGAGCTGGCGTTCTGACGTAGAACCCTGGAAGCACTGCACTGTGTTTACTACGTCAACAGCATAGGAGACTGACATGGAAGAGAAGAAATTGTTGAATAAAGTTATTTTTGTTTTGTTTTTGCGCACAAAATGTATTTTTGTTGCTTCATAAAGATGAGATATTTTGAAGCCCAAAAAAGTGCAACTATCCATTATAAAAGATATCCACGTGGCTCCAGGAGTAGGGTAAGCTTTGACGCCTCTCGCTGTTTAAACAAATGAGGCTGTGCAAACAACTCGAGCTCCTCTTCTTTCATATCAAAATCCTCTGACATTTCTCTATAAAGATTCTTGTTTTAGACTTCTAATTCGTGACTGGTGTTTTGTTTGGCTCTCACCTCTGCGCCTCTGCGTTCGTCGATGCGTCTTGTGTCAGGTCAGAGTTCACTCTTTCGCCATAAATCAATGTGTACAGCCGTCTGTCGGAAGCTAAAGATTTTAGTTTTTAAAGTTTTAATTATGGATATTTTTCTAAAACAGATGCATTGCTTTGCTTTAGAAGACGTTTATTAACCTCCCGGTGGCGTGTGGATATCTTTTATGATGGATGGTTGCACTTTTTTGGGCTTCAAAATCTCATCCTCTACTGCCATTATAAAGCTTGGAAGAGCTAGGAAGAAAGAAGAGCCAAGAAGAAGAAAGTCATATACACCTAGGATGGCTTCATAGGGTAAATCATAGTAAATCATAGGGTAATTTTCATTTTTGGGTGAACTAACCCTTTAAGGTTGAACCACTGTAGTCACATGAACATTTTTTTTTTATGTCTTTACTACCTTTCTGCGCCTTGAAAGGTGCAATGACATTGTTGCCTATGTGTGGTTCAGAAACCTCTCAGATTTCATCAGAAATATCTTCATTTGGGTTCTGAAGATGAATGAAGGTCTTACAGATTTGGAACGACATGAGGGTGAGAACGCCATGACAGAAATTTAATTTTTAGTTGAACTAACCCTTATATTTGAATTATTTTGTTTTTATATGTGTTGCTATATGGGTTCTTAGCACATAGGTATGTGGTTGCTGGTTGCTTATGGTGCATTCAAGTTGTCAGAAAGATCATATACAGTGCTGAGCGTTAATTTAATCTACAAATGTCTAATTTAACAAAAATTCAACCACAGGTGAGTCCAATTATACATTACACAGGTATCCAGCAGACTATAAAAGGGTGTTAAAACCACTTCCCATTTCATGCTGTCAGCAATGGCACCACATGGAAGAGAAATTTCACAAGACCTGAGAAAGCAAAGCTTTACTTATCAGTCAGAATACTGTAGCAAAAGTGGTATAACATTTTTAAAAAGATGGAACTGCAACCATCTCACAGAGATGTCCAGGTCATCCACAGAAGCATTTTAGTGATGGCATTGTGAATTCACAGATGCATTGCTCTATACTGAAAGAGAAAATGCTAACATCACTCTGTGCCCTTGGTCGTCATGCACATTTTTTTTTTTACATGACAATGATCCTAAACACATTTCTGAAGAAGAACAGGGTGAAAGTGATTTAGTGGCTAAGTATGTCTCCTGATCTAAACCCAATCGAACACCTATGGGGAATTGTGAAGAGATAAGTTGAGCATCACTCTTCATCCAGGATCCAGTCTCTAAAAGAGATCATTCTTGAAGAATGGAAAAAGATAGATGTTGCAAAATGTCACCAACTTGTTCATTCCATGCCTAGAGGACTTGGTGCTGTCATTAAAAATCATGGAGGCCATACAAAGTACTAGATGTAGTAGTTTTTGTTGTGGGGTGTACTCATTTTTGCATCACCCTAATTTGAGTACAACTGAAAAATGTGTAATCTAAGTTATATTATTAACCTTACTTTCATGTTATAAGTTAAACAAATGTTATATTAAACTTAGTCTTGTCAACATTTTGGAAATTGTTTTTGTGTTCATTGAGATATTGTTTAAAATGTTACTTTTCAAAGGGAGTGTACTCATTTACGCTGAGCACTGTATATGAGTTGACTGCACATAAACGCCACCACAAAGTCATAATTATAAAAACTCAAGATTTTCTTTGAGGCAGAGTTTGAGAAAACATTGTAGACTCAATGGATGCAGCTTCTGTATTTGTTGAAATAAATGAAATAAAAGTTGTTTTTTTTTTTCAAATTTTATTCACAATAAAACTAGTTGTAAGTTGCATGCACAAAATACGAAAGTATTGTACAATTACAGTATAATAGAATATATAACAATTCAGTTTATAGCACCTTCATATATACTAAAAACCCAAAAACACACCTGATGTGCATTCTTTACTCATCATTTTGTAGAAAAAAAAAATTTACTGGATTTTCTTATAGAAAAGGTAGGTACATCGCCATTGATTTGAACGTGCCTGATGTCATATTACGACTTCCCAACTAGTAAATACCAACTTCCCAGGAGGACCTGAACTCATTATATTCTGGTCCTTAGAAATTACTCTGGTTGCCCATTTGATTTAAATCTGTGAGATTTTTTTTTCACCTGTTTAATCATTCAGCAAGCGAAAATCATCTGAAATGATAAAACTCCTCTATTTGGTATTAAGTTCAGTCATTTTGAAAAAAAAACAAAACCTAAACATATGTTGGCAAATCAGACTCTGCTGAAGGAGAAAAGTGGCAGATTCTCCAATCTATCAGTTCCTCCTTCTCTCTCTCTCTCTCTCTCTCTCTCTCTCTGCTCCTCAGTTTCGGGTGACAACTGCAAATTCATGGGAAAGACCAGTCGTTGGCCCCCTTTCCGACATGTGACAAAGACACCATACGCAAAGTATTTTTGCCCTTTGTGAATGAGAGATAATTTTTGCACCTGTTCGCCACAGGACTTGCGGGGGAGGAAGGCACAGACGGAGCGGGAGAAAAAAACATAGGGAACAGAACAGAGAAAGAGAGGGAGAGATAATATGAGATGAGAAGCAGGCATGGCAACAGGTTACGAGGGAAAAGCAAAAGGTGCCGATATCTTAATGGTTCAGTAAATTGGCTGTTTGCTACACATCAGCCCACAGACAGACACTCAGCACCACAGGGCCTCCCAGAAAACACAGCAGAGCAACAGAGAATTCTCCTAATTATGAGCTGATTGCACTGACAGCAATCCGTGTTCTGATTACAGCTGGAATAAATTATACAAGCCTCTATTCATGGTTAAAGGGCTTGGGCTATTTCTGGCTTCATTCCTTCATTCCCCACAACAGATAAAGCCTGTCTGACTGTGTTTGGCAAAGATCACACTTAAAGGGTTAGTTCAACCAAAAATGAAATTTCTTTCATTAATTATTCACCTTCATTTCGTTCCAAAGCTGTAAGACCTTCGTTCATCTTCAGAACACAAATTAAGATATTTTTGACGAAATAAAATCAGTTTGATTTGAAATAATTTCTGATCAAGAGCTTTCTGATTCCTCATAGACAGCAACACAATTACAATTTTCAAGGCCCAGAAAGGTAGTAAAGACATTGTTAAAATAGTCCATGCGACTACAGTGATTCAAGAATACTTTTTGTGGGCAAAAAAAATAAAAAAATAAAAAAAATAACGGCTTTATTCAACAATTTCTTCTCTTCTAAGTTAGTCTCCGATGCTGTTCACGTGAGCACCTGACTAATTAAGATTAGTCATGATGCTAACGCAGTTGATGCAGGAGCCGGCTAATAATGAGCCAGCGCTCTGACATAGAACCCTGAAGTGCTGTAATGTGTTTACAATGTGAAAAGTGTCGGAGACTGACACGGAAGAGAAGAAATTGTTTAAACATTTTTATTTTTGTTTGTTTTTTGCACACAAAATAAAATTAAAGTTGAACCACTGTAGTCACATGGACTATTTTAACGATGTCTTTACTACCTTTATGGACCTTGAAAGGTGCAATGACGTTGCTGCCTATGTGTGGTTCAGAAACCATCGGATTTCATCAAAAATATCTTAATTTGTGTTCCGAAGATGAACAAAGGTCTTACGGGTTTGGAACGACATGAAGGTGAGTAATTAATAACAGAATTTTTACTTTGGGTGTTGCTGTTTTTATATTGATCTCAGTTTGACTAATGAAACTAGTTATAATAGTTATAAAGAACATCTGTTTGTTATAATTGTCAAATGCTTAAGATAAAAAAAAGTGCTTGAATTATTAAATTAACATGAAATTATTACAAATTATGAGCATTATATTAAAGAAGCCCTACATCTGTGGTTCTCTTGGTACTTCAAGGCCCCCCATTGTCAAAGGCAATATTCAAAATTTGTTTACATTTATTATATAAACATTGCAATCATCATAATTCTGTTCACAGCTGAAGCTTTTTTGATGGCGAAATATTTTGTCCTAGATTAATATGCTAAGACCTTCACTTGTTGTTGTACAACATAAATTACATTCAGTCATACCTCAACCGTGAATTTTGAAAATGTCATTGTATAGGATGTATATTATGTGCCTGACGATCAGGCAGTCACTGTAGTCCTTTTTATTGCAATTCAAATGAATTCAAATTAATTGAAAACTGCTATTCAAAATTCCAGAGGGAACCAAAGAATTAGTCTTTCAGGTTGTCCTACAAACTGTCGTCATGTACAGGAAAGCTGTTAGAAAACAATATTTTTGCCCTTAGTCATACAAGAATTATTAAATCTTGATAAAAAGTGACTTAAATGGTCTCAGAGTGCACTCTGGTGGTTTGTGTTTTGGCCTGTGGTATAATAAGCAAAGCGCAATCTGTTTTCTCTCACAGTTCACTGCATTAGTCTGTTTTGGGAAGGCAAAAACAAACTGTGACTGTCTCCTGGTCTATCTTTGCCATGTACGTGAGTGAAGCGTCCGTGATTCCTCCCTCAGTGGCTTCAACTCGTGAGCTCTTCACTGGTCTGACAACTACCATGAATTATCTTCACTTACAGACAATCAATTAAGATAATTATTGAACTCCTCTGAAACCTTATCGGTTCTCCCCAGCAGGGCAGCACAGTGAAGATAGATCGCAGATTGTGAAACCTCTAAAGACCGACTCTTTATCACTTTGCGTACTACCGCATGGAGCTGCAGTCACTCTGCCACAATGGTTAAGGATAGGAGCCTTTAAACTAAAGCTTTATGCAATAAACTAAAGTGGACTTCAGGTCCGCTGCCAACAACAAAATATGCCAAGCTGGTGAATTGAAATTATATGCATTATACAATTTCCCCAGTGATTAAAGGGCATTTTAATACAGTAACTTTGCATTAAGTGGATTAGACGCAGACAGTAACAAAATAAATTGTAGAAAGCTGGTTGTTTGTTTCTTGGAATAAACTGACATTAAGTTGAACACAAGCAAACCCACAATGTTGTCATTATAATCGTGTGCACCAGGAGTCGTTCACACAGCAACTCAAAAATGATCGTTTTCTGCCATCTAGTGATAAACATAAATCAAACAAACGAAGTGAAACATTTGTGATACCATATTGCCCTCTTATGGATGTTCTTACACCTAACGGATATTTAACTCTTGTCTCATCGCCAAAAGATTCATGACAACTTTTTAACGAAAAGAAAACCAAACATACTCACCAAAATTTTTATAGATAAAACGAAGTATGCAGATCCAATCGCGTCTTTGCCCGTCTCTTCACACACGTCCCACAATGATCAAGATTCATTAAGGCTTAATCGGAAACAGGTGTAGGCGTTTTAAATGTCTCGTAGAAAATCAGGAAGACATGCACAGGTAACAGTTAAAAGCAATGTAGTTTAATAGGCGTACACGAAAAACAGGATGTTTTGCCATCCAATAGCCTATTTTTTCATTATTCTGACATTAAAGGAAAAAAATTATGAATATTAACAATAAAAAATTATTTAATTCCAGAAATAAAATAAATGCAGTAATATAGGCTAATATAATAAATAAAACCTATAAAAAATGCAATACAAAAATTTATTTATTAAATTATTTTTTATTTTATTTATTGCATTGAATCTTGTTCTCTATTGCACCATATTTAATAAACAATGACTTTATAACAAATTTAATAACTTAATTTACAATTACATGTTAATTGTCCACTCTCTTTCATATCCAGATACATATGGATAGATGACACAGTTGAAAGCAATGTAGTTGCAAATACACACACACAAAAAAGCTTTTGCCAACATACAAATACATATATATATATATATATATATATATATATATATATATGCTGGGTAGATTACTTACAAATTGTAGTCAGCTGAAGTAATTAAATCATAAAAAATAATAATAAAATGATTTAAAATAAAAACAAATCAAAATAAAATAAAACATTTACTAAAAAATATTTTTAAAAATATTTGTTTAACTGCATGTCATCTGTCATATTTTTAACAACATTAGAGTACCCTGAACTTAATTTTATTGTTTATTATTATTATCAATTTAATGTTATTATTGACCTAACTTATTAACTTGAAAATTAAAGGGCTTATAGGGCAAATAGGTTAAGCTGACAAAAAATGTTGGGGAATCCTTTCAATGCATGTAAATATGAATTTGTACATTTTAATGTGTTTGAAAGACAAAAGCCTTGTAGAGACAGTCATACATGTTTCAATGACTCACTGAGTAATAATTAGAAAAAATAATTAATATGTTCATTGGGAGCTGATTAGATATGCAATGTTGCAATGTTGAGAAAACACTTCTTAAACGTTAAATGATTTGTGTAAATCCAGTAATCAAATGCTGTGTGGCTCTCAGTTTTCAGTGATGGGTACATGACTTCTGAACCTTCTGAACGTATAAAAGCAGTAGACTTTTATAGAAAGGAACATTTAAAATATAACAAAGTAGCAGAATCAATGAATTATGAATTTACTGCCATTGTGAGAATAACATGTAATCATGTAATCAATAGAAAAGTAACTGTAGTCTGATAACAAGTATTACTACTAAGTATATATAACATAACACTAATACTAACATATCCTTGGGTAAATACTGAAAGCAGTCAGTTTTACAGACTGTGTATATTTTGCTTGAGTGTTATCTGACATAATTAAAATTATTTTTTTCGGACACAGTTTAACTCTGAGATACCAGTTACAGCGTGAAATAAACATGAATAAACATCTGAAGGTATGTTAAAACATACAGTACAACTTACCGAAATCCGTATCAAGTCTCGTGTAACAGCTCAATCAGTGTTTCAACCTCGGAAAGACGTCAATAAAACCAGAGCCGGTAAATATGTTTTTCAACGGCTCTGAATAAAATCTTATAAACAATGTAATGTAACGACACATTTACCTCAGAAAAACATATTCAGTGACTATAAACTCATTAGGCTAGAAAAGTGATCTCTAGAAAGCAGCATTCTGATAAATATAGCTATGCACCGTTACATATTCATTATAATGTTCTTCAATATTTAATGCATAATGCATAAATCAGTTATGACAGCCACGATTTAAATAAATAAATAAATAAAAAACACGAATTGGAGTTGAAATATGATTATGTAATTCTAAACTTTATTTATTATAAAACAAAACAAAATTGAGTGTAATTTAAGTGTTTGTATATAAATAAGTTAATTTTAACTGTCATTATTATTGTAAAGTAGTACCAACTGACTTCCATGTGTAGTTTACAGCGTAGTTTTTCCCTTTAGAAAATTTGCCATGTACATGTAACTGATATACTTCATCCAAAATAACCGATATCGAATCGTAATCGAATCTAATAGAAATCGAATCGAATCGTGAAAATTGTGTCAATACCCAGCCCTAATTTTCTATTTTTTTTCTCTGTTGTATTTTAATGAACTGTGCATATGAACAATATTTTTTTCACAGTTTTATATTAACAAAAAATAAAAATGTCTATTTCCCATACACTTCTTCTAGAGTGTAGTGTGTACTTTCTCTGTGCTGCACCATCATGTAGGGCTCTAGTATGTAAAACGAGAGGGAGGGGCGGGGTTTGTTCTGTGCACATCGCTCGGGGCCGCGCATCAGCCGCTGAGCCCAGGACGCGCGCACTCTGCTGCTCGTTCTTTGTCCTCCATTGCAGCTGGTGTTCGCAGCTCCGCCGCACAGCGCAGGCCCGAAGTAGCGCAGCCGCTCTGAGGTTAGTGCCCTACCGCGCAATCTCCAGCCATTTCAGCCCCGGCGCAGCCGCACCAAACAACCCGGCAGCGTTTGCCTTTCACACACTCAGATGCAGATCGCGACGATGCGAAACAGAACTTGGGACGATATCGAGCGCATTTGCCAGGATGGCAATTATTATTTACCCCGCTCAAATTTGGGGCAAAAAATAATCATGGCGCTGTCGCAGGCCTTTGGCCTACTGAATTTAGATCTGCAATCGTAATCGCTCTTGTTTTGTCCAGATGCTAAATGGGTTTTCAATGCTTGATACCTTGTGTTTATATGCTCTTGATCGGGGAATCGGATTTGAATGCATGTTTAATGTCATATTAGCACAGCAGTGTTATCGATCAGTCGAGTGTTTAAATCGTTTTATACAGAGTCGACAACGGTGCCCGGCTAAATTTGATCTAAAAGATCATTTCAGATGTTTTGAGGCTCATCTGAATTTTTACTATATTGTATGAAATAGCAGTTTGAACAGGTGTCTGTTTAACATTTCACTAAAACAGCCCGCTCTCTTCACACGTATTATTCACAGTTTGAAAATAACCGCCATTTATGTGTTTGTTATTAATGCTGGATATCACAAGTCTATATCGATTCAGTTACTTCAGATATTCAAACCTACCTTTCATAATGGGTATTAGTGGTTGTTGAAATGTCTGATATTTGTGTTTTTGGTGACTTGGTCATATCAAATGTACCGTTTTCCAGAGCACAGTGTCAAGGCCGTTGAATTGAGCATAATGATGCTCTAGCTGCGCGAGCTGGTGTGTTTATCTATGTGGATCATTCGTAGCACCTACGTCATTCTTAGTTATTCAGACAGTTTTTATTTAATATTATTCCAAAACGTTTTATAAAATTAAATCCATACTCCTTGCTGTGAAAGAAATGTCATTAGAGTATCTTATTATTCAATAAAACTTAAAAATGTTTTCTTTCTGTGTCATTCAGTTTGTCATCGATAAAGCTTTGATTTCTTGCTGTAAATAACTCGAGGTATTTTTAAGTGATTGTACGTATTACAATTTAGCAATGTACAGCAAATGTATATATGCTGTTAATAATATTGAATACTTACATATCCTTTTGGGTAAATACTGAAAGCAGTCAGTTTTACAGTCTCCAGCCAAAACATCACTGTTTAAAAAAAAAAAAAAAAAAAAAAAGATTATTATGAAAAAAATTATACTGATTGTCATGATTAGTGCCCCCTACTGGAGTGATGATTAAAGCAATAAAAATAGATGCAGTGCTCTATGAAAATGGTTATTAGATAACTTGTGAAAAAGAGGAGACCCTTTTCCTACACATTAAGTGTAAACTACTTAGGATAAATAGTATACATTTACACTGTTAATAGATGCTGTCAAAATTGTTGGGGGTGATTCAAGCCACTTTATGACATTCAGATCACACTCCGTGGCCCAGTTTAACTGGATTCTCCTCAATTAAATGTGTTGTCATGCTGTTTCAAAAAAATTTTGAACACTTGGGCCCCCTCAAAATGACACTCACACTGATCTTATCTCTTGATGTTAATAAACCAGTTACTTGTAGAATCTGTGTGTTAATATATTGTTTTTGTGTGTCTCAGTGTGTTTGAGAGAAACTGTATCGGGTGATGGAAGACCACACTGTGCATCAGACAGAGCACATGACCACTATCGAGGCCCATGCCGTCACTCAGCAGGTTGGGCAGGTGCATGTCGCCACTTACACAGAGCACGGCATGCTGAGCGCTGATGAGGATTCGCCCTCCTCACCCGATGATGATGCTTATGATGACTCCGACATCCTCAACTCAACTGGTACAGATGAGGTCACCGCACATCTGGCTGCTGCAGGTAAGATTCCTGCACAGTGTTGTGTACTGACCTTCATGCAAATCTGTGACTTGTGGTTATCAGACTGACCACTAGATGGTGTACTTAAACCATAAATTGGCAGGCTTTTTGTAGCTTAAAGGGATAGTTCACCCAAGAAAATTCTGTCATCATTTACTCACTTTACTCAACTTACAAGTTGATCTAAACCTGTATGAGTTTCTTTCTTCTGCTGAGCACAAAGAAAGATATTTTGAAGAATGTTGGTGATCAAATCACCGTTTCTGATCCCTATTGACCTCCATAGTATCTTTTTTATACTGTGGAACAGTTTGGTTACCCATATTCTTCAAAATATCTTATGTTCAACAGAAGAAAAAAAACACATACAGGTTTGGAACAACTTGAGGGTGAGTAAATGATGACAGAATTTTCATTTTGAGTGAACTATCCCTTTAAGATAAAGCATGGCGCTAGCAATGTCAAACTCTTTCCTTCAATTCCCAGTGAATACAAAAACCGTGTATATCCTGAATGTTATAGAATGTCTAAAAACAGCTAATTTTATGCCCCCAATTCTTTTTCAGGGCCTGTTGGCATGGCAGCAGCCGCCGCTGTAGCAACAGGGAAGAAACGTAAACGGCCGCACATCTTTGAATCAAACCCTTCAATCCGTAAAAGACAACAGACTCGCTTGCTCAGGTGAACTATATATGGTTCAATGAATTGTAATTATCAGTGGTTTTTACAACACAAAATAATTTATCTTGATTAAAACAATCAAAACAAAATGTTATTTATTTTAGTGTTATTTATATACTATTATAGTATTTATTCATACATTATCATTAGCTGTTATTTATATATTTTAAGTTTTAGTAATTTGGTTATGTGCTATAGTCATTTTTATTATTGGCTTTATTAAATTTCTCTTTAGCTTTAATTTTATTTTTGTTATATTTAGTAATTTTAGTACTTGTTTCAGTTAGTTTAATTAGTCTAATTTTATGTTTTATAAGTGTAAGTCTAATAAATGATTTTGGTAACTTCAATAAGGTCTCATTTGTTAACATTAGTTAATGCATTAACTAACGTGAACTAACAGTGAACAATATATTTACAGCATTTATTAACCTTTTGTTTGTCAGTTAATAAAAATGTTCATATTAGTTTACAGTGCCAATATCAACTAACCAATGTTAATAGATACAACTTTTGATCTTAAAAATGTATTAGTAAATGTCGATGTTAACATGAACTAAGATGAATAAATGCTGTAGAAGTATTGTTCATTGTTAGTTCATATTTACTAATGTAGTTAACTAATGTTAACAATAAAACCTTATTGTAAAGCGTTACCATGATTTTTAAGAATTTTAGTTTACTATAACCAACACTGACTCTTACTATGTCTGCAGGAAGCTGAGAGCGACTCTAGACGAGTACACGACACGGGTTGGCCAGCAGGCTATTGTGTTGTGCATCTCTCCCTCTAAACCGAACCCTGTGTTTAGAGTATTTGGAGCGGCACCATTAGAGAATGTGGTGAGTATTTTTATTGTGCATTTCTTCTTCATAGCATTTGCACTGTTTCTGATTTGATCCTTGTTTTGGTATGTCTTGTGATCAGGTGAGGAAATACAAAAGCATGATTCTGGAGGATCTGGAGAACGCTCTGGCTGAACATGCGCCCCCTGGTGGCGGGGAGCTCAGCTCTGAACTTCCTCCCCTGACTATTGATGGCATACCAGTGTCTGTGGACAAGATGACACAGGTGGGCACCAGGTGGCACTATGAGCCAGGAATTTTCTGCTTTGCCATTCAAATGAGCTTTTTCTAGGCTCATGGGGCAGCAGTTATTTGAGACTGGGAAGTTGTCTCAGTTCATCCACTACAGGGTTTTAGCACAGGTTACTTTTGGCCTGATGTAAGACCACATAACCAGTTAATTTACCAGCTAGCCCATTACTCACTACCCCACATGCTGTCTGCTGATAGCTGATGTCCCTCAGGACAGACACACCTTGCTTGGTTTGTGGCAGTTGGAGGCAGGTCTGTGCAGGGATCATCAGGTGAGGCTTGTACGCGCGAGTAATTATCCGGCACATCGTGGCCGAGCACAGAGGTTTCTGATTGGCTCCCAAGTGGATTTAGAGCATAGAAGGGGGAGGGAATGGGCTGCTGATCGGTGTGTTTGGGGCGTGAGATTCCTCTTAATTCCTTCGCCATGTAATTAGACCATCTGCACAAACACAAGGAAGAGCCTACAACTCATGATGCCGCTGTGGACAATCTGTTACATGACTTGAACACTGGACTTAACATCAGTATTTATTAGCTGTTATTGTGATTTATTTTTGTATGAGAGTTTTTTATTTGGGGTTTATTGGCAAAAAAAGTTGTATTTAAAATAATATATTATGAAGCATATATTTTATTTGAACTTTTTAATTGAAGTTAACATTTTAGATTCTGTATTTGTGATATATACGTATATATATGTGTGTATGTGTATATAATTTTATTTGAACTATTTAATTGGGTATATTTTTTTTAGATGTATGTTGTTTGTAAATCTATGTCTATAGTAATACATAGTTCAAATAAAATATATGCGTCATAATAGTAATACATGACTTATAGATAGATATACACATAACATACACCTAATAAATAAGTATATATATATATATATATATATATATATACTAGTGTGTGTTGATATATATACTCATACATAGTGAGTGTAAATTTTTCTAGGTATGCTTAAATATTTTACATTACTCTTTGTGCGTACAGTTTGAAATACTATTTTTTAAAATCCTTATCCAGCAAACGACAATCACGACTGGAAGATTAATGGAAATTCATTGGTCAAAAACATGTAGTGAGTTTTATATTTCAATGAATTAGTTGTATCAGAACCTTTTTTTCCCCCTTGAAATCCTTCTTCACTAACATTTCGCAATGTCGTCTGTCAGCGTCCAATGTAAGGCTGGCTTACAGGAAGTGTTTGTGAGAGTCAGAGAGTGGGAGGGAGGGAGGGAGAAGCTCTTTTGGGAACTGATTTATTCCTCCCAAGCCAAATTTAGCCGGTGATGTCGAGGTGAACAGACGTTGCTACAGAGTGCTGTGCAGTACAATCCCTGACCTGCCTACGGAATTACCAAGGGCACTGAGGGCACTGGGATAAACTCCACCCTCACCCCCAGGACAGAGCTGTCGCTGGGCTAATAGACTGCTACATACAACTCAGTGTTGTTTTAAAAAGTCAATGGACAAAAAAAAAAAAAAAAGCCTTGTCATGTTAAAATCTTAACAATTCCTTACACTTTTTTAGATTGTGACTTTAAGCCCTTTAACGTACATTTCAAATCTACGATACGATAAAGCCATTTCTTTTTTGAAGTTGTGTGCGACAGTCGTTTAAAAAAGTCATGCGAACAAATGATACTTCGGCGGCTGTTGCTGACTATTTAAATCTAGCGGGTAAGGTGTCTTGTCGCAAAATCAATCCAATGGTAGTGACCGTTCTCTCTGACCAATCAGTGATCTGCAGTGTTTACACATCACATTTTAGTATCGGTACTCTTTAGTATCAGTAGACTCTTTGATGACTAGAAAGTTAGAAAGAACAGTATTTATTTGAAATTGAAATCTTTTGTAACATTTCTTTCAAAAAATCTAACTAACCCCAAACTTTTGAATGGTAGAGTACCAACCTTAAAAGTGTTTTTATTTATTTATTTATTTGTTTATAAGCTATAGTGCAGTGGTGTATGTTCCATCTTCTCAATCTCCTGCAGTCAGTATGCAGAGGAGCCTCGCCCATAGATTAATCTTTAAATAGAAACCTAATAGTCTACTTTTAGCTTTTCGCAAGCTATATGTGTGGGCTGACTGTCTGCACTCAGTTGCAGAAGGAAGGGGGAAAATCAATGGCTTGCTGTTTCCAACGTCTTTTTACACAGATTTTATTTTTCCAGAGGCCACTTACAGTATAAAATCTCCCACAGTGATTGTGTGCTCTTTGTTGCTTTTTCAGGCCCAGCTCCGAGCATTTATTCCAGAAATGCTAAAGTATTCCACAGGCCGTGGAAAGCCTGGCTGGGGGAAAGAGAGCTGCAAGCCCATCTGGTGGCCGGAGGACATTCCTTGGGCCAACGTACGCAGTGACGTCCGAACAGAGGAGCAGAAACAGAGGGTAGTGTTGGGTACTTACACTAGGACTGAGGCATAAAAAAATAGCTCTACAGTATACTTGTTTTGATCAACAATATATTTACTTCTGAGTTTTACCATATTGCAAAATTATATCAATTTTGTTTACGTAATATATGCGTGTGTACTATGTACATATAAATACACATACATATATAATAGTAACAATACATCGTAATTAGCAGCTATATATTTACCCACATAATTTTACTAAAACACTTAATTGTATGAAAAATGCTACGAGTGATGACAGATGAATTGTTGAATCAGCCACACCATCGTTTTGTCAGCTTTTCACAAAATGACATCTGAATTAAAGCATATGAGCTAAAGCTTGCATCATCTTGATTTATCAAGGACTTATTTCCGTTGGAAACAGGTGTCATGGACGCAAGCCCTGAGGACTATCGTTAAAAACTGCTATAAGCAGCATGGGAGAGAGGACCTGCTCTACGCCTTTGAGGACCAGGTCACCACACAGCAAGTTGCCACAACAGCCACACACAGCATTGCGCACCTTGTGCCGTCACAGACCGTAGTGCAGACGATCAGTAATCCTGATGGAACAGTCTCACTCATACAGGTGAGCTCAGGTCCCAGTTGTGGGAACAACTACACAGTTGTTTTTGATTACAGTATATACAAGATCCACTGGATGACTTCATTTAGAATAGGGGGAGATCAAATACTAAAAAATAACTAATATGTAGTGATCGACTGATCTTGATTTTTTTTTTTTTTTTTTTTTTTTATAGAACCGATACCGATAATTTGTGTGTTTGTGCTGCAGAACCGATATTTATTTACTGTTATACATCTGTTTTTGACACGATTACAGCACCACTGAACTGAACAAACCATTTTATTTATAACAATCACTCCCTCCTTGCATAGAAAACAAAACAAATCTTATTTATACAAAAATAAATTAATTTTAATCTTCATATTACAAAAATAATTGTATTTATAAAAAGTATCAGCAGCAACACTAATGTTAACAATAAGCAAAATAAATATAGAACGTCTAATGTTTTCAAATGGAGAAAATAAATTAAAGACAGGAGTCATATCAACTTTGCAGAAATGTAATACTTCACTTTAAACTACAGTTTTAGTAGATTTATAAGCTGTTTAATAGACTAAAGAGTGAAGAATAATTTGCTTGATAATGTTAAACAACTGTATAATATTCTCTGGAATATTGGAATATAACAAACAAAACATCGTATTTTATTGCATTTCTCAACTGGTATGTTATATCAGAATTATCAATAATGTTTTTGTCGTTCTAGATTATGAAATATCTGCTGACAAAGCGCTGTTTATCTATGCATTTGCACAGAACTATACTCAAACTGCGATCGCTCGTGGAGATAAATAATTCATTTCCATAGAGTTGCGTTTACTTGGATGTTTATTAGCAAATGAATGGTTATATAGTAAATGTTTATATAATTACGGTGTTTTAAACAAGTGAATCTTGGTAAAAGTTGCATGCGGTGGCCGTGGAGCATTTCCTGAGCATCATCCCGCTGAGCGAACAGCAAAATGCAGATGACTTCACGAGACTAATGATGAGCATAGACAACAGAGAGAGAATTAAATTCAGCGCTTTTATTTCCAACATGTGCTCATTCATGGCTGTATTATTTAATTCATGCAAAGTTACATCTTTATTGGGACAAGACTTGACGGATTATCTTACGTGACTCCATGTGCTTGTCTCTATTTCTTAGAGACAAGCTGCATAAACTAGCTACATTTCAGGCATTTATGTAACGCATCTAATTTGTACATTAATGGCTGTTATGTTAAATAAAGTTTACTAATTACAGCAAAGCAGGTAAGTATACTTTGCTTGTGCACGCCATTGTCTCGTCTCCCTTCAGACGTGCTGTAATGGCGTTCCTGCGCGCAATTCTCAAAGCACCCACAAGATAGCGCCGTTTATCGGTAAATCCAACAAAACCGATATCCGATTATGGTAAAATACTTAAATATCGGTAAATCGATATATCGGTCGATCTCTACTAATATGTAATCTTAAAGTCAACATAACATTAAATATTTACTGTTTACTGCCTTAATACATGTTATTGGTATGATTGTGTATAAACGTGTGTATTATTTTTATATATATATGTGTGTGTATATTAAATGGATCAAAAGTGACACTGAAAAAGACACTGATAATAATCAGAAATGTTTCTTGAGCAGCGAATCAGCATATTAGAATGATTTCTGAAGGATCATGTGACATTGAAGACTGGAGTGATGCTAAAAAAAATTCAGCTTTGCCATCACAGGAATAAATTAAAATGTATTAATATACAACACTTATTTTAATTTATAATAATTCACAATATTACTGTTATTACTGTATTAATCAAATAAATGCAGCCTTGGTGAGCATAAGAGACTTCTTTCTAAAGCATTAAAAAGTCCCCACAATTTTAAAATGGTAATTTTTGTTATACTAATAATAAGATTTATAGTTTTAAAAATGTATTAAATAAGAAAAAAGTAAAAATTTTCACCACTGGTCACATTACAGTATCCTAACGTCCAAATTTGAACTAATCAAAAGGTTGGCACTGGAGCCACGGTAGCAACACTGGCAGATGCGTCAGAATTGCCAGGCACGGTGACAGTCGCCCAGGTGAATTACTCCACAGTGACGGATGGAGAGGTAATGTCAACACACACTTTTTTTTTTACCTGAATTTTCCATGTGTTTGCATCTTGGGCATGTTCTGTCCTGTCCTTACACACATACTGTACTTTTAGGTCATATATCTCCCTTCACACCTGTTATTTTAATTTTGTCTCTAAGGTGGAGCAGAATTGGGCCACACTACAGGGAGGCGAGATGACCATCCAGACCACGCAAGCTTCGGAGGCCACGCAGGCTGTGGCTTCCTTAGCCGAAGCTGCTGTTGCTGCATCACAAGAGATGCAACAGGGGGCAACTGTTACCATGGCACTCAACAGGTACTCATGGGAAGTAGAGGTGAAGTTGGGGTCGGGGATAGAGAGAAAGGAAATACTGAACCGCAGCAGCATCTAGGTGCAGGTTTAATTCCCCAGGGTCTTGTTAACAGGCCTCACCTGAGCCTGTCTCCTGTTTATCACAAGCAGGTAGCAGAAGCAGCAGCCCAGAAATACAGCACAGCGGGAACAATTGGTTCATACTCCATTCCCACAACAATTAGGCTGAAGAGGCATTGTTTTCTGCTCAACAGTCTTCATTAAAGAAGTAAATTCACCATCAATCTGCTTAGCACAGACAGGACATATACAAACGAGAGTTAAAACGTTTTCTTTTCATCTACTAAAGCCTCATAGCAGTGTAAATAGCCTTCTTTTTTGTCATGATCTCAAACGGAATCGGGATAGACAGTCTTTGGACTCTTATTTGGTTTGGAAGCCCATTTCTGCTATATAAGAAAAAAAAATCTGAATTGAATTTGAATTATAAAAACTAATAGGTATGATACAAGTGGAAATGATCATGTACTAAGTCATAATTATGAGATAAAAAGTAAGTTGACATCATAATTCTGGATGTTTTATCAATTTACTGTATCTCGGTGTGTCATTTTCAAATGTTTATCTCAATTATGACTCTGAAAGTTAAAATTATTACATACTATGTCGTAATTGACTTGTCAATTAATAAACCACCAATTTATCTACCATACTTTTGCTGCATACAGTTACTGTAGGCTACCACAGATTTAAACATGGATAAATGGTTATCAACAGGGTCGCTGAAAAGGACAAATGCAGAAGTTTCTTCATCTACAAGTAAGGATAAATCTTCAGCAATGCATGACATCAAAAAGACTAAAAATAAGGCTAAACAAAGAAAATACAGTAGTTACTACCTAGTCTTCACATGTGTGGGAGCAGAGAACAAGCAGCTACCGCTCTGTGTTGCTGAAATGAAGCTTTATATTATTTAGCATTTTTTAGGTTTGCTTTACTTTTTATTTTTTTAGCCTTACACATTATTTTACCGGAATAAGCTTCATATCGAGCCTGATCTATATTTGCAACTTTCTTCTCTTCAGCCTGACATAGTGCTTAGTAAATGCTAAACAATACCAACATTTGAGTTAGGTGAGTCACAAAGATTACAGTTTACAAGGTCTAATTGTTATGCCAGAGTCTCTCGGGGCTCAGTCAGGCCCAGTTCCACGAAAGGTGTAAGAGGGTGCTAAGCCCCCTCAAATGAAAACAAGAGCAACTTCAGTTAAAGCTGTAATAGGATATTGTTGAAACAGATTTGGCAAACGTATTTGTGTTTGCACTCTGGAGAGCGTCAAATGTTTCTATTTACAACATGCTTTTGCAGTGTTGAGCAGTGTAGCCAATCACAAACGTATCTGTTGAGTTCATGAACACAATGGCCAATCAGAGGTGTTTAAGTTAGACAGAATCCACTCACTGCTTGAAACACCAGAGTTTTTGTTCAGTCCTGAGTTCCTCTCATTTTATCAAACAAAGTGTAGACACAATGTAAAAAGATATGTTGTGCAGTGTAGACAGCTTCATTGATTAACGGCCACATAGATGCTGCAAATGCGGAATTCACTCTTGAAATTGCAATGATTGACATAGTGGCCACAGCAATGGATGGAGCAAAAATCTGATATGTGCATTAAGGCTAGAGCATCCGATTTGATTCTGGAACCGGGCCTGGGCTCGGTAACCCATTATCTGCATTTTCTGTTCTGATTTATGGCCGGTGAACGGGCGCATCTCTACTTATGTGGCAGAAATGGGTGTCTGTATTTTGGACATCTGTCACAAGAGCCAGAAGAACTTGTATAGGACAGTGTTTTTCATTTTCTGGCTCATCTTGAGTGACTTCCTGCACTAGGGGGCAGTACACACCAATCCACATCAATACATCTCAAATCCTGGTTAAATCCTATATAAAGCATTGCATGTTTATGAAAGCGGGGTTATTGTGAGATTATTTTCTTAATTTACATCTGTGTGTTGCAGTGAAGCAGCAGCTCACGCAGTGGCAACGTTAGCGGAAGCAACTCTTCAGGGCGGAGGACAGATCGTGTTAGCAGGAGAAACGGCGGCCGCAGTAGGAGCTTTAACTGGAGTTTCGGATGGAAGTGGTACGAACCTCTGCTCTATATCACAAGCAACCACACACTCTGCACCAGCCTGAATACATAACAAACAGTAAAACAAACATATGATGAAACGTCCCTTTCGTCATCACAGTATGTGAGGGAACGTATGGGTCTCATGTTAGGTGTGTTAGAGCGTGAGGAAGTCCGTGGAGGTCTATTGTAATCCCCGGGGTGTTTGTGGGACAGATGGTGACTCCAGCCTCTACACTTCTTGCTAATCCTTGCTTTGCCTCAACCACTAAGCGCTCTGCATATGCACGGCACCCTCCAGTACTGCTGCTTACACATGCATTAGAAGCTATGTTACAGTCCAATAGCAGCACCAATGTGTACTATAGGTATTCATTACAGCATAGTAAAGTGGCACATGATGCTACGATAAACTATGTTAGAAAATTTACAAATTTATGTATTTTTCTCTTCTAACCATAACACCTTCCAAGACAAAGTGAAGTGCCACTTCCAACCCATTTCTGAAATGTGACACATTTCTGTGGAAAATTGTTGCAGAGGAATAGCAAGTTGATTTTGATTTAAGATTACATAGACAATCCACTTTTTAGGGATACACCAAATTCAAATATTAAAATATTAAATTGAATTTATGCAATACATAATGTACAATATGAAAAATAGAAATTCATTTTTTAGATTTTCTAAAGATTACATTGTCCAAGACACTGTTTCAGATGCAAATTGGTTGGAGTAAAAAAAACTTTTGCTGGAAATAAATAATAGTAACTTTTTGCCTTAATGATTTTTGCGTTCATATTAATCGAACTAAATTATAATACATTTGTAATATATTTTAATATATTAAATTATAAAATGCATTATTTGGATGGACATTCGGTTAGTGGCATGTGCTTTGTCGGCTATGAGAACATTAAGGATTTTAAATTTAAAGATTAAAATCATCCAATATCAGTCAATATAGATTCAATATCTACCGACAGATCAGCCGATATAGTGCATCCTTAATTTATAATATACACTAATAATTCCGTTCAGTAACAACATCCATTAAGAAAGTAAATGGGGTCCATTTTTATTTAATGCTGTGAAATGCTTCTGCTTCAAAGTTGGTCCAATCATACCTGGCCATTTCCCAGTGACCTATCATACCTAGTGTCCTGGCTTACCCCATTGCCCCCACTGACCAAAGAGAAGCCCCCCCCCCCCCCCAACCCAACCCCCTGAGGAACCCTCTTAAAGGGCTTTGATCCTCTCCATTATCAGTGCATAGTCTAATCACAGAGCCAGCTGTCAGCACCGGGAAGGCCAGTCTATAAAACACACACACAATCTCACATGACATTAAGAGAATAGACAGGAGCAAGGGCTGTATTTAAACATGAAAGCTGATTAGCAAGCATTAAAACTACATTTAAAGACATAGGTGTCAGGCCTTTCCCCACTCTTGGTATAAATATATGACCACTGCCATTTTTATAATATTATATATTATAATTTTTTTTTTTTTAAATTTTATTCTATATAATTGAATGGTTTGGGTGTACAGGTTTATTATTAATTCCACATGCATGACATTATTTAACTACTTTTTGGTCCCGCAGCCTAGAGGAGATTTTATACTCACTATCTCTTGATTGACCATCTGTTGATGTCCTTTTTTTTTTTTTTCCGCCATCTTGTAAATGAAGGAAAAGTGTTGCTTGATAAGAGGATGTCACTTTATATAACGTTGTACACAAGTAACCTTTCTAGAGCAGGGCAGTACAGAGAATGCTAGTTTGTCTGTTTCCCCACATACGTAACCAAACATGTTGACTGTTCATCTGAACCAGCACGGAGTCCCAGAGAGCTGCCCAAAACGAGGCCCTCACCTTTAAGCTGTGCAATTAAACCTAATTTACGCTTCAGCACGGGGAGGTTTGGGAGAGCGTAGTCAACAACAGACACTTGACGGACAGCCAGCATTTATTGACCTTATTCAATCAGTAAAATGGCAGTGCGGGTGCAGCTTTGAAGTGGCTGGTCTGAGGTAATCGTGACTGATTTACGTTTCCTGCTCCAGTGCCTCTCTTTCGCTCCGTAAGCCTCGTAGAAACCCTCAATGTCAGAGTGATTGAGGGTTTGTAGGCTCTTCACTCAAAAAACAATGCTTCCAAACTCCCCGTCAATTATTGAAACACGATGTGATTAAGACAAATCAGAGCATTTGGACTGAGTCACTTGTATCCCATGTGGAGAAACTGATTTTCTGATGTTCTTCTTAAGGGGGAATCTCACAAAGACATTTGAGTTTGTACTCCAATGTCAAAAGAAAAATCTATATATATATATATATATATATATATATATATATATATATATATATATATATATATATATATATATATATATATATATATATATATATATAGATGATCATTATTACTGTGATTGTTTCTACAGGTCTTTCTACATAGCTATATGTTTGGCAATGGTTCTCTTAACCCTAAAAGATAGTGTGTAGCTTTCATTTCTTAAACAACCATGTAGGAAGACACATCATGGCCATATTCCAGGATGTGTCAAGATTCATCAGGCCTTAATTGTGAAAGAATGGTTGAGAGGGAGCATGAAAGAATCAAAAGTCCATTGAAAGTGTTTGGGATGTGCTGGAGTAGACTTTACAGAGTGCTCAACTCTTGCATTGTCAATACAAGATTTTGAAAAGAAAAATGATGCACCTCTTGATGGAAATAAATGTTGGGATGTTATTTTCTATCGAGGTGCAATTTTTTTGGTCAAGATCAAGACCATATATATATATAGCAAAGATATACTATTTAGGTATTATTTAAGTGTTTTATCATAATTTTTTTTATATATATATATATATATATATTGTTATATTTGAATTTGACAACTGAGTAGGACGCTTAATTGTCATTATTATTTGTGATTGTTGGAAACTCTTTATTTTACAGTGTCCTTATTACATGCGTTACATTTAGTTACTATAGTAATAACTATAAATTATTCATAATTACATGCAACTAAACCAAACCCTCATCCTAATCCTAACCCTATTAGTACATGTAGTTAATTATTATTACTCAGTACTTAAATGTCTAATTACACTGTAACAAGGACACCTAAAAATAAAGTGTAACTTCACTGTTATTATAAGTACTTTCCAACTTAAAGTGAAAATGTTTTTATTTCTTTATTTATTTTAATTTGCAGAATTCAAATTGGATAAAGAGCTTAATTATCATAGCCTCAATGTTTAATTAGCCTCATTTTATTAGTCCCATTAATGCATAATTTATTTATTTATTATTATTTATACATTATACGGGGCAATAAGACTTAATAATTTTTCCATGTCTTAAGATATATTTAAGCTTGAAACTGATCTTCTTTTGTGTTAAGCTGTGATTAAAGGAAACATTTAGCTTGGCGAGATTGTGCCGGCATGAAAAGATAAAAGTAACTGACAGCATAAATGACGAGTTTGAAATATGAGCCTTTCTTTGAGACGCCGAGACGGAGTTGCGCATTGTGAGACTATTTTAAGCACACCTTTATCAGAATAAACACAATGCACAAGTCCACTGGCCTGCAGGTATGTAACTGTAAGACTTACTCGAAGTGGTAAACTAGTCACGGTTAGTTCTGACCTTCCACTTTGCCCGTAAGAGCTTGCGACCCGGACAGATTGCCCACCTCATGCCCCATGTGACTGCAGCAGTAATCCAGGCTGCTCCGCTCACAGCTGGGCGTGGAAACGGAGGTGGGTTGAGAAAGAGAGAGGGGTTTACCTCTAGTCAGAGAGGGAAAGAGAGAGAGAAACGGAAGCTGGGAGTGGCCGCCTCAATTACTCCATTGTTCCGCATTGCAGTGTGATGCACTAGCCCTGCCCTCAGCCCCCTTTCTAGGGCCAGCCCTGGCCACGTAGTGTTCAAACTCTAACATGGCCGCTCGATTGCGCACACTCTGCGGCCTCATCCAACTGCACTTCAAAAGTCCCCTCCCTCCAGTTGTCTCAAATGACAAGTTACGTGCATCCCAAACCTCTAGGCTGCTGCCTTCACTGATGACATCACAGTTGTGCATCTTTAGCTAGATCTGTAAATGGCAACCCAAATGAATTTATACCCACAAAAATTCTTATATGTAACGGGTCTTTGTGTCATCCCAGGTCTCGTCCAGATTCCAGTCAGCATGTATCAGACAGTCGTCACCAGTTTGGCCCAGGGAAATCGACCCGTTCAGGTCGCAATGGCTCCCGTAGCCACACGCATCGACAACACGGTAACCCTTGACGGACAGGCGGTGGAAGTGGTGACCCTAGAACAGTGACATACTCTACCCCTGCAGGTGTGTGGGACAGGAAGTTCAGCGCGTATGTGAAGTGGCTGCTGGAATATAGTGTAAAAATATTAGAACCTGTTCATATACGTCTGCAGGGGTTGGACCGCTTTTTCCTGTTAATATTATTATTTTTTACATTGTACACAGTTCATAGTCTTTTTTTTTTTTTTTTCCTAGTGTTGTTAAATTTGTTAACGTTAGTTAATTTTTTTTTAGCTGATGTTTGATAAATGTACTGCAACAAAAGAAATATTCCCAACAAAGTCAACCAAATTTTCAGCCTTCAAAAACCTGGCATAATTTGTTCCATTCTCCCCAGATTAGGTCTGTTTTGGTCATTCTTGATGTTTTCTCCTCAGTTTTTATCTAGGTTTATGTGTGTATATATATATTGTGAACCATCTTGTGCCATATTTGAATCATTTCATTAATATATTATGTGTAAATTGCATTACGATTTTAGTGTTAGATTCCATTGACTACTGAGATGACATGCATGTTTGTTTTTTTGGGGGGGGGGTTTTTTTTTTGGTCTTTTTGTCAGACTGTATAATGTAGAATTCTCTTTGTATGCATTTCACGTTAACTCCCAATGTAAAAAAAAAAAAAAAAAAAAAAATTGTATGACCTTGAATGATTGTGTGGTATATTGAATGAGACCACCATTTCCTGTTGGTACAGAATTGTTCTGAAATTTGAACACTTGACACTCAGTGCTATCTATAGACTTCACTGAATTGTACTATTAATCGATAACTAAATGTCGACGACTTACCAATGACAAGGCTGAAGATGTAGCACTCCATATCGTTCAACTTTTATACTTCAGATAATGAACAGACTACATATTCATGGTATATTAACATTTTGGAAACTGATCTTATGAAACTGCTGGGGGAAATGTTTTATTTATTTTTTTATTTATTTTTCTTTAATGTTTTTGGTTAGATGTGTGCGCTAATATCTTTAAATTAACACAAAAAAAAAAATCACACATTTGAAAGATTAAGATATGATACAGGACATATTTTGAATTCTAATGTTGTTGCATATATTGCAAAGTGAAAGAACCATAAATTCATATCCCTTTCTTTATCTCAAGCTCTTGTTGTATTGTTTCTACAATGTGGTTGTTTTGTTACTGTTTATCATCTCTTCAACCCATAACCCGCTCTGCCAAGTTTCCTGCTCCTGGTCGGTTTGAATTTTTATACATCTGTAAGACTTCACACAAAAAGATCCTTTTTATGTAAAATATAAGGTTGATGAAACCAAACTCTGCCATGTTGCCGGTGAAAGAATGACCGTAACATTGAGTTTGTCTTGCCCTTTTTATCCAGTCTTGGAAATAAAGTGGCCACTATTCAGAATTGTGCCTTTGAAAATTATTACAGAAAAATAATCACAGGTGACATAAGGAAAGTGCCTTATTAAATGCTTTAATAATACAAGTAGTACATAAAATATTAAATACAGTTTTCTAATTAAAACAATTTATTAAAGGGTTAGTTCACCCAAAAATGAAAATTCAGTCATTAATTACCCTCATGTCGTTCCACACCTGTAAGACCTTCGTTCATCTTCAGAACACAAATATTATACAACCTTAATATTATAAAGCAACGAGAATTATTTTTGTGTGCCAAAAAAAACAATAATGACTTTATTCAACAATATCTAGTGATGGGCGATTTCAAAACACTGTTTCATGAAGCTTCGAAGCTTTACGAATCTTTTTTCTTTGAATCAGTGGTTCGGAGCTCCAAAATCACGTGATTTCCTTAAACAAGGCTTTGTTACATCATAAGTGTTTAGAAATGTCAATAGTTCACGTGACTTTGGCAGTTTGATACGCGCTCCGAACCACTGATTCGAAACAAAAGATTTGTAAAGTATTGAAGCTTCAAAATAGTGTTTTGAAGTCACCCATCACTAGACATTGTTAAATAAAGTCGCTATTTTTTTTTTTTTTTTTTTTTTTGGTGCACAAAAAGTATTCTTGTCGCTTCATAACATTAAGGTTGAATCACTTTACTCACATGAACTGTTTTAAATGTTTTTAGTACCTTTCTGGGCATTGAAAAAAAGGAAATGATCTTGCTGGCAATGGAGGCCTCACTGAGCCATTGGGATTTATCAAAATGTGTGTTCTGGAGATCAATGAAGGTCTTACAGGTGTGGAACGACATGAGGATAATTAATGACTGAATTTTCATTTTTGGCTGAACTAACCTTTTGAGGAAATTCATTGTGCAGTTCATTATACTGCAAAATGAAAAGTTTATAGTCAGCCTCAATGGAAAGCTGAGCAGTGGGATTAACAGGTGTTTTGCATCATAATTGTGTTTGTGTCCCTATATTGTGTATTTTAGCACAACTGGAATCCTGGATTGACCAGTCATCATTCAGAACTATGGATGAACTATTATTGCACTAATACCATCATAAATCACAAAAATTGAGAATAAAACCAATATGGAAGTTGGTAATCTGTGTGTATTTAGATGCCGCCCGTTTTATGTCAAGGTCACTTGTTTTTATGAAGTTGAGTAATTTCATCACGAAAACTCCATGACCTCTTTACAACAAAACACATAGTCACATTCGCACCCCACCTCCAGCTTGTTATGATGGATGGGGCTCCTGTTGCATCATAAGCCCTGATCCCTCCCTCCTAGCTAAAACCTGGATTTAAGGCCTGTGTCCTTCTGCCGAGGGAGGAGGAGGGAAAACGCACTAATCCATCAGGCACCGCACATCCCAGCATCCCACTCCACTTCCAGATTATCAGCGCGGAGCAGCACGATCGGAGAGAGATATAAAGCATGCAACTGTCTAATCCCTGCCAAACCACATCCGTTCTGAACAGAGAAGTGTGTATACTATCCGCGTATAAGGGAGAGCGAGGACTTGGGTGTTTGTGGTTTCCAGGTCATGGTGGCAGCTGGCAGGAGATGCTCAGTGCACGCGTGCGTCAGTCGTGAGCTGCAGATTAAGGCACTCTTATTAGCACACTTTCTGAGAATCGGCCCTGGTCCCGCCCTCATCCCAACCAAGTGCTCGGCCAATCTGTTCCTCAGTTGGGGCCGTGTTCACAGAACAGCGTTCAGCAGTAATCCGAATACATAACCACAATTCTATCTTAACATCAGAGCGTTACGTACCTGATTTAAGTGTGATGTCATTCGTAAAACCACTGACAAGTGTAGTGCAATCACTAAGCCAATTTTTGCATACTAGATACTTATGTAACCTAAATACAGGGGGTCCAAAGAGCTGAGACCACTATGTATTTTTCTAATTTAATACATTTTTTATAACTTATTTAATTAATGTATTTAAAAAAAAATGAATTTGATTAATGTAAACATTTTACAATACAGTTAAATTCATGAAGTTTTACAGTATTTATCTATGCTAATGTATATTGTTAATTCATATTCAATTAAAAAACATTAAATAATGTAAATGTATGTAACTTGGGGTGTAAAAATATATCGTGTCACAATATATCGCAATACAAAAATGCAACAATATGTATCATGGATAGTGACAATATGTATTGTGTATAGTTCACCCAATATGAAAATTACTGAGAAAAAAAATTCAAGTTTACAGAGTTTTTATGTCAGTACTACATTAAACTATATATAATGTTGAATATAATGTATAATAATGCAATGGGGGAATATTTGTGGGTCCTGATAATGCCAAATGTCTTGTTACCGTAAAAAGTGGCCTATATTCTTTTAGCCTATTCATTTCTACCCCTAATGTAAATCCAAATTTAGCATTTTAATCAACAGTACAATTATTTTTTATATTTTACTATATGTCTTGGAGTATCATGATAATATCGTACCGTGAGTTCAGTATCGTGATATGTATCGAATCGTGATGAGGGTATTGTTACACCCCTACTTGAAATGTTAAAAATGCATTAATACATTTTAATTAAACCTAGATTAATTAATGCTAAAGTGTTGTTCTTAGTTCATAGCAAAAGCAATAACTAGAGTTAATCAATTGAATTTTATTGTATATTTAAGTGTTACCCTAAATTCATTATTTTTTTACTCATGCTGTTAAGCTAAGTCGAATTAGGAAACAAAAACAATGAATTTCATCATTTCTTTTTTTAATGTCCCATCAGCGTGCAAATTTCCAATGTAGTCTCATGAATGTAATCACTAGTTACTAGAATAAACTGGGTAGTAGGAATACACCGTAACTCTGATAAGTGCTCATGTTAACCTTTATTTTGAAAATTTGTGATCCAGTCAAAACTCTATGTTAGTTTGAGAATAGAAGGGTTTTGTCCTTTTTTAACATATTTTTGAGTAGGTTCTCTATCACTTGTTCCCCATAGATTGTGATTTGTGTAATCAGCTAATACTAGAGTTGGATAGATGGAGGAAAATTGGGGAATTACAAAAGCATTGCTAACACAAACAGACCAATGTTACATAAAACCATCTCAGAGCTACAAATGTATAGGAATCCTCATTAGTTTTATCTTTTTATGACGGTTGCCATTATACGAACAAATGGTAATAGCCGTCTGGTGTTATTGTGTCATCAGGGGAATATGGGGCAGAAGTATTGATTGTGCTAAGGAGAGGATATGGCTCTGACGGTGCTGACGGCTCCAGTCTCCACGGGGGGCTTGTTCCTCCAGCCTGGAGCTGCACAAACTCTGGGGCAGAGCTTTAATCTCTGCTAATATCTTAATACACACTGCACCCTCTGGCCCTCTCTCTTACACACACAGGAGTGCATGTAGCAGTAGCTCTGAACTAATGGATTATCCCCTCTACAAAACCCAGTCTACCTGTATGTCTGTCTATCTTTCCATCCATCTACATCCATCTTATTCCCACCATCTTCATCATAGTCGTCACTTTCTTACATCGATGATGTTCTCACCAGCACACGCACATCGGCACCAGACAGTGCGTAAAAGAGATGGACCCTAATCTCATTCCACTAATGCTCTCTTTACATTAGAGTACAGACTGAGCTCTGTCTCAGCCATGCTCTGTCTTTCTCTCCTAACCAGGGATTATTCACTGAATGAGAGAGGAGTAGTCGGTACAGAGGAGGGGGCCTGAAAAATGCTGTGTAACCCGACCCGGGTGGCCCATCTGGAGAAGGCCCACATGGACAGAGATTTCCCACAAAGCAATTACTGCAGCCGAAGTTTCGGCAGGAATCTGACACAATGTTCCTTTCTTCTCCCATATACGCATATTTGCTTTGGATTTTCTGACGCAGGCAGGTAAACACAGGTGAACTGCACTAGCAGAGAAATACTGAAGATGATAATAAACCAATGGAGAAAGTTACAACTGTATGAATTTAATGGGGTATTACAGTGCATTTGGAAGTCTATACAACTGTTGGGTGCAAGTCACATGGGTTCAATATGTACATCATTTCCTGTTTAACTGCTCCTAAACAATGCATGGACATAAATTGTCTAACGGATTCTTCATAATGAAAAAAATCTTCAGTCCATGAGGTTTAGATTTAGTAACAGAGTAGTTCACCAACAACAGATCTGAAGAGAGTGATTGACACTATAGGAATAACATTACACTTAAATGATGGCTAATGTTTTCATATTGTCATTCATTCTGTAAGAATAGATTTATGCAAAAGGAGATAAAGAAGACTTAATCCAGCAATCCTCTCCTCACCTACATTAGCAGCCCCTGACCCAGATACAGGGCAAAGCGACAAAACACAAGCTGTTTCACACAAATGCCACACCACTGAGTTCTCCAAGAGCTGTGTTTCATACAGACATTATGTATTTATTTATTTTGAGCATGAATATGAACATGTTGGTTTCATTAGACTTTGATTAGTAACTAGCCCTGTTTTGCCCGAAAAAGAGTCTCATATGTCCAACACAATTCACAATGGCACTAGAATGAAAACCAAACATGGCCGACTAGTATCAGCAAACAGTCTGGATCAATGACCGAAGTATCAGGAGCTTTGAGACTGTGGTGCGCAGGGGGGGATATTTGAATTTCACCCCAACCCGCACTACTCACAGTCACTCACTCGGGGGTGGAGCCTGTGATGTCACTTAATATGCAGTCAGGGTTCAAAAAGGTGCTCTCAATTCTTCCGAGATGATATTTTGACAGTGGAGACGTTCTCAGGTAGTAGTTGGCAAGTCTAGAACCACCGGATCTGACTACCTCACCAGTGTGAGTTCTACCATTGCCAAATACCGTCGGAGAACCTTGGGTTTTGTCCTTGAACTCGGTAGCAAAAGAGAAAAAAGGGCTGTTCTTTGCCACAGCATACGTGCAGTAATTTGTTGCACTTTTATTTCATTCTAAAGATACTTTAAATAAAAAATAAGAGATAAACAATTAATGAATGTATTGGTTAAGAAAAAAAAAAAAAAAACAGCTCAAATACACTCTTAAAAATAAAGGTTCCAAAAGGTTTCTGGAACAGTTCTGTGAACAGTTCTTAAAAGAACCATTTTTCCCCTTTGTGTGAAGAACCTTTTGGTTCCATGGATGTCATGAAATCATCAATGCCAACGAAGAACCTTTATTTTTAAGAATGTAGGCATGAAATAGCCCATAAAAAGTTGAAAATTCAACAGAACATCTTTTTAATCACTAAACAGCACTTTTTAAGCACTACACAGAATAAATGTTTGCGGGAAATGTTCCTTTTGAAAGCACAGACTGCATTGATCGATGAAGATGCAGTTGCTTCCAAGAGGAGATGAATATCTGAACATCCTCCATGAATGCCAGTTATGGCGTTTGATGCAAGACAAACTGTTTTTGTCACAATGCATCTGCGCAAATCATCTCGGTGCAAAAACCACCATGGACTACTTCTTTCGGGGTTCAGCTGCAGAGAAAGAGATTATCGAATTTTCGGCTTTCCGCAGCAAAGGTCGCTTCTTATGTTACACTGGGCAGAAGGACTGAAAATAGAACATGACTGCCTAAGAGAGGATCAATCGCGCCGACGGCCTGCTGTCTGTCCTTTTGCTCGTGATCAGGTGATTTTTAGCAGCATTTCTGTCTCGTCCCATATTGGCACTACACATAATTGCTCAACGTATATATAAAAAAGCAAAAATGTGCTAGTGCCAAAACAGGCAAAGAAGAGGGACAACAGAGCATCTGGCTCAGCCGAGAGTTTGGAATCTGTACCCACTTGCACCAGAGAGCAAATCTGAAGCAGATCGGCCATCACGTGGTTCTTTCTCTGCTCTGTTTATGGCCCTTTGGTAATTCACTGATAGTGTGCTTTCACAGTGAATTCTACCAGTGCCATACACAGAACAGGAGTCTGTCAGCTTCACCCCTTAAGACAACCTGCGGCCTCCAGCAACATCAATGAAACAACGATAGAGCAGTGGGGAGGGGGTTGTACAGGGGAGGTTGGGAAGATTTGGTTAAGGAGGTTGAGAAGAACCCTTCTTCCTAAATGGAAAAAGAGAGAGACAGAGAGTGAGAAAGGAAACGCAAAAGTGAGTTTCAGAGAGACAGCAAGCAAAGAAAGGCAAGATGCAATACAGAATAATCTGGTGAAATTATGAAAACTGTAAAGTGGAGGGAAAGTCTAGTTTGTATGTGCACATTTTGGCAGATGCTTTTGTCTAAAGCAACTTGCACTGCATTGCAAGATACACATTCCCTGAGAATTGAACCCATGACCTTGGCAACTTTGGTGTTTCTAGCGCCATGCTCTACAGTTTGAAGATTCTTCAAAAAAAAGACACTACTAATTCATTTCGGTTATGAAAAATTAGGATAAAAATCAAATCATTTAACACCTTTGGTGGTTTTCTGAGCTATTACTTTTGTTGTATTATCACTACGATTACTAAGGACACACTACTTATTCTCCACACTGGTAAATTTTGAATCAATTGAAATGCTGGCATTATCCTCCATAATGTTCTCAACCAGACATTTTAATTAGCTGCTGAGGAGAATAAACCAAGTTATATTAATACATAATCATGTTCTTTATGCTGAGAAGGGACTTGCATCTCCTTAAGAATGGAGAATCTTTTCCTCAAATGAAACTGTCTTTAGAGATTATCAAACAAAGTTCTGGATTTACACCAAAAGGACGATCCCTTTACAGTGAAATGCATGTCCAAGCATGATGGGAGTTATGTTACGATTATGTCCTTCCAAACACAGCAGACAAATGTGCAATTAAAGCCTGCAGAGATCCATCAACAAGCTCCTTTAGTATTTGACATCATCCTGAGCATAATCATCACCATTGAGTAAAGTGACACAAGAGACGCCATGTTGCTGGGTTCACTAGCCTTAAGCAAAAAACCCAACACTACATTATCAAACACACAGCACCCAAGAGAGCTTGCTGCATTGGAGACCCCATATCTTCTGGTTACATGCCATCTGCTATGGGAGAAGCCACCAGACCTATAGAGCACCCTCCTCCCCGATAGGCGAAGCCTATACAGCCCCACCCAGGAGGACCCAGGAACAGCCATTAGCTCTTGCTCCCTTAGCTCCTGCAGGAGATGGAAGCCAGATTGATTCCAGATCAAAAATGATGTTCTAAGTGATTTTTCAGACGCCCAAATGGCTCCCGGAGCAGGACTCCTCTTGCAATTTCCTGGAATAATCAATACCTCTAAAAAGCCAAGTTGAGAAGCCAGCATAGTCAAATTGGTCTGGCTCATTTTCTTTCGCCCCCACCCCTGCGTAATGAAAGAAACAAATTCTCATATGATAACATCATGACGGTCTATTTTTGCTGGGTGTCTTGGCACAAAGCATATAAAAAAACAAAAGTGCTCAATAAAATGTCATCACCTTCACAATTTCCCAAATTGTGAATACAAGAGCGTGAAACCATAGTGCCTAGGGCAAAAGTGTATAAAATGTGCAAAACATTTACTTTAACAACAAAAATTATCTATAAACTAGAGAAAATAGGCAATATTATTTACAGAAAGAGTATAAATTAATTAAATAATACACTGTATATATCTGTACTGTAACAATGCTGACTATTTAATCCAGAATCATGGAGTATTATCTGATTTATTTTTCTTTTTAATTCAGGTCAATCCATAATATACCTAAAAGACCAATTCATTTGAGCCTGATAAAATTATAACCATTTATATTTTTCGTTTAAGATAACATAAGATTATTGAAAGCAGCGTTTTTGAACCCTAGCCTGCACTGCGTCATATTCCTGCCCGGTTGTTTTTCCATTGAATACAGCAAGTGGTTATCAAAGTATTTTGGATATTTTTAGTCTCATCATTTTTATCATCATTAATAAGCTTGCGTGTGCGTGTGTTGGCACCTCTCGTTAACCTCAATGACAGTCTCAAAGCTCCCGGTTAATCGCATTTGTCTAATTAGCGAGTATCTCCTCGAACTTCAGTTATTTTAGGAAAGATTTGGCCAGACCAATTCAGTCTCCCCCAAAAGGACAACGCCCGGGGCTACTCGATCTCTCAAGGTGATTGTAGACAAAACAATCATTGATATCGCGTCTATTGTTTACCTGAAAATATTAAACTTTTATCTTTTGTAGAAAATATAAATAATATATATTTTTAAAAATACTAATCTATCATTTTAAATACACGTATTAGGCTATTTATTTATTTCATGCATTTATACTGTTTGTGGTGATGCGTGACAAATTGTAAATATCAAAAATATACGTGTAACTTACAATGCAAATAAAAAATATATACATCTACGCCTAATTAAATGTTCACGTGGGTTTAATGTTTGGAGTCCTACCAGTGCCATTTGTTGTATTGGTTATTAATATAAATAACCCAAGCATCTTGCGGTGGACTGTGAGTTACATCGACTTTTTTCCGCATGCAGTTGAATAACGAGTTGTACCTACTAAACAAATCTCTTTAAGCCTATATGCAAACAACGCAGGTCAAACTGAAAAATCAAAAACAAAAAGAAGAGAATCACATTTTGCTAGATTTAGGCGGGACCTGGAAATGGTGTAGATGGGTTAATGACATGAAATACTTTTGGGAAGCTGCTGGCATGCCCTGCGGTCTAACATGCTAGTCATCTAAAACCATTTTAAACTAAAATAATTGCATTTTTTTATTATTATAGCCTAAATGAAATCATACTGAGGCATTTTTAGTATAAATAAATGAATTAGTGAAAGCAAAAAGATGTTTAAAAGTAGCAAAAATAAGTGGCGATCAGTTACAGCACCTAAAATACACGTTTTCTCTAAATATCTTAATTAATTTCAACGTAAAATATTGGTGCTGATAAAAACGTTATGCGTCATCCACCTAGATATGCAGTCCCATGTTTGCAGAGGGATGCTGTGAATGCCTTTCCACACATGCGCCTTATTTCTGCATTTAGACTACAAGTATCCTATGTTGTAAATAACTTAAAAACATCCAATGTAGTCGGGAATATGTTTTTTAAAATAATAACAAAAAAATAGCCTACAAATATGTTTTTCTCTCAGTGCATAAAACCCGTAAAAATAAGTTAATTCATAGGTAAATAGGCAGGGTAATATTTCAAAACGAAAACAATAATTATATACACAATCCATTATTAGTCTGAAATTTGCGTTTGATTTCAAACAATTATTTAGGAACTTACCTGATGCGTACGTCTCAAAATCCTAATGACTTTTTTTCAGACTCGTCTTCTTCCTTTAGTTTATTTTTTTTTTCTTTTCTGTACACTCACAAAGCTTTAAACACAACTAAAATCTAAAACCCGATCTTATCTACCTGATTTGCACAGATTCGACGACAACCTGAGCGATTGCTATCGAAAAACGACCTGACTTTTCTCCAAACACGCCACGCCGAGCTCGCGCTGATTTAAACTCGTTCGCTTCCATGAGTGAACACGGACTTATCAAGCACTCTCGCCGCATAACCGAGCATTTTTCAATGAGACAAAGAAGTCAAAGCGTCGTCACTGACTTCCTGAGTATCAAATAACAAATGCAGCCCAGTTTCCCCCCCTTACATATTCTCCCTCTCTCTCTTTTCCACCTGGAGAGTCGCTGTACCTGCGCAGCTCCAGGTGCTCAAAAGACTCTCAGAATTTCAGCTTTTCTCTTCTCAACATGCAGACAAAATTAAATGTGTCAATATGCACAGAAGGTAGCCCGCTTGTTTAGTCTGCAACCGTGAGGATTTGCCAATGGAAAGATAATTAGTTAAGCATCTTACCCTAGTGCCGAAGGAATAATCCAACCCTCCTCTTGCCTCCTGCATTTTGCGATGTCACTAACTCAGGTGCTTTTTTCTGTCCTTTTAAGGTGGAGCTGACGGGAGGCGAGGCTCTCTGATTGAGCTCTGCTGCAGTTCTAGCATACAGCTGTCACTGGTTTACTTCATCTTCGGATTAAAAGATTTTCAAACCCGAATTATTCTGGAGAAGGGTTTTAATTTTACCATACAAAAATGATGAAGCGAGCAGCTTTTTAACTGCAACGACAGCACCTTATTTTTTGTATAGTTTCGTATGTGCGAATTATTTAAAGATTGTCAAAGCCATTTTCTAAACGAATTCCTGTCAGTAAATTTAGTCTTGCGCAACCCATATTGTGTTTGGCGCCCTTAGCATACTTAGCTAACCACCAACTATCTTAAAACAGTTTAAAACAAAACAAAACATTAACGATTTTTAATATAACTTTGTGATATGTAAATATACAACGCTACAAATAATACCAGTTGCTAGGCTACTTGTTTGGCAGCGATGGTCAACGGTTAGGTGCCTCATCACGCGAATGTTAATTTAACAATTTCCGCGTAGATTCAACTTTTGTCATTACTGAAACGTTGTTAAAAACGAATATAGGGCCTACTTATTTTTAAAAGATTGCACGCTGGTCTTCGGGGTGTGACTTGAATTCGTGATATATTTTATTTGGCAAAAATACAGCAATTTTTTTTTTTTTTTTTTTTAAATTTCGTGTTCTAACACGCAACGTCGTTTCTCTGATTTATACTAGGCCTAAAGACCTACATTTTTATTTAATCGCGCATTATACTTTAAATGTTTTATTCTTTATTTATCAGTGCTATACTAATATAAATGTATATATTTTGAACAATAAATTATAAACAGAATATCTTAATATACACTATGAAAATAGTTCTTTAGAATAACATCCCTTTAATATCGCAATGTTTTGACTAATTTGTCGTTCAATTTAGCCAGCAGACTCACAAACAAACACACATTGGACTAAATGTGACGTGTTGTGTCTGTAGAGGGCCCAAGACAGGTGTTTACCTGTATTACTGGCAGACAAAGAGGCTCTGTCTGTATTGAGAGAGAGAAAGAGAGCAAAAGGGGAATGAAAGAACTCGGCTGAGAAAACAAAACAAAACAAAAAAAAAACGTCTTGAACCAGACTAAATTGGTTTGCTGGTCTGAGCTGGTCTAACAGCCTAATCAAACAGGACTTTTGGCTGTTTTTAATGAAGTTTTGTGCACCTGTCAGTTGGCTGAGAGCTAAACCAGCTGAAGACCAGCTATTTCTCTGATCTATAAAAAAAAATTCCACATGATCAATAAAAAAGCAGCCTACATCTTCAGTAAACCCTATCAATAAGTGATAATGCATTGCATTGGTTTAGGATTTTCTCCCTGTGTGTGTCCCGCAGGTCTTGGGTTTGGGGATCAGATGACATCATCCAGATGGCCAGTAATGAACAGGCATTCAAACGCACCATTTCATCTGCTCTATATGCCTGCAGGCCCTACCAGCTACACGAGCATCCTTTTACATAACGGTCTTCCTCAGTTAGCAGCCTGAATCCATCATTGTGCTCTGCATTTTGCTTGAATATTAAAAAAAAATGATCCTAAATAGGACCATATGCTGTTATACATTTAAAGTCTTTTTAATTCTGTTTCTTTCGAATCTATGTGTATAGTCATTTATGTCTATTTCTAATCATTCCTGTATATGTTTAGGCCTGCCTGTGCCCCAGTGTCAATTACTTGTAGGTCTAGGACAAAATTTTAGCGGTCTAAAAATAAAATGATCTAAAGTTCAACTGATATAAATGGTTACCCAATGCAGGCGTCATCAAAGACAGTATCCCTCCATCCTGGAAGACATCAGGACATCTTTAGAGCAGCTGCAGTGCAGTCGGTGCATCACAGTGGCTGGAAGTGAGGATGTCCTCCATTGGGTCGCTCTTCATATATATATACCGGTCCAGGTTACCCACAACCCCCGAGTCCACTTACCTGCTGTTGATAGCTGAAGCCTACACTGACACCTCAGTGGAAAAAAATGCTCTATATTTTTAAATTATGCTAGTGGTGTTAGTCTGGCGGCTCTGGTTACATCTATTCAAACCGAATAGCCAGAGTGAAACCTATCCTAAGGGCTCTTTGTTGACCAGTCAGCCCTGGTTGAGTCCTCCCCTCATCCGTCCACTCTTCATTCACCTGATTAACTTCTGGAAAAGTTGAAACACGAGCCGCGGATCACCTGTATGAGGGAAGCTGAGTGAAGCTGTTGAATTTTTAAAATAGTCATTTCATTGCAGCTACCTGTCGGTCCATATGACGTTTAGAGCCCTCCCCACCTGCCAGGACGGGTATCGGGTGTAACCGGGCCACTCTCCTGGCACTACTGACGCCCTCATCGAATGATACATGATATGGGCCCAAGGAACAAAGAGCGTGGTGGAATAGTTTACAGATGACCAGCGGAGCATTTGATGTATTGACAAACGTCTATCCACTGCATACTTCGTCTGTTGTATTATATATTAAATATTATATACTTATAAGTATGATACACTTATGACTATAGAGTATCACCAACAGTTTTCAATCCACTGTGTGTAGTTCAAATTTTGTGTTAGTTATGAATTATTATAAGAGGTTGTAATTATTATAGAGTATAGAAGAGAGTTAATTATTTTGCATTCTGAGTGCTTATGTGTTTTTGGAAATTTTGGAAATCAGTCTTTGTTCTGGGGGTTTTCACAGGGGAAAAAATTATAATTATATTATAATATTATCATTAAAACCCTTAGTAATCAAATAATATATATTAAAAAAATACTTAGTAATATAGGAAAGTGAAAGAAAATAATACATTTCTTTCTTACTTTTTAAATTATTTTTTAATATATTTTTTTTAATGATTGAATAAATAAAAAAAAAATATTATAAATATTATTTATTTTTAGGTTTTACATTCCAGTTAATGATATTAACAATATCAAAATAAAAGGACTACTACAGGTTTTGCATTATTCATGTTTTCTTTGTTATTAATACTGAAATAAATAAAAAAAAAGTTTAATGCTAGATGAAGGTGTTATTTACTATAAAATGGAAAATATTAATTCACATATATAACAGAAATATGATTAATTTAGTTATAGACGCACGAGTGTTTTATCTTATATATATATATATATATATATATATATATATATCGATTAATCATGATCAATCACATCTAACATAAAAGTTTGTAAATATATATGTGTACACACACACACACACACACACACATATAAACCAAAAATTATTCAGACATTTTTTATATATTTTTACTAGTGGGTGCAGGACACTATAGTTTATTTATGTAAGTAAGGATAGCATATTATAAACTGTGACATATTATACCCAAAAAAATTTCATACAGTGCAGTAAAACTGATAAAAATTTGGGACCAAAAATTATTCAGACACTTTGACCTGACCATGTTTTGGTTAAGTGTTATCTGACATAATTAAGATACATTTTTTCTGACACAGTTTAATTCTGAGATCTTGTCATATTTTATTACCATTTTTTAAACTATAGTAAATAAACTGTATTAATGAATGAAATGTTAAAGGTGTCTGAATAAATTTTGGTTTGCCTGTATATGTGCATGTGTGTGTGATTAATCGCAATTAATCAATTTGACAGCACTAATATATATAATGTTTTGAGCAAATTCACAATTAAAAAACAACAGAAGACAATATTAATTTCTTGGAAGCAAAAGATTTTACATGTTTTGTTGCTCATAATTTAGTCACTTATTGTATGCATTAAAGTTTTATTTCTGAAGGATCTCTTAAATACTTTAAAACAAGCTGCAAAGACATAGAATGTGTTACTGCAGACTGTCAAAAAGCTAATTTTTATACTGGTGGGGATGATGTTTTGAGAATATATATTGAGATGCTGTTAACAGACTACATGGGAATGTAATATAATTAATATTGATCTGATATTGTTTGTTTCAGCTCTAAATGGAAAAAAGCATTTCAGATAATCAAGAAAGAAAAGAAATAATTACTGTGTTAAGAAACTGCTCATGCATTTGAATTGTAAGTGGATTCATAAAATAAAACACTTATTTAGCACATGACAAAATACCTGAATAAAATGATATTTAAATAATAATAGGCTGCTAATAAAACAATAGTAATTTTGTCCAGGCATGGGGTTTATATCATCCTGTGTGTCATCACCTTACCATCAGCAACATTTGACTAAGTTGGCATTATCAGTCACCATGGAGACGGGGAGTCAGAGCATCTGCCATTTGTGTCTTTGTCTGAGGCGTTTTTAATCAGACGGTCATCCATTAATAACGGAGTTGGGCTGGTTTAGTAACCGAGTCCTCGACATGAGAGACGCTCAGCCAGTCAAGATCCACCGTCTCACATGTCAGCATCAGGATGCCATTTCACAGGAGACACACTCTGACATGAAAAGAAATAAGGCGATAGTTTAGCTTATGGTCTTGGTTGTTTCTTACACTTATTTTATTTTATTTTCCCATACAATTACGCAGTCATATCAGCCATCTTGCCATATGATACTTTGGTAGGACATATGATTGTGAAAATATGTTCTAAGAACATTTATTTTATTTTATTTTTTTGGTTAAGCAAACTACATTTAAAAACAGAATCAGGAGAAGAAAAAAAAAATCCATCAATGATATATAATTAAAATTTTTGTGCCAATGTTTTGAGAACATTATTATAGACCAGATAACTCTGAACGAATGTTCTATTAATGTTACAGGAAGAACGTTTGTTCATAACTTCGCCAAAACATTCTGAGAACGTTCCCTGTTTGCTGGATATTTGCCAACTCATTTACTGATTAGAGTTCAAAAGTGCAGAATGTGATTATAGGGATGGATATCAACTGCTGCATCATTCTTATCATTAAAGCTGCAGTCCTGATAACGATAAACACTATTTGTCATTCGTTCTGAAGATCTTTCAACCCCTTTTTTTGTACATCTTTCCATAATTTCATTTTTCTGTGCATGCCATCTATCAGATTGTTGCAAAAACAAATCCCAACACATTACCTCTAAGCCCTTTAGTCCAAAATTGTTTTAAGTGAAAATGATGGAGACATTAACCAATATGAAAGAGTATCACGCTTCTCCTGTGAGTTCGGTGAACCACAGGGACTGGTCACATGACGGTAAAGCTCTGATTCCGGCCAATCACGGTGGCAGTCTGGGGCTGGGCATTACGTCATGTAGGCCTGTAGCCCTCTTGACCATCGCACTGCAGATAAAGGCCTCTAAATATTTCATTGAGGAGCTCATGTTTCTCCATCACTGGAGGTCAGGTCTTTGGAAAGAAGCGGAATACGCACTGCCCTATTTCTGTCCGAGCTCGATGTCTTCTACTTACGGACAGACTCTGACTCAGTTGAAATGATAATGGAGGGAAAAATTGGTGTACTGGAGTTAAGATGGGGTAAAACAGATGTGTTTAAAGGACAGAGAAATAGAAAAGGGAAGGGAAAGGAGGGGGAAATCTGAGGGAGAGTAATAGCCTACCATTTGTATTCATTTTTAATTCAATCTCTCCTAAAGCACGAAAGAACAAGTGAGGACAGACTGCTGCGTGACAGAGACGCTTTGGTTGAAAAGATTAATTTGCCGTATGTTACTAAATTGTTTCCTCCCTTTTAAAACGAGAGTGACATCGTCCCCTGCAGGCCACTAATGGAACTACATTTTGGTTAGGATTCTACTGTAGCTAAAAGTTGAACTCTGCACATAAAACTGGAAACATTTTTAAGATAAGGAACAAAGCATGTCATACACACAAAAGCCCTCTTTATGTTATAAATGAAGAAGTTAATAAAAAAATAATAAAGTTAAATCTGAAGGAAATCTATCTACTTCACTGCTTTTATTTTTAAATAATTTCTTTAGTATTATTTTAAATACATGATCTTTACCTGGAAAATACATGTAATTTAACCTGTCCTCAGCATGAGGTCACAATGTAAAACTGCCAAACAAAGTGTTTAAAATTGCAACAAATTCAAAAATATACATTTAAATCGAAAGATCTGTAATATATCAAACAATACAAAAATAAAAAAAATGTGTGGATTATATTTTCCATAAATAAACAACTATCAAAGTTGTGTCCTCACTTTGCGTTTTTATAATTCAGGAAAAAATCAGGCAATATCACGGTCATCGGTCAACTTTTATGAACCCTTTCCTATTGCCTGCTCATTGTGGATCTCACAGTAGGACACATAGTCGGAAAATGTATATATATATATATATATATATAAAAAATTTTTTTTTTTTTTTTTTCTATACAAAGAATGTTGAGGTCTCTGCGGTCACAGCATGTCAACTCCTTCTTCCCAGTGAATAGTTTCTGTAAACAGTTTTGTGATAAATCTTGGCATTTTTGTTATGTTTATTTTGGCAGCTACAAGTGAGGAAAAAAACAAAATTGCTCCACCGTACAACACGTGGAAATCAGGTGGGAAAATATTCAGTTTTGTCAACTCCGTCAGGAGTCTGTAAGTTTAAAAGTGCTCACAAAACTCTTTATATAGTAATACAAAATGCACTTTTTTTTTTTTTTTTTTTGCATATGGGGAATTATTCTAATGTTGTTTCATGATTTTATTTACAAATATATTTGGCCTGATTTACATTCATTATATACATATATCTTTACATCTGTCACCATTAAATCAAAATGGATTACTCTTTTTTTTATTTTTTTTTTTTATGGAATATTGCAGTTCTTTCTTATTATAAATAATTTATTCATGCACATCAATTTATTTATTTATTTATTTTACACCCTGTCACTCACATGAGATCACAGCAATAGCAAACACTGATGTAATGGACTTTATAGAGAGAGAACAGTTGCACTGCTTAAGTCATGCAGGTCAGGCACAAATAAAATGTACATAATTGATGCTGTTTAAAGACGTTGGGAACATTTCTGTTGCTGACATGCTTACCATTACACTCAACCTAACATAAGCTTCTTGTATTCTGTGAGCTACTGGAAACCCAGAATGAGACATACTGTACCACTAAAAGGAGAAAAACAGACCACTAGAATGATTGTTGTATTAAATTAAACATTAGCTTAAAAATTAGTTAGCTGTCTTAATTTGTTGTCTTGTCAATCAGTTGTTGTAATCTCAGTAGGATCTTTGTCAACTGCATCGGTATATATATATATATATATATATACACACACACACATATATATATATATATATATATATATATATATATATATATTATAAATTAATATTATAAATGGTAATAAATTAGTGATGCAATCCATTTGGCCCACTTTATACATTGAGATGGCCTAAATTATCTCTCCTCTATTTTTAGTGCTATATGCTGATGAATTAAGTCTATTTTGGTATGAAATGAAGAGGCTTTTTAGTGTTCTTGCAACAGTTTTAAAATAAATATTAGGATAATGGACTTTATTGCGTATTATTCTCCTCTTGGCCACTTTTGTAACATGTCTGCCATCTAGTGGTGGTACAGAGTAACAACATCATACAAGTAAATGATAAGGAATGTGTGTATTGTCACTTGCCAAATAGGCTTCACAATTGACCTATTTGTCAAATTAAAATTCTGGTTGGAATTAAAAATATATTTTTTAATATACATTCAGATATATTGGAATATCATTTGGGTCATTCAGTATCAACTGAGCTCTGTAACGTTTAAAAGGGCATAGAAGAATATGGAAGAAATGTTCTGGTCAAACTCATTTAAAGCTATATTCTGGCCGTTAGTTCGTTGTGATATTTTATATTTAAAAATATCATCAGGCTGATTTCTGTACTGGATGAAACATTTAGACTAAAACAAACTGACAAAAGCCGCGAAACATCATACAATTCATACAACTGATTTATACTTATGTTCGCGCTGTTGTTTTCGCTTAATGATGTCAGGAAGTGACATCACAAGGAACTGTTTTTTTTAAAGGGATATTACAAAACACTAACGGTAGAAAAATAAATTGAAGACAAACTTAGTGCCAATTAAAATAAAATTACAAAGTAAACATGCTTATTTGTTTTATTTTTACGTTTTATTTCTTAATAAATAAATATTTTTAATCATTTTTAAATTAATATTTTATTCAAAATATTTTTGTTCAAATGTTTTGTTGCGTTTTATTATTTCATAATGAATTTCCATTTTTCGTTAGAAGTTAACAAGAACTTGACAAACAAGGAAACATCTGCTTATTTAAAATTCATGCCATGCTCATTTTTTTAATTGTGATATATATATATATATATATATATATATATATATATATATATATATAGACAATATGTGTGTGTGTGTGTGTGTGTGTGTGTGTGTGTACACAACCCCCTAAAGTTGTACAAAATCTGCCATGTTTATCTCCTCGCCAAAGCATTAACAGCAGCATTCAAGTAAGAAATGTATTATTAAAGCTACTAAGTTATTCAATCAGAAGCAGTAAGTGATTTTCTGTTTTTCTTTGTTGTTTGATTCATATAGTGGTAGGAACTGTATAATACTCTGCTTTCACTGTTATTTCTTTACTACAGACAGTTTATGTGAACTTTGTGAATTTTTATTTTTTACATAACATTGTGTGTATTTGACAGTTTAAGTGCAATAACACATGAAAGAGAACTTTTAATACTCACAGGAAATTCCGTCTGACATCCAGCTTTCTGTGAGCATGCTTCAGATGTGTGACAGAAAACCATATTGACTGATATTATCTGCATGCGTTTTAAAGACATAAACTTTCATGATTACGAAAAACTGCAATGTCTCATAAGCGTGACTGCGATAGAGATGATAATCAAAACAAACAGTTTTTGGCAGATTATGAGGGATTGGAGGCACGAGCTGTACAGACTCCGCCCTATTCTGGAAAACAGGGTGGGGCGCAGCAGCTCATTTGCATTTAAAGATACACGAAAACCATGTTTTTCCTTCCACTCAAAAATGTATTTTAGGGTGAAACTTTACAGACACATTCTGGGGACCTGAGACTTACATTACATCTTGTAAAAAAGGGGCATAATTTGTCTCCTTTAACATTTACATAAAAAAAAAAAAAACCCATACTGAAGAAAGACGCAAAGCAGTTTGTACACATATTTAATATTTTATTAAAAAAAGAAGTTATTACAGTTTACTGTACACAGCTATTTAAGAGATTATAATCCTATAGATAAAGAGCATTTGACCTTTGTGACAGGCATGCCCACTTCACAATGCAAAAGAAAAAAGAATGGCAAAAATAGAGTAAGATTAATGGTTAAGGAAATAAAAGGGGCAAATTACCATAATACCTGGGATAAAAAAGAAAAGAAAAAAAAAAGTGTATTTTTCTTTTTTAAATCAGCGTATCACACACTAGGTACTAGATACAGATACTATTAAAAAAAAAAAAAAAAAAATCCATGCTGTGTGCCCACATAAGCCCCATGTCCGAACACCCTCTTGAAGCACAGGTATAAGGGACTAAAGGAGTGACTCAACTAGACTGGACTCTACACCGGACGCATGCAAAGTGCACTGGAGAGCTCGTCAACACTAATGCAAGAGACGCGATGCCATTGGCCAGCAGGGGGAGCGTCTGAGACCACGGCAGCAGCCGGAAGACAGATCTCTTCTTCCTTTCTCTCTCTCTCTCTCTTTCTCTCTCTCAGGCAAACAAACAGCTGGAGACCACGACAATAATAACTGCTGTCCCCTGGATGTGAATGTGTGCAATGTTTGTGCGTGTGTGTAAGCACTGGGGGCTTATGGGTGCAAAACACAAAGGACACACTGTAATTATTTATTCCACCCCACCCACTAAACAATTATTTAAAAAAAAAAAAAAAAACTCCCTTCAATCCCAAAAACCTTTTCAGCACATATTACCTGCTCCAGATGGACGCCTCTGTTATTGACATGAGGGGAAAAATAGGAATCCAAAAATTAGTACATAAACTCACAAAAAAAAAAAAAAAAAATCTGTATATTTTCTAATTATATTGGAAGCACACTTATACATTTGTTTATTTGAGATTCTCAGATTCTTTAGTCATTTTACTCTTTGACATGACATTTAAAAACAAAAATACATTTTTCAAACTAAGTCTCCACATTTAGCCTCTCGTATTAATGTCCAGGGATCAAAAATGAAGCAGAAATGAAATCGAGAAGCTGAGTCTGTTGTGTTTGTCAGGGCATGTTGCTTGGCATAGCAATATGTTTACCATGGCAACCAAACCACAACCATGAAGCATTTTCTTCTATACATATTTGAAAGATGAGAAACAAAGCCCTCTCTTAACATATGCCGTCTCTCTCCTTGTGACTATCAAACTTCCTCTTAATACAATACTGCATGTAAGTGATGTTTTTCTTCTTTTTCTTGAAAATATGAACCCCCATCAACAGATTTAGACTCAAAAATGTTCAAATGAGATTTCTTTTTTTTTTTTTTTTTTTTCATTGCACAATTTGGCCAATTCTTGACTCTGGCTAAAAAAAAGGTCAAATGCTTTGCCCATAAAGCATTGAGTTAATTAGTAATGAATAACAGGAGAAAACATTAAAAAAAGCAAAAAAAAAAAAAACATGGGATAAATATAGGCAGCTCTGGATCGATCGCACAAGCCGAACTGAAATACCTCCCCTAATGCCATTTCGCTGGGGTCGACGTTTGTTTTTGAACGTCGTACGCTACACTTCAACCCCGTTTCATTTACATTTTGGATGATGAAGGAATCTGCAAGTGCATTCAGAATGCGAGATTTGTGAGAATACTGCAAAACACACACACGCACACAAACTAAATCTGGTTCTTCATGTTACCAACATGCCACTGATGATATCTGCAGATGTTGAAATTCAAAAGCTCTTTATACAGAAGATATCTGCCCGTTTCCACACCGTCGCGGCAAAACCCCACCTCAGCATTAGTGAATGTTACTTAGCCTTCTCCTAAAACCACAAGTAGTTCCGAGGCAGATCTTACCAAATGGGATCCTTCGAATAATAATATCTGTATTCGGACAAGCAGGTTACGAAACCTTAAATCCATATGAACAACTATTTTTGATTTCACCACCCAGTAAAACTAACTAGATCTACATGAGGTCAAACAACAGCTATCATAGTTATGCACAAGCAATAGGAAAAGATGATGAACTCTACAAATGTTAGTAAAAGTCTTTTTTTTTTTTTTGTCTCTTTTCTCTTTAAGGTTTCTTCTAGGCTAGACCAACAAAGTCCTACACAACTCCACTTCCGCATCATACAACAAATGTACAAAAAAGATGCTCGTAAATAGGGAGAGGGTGCGAGACAGAAAGAGGAAAAAAGACAAACACTCTGTGCATACAATGTTGGTACAAAATAAAAGATTTGTGCTCCGTAAAACAGGAGAGTCACTTCCTGGTTGTTTTGTGAAGGTCACACAGTGTAGAGCCACGTTTTGTGGTGTGGGACTTCCACAACGAGGGAACAAAAGCCAGAAACATCGAGCTAGTGGAACAGTTGAGCTTCGGTGTGCTAGCCTCTACATTTACATCCTCTTTAAAAAGACGCTCGAGGAACTTAAAGGGAGTCGTACTGATATTTTCCGCCGGCGCTGTATCGTGGGCTTGATTGGTGAGCAGAATGTGTGCGACGTTCTGTAAAATCCTGATGATTGCTTTAAATGTACAGCGTGGAAACTTCCCCTCAAGGTGAGACCCAAATAAAAAAAAAGGAGAAAAGAGAAATTCCCCTCTTGAGTGTTTCTATATTAAAACAGCTGTCGAAACAAATGAGAAAAAAAAAAAAAAAACAGGACAACCAGGGAAGCAATGATAATTCAAAATGACTTGCGCTGGGATGACCGAACAGGATCGATCAAACTGCTGAGGTGGAGGGAAGTAATGAGGCAAAACGTGTCCGATCCAACTGCAACAACTCCACCTGAAGACCATCCTTGCAAAAGGTCTAAGCTGAGGGGATTCATATATCAGAGCATCACGGACACAACTCTCAGTACGTTAGTAACATCACAAGGGCACCCCCCGGTTAAATATAGCCTCTGTCCGGTCAGTCTGCGTCGGAAAAAGTGGATTAGGGAGGCGATGACATGCATTCCAGCTACGCAGCTACCGATGTGGAATCAAGGGGGAAACACTACAAGCCTTTCTTTTGTTGGGGTGTCGGAGAGAGCGAGTGAGAGAGTGAAAGAGAGAAAAAAAGGGGGGGAAAAACAACCACCAAGAAGTAGAGATAGAACACCTAGAGAGTGTGCCGTATTCATCGTCAACGCTAGATATCCATAAAAATCCTGGTTTAGTAATAATAACGATAAAAAAAAAAAAAAAAATCAAAAAAAAAAAATCACCTTGTTTAAATATGAATCTTTTATAGTCTGCTTCGCATGGTTAGGAAATAATATAGTCTCTGTGGTAAAGGGGAGAAACTGTCGCCCTTAACTACAACTCCATGTCCTGAGCTTCGTCCTCTGAAAAGTCAGACATGGAGCTTTCTGATGAGGAGTCGCCCGCTCCTTCCTCCTGCTCCTTCAGAGCCTCCTCTGTTGCATATTTCTGGATGTATTCTGAATAGAAACAGGGAGACAGGAAGAGATGGATGGGGAAAATATATAGTCAGACACAAAAAGCAAAAACTTTTCACTACAAAAAAAAAAAAAAAAAAAAAAAAAAAAAAGATATATATATATATATATATATATATATATATATATATATATATATATATATATATATATATATATATATATATATATATATATATATATATAATTTGATAAAATAATGAAGTTTATCACACTTTTATATCATAAATTAATGTGTATATATGTGTATAATGTGTATATATAAAAAATTATATATATATGTGTATATATGTGTATAATGTGTATATATAAAAAATTATATATATATATATATATATATATATATATATATATATATATATATAAAAAATTATATATATATATAAAAAATTATATATATATATATATATATATATATATATATATATATATATAAAAAATTATATATATATATATATATATATATATATATATATATATATATATATATATACACACACACACACACAATTTTTTTTATCATACTGACCCCCAACTTGTTTTTAACGGTAGTGAATTTTTATCAAAATATTTTATTATATAAAAATGTCACACATGATCATCCATTAACATTTTTGAGCGACAATCCAAACAAAGACAAGAAGGGATCACAAAAACCAACATTCATGCTTTTGGAAACTCAATTTGCTGAATGAAAAGCATTAAAATCATCAATATATCCACAATATTGCTTAGAAATACAATGGTAAAGACAGTAATTTGGCTTTTTTTTTTAAATTAAAAAAGTCTTAATTTTTGCAAGAAAAACACACAGTGGTGGCCAAAAGTGATGTCCAGAGGAGATATTTGGTTATAATGACCCTACAAATTCGATTAAATCATCAAAATATGAGAATAACATTTAATATTTTAAATATGAAAGAAGAACAAAACACTTAACTTGGTTAAAGTATTTATCTGACATAATTATTTGGCAAAAAAGGCAAACTACAGTTTTTATTTTACCATGCAAAAAAAAAAAAGAGAGAGAAAAAAAAAGGCATAGATAAACTAAAATCTCACAAGGAAAAAGCACACAATGATTACAACATAATCAGTTATTTATATTTTGTTGGTTCTCTCTTGTTTTGCATGTGTTCATTCGAATTATGTCTGCAATTCGGCATGTTTCATTGTGTTATCACAAATAAAACAATTGACCAAGCACAACTATGCAATATGCTTACAAAATTTTTCATAATATTTGAATAAAGGGCGAAGATGTCTGTTTTCCTAGGCCGGACATCACTTTTGACCACTTTACATTTCTTATTGGAATGGAAGATCAGGTTGAGCAATATAAAGCTTGCTGTTTGTATACTGCATGTTTCAAATAATGTAGGTCATCCACGCGTATAGAAAATTTGAATACTGTGCATAGTATACAAAAATACATTTTTCAAAGCAGAAGACATTGTAAAGTGGTGATGTGAAACATGATGACAGATATAAAACCACAGGCCAGATGGAGGTTAAATCAAGAGAACACCAAGTCAAATGACTGGAAGTCTCCAAATCACCTTTGATTTTCTGTTTGTAGTCCTCTGGCCGGTGCAAGTACATGGCTGCCGCATCCCCGTTCAGAGGGTCAATGGGGTTCGGGTAGGCCAGTAACTGTGGCAAGAACGACTCGAAGATATTGGTGAGATCTGTGAGGAGAGAGAAAGTGAGGAAGTAGAGCCTTTAATACAGGAGCAGAGTAAAAGTCTTATGTTATGAGCCTTATGTACAGCACAAAATGGAGGATTTGTGGAGAGTGACATGATTATGGCCTAATCTCCTTTTTAGTGTGGGGGATGTAGACATAGATATCGCTCTTTCTCTTTCTGTCCTTCTCTTTTCTCTCATAGCCAGTACTGTACGTTCTAGCTGTCACTATTATACAAACACAAAGTGGACAATGACATAAAGCAGCTGAGTGTATGTATATATATATTATATATATTTCGGGACAATGTACAGTCAGCCAGTCATTATCACAAAATAAAGCCCTGAAGAGGCACTTATTATATACTTTACTTGTCATGTAATAATAGTATGAATGACTACAGAGTGATACTTTAGTGCCAAATTGATTTACTAAATAAATAAAATAATGTAATGATAACAGACTTTCTATAGTATCTACTGTACAAAGTAGCAAATCAATGAAGCACTTAATTGAGAAATGCTGGAAGTCCACTAACCATTGTTTTAAATAAACTTGTTAATATTTATATTAACACTGAACTTTTGGGATAAAGTAGTGTGTTAAATAGCATGTTGGTTGTGCTGTGGTATTGAAACAGTTATTGAGAATCGTAAAATTTCTCTACTGAAACATGACAAAACTATTTGAACACAGAATGCAGATCAATTAGAATCAAGTATTTCAGAATAATATCTTCAACACTAGGCTGCAAAAAACTTAACTACACTAGTATCGAATAAAAATAAAAATTTTCCTCAAATTGTGAAAAATGGGGCGACAGCTGCAAAAACACAGACAACGTTTTTGTGAATGATTGCTGGTGGGAATGGGCCGTTTAAGTGTGGTTGTTAGGTGAGCTGATGCTGTTTTCTGACCTTGCAAGTATTAGCTCATTCAGAGAGGTTAAGAGGATTACTGTGCACCACGGTCCTGTCTAAGTGGCCGGAGACTTTATTCTACTCCTCAGGCAGCATCAATGCAAGCTATGGCTTGCTTTGTATTATTCTCAACATGAAAGCAGACACATGATGCACAATGACCAAGATCACATATACATACCATAAAGAGCGGTCCATGTCTGGTTGATCACATCTAAACACACGGTCCCTGACCTGGACAAAGAATAACATTCTTGGCATTAGAGTGGTGGCGATGACCAAAATTAATATCATAATACTGTGATCTACAATGACACCCTATCCCATTGTTTACTTTCACTTACAACTAAAACGTTTTTTTTTTTTTTTGTTTTTTTTTCAGTAATTGAAATAAAATAAAATATAAATATTAATGAAAAACTTGAAAATGAAAATTAGAAATGTTACCTTGGCTATGAAATAAGTTATTTAAAAATTATTCAAACTAAATATTTTTCTAAAAATGAACAAAATTACTGAAACTTAAACTAAAATTAAAATGAAAACTGCAAATATTAAAATGAATGCTAATTAAAAATAAATAAATAAATAAAATACAGCTGAAAAAAAAAAAATAGTTTGTCTTTGTTGATGTCAACTATTGCATGACTTGTAGAGTTAAAATATGCAATCTGAGGACTGGAAAGGAGGATTTAAGACAATACATTCTTCACAAAACTATTTTATGGCTTTGAAAGTCTTTTGACTACTTTTGTAACACTTTTGGTCCTTTTTGGAGCTTGACGGCCCCTGATCACTGAATGTTTTGAATATATGGGAAAGACCAGCACAAACATTAGTCAAAATATCTCCTTTTGTGTTCCACAGAAGTAATAAAAAATAAATAAATAAAAATATTTTAGAATGACACAAGGGTGAATAAATGATGACAGGTGTACATTTTTGGGTAAACTATCCTTTTAAGAATGTAACTTTTGCTCAGAGCACACCAGAAGGCAAATTCAGACTCAGACTAAAGAGACTTACGCTTCATCGATGTTCGGATGAAAAATCTTATTCATAAATCCTAGTGAGAGATTGAAAAAGAAAGATGGAATGAGATCATAGATAGAAATAACAGCATTTGATTGCACACATTTCCTTGCACTTTTTAAAACTAATTATATAGCATAAATTAGTATTTTGCTTTATATTATTTATGACTATTTTCCCCAGTTCAAATTACTGTATTAAATATTCATTAAATAAATATTATTCAAATAAAAATGCTTTGAATTAGAATTTAGGGAAGGGGATGTGCTTAAATGTCATGAAAATTATTTCATAAATATAAAAAAAAACTTAATGGTCTTAAAATGATTTTAAGATACAAATAACAGCATTAGACTGCACAACACTGGTTGTTCCTAACCTTTCTCCTACCACACCATCTTTACAGACCATTAAATATGACATCACAGGGATGTCATGTACTCATGTTCCACCATACACACCTTAAGTGTGACTGTTTTGAATGTACTCTACCCATCATTTCACAACCACACCAATGTGTGTGGCTTTTGAAGAGCACTCAGCTGATAATGGATCTTTGAGAATCATGCATAGTAATACTGTACCTATAGAGGGAGATTTGAAGGGGTATTTGTCTGGAAGATCTACTCGCACCTTCCATACGCCCCCTTCATACGGTGCTGACAGGAAAAGACAGAAAGAGACAGAAAAACAGAAAGAGACGTGACTATTCAAGAAACAGTTCACATCTAACATGTAACAGACTTTGAAAAGACAAGCAGTAATGCTTATAATGCAAACTCTAAATGACTAACCGTAAAGGTCTTTATATTCAAAAGTGACGGTGTGTGTGTGGGTGTAACTGTAATACTTAATTAGATAATTATGAATTATATGTGTAATGACACATGTGTGGGTGTGTACACATGTGGACAGGGAAGCTGTGCTGTTGGCCTCGCGTGATATGGTGGTATGGTGCAACGTGTGCTCACTCTAAAAATAGCCTTCTGCAATCTGACCCTTGTGGCCACAGATTTAAACTCCGAAAGGTAAAGCCTAGCCGCAGAGGTCGCGGATAGGACCTGCTCCTACCTCTCAAAGTGGAGAGGGAAGAAAGATCATTTAACAGCAGATGATATGACAATTAAAAAGGGTCACGAGATGTTTTCTGAGTAAACAATGACGGCATGTCCCAAATCAAAAGTTGTGTAAGATAGGCATGTTTAAATATGCAAAAGTGTCATCATTGCTTTGCGTGATAGCTAGGTAAAGAAATCGAACAAGACCTGTCAAGGACATATTTCACTCCAAAAAGAAAGTAGTAAGTAATTACTGTAATGATACAGAATCAATTAGATTATATTATATATATATATATAAAAAATAACTAAAAAAAAAAATCAAATAAATAAATTTAATTGTCAATGAATCTTAATTGTCATGAAAATTATGTCATAAATGTCAAAAATCTTATGGCCTTCACCCTCAAGCCATAGGTGTATATGAATTTCTTCTTTCTGATGAACACAATCATAGATACATCAATAAATATCCTGACGCATTCTAGCTTTATAATGGCAGTGAGCGATACCAACGGGTATGAAGCTGAAGAAAGTGCCTCAATCCACATTCATTCATCATAAACGTACTCCAAAAGGCTCCGGGAGGTTAATAAAGGCCTTCTGAAGTGAAGCGATGCGTTGCGTTTGTGTAAAAAAAACAAAACAAACATATTTAATAAGTTAGGAAGTAAAATATCTAGCTTATATTAGGCCACCTTCCGTATTCAACTTACAAAGAAAGAGAAAAACTCTCGCAGTTCAAAAAGCTTATGCTACATCCACCGCCTTCCCTATTCAACTTACGGAAAAAGCTTAACTGACGTGATGCCAGTTCCGTTTTTTGAATACGGACTGACGGAAGCTAGATATTTTACTTCATAACTTGTTAAATATGGATTTTTTTTTTTTTTTTTTATACACAAACGCATCGCTTCGCTTCAGAAGGCCTTTATTAACCCCCCCAAAGTCATGTGGCATACACGTTTATGATAAATTGGATGTGGATGGAGAAACTTTTAGCTTTTTAGCTTAATATTCGTTGGTATCGCTCACTGCCATTATAAAGCTCGGATTCATCAGGATATTTATTAAAACTCCAAATGTGTTCATCAGAAAGAAGAAAGTCATATACACCTAGGATGGCTTTAGGGTGAGTAAAGCTTGGGCTAATTTTCATTTGAAAGTGAACTAATCCTTTAAAACAGGCTTTTTTCTTTTGATTTTAAGGTGAAATGTGACTTGGACATTTTTTCATAAAATCCATATATGTAAACAATTTAAAAACAGACTTACTTCCTTGTGGTCCATAAAACTTCACTACAAATTCGTTGAGTCCACTCAGGATTGTGACTTCATGTTTACTCTCAATGCTAATGAAATCTGTTAAGGCAAACTCAAGAGCTTTGATCAAAAGCAAAATCAAACAAAATTCACAATTAATTTATAGAAAATACTTAATAAAAATAGCACATAGGAAAAAGCTGAATGAACTTTGATCAGGATGAAATAACACAGACTCATCATCCAAATTAAAATAACAATTAACCTCAAGTTAAGAGAAAATACAACTGGGAAGAGGCACTAAAATAACCTTTCAATTCTCAAAAAAAAAAAAGAGCACATTCACACCAACAGATTAATCTCACAAACCAAGTTTCTCACTTAGCCTTTATTCTCTGACCATTAATAATTATCAAGAGGTTCAGCTCAGCAGATCGGATAGCAAAAACACAATCCGTGGGTCTGACCCACACACAGGGCATCAGGGCAACTCAATACGACACTCCCGTCATTAGCTATGGTTGTCAGGCTGTCACTTCTCATATTGCTGGCGCAGAAAGCAGCAGTCAGACCCTCGCTGAGCAAGACAATACACACTCGCCACCACACCAAGACCATGACAGAGACCTGACGCTCTCAAAAACTCACACACAATCTGCCATCTCGGCTTGAACACAACATGCATCCAAAACACAGCTCTCAAGCAGATTTCGCCATTGTTATTATCTGTATTTTGGTGATGCTACAGTGTGTGTCATGTGTCAGCTGTTGTGTAGGCTGCACTGTGACTCAAACCATACACTCACGCGGCCCAGACTGGCTCATGAAGGCAAAATGTTTACGCTCTGTTGGAACCGTGATGTGTCCTGTGACTTGTGCGAGAGTTTAACCAGCTGAGTGCTCGTCTCAAGGGTGCTTGTATCAAATGATGATTCTCGGCTCTACTGGGAAACAGAGCTGTCAATTTCAAGTGGTCGACTTAAAACATCTGGTGCGAAAGTCTGCGCAGGTCCCGGGAGAGGTGTGGAAGCTGCTCTCTTTACGATTATCATTCATTGTGGCTTTTCGATGCCAGAGTCTCAAGTTTCATGAACCTAATGACTGTAATTACACAGAGATTTATCCCCCAAAAGTCTGACATTATGGAGCCAATGAGTTATATACCACGAAAAGTTCAAGAATAAGTTTCAATATTCAATCATTTAAATACATAAAAATAAACTGAAGATCTATTCATGAATGGCAGGTGCTATAATGAATATTAACAGTGCCACTTTAAAATGTATTATTTATATTAAAAATATAAGAGGGGGGAAAAAAAAAAAAAGGCATTTAACAAAATTTAATCAAAGCGATAGTTCACCTATGACAAATTAAAATCTGTATGACTATTTCTTCTGCTGAACATAAAAGAAGATAATAATAAATAATTCCAATTACTTTTTTAACTACATCTACAAATATTTAAAGGGTTAGTTCACCCAAAAATTACTCACCCTCATGTCGTTCCACACCCGGAAGACCTTCGTTCATCTTCAGAACACAAATTAAGATATTTTTCATAAAATCCGATGGCTCAGTGAGGCCTCCATTGCCAGCAAGACAATTAACACTTTCAATGCCCAGAAAGCTACTAAAGATGTGTTTAAAACAGTTCATGTGACTACAGTGGTTCAACCTTAAATGTTATGAAGTGACGAGAATACTTTTTGTGCACCAAAAACAAAATAATGACTTTATTCAACAATATCTAGTGATGGGCGATTTCAAAGTCACGTGATTTCAGTAAACGAGGCTTTGTTACGTCATAATTGTTTCGATGGGTTACCACTGGGGGCGTGACTTTGTCAGTTTGATACGCACTCCGAACCACTGATTTGAAATTGAATAAAGTCGTTATTTTGTTTTGTTGCCGCACAAAAAGAATTCTTGTCGCTTCATAACATTAAGATTGAATCACTGTAGTCACATGAACTGTTTTAAATACGTCTTTAGTAGCTTTCTGGGCATCTGAAAGTGTTAATTGTCTTGCTGGTAATGGAGGCCTCACTGATCCATCAGATTTTATGAAAAATATCTTAACTTGTGTTCTGATGATGAACAAAGGTCTTCCGGGTGTGGAACGACATGAGGGTAATTAATGACAGAATTTTCATTTTTGGGTGAACTAACCCTCTAACTATAAATAAATCACAAAAAAGTAAAAAATTCAAAAAGCTGAATATGATTTTGTTATATTTTTGTTACTATAAACTAAATTTTAAATATTAACAATTTTAAATATGTACATTTGTGAATTTTAAATGTAATTTATGTACATATTTTATTATCTTTAACAATAATATTTACTTTTCATTTTTATTTCAATGAATAAACTGATCTTTTTTTTTTTTTTTTTTAATGTAACTCCAAGCCTTCCACAGTGATACAAGGGAAACCAATTGAGACAGGGTGAGCTTGACAGAGACGGATAGTGTTTACTGTTTTAAGACACCAGCTGGCTTCTTCGTCAGTTGTTGCTGTAAGCGGCTGTGATCACCAAGGGGTTAAACATCATGGGTTTATTTTAGGCAGAGAAGCATCTGCAGAGGCTGAGAGAATAGTGGAAACACCCAGGAAGAGTGTGAGTCTGCACAATGTTTTCTGATTCAAATCTGAAGGATGTAGCACCATCATTAGCTGCTTATTCCCAATGAACACAGAGACTCAGGAACAAACACAATCCTGAACACTGGACTGATGGCTCATGGGCAACAACCTCGATTATTTCTTACATTAACACATGAGATCAGAATCCATTCAGGAAGGAATGCTGCTGTCTGGCAGCCCGTACAAGTCACTCTCAACTAGACTCGTGAGATAAAAGAGAAAGGGGTGAGTGTGTGTGTGTGTGTGGCTTCAGACCTGTTAAAGAATCTGTGCCCATTGCTGTGATCATGAGGCCTCCAGTGGAGAAGCACCATGCGGAGCTGTCTGGCTATGCCCAATGACATGTGGGACTACTTTCGCCTGTATATTAAGCCCCTTTTGGATAGACAGAAAAGCAATTGCTCATGCATGTACAGGCATACACACACACACACACACACTAAATACTGAAGCCTGGAGGCTGCAGGGGTTTTTCTCCCTTTCTCATGCCTTTGAGGCAGTTTTAATGCCTGTTTCCTCTCTTCTTAAAGACTACACAGGAAGAGATGGGTTCATACAAGCATGGGAAAAAAAAATAAAGGTCATTTTCCTCTCTACCTTCCTGCTTTTAAAGACATTCATCAGCGCGGATGACTTAAAATCTCTCTTCATTTGTACACAAAGACAATACAATAGTCCTCCATCAATTCTTCGGCAGAACTGAAGGCACGTGCTTCTCCTCTGAGGCATCGGTGACACAGATTTAAAATAGATCGCTATTAACTGTCCATAAATCCCGTACACATCAAGGAAATAGTTCTGTCATTATCCACTCATCGTCAAGTCGCTCAATGAAAAAATATGATTTGTCAATGTGGAACGCAAAAGGAGATATTCAGCAGATTGTCCAAGCTGACCTTTTCCCTAAAACAAACAAAAAAGGCTATTTTGACTCCATAAAGCTCCAAAACAGGGAAAAAAAGAAGAAAAAAAAAATCCATTTACGTGGTCCACAGTATTCATGTGTTATAATACAAGTCTTTTGAAGCAGCTTTGATAAAGGAACAAACTCAAATTTGTCATTATTTCACCACAAATTTCACTTTTAAATTTGATTTGCTCTTCCACATATTCAAATGATGCAAAACACCATTGGTTCTTGTGTGTTATAACCAATTGCAACTTAAATGTCTGTTCAACTCCAGCCAGCTGCTGACAAAGCAACCCAAATGTGTTTTCTTCTCACAAGACACTGCCTTGACACCCACCTGTTTTCCTCCATCTTACTTCTCCCTCCCCCTTCAATGGATTTGTATGGATTAAGTCATAATCTACAGGAGACCCTTGGGCCAATGTTCCTTTACACACACGTATAATCTAATCACACACTCAAAAGACTGATCAATCACCTCACTCAGAAATATCTGATACATTTAAGGAACAAGAGCGAGCACCGATAGGATTAGCGTTCATGTACGTTGAAACATCACATGCTTAGACATGGATTGCTACCAGCTGTTGCGGTTGGTTGCACAATGCCGTCTTATGCACAGATGATTACGAGTGTTTATAAACCTGTGTGAATGAACAGGTCCAGACAAGCATGTGTGTTTGGGTATATCATCTTATAGAGAAGCGGTCTTGTTCTGCTTTGCCCTTTGGGTTATAAACAAAAAAAAAAAAAAAAACATTTTTGTAAATGGTCAGCACACATGCGAGAGAAAACCACTGGGGTTTCACCTTCTTTTAGAAGTCTGTTGTGGACAGACAAATAAGGGACAAACCCAGCATGGAATTTATGCTCAAAAAACACTTTCTATGCAGTAAGAGCTATTTTGGTCATTTTCTGACAGAAAAATTAACAAAAGAACTTGGGGCTTCCATATGCATTTTTTACATAGTTTTATGTACAGCATCAGACAGACGTTTTTGGCTATTTAATATGTCACTTTGTACGTATGAAGTTCAAAAGGAGCATCAGAATGGGGAAGAAAGGTAATTTAAGTGACTTTGAACGTGGTATGGTTGTTGGTGCCAGACAGGCTGGTTTGAGTATTTCAGAAACTAGTGGGAACCATTTCTAGGGTTTACAGAGAATGGACCAAAAAGAGGAAATATCCAGTGAGTGGCAGTTCTGTGGGTGAAAATGCCTTGTTGATGCCAGAGGTCAGAGGAAAATGGCCAGATAACAAAAATAACCAGTCGTTACAACCAAAGTATAAAGAAGAGCATCTTGGAATTCACAACACGTCGAACCTTGAAGCAGATGGGCTACAGCAGCAGAAGACCACACCGGGTGCCATTCCTGTCAGCTAAGAACAGGAAACGGAGGCTATAATTGGCACAGGCTCACCAAAATTGGACAATAGAAGATTAGAAAAATATTGCCCCGTCTGATGAATCTTGATTTCTGCTGCAACATTTAGATGGTAGGGTCAGACTTTGGTGTAAACATGAAAGCATGGATCCATCCTGCCTTGTATCAGGCTGCTGCTTATGTTGTGGGGGATATTTTCTTGGCACACTTTGGGCCCCTTAGTACCAACTGAGCATCGTTTAAACGCCACAGCCAACATGAGTATTGTTGCTGATTGATTAAAGAAAATACATCTCTTTATAACCACAGTGTACACATCTTCTGATGGCTACTTCTAGCAGGATAACGCAACATGCCACAAATCATTTTAAACTGGTTTCTTGAACATGACAGTGAGTTCACTATACTCAAATGCCCTCCACAGTCACCAGATCTCAATCCAATAGAGCACATTCAGGATGTGGTGGAACGGAAGATTCGCATCATGGATGTGCAGCTGACTAATCTGTAGCAACTGTGTGATGCGATCATGTTAATATGGACCAAAATCTCTGAGGAATGTTTCCAGCACTTGTTAAATCTATTCCATGAAGAATTAAGACAAAAGGGGATCCATATATACTTCAATATATTGAAGTATAATAAATATAATTTGAAGCTATTTTCTAAGTTAATTTTGTAGTCATGAACATTTATTTTAGTGTAGTTTCCGTTTTTTCACAGTTATAGTTTCTCTTGTAGGTGCACTTCTTTGTGTGATTCTCGAGAATGAAAAATTGCAGACTGACAGGAACTAAAATCAGATCAAAATTGAAACAGGTATGCAGGCTGACATACAGGTAAAGTGTGTTCTCAGTCATTTTATTGAAGTCGGCGGCCACCGTGATGAATAACAGCATGAGTCACAGGGTACAATTACAATTAAATCTGTCTCTTGTGCAAAAGACACCAACACAATAGCCAGGTTTGCCCCCTCCCTGCAGGAGCAAATCCCTCCTGTTCATTCTGGATTGCCAAGGATGAAAACAGCAGGCAGACATCAACTGCCAAGGCATGTTTTTTTTTTCCCTGAAACGCATTCATTCATCATTACAGACAAAAGAGGAGGGAATCTTGTTCTTGGACACCTAATGCTAACGGCTGGCCTTGAGGTGCAGGCAAAATATTTACCCATTGCCAACAGGGTGGAAAACACTGTCTGCTTGTTAGTGCAGCATTACTTACAGATGATTAAAGACAATACATCACCATTCTACCACAGGCAAGTTCAGTTAATGTAAGAGTGTCTGTGTGAGAGCTTTGTGGTCTAAAATATTTATGTTTATGCCAAGGGCTATGGACATTCTGTCCTAAGCATTTCTATTTTGTAATCCACTCAGACAGACACCTCAGTCAACTTACAGTGTCTCAAGTCTACTAGTGTTGGTGGGAAGAAAAATAAACAGTTGAAGCTTGTGGTGCACATCTACAAAACAGAATAGACACTCAGGCCCTCACACAAGCTAAATAAGTGAACTATTTTTATTAGCTCTAAAAGTGACCACCCGAGCTCAAAGCGCAAATCAACAACTTTAGCTAGATCTGTACATTTTCTAAAGTGGTGGTTGCATGCAAAACTTGCTGATGCATTGCTGGAGTGTTGTTAGGGCGGTTGCTCAGGTTTTCTATGTGGTTGCTAACTTGCTAGGTAGTTGCTTACCAGCTGGAGTCAAAAGAGTCTACCTTTAAGTCCCTAAATATGGCTTGAGTCCCACCTTCAATGCAAGTCAATGGAATTTTCTTATCGCTTTTATCATTAGGCAATTAAAAAGAGAGAAGGAAGAGAAAGAAAATTGCAATACCTATCTACCGGTAATAGCACACCTCTCATCAATAAAGTATATGAGAAATCAAGAAGAAAAAAAAAAAGAAAAAAAAAAAAATTGTACTTACGAGAGCACTAATATTTACTAATCCCATAAAACTGAATGTTGTAAATGGACTAATAAAGTCTTTTTAATGTATTTTCCAATAAGAAAACTTCTGCACTTCTGCTCTTCTGCTTTCGATGCTCCAAATAGGTAGGTAGCTAGCTAAATAACATTAGCTAACGATAATTAGCAAAACACACCCCTGCTAGGCATGATTACCAGCAACTTCTCCTCTATGCTATTCACAGCTCACACAGAAGTCAGTTTCAAACCTAGCAGTTTTCTTTTGGTCAACTTGAACTGTGAAATATGCATTGCAAAATCTTTCACCCTTGGGCAAAATTGCTAATCATGTTGATTCCAATGGAAAAGACTGGATTTCATCCACAAAATTTCACAAAACAAAGGTAAATGTGTACGCACCTTTATGGCTTCCCAGAAGCATATACCATCAGTAACTAACAACAGAGCTCAATTTTCAATAAACTTCATCCATTAATAAAACAAACCGAATTTTTACAATCAGAACCGTTGTACTCCGACAGAAGTGAAAAGGCAGAAAGATTCTCTCTCTCACTCACTGTCTCATGCACTCACAAGAACACAGTTGGGCAGATGAAAGACAGGAAGTGTGGCAGTTTTTAGTCTGCACGACTCTAAGAGGAAGTACACGGGTTCACTGATGGAGAAACAGACAAGACGCACCTTGAGGTTTAAGAAACATATTTAACCATCTAGCGAATATGGGTCATGATTTGGTTTGGGTTAAAAAGGCAGATGTCAAACCTGACAGGAAGCCATCTACGGCCATTGCCAGTACCCCTAAAACAACTTCCTATCCTAGTGTAACCTCACACCCTTCCCCAGCTGCCTGGCTCAATGAAACGCTGTGTCTGCTCTGTTCTGGACTGAAGTTTTGCTGTGTGCAGCCAACCACTGGAGTCACATGCATGAAAGCTTAACGATTTTTCTCAAATCTGGTTAGATTTTAAAAAGACATTGGGTGAATTGTGAGAACTATGCATTATTATTACAATGACCAAACCTGTGTAACTGTCTGGCCACAGCAAATGGATCCCACTGCAACAAGGCAACAGATTCTTCAAGAGGACATTCAAACATGCACATAAAAAACCCCCAAAAATCTCCCTTCCCTTTTCTTAGCTCTCTCCATTAGGGCTCTATTTTATTCCCTAATTAACTAGCTCTTATTTGATCAGCAGGAACATGCACAGCTTTGAGATGGGCTTCATCTCTCCTGGACATCTGATGTACTCTAAACTAAGGCTGGGGGAAAAGTAATTATATATTTGTAGTGATCTGGCTGATATCTCAATGATTTTAAGCATTAATGGCTCCTTGGCCATTATGTTTCCTAAAGGCTGTCATTGGACAAATTTAGAGCAAAAACAGTGTTGAACAGCTGAATGTGTTGAACAAAATTGTTGACGGACATCCAATGTGTTTTAAAAGTAGGGTAGGCAATGTTATTCATAAACACTTTTTGTTATACTGGTTGAAACTATCTTCACATCTTGATAGCAATCAATAAAAGAAGTGGGCTAAATATTTAAAAAATGCACATATCTCTTCTCTGGAAGTCTCAGGACCAAAAAAAATGTTCGTCCAATTGTTGCATTTGGTCTGAATGCAATAATAGGATGTCCTACCTACCTGTCAACGTATGTATTTGCATACCTTCGCACACACTGCTTGCACAGACATCACACGTCATCAGAGCATTTCATGAAGCTACGCAGAGTTGTAGACAGACAGTCACCAATTATGGTTCCTTCCTCAAACAAGCTTATGATGCATTCATGCCATAACTACCTGGTCATTTTAAAACTAGATCTTAACAATGTCTTAATTCTTATTACATTAAGAATTTAAAATACGGCAACAATAGCGTGGTTGAAAAAAAAAATCTCTATGCCATTAGAGCAAATATAAAAATATGTATTGAATAATGTTAAATAATATACTTAATAAACTTAAAACACTGAGAACATCTAGATATATGCCAAAACAGAAACACCACCATTCTGTGCAATGGCAACTACTGTCGGTGAAGCATTATACCACATCAGAGAACACACAAGCACCTACTAGTGCAAACACCTATACTTAAGTATGTGGGACTTTTCTTGCTGCATGCACTGTACCGATCAACTCCAGATATGTCTGTTTGCATTATGTCTCATAAAGGGCTAGTCCTCTGTAGCCTTCTTTAGTAGAGGACTCTTAATAAACATTATGACACACTTGCATATTCGTTGCCAACGTACATGTGACAAACATTATGCACTGTGCCAGCATGTCCCATAAGTGTGCGTTTGTTGATTTGAAAGCAAGCAGCAGCTGCCTGGTTATATATGTGTGTTTCGATATGTGAGTGGATGAGTTGGGGTGGGGGTGGGGGTCTAGCTCTACCAATCATCTTTAGTAAAACACAACCTGGAGACTAGTTACCTGCAAAATTAGCAATCTCTCATAGTGTTAACTAATAACACAGCTGAGTTTCAGATTGGGACCCATTAAATAATTTATAAAATAGAAAGTAATGACCATACCTCTGGCATACAATGCCAAAATGGACCCTGGCCTTAAACGCTGCATGTCATGCCCTCTAAATAAGGGAAGCAGTTGTAAGATAGTGCTCAGGGCAGCGACATACGTGTGTGCCATTTCACAGAGTCATGCAAAGACCTGGAGTTCAAAGCCTGAACATAATAATGCTTTCTGTTGGCAATATTGGAGTACAAAAAGCTAGATGCAGTTAACAGTATATAGCCTGAACATACCAAGGATTTGGAGTCAAAAGTATTGTACTTATGCCGCTTTGGCTTCAAACATGACAAGAGACTTGATTGCCCAACCCTAGGGATATCACAAAATACTATAGGGAAAAAACTACAAAGACAAAATTGAACAAAGACACAAATGAAATAGACCTACCTGAAAAACTTCAATCTAAACTTCACTTGACATGAGAAATGCTTCATAAATTGAATAAATTAATCAAATTATATATATATATATATATATATATATATATATATATATATATATATATAAACACTGCAGAGTCTTCACTGTGTAAATTAAATATACATTTATTCTTACTTATTTACAAAAGTGATTCAGTCAAGAGCAGTAAGGGATTTTCTCTTTTGTTGTTTGACTAACATTAATGACGCAGGCGACAGCATGTGCATTTTCTTTCTCAACTGTTTATGTTAATTTAAGTTATAAATGACTGTGTTTGCTTGCAAAGACGTGGTCACTTTGACAGACAATTATGTGCATTTAACCGTTCAAGCCCAATTAGGTGGCAAAAAGAACTCAGTTCAGTACTCACACGCTCTATAAGCAGCGGCTTCATGTGCGAGAGTCTCTCAGACAGCGCTCAGAAACCATTTTTCTGACAGTGCATGCATATAGCGAAACAAGTTGTCTTTCACTGTTTACTGCACTTTAACGGTTTAAAAAAATCACTTGTTTTTAAACCACAATGCTTAAAAAACGCATGCAAATGATAAGCTTCCATGACCATGCTGCACAGCAACATCATGCGAGCATAACCGCAATAAAGACGACAGTCCAAAATCTCAACTGGTTGACAAATTTCTACCGGTATATCGCCCACCCCTACTTATACAATTACTGAATTATACTATCTGAAGACAAGATGCTTTTGTTACGGGACATCACTGATGTGGTTTTGCATTAGTGTTGTTATTGTAAACTAAAACTATTAAAAATGGTTTTCTAAAATTGAAAAAATGATTAAATATAAATATTAGATGAAAATTTAAACTTAACCTAAATGAAAATGTTGCCTTGACAACTAACTGAAACAAAATAAATTTAAGGTGAAGTATTAAAACGTCTAAAACTAAAATAAATATAACAAATTGACTAAAACCTAAACTGAAATTAAAATGAAAACTGATAAACTAAAAATAAGAGCTAATTCAAAACATTAATAAATACTATAATACTATATAAATAATATTAAAATATCACTTTCTTGCATGTGATTTTTCTTGTTGTAACCTTGAGGTTAACCTGACATGTCTTATGTTTTCTGCAGTTAAAGTGGTTTCAGATGTGCATGTCTATAACAATACTCTTCTGCAGAAACCAATATCATGAGACCTGACAAACCTTTGCTTTTAATCTAATACCGGTAACTGACTTCATTACCATTCTGATTCATCTGATGTGCACTTATTATTGTTTACTACAGGGGAAATGACCGCAACTTGGAATGTTACTTTTTTCTAAAGGCCATTTTCAGAATAACCACAACACATTTTGTTCTCCATCTAAAAATCAAACAATTTATAAAAAAAAACACACAATCTTAAAGAAACAGAAAAACAATACAAAATACCATAAACCCATTTGGCATATCAACAATCACATACAGCACAGCTTCAAGGTTGAGCAGCCCAGGATCTGCCAGCATGTTGAGGCAAAGTATTCTGATCTACTCTAGTGCAGGATCCAAATCTGTTTTGATTTTACTCTGTACGAAAGCAGCTAACCTCCCTTCCGACATCACAAGTTTCTTATTCCAAGTGGAATGCTGCAATCTGAAGCGCTCTGTTAGGATGAAAACTCTGATCCCAGAGGCCCGAACATAGTTGATGAATACTGATGGAGCAAAAGAGACGGGGAAAGAAAAGCCTCAGCACACTTAACATATCAATGCCTGTCTCAACCCACAGTTCAAAGGCAGTGAAATCCAAATGGAAATGCCCTCGTGTATAAAACTTCAACCTGTGTACTGCCACGTATGACCCGGGAATGTTTGTTGGCATACAGTGTACAGTTCAACTGCATTTTCACAAAGACCAGAAAATTAAGCACATGATTTGTACTTTCAGTGGCAAAATGCTTATGGAAGCAGCATGAATGCGGTAACCTGTTAAAATGGGAGCCAAAATGACAACAAACTGTATGTAACAACTTCTAAACAGAGTCTTGACTTCAATTAACCATATATTTCATACCAAAAATGAGGCCATGAAGTTTACAGTAGAGGCATCACAAGGCTACACTGCTATTATGAGTAACAGAATCTCCAGTGAGAGATCTTGATCTCTTTCTTTCCTGCTCACTTAGGGTCGGCTCCTGAGAAGACACAAACCAGCCAAACATGCACCGCCTTTCACTAGAATCACATCCTGTGGCCAAGTGGACCCTGCTCTCATTTCCACAGACAAACAGCAAACAAAATAGAGCGCCACAATGAGCTTTCATTAATGTTAGTCTGTGTAAGCATTGTATGTACCCCTCAATGTAACCCTCATGATAATGATGCTGCTTAAAATGTTTATTTTGTCCCTCGGCACACTGACCTGAATTGCATTTAGTAGTGTTTCCTGAAGGTTTTTTTTTTTTTTTGCAGCAGGGGGGCAATGACTCACTTTCAATATATGTATATATGTATATATATATATATATATATATATATACACACACACACACACACACACACATACATAAACAGCCTATTATATGTAGATAATCAGGCGGACATTATCTATAGATTACAATTTTAAGGAAAGAAGTCTAATCTATTTTTTTTTTTCTGGCTTTTCCAAATAGGGTTCTGTGAGTTACAAAGGGCAGGGTCCATCAGCATGCAACACACCATGGCTCAAGCAACCATATCACCTGAAACATCCTGCAGCGACATGATAAAGTGCCTGTGCACTCAGCTGATTACACCACGGCTCGTACAAATGCAATACTTCCAACTTCTCCATCAAATAAGGGCGCCTGACATCCACAAGCAGTAGTTATACATTAGTAAAGCAAGACATTCCAATATAGGTCACAAAGATATTCATATACATCAAAGCTAATCTGATTATCTAGTTTCACAGTAGTGATTACATCCGTTTATCTGCAGCATTTAGATTTGATTTCACAGATAATTGTTGTGTGCTTTGGACCAATATAAAAATGGTGATTCATTTATTCTCAAAACGGAAAAATGCACACATGTGGCGCAGCCCCAAACATCATCAGACAAAGAGAGGAACTTCAGTCCATCTGTTTTTCAGCCTGAGGTTGGCCATGCGTGCAGGAAACTGCAGTGTTATTGTGGGATTACAGAGGGCCTCAAATCTCCCACTGTCAAGAGGCAGACGCATCCATGACCCGACCGTTTGCCCTCCATGTCCGTCAAACCCACTGTAACAGAAACAATCCTTTACAGTCAATAATCTCATCTACATTTGTATCTTGTAGATAAATTAAGCTCATATGCAGAAACACTGGGCAACAATACACTTGTCGCTTCCTAACATTAAGGTTGAATCACTGTAGTCACATGAACTGTTTTAAATACGTCTTTAGTAACTTTCTGGGCATCTGAAAGTGTTAATTATCTTGCTGTCAATGGAGGCCTCACTGATCCATCGGATTCTATCAAAAATGTCTTAATTTGTGTTCGAATGAAGGTCTTACAGGTGTGGAACGACATGAAGGTGTGTAATTAATGACAGAATATTTCATTTTGGTGAACTAACCCTTTAATTTACCTACTTACAATTCTCAAAAAAAGTTTTTTATCTGAGAAACACAAAATGAGATGTTCAGCGGGATGTTCAGGCTACTGTTTTCCATACATCTGAAAATGGACGGCTAATCAGATTGCCAAGCTCCATAAAAGATAATAAATAAATAAAATACATACATACTATGGCATAAATATAAATAAATAATCACAATAAATATTATGAAATAAATAAATAAATAAATTATGTACTGGTACTGGGCTATTCTGTAAATGGTTGTCGTCCCGCTCGCTCTAAAATAATCTGAATATAAACACTTATTTTAGGCATACCATAGTGATTCAGGATAAAAAAAAAATCGGAAGTAAACCTTGGAAACTTTGAAAGATGAATTCATGATGCACTCGCTCAAAATATAAATTTTGTAAATTCTGAACAACAAAAAAAAAATTTACATAGTGTACCTTTAAGCCAGTGTTGGGGAAAATTGCTTTTAAAAGTAATCCATTACAATTTTGCGTTACGCCCTAAAAATTTAACTAATTACTTAGTTAAGTACTAAGTTATAAGTACTTAGTTATTTTTTATGGAAAGTAATGTGTTACACTACTTTTGCGTTACTTTTTCTTATCTGGGCTGGGCTGTTTGTTCATTTGTTTTTATAACAAAAAAAATATCTATTTTTGGCAAATGTAAAGGCCCTTTCCCACCAAAAGTTAAATGAATTCACACCTGTACAGAAGAGGGCACAGCTCAAACAAACAAGCCTTTCAGCTTGCTGCCATTCTGGAATGTAGAATAATAGGACACAGGAAAAGAAGTAAATAAGTAAATGTATGCTCACGTTTAGTCTAGAACTGGTCTAGAATAACCGTCATGTTTACACAGCGCACACAACGCCAGGAGAGGTGCCAGTCAATAAATGGGAAAACAAAGTAACTTGCATTATTTATTTGAAAAAGTAACTCCGATATTTTGTTGTAAATTTAAAAGTATTGCATTACTTTACTAGTTACTTTTAAAAAAAGTAATCTGATTACGTAACTCACGTTACTTGTAATGCGTTACACCCAACACTGCATATATTTTAAATGCAAAATTTGTTATATGTTATCGGCTTTATCCAAAGTGACTTACAGTGCATTGATGCCTGTGATGTTGATGTTGTTAGCGCCATGCTCTACCAGTTGAGCTACAGGAAGTATCAATGCTTGGTAAACCTGACACCAAGCGTCATTTCAGTTCAACATACGCACATTATAACAGCAAAAACAGATGAGAATAATGGGGAATATCTTCCTCTAGCAGCGGACAGACAGGCAATAACACAGCAGCGGTGCAGTCATAAGACTCCATGGGCATATGAAAGCAGGCTGGGGAAGGCCGGATGTCAGCTCACGCACAAAAGGGCTCGATCGCACCAGATAAAGCCCTCAATTGGTCTTACACACCGGGGCCTTTGCCTCAGCACCATGGGGATCGGATACACTCCACTAAACACAAGGGGGGCATTTCTAATGTCGCTGGTTTTCCCTTTACAGTGCTGGCAAGGGCCCCGGAAAACTTTCACCGCTCCCTGCATCTTTCCCCAAATTAGCGGAGCCGAACAATGGATGCTGGTACACTAGGAATCCCCCTCCCCCTCGCCGCCACATACATGGCGCTGAAGTGTTATGACAAACCTTCAGGCTGACAACAAGACAGAGACTTCGAGCCAAGGAGAAGCGCAGCATTGCTATTCAATACCGCTCAGCTCACTACCATTAACAAATGCTGTTTACAAACAGCGATGCCTGTGCTTTTTTAGAAAAGGTGGGATTGCATAATCATCTTTGTAAGAATCTAACAATCAATCTCTTTATTTTTCCTGTGTAAAATCGCTTATGTGGTCTTTGTTTGCTCGTCTAACGCCTTGGCAGTCAAGCAAGTGGATAGAAACACAAAGCATTCCTGAAGGGGTCTTGCTTTCCGTTTATAATCCTCTACTTGATTCTTAGTAGTCAAGATTAAACAAGGACAACTCAATGGGAACACCTAGATGTTTTTCTTTTAAGATGTAGACATGTTTGCATATTCAAAAAATATGTAAGAGCTGGCAGCAATGCCAGTGGCCATCATGCCGACTATAAAATAAGCCGTAAATGCTCTCTTATTTGTCAAACAAATGCTCACAGTGGAAGCAAGTTTACAGTAATCCAGCAAAGAAGTCCCTTGATTAATGGACCAACGAGTTGTGAAAGAAAAACAGCAAGTACTCAAGGATCTATAGCACTTGTGTTAAGAGCATACCTCCAAATACAATGCTCTAACCTGGCACAAGTCATCAAATCACCTTTGAAAAAAGGTTGCGCTTTCTGAATACAGAACTTAACAGGACACTATGTTCTAACCAGACACAATCATGGCACATATTTGACATTCAACATTCAGCTATACCAAAGACTATAGAATAACACATTGGGAGAAAGTGCAACACGCAATATGGTGGAATAAGTCCCGCCTTCTAAATAAGAGCCAATCGCCGATTGGTAAAGTCATCGCATCACTGCAGCGGCCGTTCGAAGCTACGGTTCCTATAAAAACAGTCAGACGCGCACTTCCTATAATGCATGCACATTAGCTTGATAATAAATTTTTTTGTTATGATTTGAGCGTTTATAAACAAAATTTATGGAAACAGTTAATTTCATTGGTGATTTCAAGTATGAAATTATGAAATTCAAGTACGAACTATACGAAGTGAGTCTTTGTGCCAATGAGATTGCATGACGCTATATCTTGTGACTAGTTAGGACAAAACGAACATAAAAGAGACTTTCATCATATAATGGCTGGTTCGGATTTGATGTACGTCATATTATTCCTATGGAGACAGCAATGACAAAACACTGAACCTTTACAAAAAAGTTAATTAAAATTTACATTTTTACATTTCATGAAGTTGCTCGTCTGTGCAAGAGTCCAAACAGCCCACTTCCAAGTCTAAAAAATGTTTTATAATTGCACATGTAAACGTAATCTTAAATTTAAGGAGATTTAAGGATTTAAGCCAATTTAAGTCTATTTTGCATTTTTTTCATTCAGCAGGTGGAAGTCATATTTCATAAGATAAATCATGTTTGTAGCACAAATGGTGTGCAACAGTATAGTGTTTTATCAATTGTTTTTCAAAATTCAAGCGCAAAAAAATTAACTTGAATCTAATATATATATATATATAGGTCGAAATGGAAAATATGAAAAGAAAAGATTAGTTAAACACTTTAGGCGTCCAGTGATATATTGATGACTTATTGCTGAAGATTTCATAATGACAAATCATTAGACTCGCTAGGTAAACTGACCTTGCTAACTATTGATGCATTTCAAAGGCAATGAAATCAGTATAAAAACAAGCACTTCGGTTACAGTTGGTCTAGCTAATTAGATCAAGATGTGGTTTGGCAATGTAAGAAGAAAAAAAAACAAGAACCACTCGAGCTCAGTCTACACTGATTAAATCAGGAGGTCTTTGAGTTTCAGATAAATAAATTCAAAAGACCTACATCCCTCAGCGAATAGACGATAGGCTAAATGAGAAGTGCAACAGATGTTACACAACATATTGACATTATGCTATTCCATGCTGCCCTGTCAAAGCCAACAGCCAGCTCTGACCTGTTTGAGCATGTTTCAGAAGTATCTGGTGATGTCAAAGACGGGTCATCATCTCTCGAGCTTAGGAAGTGCTTAAAGCAGCTCTGCACGGCGAGGTCATTCTGACATTCATTTCGTGAATTCCCAGTTGAGCGTGTTCCAGATCCACAGCTCTCTTGTGCCTGCAGCAAATTACCGGATAGGATCGTGGAGTCCGATCATAACAGCAACTCTCTCTAAATGGCCCTGCTGCTTGCCCTTCATAAGGTGGTGTGCATTTCAGGTTATGTCAGAAGGATATTGCGGAAAACAATAGTTATGTATGGAAAACACCACATCCCAGTTGAAAACACTCAAGAGGCACTCTGGAAACCTGCTCCCAGTTGTCACGTCTGTCAGATTCCTCTTAAGGGAATAGGGTATTTAAGTTGTGTTTTCTCATGGCTGTCAGTGTGTATTTTGGGGGAGGGTGGGCTTCTTTGCATGTGCTTTGCAATGACAAATGTGACAGTCCACCCACCGTATTGTTTTATAGATGTCCCAGATCCCATGCACAGTTCTCGTCCAGATCCTCACATGATTAAGATCGTTTAAATGTGTAATTTCTGAGCCATACGTCACCAAAATTAGCTGTTTTATGAACATTCCCCTCACCTGCCATTGGTCAGCCTCTAATTTAAAGGGATAGTTCATCCAAAAATGAATCATTTACTCACCCTCATGTTGTTCCAAACCCATAAAACTTTCGTTCATCTTTGGAACACAAATGAAGATATTTTAATTCAAATCTGCTTTAGAGCTTTTGGTCTCTCCAGACAGCTACGCAACTACACGTTGATGCTTCAAATAGTTCATAAAGAGATTGTAAAACTAATCCATATGAATCAAGCGTTTAGTCACGATCGCTTTATATGATGAACAGATTTAATTTAGGCTTTTATCCACATATAAACATTGATCAGTGAACATAAACAAAAGCTCAACCGAACCTGCTTGACGAGTGAGAACAAGCGTCTTGCGGAAGCTTAAATGTGCTGCACGACACATGAGAATGAACCTCGTTGGTTCTCACACGTCAAGCAAACATGCTTGAGCTTCTGTTTACCACAACTGATATATGAGTTGATGAATGTTTATATGTGAATAAAAGCCTAAATTAAATTTGTTCAGCATATAAAACAATCGACTAAACTGCTTAATTCATTATGGATTAGTTTTACAATCTATTTATAAACATTTTGAATCAAAGTGGTAGTTGCGTAGCTGACAATAGATGGACAGAAATTGCTCAGATTTCATTAAAAATATCTTCATTTGTGTTCTGAAGATGAACGAAAGTCTTATGGGTTTGGAACGACATGAGGGTGAGTGATTGATGACATAATTTTCATTTTTGAGTGAACTAATCCTTTAAGACCCATTCACACCAAAGACAATAACTATTAGGATAAAGATATAGTTCTAAAAACCGTTCTAAATATAAAAGAATTAAAGAGTTCACACCACAACTATAACAATAATGGCACAGAAAAACTATCATTGGAATCATTTTCAGAACGATTTTTTTCCAGCTGATGAACGATAAAAACATTGACAGGCAATCAGAATCCATCCTGCTTTATAGAGCTTGAGCATTTAAAGCAGCGAATGACAAAACTGCAGCGCGCATTTAAAACACACAGAACGATATTGGCCGCTGGTGTTTAAGCTAATATAGTTATCGCTATAGTTATCTTTATTGTTATTGTTCTTGGTGTGAAAGGGCTGAGCCAATGTTGTGTTGGAAAGCGCTAAGAAAAGAAATGTTTGGATAGTACACAAAACCACAGTTTAAAGGAAAACAGCCTATGGATGGTCTACTCATTATCGTCTCCTGTGCGAACTTAAAATGCAGATAAATAAATAAATACACACTCTTCACCAATTAGCTAAAACTAACAGCTTTGGAGGAGCAAAACAATAAAGTTACCGTTAATTTTTCCAGACAGTCTGGACAATTACTGTGCTCATGTTTTCCTAGTGAAAGGTTTGTGGGACCCAGCTGACCAAAATAATAGAGTAGGTAAATTACATCATTACTGTATTTATCTCTGTACACACATAACCCACCTCCGAACTTTTTTTTAGTTACTTTAAGAGAAAACATTAAGGTCACACTTGCCACCTGCTTGAAAGGCTTGAAAAGTTGCCCCTGCCATCAGCTGTTTTCAGTAATTAAGTCCATTCACCTTTAACCTCCACCCTTGACCCCTGAAGTGTGAATTTTCGACACCACTAGATAAGCAACGGTAAACAGGTTTCCGAACCCTTGTCTGCTACTGGTTAATAAAGAGATGGCCCCACCCCCAAACTCACGCTATGCTTCTGAAAGTATTATTTTCCCATTAAGTCTTCATTTGAGAGATATAAGCCATGAACCAAACAAACCAGCATATGAGGTGAATCACAAACTTTGATCTGAATCAAAAACAAGCAAAAAGTCAAAGACTGTGTGCTTTAATGATGAAAAGAACTACAATCCCAAGAAGCACTGCGACTGCCAATCAAAATAAAAACTATATTTTTTATATGCAATATATATAAATGTAAAGTTAAATTATAATTTCACATTTCTTCATGGGAGTGGGTGGTTCTTTAGGCATGACTTGCTTGTTTTGATTCTCTAATTGGTGGAAATTTTTCTGCAAAATTATGGATAATGTAGTTTTTCACTAGAAATTGTGCTGCTAAACAATTATTTAATAAAGTTGAAATAATGGCTTTAACAAAAACATACACCATTAACAACCTTGTAGCTCACAGTAGAGCGGTCTTTAAAGGTTTATTTGTATCATAAATCTACTCCCCTATAGAGAAAATGAATCAGATTTTTTTTTCCCTTTCGGAACCAATTGTTGTACTTTATTGGATGAACTAATGTTGTTATTTGTGGGGCCACTTAAACAAACACACTTCACACTTTTAAGAGAAATGAACCTAATAAAAGCCTACTGATAAATATATCTGCATATTATACTGAGAGGGAAGAAAGTATTTTACCATTGAAAAACATTATACACTTCAGCTTTAACTAGGAAATACTGTCACTCAACCCACTGTTTAATCCCACCTACTTGCAGTTTCCGGGTAGTAACAGAGTGGCCAATCATAAGGCTAGTTCCTACTGCTCGAGACAAAAACATAACGAGACATTCCCAGAGCCTTTCAGGACTTTACAATATCCCAAAGAGTGTTTCATAATTTACTTCCAATTGTGCAGACGTCATAATCCCTCACAAGACAGAAATTAAACGGCACAGACAGATAGTATGAACAAATAGTAAACTCTGAGTCGAGTGAGGACAGTAAGAAACACGGAAACTTTACTGATCTTTAAAGCAAACAAATCTATGCGGGTTTCTTTTGTTTCAAACAGCTTGACATAACTGCACTTCATAAATGATCAACCAAACGTTTCAAAAACCAACAGAACTGCGTGTTCTAGATGCTTAGATCGACAAAAACTTCAACAAAACACATTGACAGCACAGCCAAACCACATTACGAAAGGCATGGTTGCACACATAATAGCCATAGAACTCTTGAGCAAAAGACGACGAAAAAAACTCTACAAAACTTTTGCTGTGTGTCAATCATGTCATATAAACTAAAGGGATTCTTATAGACTAGTGACAAACATCCGCACCCAACCACTGTAGCAACAACTTAAAAATTGTAGTAAATACAGGCTAAATTTCCTGTCAAAACATTTAACCCCAAAAAACGAGACCATTCGACCTTAACAAAAGCCAGAAAAACAAGATGGATCCTTCATGAAAGAAAAAAAAAAACATTCAGACAGGGTTGTAAAATGACGCTGAATCTGAAGTTTATGTCAATTCTGACGTTATTATTTAAAAAACATTTTAAAGCGTCTATATTTAAGTCAACAATCTGTGCATGAAGATCGCATTGTTTTCGTGAAATACTAATAAAACCGTGCTAAAATATCTTGAAAGGCCTACGAAATCTATTTTGATTATAAAACAGCAACAAAAACAATCAACAAATAAATAAATAACTGGCTTGTGAGGTTGTGCTAGCTCGCTAGCAGGCCAAATGCATAGTAACATTCACTATTTTGGTCAAAAACACGTCTAGTTGTGTCAGATACCATATAAATATAGATATCCGATTGGTATCTATACAAATATGTGTTTAAATCCTGTGGATGTCAAGCGTTGGTGTGGATTTGAAGAGAAAAGCGATGACAAAACACTCAAAGGACACAGAGCAACATATCTGCTATAAATAATCCTCAACATTTCTGCCTTTGAACACTGACAACGAACAAATCCCGTCGAGAAAAAAAAATATTTCTAGGTTGTTATGTTATTTGAGAAATGAACGTCTAGAAATCTTGGCTTTGTTGCTGGCCGCACTGACAACCATCAAAACACTTTTGTTGTCAAAAGCTGATCACCATCCAATAAACCATTATACTGGCTTTGACAACTGTTTTTTAGACCAGACGGGCGCCCAGAATGGTTTAAAAGCAATAAGAAAAGCGTTTTCGTGCTGTTTTCATTAATACTGGAGGTATTTCACGGCTGTAGCATTACAGTAATTGTGTTGTTTATATTTTAAAGGATACAGTTTCACCACGTCGGTGTCCATTCGTCTTTTGCCCGGACTTGGAGACGACATCTTTATACACTCCTCTTTCAGATGACCGAAGCTCAAATCTTCTGCGACTGATTCTCGATCCCTTGGCCTCTACCGAAACTGTATATTTTTGAACATTGGCACACGGCAAGCTGTCGTTTCGAGAGTTATTTTTCGCCCTCCACTTTCTGTCCGCAGCGGATAGTACTGGTAGTCCTCTGCCCGCACTGCTCTCTCTCACATCTATCTATCCCTCCGCCGATGACGTCACGTCTGCGCGACGAAAGGTGTTCCCCTCCTTCTATGCGGTGTTTCGGGCTATGTCATAAACGTGGGACGATTCAAATTTGTAGTATATCTGTAAAATTGTAATATTCTACTCTACGATGACAGTTGAGGTACGAACCCCTTTGTTATGAGGGCTGTTGTGTGTTACCGAACTTATTTCTTTTATATGTACATGTATCTGTCCTTGAACAGTTGTTCCATTTTTAATGCTCAATATTGGTAGTAAATAAGTGTGAAAAGACATTTCCCCCATTTTTTAAGGAACTTAATATTGCATTTTACAAGTGTGTAAAAGCCATAGGAATCAAATGTTTAAAAGTGGAGTATCCCTTTAAAACAACACAATGAAAAGACATACATTGTGAAAACCAGCAAAAGGAATATGTTTATTCAATTTAGGTAGAGATGCGCAAAAATTGCATGCATGACAAAGGGCACTACAGGCAGCACTTACAGAAAAAGTGGTCCAAAAGCAAAACCATTTACATTGGCACTCTTTTCTAAATATGGCATCTATTTCAGCTGGCAAGTGGGAAAAAGGTGATAATTATCTTTAAAAATGAGATTCAGCTCATTCACATTTATGGAAGTAAATATCATATACCTACTTAAACAATGCAGAAAAATCCTTGGCTAATCTGAAAACTGTCCAGCGATGATAAAACTAGCATGTCTTCCAGTGTAGGTCTGGAAGCTTCACTAAAGCTTCCCTAAATTAGGCTAAAACCCTAAAGCCTGAGGTGGCAAGGACTATTCGACAGTCCATGCGAGGTAAAGAGCACCGGCCACCGGTCTGTTGATGTTTGAATGCCGACTGGACAGGCCCAGATTCAAAACAGTGTGGTAAAGTTACAATTTCTGAGAAGAAATCTGCAGGGCTTTCCTGCTCCAAGGCAAGGTCTTTCAGCACAGGCCACTTGATCCGTGTGGATTTACTGTCCCTTTCCCAACCAAACCCATAACTGTAAACAAGACTTGCATGATCAAGAAACACTCTGATATAAAACTACTGCCATTGTTACAAAGGACAGTGTACCACTAGAATAACGTCACGATAGTTTGCCAGTCCACCTTCTGAAGTACAACTTACTGGCTTGGGTAAGATACCTGCCACTGTCGGAATATCGAGAACACCCTTTTTGATTTGTCATGAGGACCCTGGATGGGGGGGGGGAAATAGAGGGATGAAAAATGACAACAAAATACAAATAAATGAACTTCAACAAAATACAAATTTGTGATATTTGGCTCACCTGAGATGGACTGGCTCCTACTGGACTGAGGCTTCTTTTCATGGATAAGAACAGGGTGAGCGCTGCTTTCCAGCCTGGTTGAGGGAGTTCTGCCTCACAGCCAATAAAGACAGAGCCATCTAGATTGCCCTTCTCTTTTTCCACACTCACCCAAGGACACCAGTCTCTGTGCTGAGCTACTGGGTCAAACACATGTCTGTGCATGGGCCCTTCCTATAACAAAAAATAAAACTTAGATGAGGTGTTTAAAATTCAAAAATGTTATGGCTTAATCGAACTTTTAGGGTCATTAAAAACAAATATCCCATCAGGACATCATTTTTGGCTAATACTGTCTGTGTATATGTATATAATATAATATAATATAATAAACTGTCCTATATAATTACAACAACAACAGTAATTTATACATAATAGTAGTCCTTACAGAACCACTGGCAGAGGAGAGACGTAGGCGTTTTGTCTTTCGCTGTGGACTAGAGGGCACATCCATGGCTAGGTTCTCTCCTTGGCCCCTGCTGCGGGTCATTGGTCTCTTACCCCTGGGCAGGGGGCTTGGAAGCTCCTCATGTGGGACAGGGGAATCTCTGATTCTCGTGCGGGGAACCAGTGGGGATGATGTCTCAATCTATATGCACAAGTGTTGACAATTTAAAAGGTTATGACTGAAGAACATCAATGAAATATAATGGGCATTCCCAGTTAAGTTTATATGGAAAGTTTACAGTCTTAAACCTTAATTCATCATGACAAACTAAAGGCAGATATACTCTATGATGTCAAAATACAAAAGACTCACCTGCTCAGAGCGTGTGGAGTCTTGACTACGCAGCTTCATGCGACATGGAGTAGGGGATTGGGATGGTGAGGTTGGCGTCCCCTTTTCCCCACTTGTGCCTTGAGTTGGAGTCAAGCTGGTAGTGGATGTTGGAGACTGTGGAGGGTTTTCACCCTCTGAAATGGTCTCCATTTGATAAAAGTTCCACATCCCTACCTTTCTCATGCAGTATGAACAAGTGAGGATGGGCAGATTCATATTGTGTAGTGACGGGCTAAATGGAGACAAGGCAAAGAATTACATCAAACCTGAATGTTCTGCAAAAAGTTTGCCATTGCTGGATGGTCAAAAGTCACTAGTTGAATTTTTACCTGGCTGCCCAACCACAAAGGGCTACAATGCATGCTGCCACCTGTACAGAGAGTGGATCTGATGAGACCTTAGAGGGAGAACCACTTTGCTTTACTTGCTCTTCTTCAATCAGCTGCAGGAGGACACTTATAACATCTTCAGTTAAGGTCTGAGGAAAAAGAAAATCCAAAATTATTAATGCATAGAAGAATCATTCTTGGACTTGACTTTAAAGATAATAGCATCATACCATGGCTTTGAGTTGCTCTGGCTTCATAGCAGGCAGCTGCTGTTCTAGAAGGCAAGCACTCTTAAAACGGTCTACAAAGGCACTGAGTAATATCGTAGGCTCATTAATAGGAACCATCCAGAAGCGATCTGCAATGCAAACAACATTATTGACCAGCAATGTCTGATTAAGATGTCAGACAGACACAGTGAGCCTCTCAAAATACCTGGACATGGAAAATCTGGCCAGGAACAGAATTTCTCATGTTGCGTTTGAAGCTGCTGTAGCAACTCCGAAATCCGTCCTTCATCTAAAAAAGTAAGAATAAATAAGTGAATGTGTGCAGATACAAAAAATGGCTTGGCTCTAGGATGAAAACAACTCACATTTCTGGAAGTCCAATGTTGCTTGGATTGATGCGCAGAGAAAAGCCTGGCAACTAGAACACTTCAACATATCACAGTCTACATTGATCCAGCCGTACCGTGCACATCTCAGCGGCGAGAGCGCACGGGGCTTTCCGGCCCATTTCAGACAGTGCTTATGTTAAGGAAAATGTTCTAATAAACACTGCAATATTCCATAAAAGAAAAAAAAAAAAGAACTGTCAATCTTGATTTCATGGCAACTAAGTCTGTCAGATTTTAAAGATGTTTTCATTCACCACAGATTGCCTGGCAGAGATTAATCATAAACAACTAGACGTGTGATGCAACATCTTGAAATCAATCAATGATTAAATGAAAAGTCTAACAGCTGAATTTATGATTAGTCTAAACCAGGCATGCAATTTAATATGCAACACAAACTGGTTGTTGCTTTCTCAAATCCAGCTTCAGGCATTGAGCTGGATGTTTTCACAGCGACACTCAAAAGGATATTGAGTAGGATTCTACTCTGTTGAAAAATGCTTCTTTGTTTGCTGCCTCACACGGAGCTTTCCCAAGGCCATTTGGAGACAGTGTGTTTGGATCCTGCTGCGAACTGAAAGATGGAAAGAAAAGTGAATCAAAACAGATTATCACCCTGCAGAAAAATACATCTTAAGATGTGATTTGGAACAAGGTGGTATACCAGTTATCCAATTACCATGCTTTGAAAAAACAGTTTGACCAGCTGGTTTGTTGCTGGTCTAAGAAAAGCCTGCATCAGCAAATGGCCAGAAACCAGTTACAAGTTACAAGTTAAAAGGGGATTCAGGGAGATTGGTAACATGGCTTGTTTCTGATCTAAGCTGGTGGTCTTCAGCTAGTCTGTTGATTTTTGATCTAGCCGTTTGTATCAGATAAAGTCCATCTACTGTGTTCAAAAACACAGCTACCGGCTTAAGTTACATTTCCATCAGGGTTTTCAGTGAAAAACTTATCCAATTGTCAAATTGTTCACCGCCCCTGCCCTGCATTCTTCCAGCGCATTCTCATTTCTTTGCAACTTCTCTATCACTTATAACGAAACTCTTACCAATCAAACACGTTGTCTTCCGAGGCTACCCCTTCGTTAAGAAGTTCTCGGACTTTCAGAGGAGATACGAGAGGAGATTTGCTTTGTTTTTCGCCGTTCTCTGAGCGATTTGCACGGCTGCCGAGCGCCGCCATGTTCGGTGCCTGTCTCTAAACCCTCCCCCTGCAAGATATCAATAATCTACATTTTTAGACAGTTCCGCCCCCTCCATTACAAAAATGTACAGTGGTGAGAATCTTTCTGTCGTTTTGTTAATTTTCTTATTTTGATGACAATGGTTGCTAACACCAAATTATAATAGTTTAATTGTAGTAACCCATGACTTTGTTTTTTTTCTCAAATGTGGTGATGAAATATTGTTCTTCTCATTAACATCTTATTTATGGTAATCAGTGACAAATAAAAAAAAAAAAAAACGATATGATTTAACCACATACACCGCTTGTAAATATGGGGATTGAATTATGAATTTGTTAGTGTGATTACAAGCATTGACACACTCAGCTAGTTAGTGCAGAACATGCAGTTTATGTGAGAGACATTGGTTTTTCAGTAGCTAGTCCAACTCATTGTGAGTAGTTCCTTTTAGCTGATTCAAACTGAAGTCTGGTGGCCTTGAGTTGTACTAGGAACAAATATAACCACACCAAGATACTTTTCATATTGGTGTTTTTGACACAATTGATTTTGAAGGGTGAAAACTTTAAATGAAATGGCCTCTTTGGCATTCAGTGGAAGGAAGCAGACAGAATGTACTGCACTGTCGAATTTCTGATTGCACTATGTTGTAAAAAGATTTTTACATATCTTATGTGTGCTCTTAAATATATATAAGCTATATAAGCTGCTGTCAATATGCAAAATAATTTTGCAGGTACATTTTGGACAATTAGATTGTCTGGTAATAATTAATAAACTATTAATTTTGAAAGTAATGTATGACATTTGACATTAAATTTTGTATGAATTATTGATGATAATCAAGGAAATCCCTTGACATAACACCTTTTAAAGTCGGTATTAAAGATTATGAGGGCACATTAATTAAAAAAAATAATGATGTGCACAGATAAATTATTTATAATAAATACTGCAATATTCCATTAAAAAGAAGCATAGCAAATTTTGATTTCATGGTGACTTTAAATATATATATTCAAAATTTAATTTTCATGCAGCAGGGTTTATACAACAAACTGCAGCATTTTTTAGGGTTGGACATTTTGAGTCAGCTTGAAGTATTAAATTTACTAAAATGGTACAACTCAAAACACCCAGCATTTATTATTTTTATTTCTTGGCTTTATGATTTATGAAGGCTTTTATTTTGAAATTCATTAAAACCATCAAATTATGTGTTTTTTGGTGGCCATCTTGAAGGTATTCACCAGCGTTTCTGCCTTCACATTCATTGCAAAGGAGACCCGGTCAGGTCCATCTGATTCATTTAAGCGTCTCTTTCCGGGGAGAATGGGCTGAGTTATGCTCTGCGATACACCTCTGTCTGTTGAAGGAAGCCCCGTTGTCTGCGAGTGCGTGTAGGTGGATGATTTCAGCGTGATTTTTGGAGCGATGTCTGCCGCAGAAGGAGCACACAGCCCGGATAGACTCAATCAGTTTGAGCGGCTGTCTGGAAGGCCTCCGCTAAGAGCCGCAGGTCAGTGAGGACTCCGTTAACAGCTTGAAATAAACATAAAAAGATCAATATTTCTTCCAGAAAAGTCAATTTCGATCTAATTTCTGTCATACTATAAAGCACAGTTATTTTGTATTTCACATCTCTCGCGCTGCTAGCATCTAGCGTTAGCCGTGTCGCTAATGGTTTTGTTTTGATTAGAAACTTTTCAAGTTCGCATCTATTAATTATGATATGCATCACATATTATACTTTGCAAAATGCTGTGCATTGTAGTCCTCATTTGATGTTTGCTTTACTATCAAAAAGTTGCTTTAAATACTGTTTGCTTGGGATTTGAGCTTGACAACTTCATTTGCATTTAGCTACAGCTGTCAGACTTATTTTTGACTCTGATATGAATATTTTACAACTGCATTAAATTCTTATTTACCTATTCAACTATTTGATCATCTTGTCAAGTGAAGAATGTTTAAGCATGTGTCTTTAATTAAAAGCATGATTTTCTGCAAATGCATGTGTTAAATTGATTATAGACTAATCTCTACTACTGTTATAAAGTGCAAATAGAGCCAATATAGTTTAATTTAAGCAGCTGGGGCTTGAACACTATGCACTTGGTTTTCAGTTTTAATTTGTTTCAACCCTGAATAAACAAACCTGTTTGCAATCATGTTGTACTTGATACATAGTGATCGACTGAATAAATGCAAGTTTTGGGGGGAATTTGTTACGAAAATATTTATTTATATTTCTAGATTAAACATAAAAGCTAAATTCTGTTTGAATGATGTAATGTTAGACTAAATGGGTTTTAATGCACACCACCAGTAAAAAGAATGGATGTGGCAAGGCTTATACACAGAATTACTCTGTGTTTAGTGTGGTGTTTATAGTTCAGGGATGTATTTCACTTGGCCGTTTGTTTGGACTGTTAATAGTGCCACAGATCAGCACATGGGTAAATAAAAGCCTGGCTCTGTTTGGTTGTACTCAGAGTCACGGTGTAAAACCCCTTTTTAATCTTTCAGAAGTAAGACATAAACGCTGATCATTTCAGGCAGTGGTGGTGCTTGCAATGTGACATTAGGACATTAATGATATTCACACTACCCATCACATAGCCTGCAGCTTCAGCCATCTGTATCCTCCTTCCTGTTTATATACGATGAGCGATGAAACTCCTGTTTATACTTGCGCAAAATCTGCAGCAAACAGAATTTATTAATTCGGCACAGGCTAGAAGAGAGAATGCAGTATGTTAAATGGTACTCAAAGGTTGTCCTAAACATGTGTTTTGAAGCTGCTGGGAGTCGTGCACGTCATGCATAATACACACTTCTCAGCTGCAGGCAGATGGTTCACTGTTTATGTTGCCCTCAGATGATGATTTGCATAGCATGTCAATCCTAAAAACCTCAAATCTAACCATGTGACCACTTGCTTTTCATTTGGTGCAATAGTAATCATGTCAGAGCCTGCAGTTTGTATTTTGAAGGGGCTCACTGTCCGTGATCTTAAACCTGGGTAGACTTTTGACTTCTAACCACCCAGAATACTCTAGCAACCACATGGCAATGCTCTGTCAAACATAACTGGGGTGCAGTGCAGCCATCTTTTTTCTTTTCCTTATTTCTTTTTTTTTTTTAACCAAATCAAACCAGTTATCACGGTGTTTTCAATTGTTTCCAAACACTTAAACCAGACATATCAACACAGTATATTAAACAGAGTTCCAGTAGGCATCTGTAAATATCAGGTTTTTTTCTTTTTCTTTTTTTTTTTTTTTTTCCCGGTCTGGATAAGTCATAGAATTAAAACAATTCATTAATAAGAGTCGTAAATTTCTATAGTGAATATAAATTATTTTATTGACAACGAATTGCTTTTGTGAGTGCAATCTCTGTAATCTCGAGGGCTTGGGAAAATAATGGAAATGAATTGGCAAAAAGGTGTGGAAAACCTGATTAAACCCATAATTATCTTTTTTTATTATTAGTGTTTTTTTATAATTGTTTTTAAAGTCTTTTACAAGGCTGCATTTATTTTATCAAAAGTACATTAAAACAGTAATATTGTGAAATTAATTACAGTTAAGAAAACTATACTTCTAAACTTCTATTTTAATATATTTTAAAGTGTAATTTATTCCTGTGATGACAGCTAAATTTTCAGCATCATTACTCCAGTCTTCAGTGTCACATGATCCTTCAGAAATCATTCTAATATGCTGATTTGCTGCTCAAGAAACAGTTCTTCTTATTAACAACGTTGAAAACAGTTGTGCTGCTCAATATTTTTGTGGAAACCATGATAATTTTTTTTTTTTTTTTTTTTTTTTTTTTTAGGATTCTTTAATTAATAGAAAGTTGAATCATTTCAAGAGTCCACACACTCCACCAAAGAAGAAAAAGCATCAAATGTGAGACAAAAAAACAACATTCACTGAAAAAAAACAAAAAGGCAAACGTTTTGGTCACGTGACTTTTGTCAATGCCAAACTTGCAAAGTCACATGTGACCGAAAAGTTTGCTCTCAAACTTTTTTTTTTTTTTTCAGTAAATCTTGTTTTTTGTCTCGCATTTCATGTTTTTTCTTCTTTGGTGGAGTGTGTGGACTTTTTTTGAAATGATTCATCATTTGGATATTTTTTTCTACGCACCTCATTTGGACATGGTTTGAAGGCGCGGTGAGTTCCTGACTAGTACTCATGAATAGAAAATTAACATTGAAAGCTTGTAAATGTGTTTACTTTCACTTTTAACTAATTTAATGCATCCTTGCTGTATTAATTTCTTTTAAAAAAAACAAAAACAAAAAAACATACTCGCATCAAACTTTTGAACAGTAGAGTGTATATAAATAAGTGCCAAAATTGTAATATTTGCATCCTTTTAATGTAAATACTTTTTCTGTTGCTTTTTTTTTTTTTAACCACCTTTGCTTTCTTTTCATCACTTTTTTCATTCTTCAGACAGCAAAGATTGTCACTCTGCTTTGCTATTAGGGCTGTTGAACTCTGTTGAGTATTTTGTGGTTCTTTTGAATGAGTCTCAATGTTTTTCATGGTTATTGCACAGGTTACTTAAACTGGGGGACATGTGGCAGTGAGGAGGAGTTCTTATATGTAGGAACTGACATACCACCTCACCTTATTGTACATTAGCCTTTTTTTTTTTTCCAAACCCATTTGTTGACCCCTTGTGTGATGGGCAGGGTGTTTGTCTGTTTATGTTTTTCTTTATTTTGCCATTGTCCTTTTGTTGTTGTTATTTTGTCTGTCTGACTGCGGAATTGTGGTAACAGGCTCTAAGAAGAGAGTTTGCTGGCTACAAGCTCGAAGAATCCTCGGCCAGCCCTGCCCCAGTCTGCGGATCCCTAACAGGTTTTTAAGAGAAGGTGGGTAATAGGCGATGTCCTCCTTTAACTAAACTTCAAAAAAGAAAACCCACATGACAAATCTGGAGGCCTCCCCCATGCTGTCCCCACCCTCCCTCTCTTCAAAACTGCTCTTCTTCACTGTGGTGTAAAAAAAGACCACCGCTCTTTTTGCCAGGGCTCTTTCTGCTAAGCTTTTATTGGGGGCAAAGCTGGGGCAGGATGGCTTGGGTGTTAAAAAACAAAACAAAACGGGAAAGGCCAAAGTGTTCGTCTGGTTGTGAGTGAGGGATGTGTATTGATCCTTTTTATTTTTATTGATTTGTGTCAGTTTTTTTATTTTTTCACCTCCCTCCCATCTTTATTATCCCTGTGATGCTCTCACTCAGGGGCAGCATCCAGGTTTCAAAGCAAATTCACTGGCAAGAAATTTGCAAGGGTGAGGCTTCACATGCTGTAATTGTAGTTTTAGTGGCCTTTGAACTGTGCAGATCAATTCTTTTAAGAGATTCAAAAAGTTGGGTGTGAACTTATCAGTTTTGTACAATGGGGAAAAAATTGGATGTATGGAACTATCTTTTGCACTTTTGGTTAATTGTAATATTTTTTGTTTCAGTTATGTATTACATTAAATATATTATTATACTTTCCATTTTAATATTTTTTTCATATTAAAATGTAATATTAATATTAAGTTATACTAATAAAATGAATTTGTATTTATATATTAGTAGTAGTAGTTGTTGTTGTTGTTGTTTTTAATATATAAATTAATAAATTAAATAAATAAAAAATGTTTATAAATGGAGTTGTTTCAGCCAAGATCCTGTTTGTGTATCTGTATCTGCATTGTGTTTGGGGGAATGGCCATAGCTTCTTTGATATGAATATTTAATTAAGCAGGCCTGGGCAAGTGAACAAGTGGTTGTTAATTAATTTGGGGTTACAGTGGTGTTCTGTTCACTGTTACTCATGTTTTGTGTTAAATTGTTGTATTTGAACTTGCCATCGTGTAGATGTTTCTTCTAAATAAGTCAAACTTCATATATTTATTTGATGCATATTGAGTTTGACACATATCAAGGTTCATCTATGAGAAGGACGTTCATGTAAGGTTGATTCCTGATTCCTGAATCGAGTCACTTCCAAATCTGCCATGTTTGTATCCAGTTACGAAATTCTAGTGCATTAAATATGAATAAATCTGGTTGGAGATTATGAACTCCGTTTTAATTTGTTGCCTCAAGTATGCATTTAAGGTAGGATGGACATGGTTAGATGTGGTTGGATTTGTTCACTTTACTCATATTAGAGTTGATTCAACTCAAAAACCTAAATATCTGAAATGTAGATAAAACTACTTACCGTACCTTAAATTGAGTAAAAATTAGAATGGGTAATGTTTCTGTGTTATGGATTTAACTGTAAACTAACAATGAAGTTTTCATTTTGTTTCACAGGTGACTTTGTGAAGAACCAAGTCAAATGTGTCTTTTAATCTCCTTCCTGCTTTCCAGAACGGTCCTGTGGAGGCTTGAATAATGACAATTTGTTTCCTTACAGTTCAATCCCAGCAGCAAACATTGGATCTCATTTTCCCTCCATCCTAAATCTTTCCTTCTGCCTTTTAAGAGAGAAGCTAACTCACCTCCCAGCTGTTTGTTGTCTAATCATCATTAGGCTGCTGTCTGTGTCTGTAGGTCACCGAGCCCCTCCGGCTCGGAGCGGCCATCGCTGTGTGGCAGACAACACTAACCTCTATGTGTTCGGAGGGTACAACCCTGACTACGATGAATCAGGCGGCTCAGAGAACGAAGACTACCCGCTGTTCAGGGAGCTGTGGAGGTTCCACTTTGCCACAGGGACATGGCAACAAATCCGCACAGAAGGTTTCATGCCCACCGAACTGGCTTCAATGTCAGGTAATATGAAAATGGCATTTAAATTATTTCATTTTATTTTTGTTGTTTATTTTTGTTTTGAGGATGTGCCAAAAAGCCACTAGTAAGTCAGGTATTTTAAACCTCTTTCTCCTCTTGACCACCTTGTTTGTACGTCACATAGCTGTTTTGCACGGAAACAACCTGCTTGTGTTCGGTGGGACTGGAATCCCATTCGGGGAAAACAACGGAAATGATGTTCACGTCTGCAATGTTAAATACAAACGTTGGTCCCTCCTCAACTGCAGGGGAAAGAAACCCAATCGAATATATGGACAGGTACAACAAAACGAATATTATTAACCTATTAATGATAACAAGTACAAGGTATCCAATGTTTACTAGTAAACATATTAATATTATGAAGATTAATTGAGTGATCCCGGTTTTGTGTTTTGCAGGCGATGGCCATAATCAACGGCTTCCTATATGTATTTGGAGGTACGACAGGCTACATCTACAGTACAGATCTTCACAGGCTGGATCTGACAACACGTGAATGGATTCACCTGAAACCCAACAATCCTCCGGACGACCTGCCTGAGGAGCGGTGGGTGAACTTTTTTTTGGTTTCTGGTTTGGTTGTAACTATTAATTGAAAGTCTATTCACCCAAAACTCTGAAGGTTCAAAATGTTCATAAAGAAATCATAAAATAAATCTATATGAATCAAGCGGGTTTGATCGAAGTCTTATGAAGAGACATGATTGCTTTATATGATGAACAGATTTAATTTTGGCTTTTCACATATAAACATTAAAGGTAGGGTATGCAATTTCAGAGAGGCTAGCAATAGCAAGCTAGCTATAAAAGTATAAGATCCCACCCTCTAAAACCCATGAATGCGCACAGCTAGAGCCGAGTCTGCAAAGCGTCATGAGAGATGCCGTTAAATTACCTTATGTCTCAAAGTACATAACATTACAATAATAATGAACATAAACAACTGACTTGTACCACCTGACTGCTGCAGATTCATTTCGGCGTTGATAGTGTTGCCAGAGAAACGCATAATTCCGAGTCTGTAGGGCTGCACGATTAATCGGACGATTCAGAAAATAAACATTGAAATCGCGCTTAAATGATTAGGCTTAGTGCGATTTATTTATTTATTTATTTTTTACGGCGGCTTGTCAATGAAGTATGGCTCCAAATGCTAATCCATCTGAAAGCACTGCGAGTTTGAATCGCTTATAATGTGCATTTGAAAAAGCAACACGCGTCAAACATCTTTCCAGACATGAGAAGCATTTATTAACATCTTGTCCAACAAAAGACAACGTTTAATAACATGTTTTTACTCCAAACTTACTTCATAATGACAGTTGAGCGTCCTTCTGTGAGATGGTGGCTTCTTACACAGAATAAGGCAGTTGTGTGTTTATTAGTCATGTTTACTCAATCAAAACGTTTTAGTCTCCTGTTTATTCAGCTACAGCGATGGTATGGGATTTCCTGGAATGACACGTGTTCTCCTTCAGCAGCAGGGCATATTTGCAGTTTCTGAACGATTTGTACTTTTCTTTTAGATGGAGAAGCATTTACTACTGATCAGAGCGGCGTAAAGCTCTGACAAGCTGCGCATAAAATAATCGCAGCCTTTGCCAAATCGCGTGCTATAAAATTGCGATAAATCGTGCAGCCTTACGAGTCTGAGGACGTGAACCGCTCTGAGTAGAACATCATGGGTCGCCATCTCTTAATAACGATAGTTATGGTGTGATATCAGCATAAGCTCATTGTTTTGGTTCAGGAGGAACTGCAAAAAGGTGGCTGCTGTTTGTTTGTGGCGCTCCGTGACTGTCTACAACTCTGCATAGCCTCATGAAATGCAATAATTACGTGTGATGTCTGTGCGAGCAGGGTGCGCGGAGGTATGGAAAAACAGGTTGAAAGACAGGTTTGACATCCTATCATTGCATTCGGACTGAATGTAATGATTGGACGGACATTCTTTGACTTTTTTTTTTTTTTCTTTTCTCTTCTTATATACATATTTAGCCCACTTGTATTATTGATTGCTATCAGGATGTGAAGAGAGTTTCAATCAGTATAACAAAAAGTGTTTATGAAAAACATTGCCTACCTTACCTTTAAACAGCAAACATACATACAGCATTCAAACTTGGCAAACAGATTCTCAAGTATACTCTCTTGACTTATGAGAACCAATGAGGTTAATTCTCGCATTATGCAGCACATTTGAGCTTCAGCAAGAACCAATGAGGGTTGTTGTCATGTGTCAAGAGATATAGTTGAGCTTCTGTTTGTGTTTGCTGATCAATGTTTATATGTGAATAAAAGTTTAAATTAAATCTAGTCACCATATAATGCAATAGTGTCTCTTCAGAAGACTTGGATTAAACCGGTCTACTCATATGGATTTCTTTTACAATCTCTTTTTGAACATTTTGAAGCATCAAAGTTTTGGGTGAATAGACTTTCAATGCAGAGACAGAAATATCTCGGATTTCATTAAAAATATTTTAATTTGTGTAAAAATATTTTAACTTCCTTCTAAATTTGTTTCTTGTAGATATAGGCATGAGATAGCTCATGATGGACAGAGGATATATATTCTAGGAGGTGGAACTTCCTGGACTTCCTACCCATTAGACAAGGTGCTTCCATGAATCTCCAATTTAGGCAGTGTTCACTTAAATGCTACATGATATCATTTGTTTACTGGAAATAAAGGATCTTGCTCATGAAATACGAACACATCTCTGTGTAAATAGCTCTTAAATTGTCCAATCAAACTGCTTATGACAATTTACATTAATTAATTAATGGATTTTTTTCAGAAATTTTATTGTAATTTTATTGACAATTGTCCTAAATGTTTGTATCAGATACATGCATATAACCTTGAGACAAATTCCTGGGAGGAAATCACAACTAAGCCTCATGAAAGAATAGGTTAGTAATGAAATTCTCATCTTGACATCTGACAATGGAAAGCATGCTGAATGTTTTGTATGACATGCTTATTCAGTATTTTTTTATTTTAATTTTTAAGGTTACCCAGCCCCACGGAGATGTCATAGTTGTGTGCAGATTAAAAATGGTAAAGAGTTTATTTAAATGTTGAATTGAAGATTGTCACACTTTTACTGTTACTGTGTAGAGCTCAGTGTTTGATTGTTGTTTTTCTTTGTGGCAGATGTATTTATATGTGGAGGTTACAATGGTGAAGTAATACTGGACGACCTGTGGAAAATCAACCTGCAGACGTTCAAGTGGAATAAACTACCTGCAGTAATGCCTGAACCTGCGTACTTCCACTGTGCTGCTGTTACCCCGGTATTTTTTTTATTTTTTACCTTTTTTATTTTTCATGTTAATTTATTTTAATTTTATTTTTGTCATCTTAAAGCATGTATATTTATTATTATTTATTTTTTCCCCTCTCAGGCTGGGTGCATGTACATCCACGGTGGCGTGGTAAACATCCATGAGAATAAGAGGACTGGTTCCTTGTTTAAGATCTGGCTGGTGGTGCCCAGTCTGCTGGAGCTGTGCTGGGAGCGTCTGCTCAAATCCTTCCCACACCTGGCCCAACTTACCCCGATACAGCTGCTAAACTTGGGCCTCACCCAGGAACTCATTGAACGCTTAAAATAAATAGGAGGGGGCTGTGAGCGCGAGAGACAGATTGTGTACGTACTATGTGTGTGCTTTTTTTATTTAATTTTTTTTTTTTTTTGAAGCTGATCATGGGCAGGACGACGGCACTTGAAGCCAGCGCATGGACTCAAGCTGTTTGAAGAACAGGATCGACTAAGGAACCCCATCCTAACACAGCCCGCCTTAAAACCAAAAACTGTAGGATGCCTTTTTTTGTTTTGCGTATGCACCTTTTAATGATTTGAAAATCAATACAAAACATAAATATCCTTTAAAGAGGTTCTTTTCTGAAACACTATGGGTCAGTGACCTGAAAGTTTTTTTTTTTTTTTTTTTTTTTTTTTCTTTCTTTCTTTCTTTAGATTGTAATATTGTTATTTATTGGCCTTCAGAAGTGAAATGGGGGACGTTGAGTTGTTTTTACTGATGTATCTTAATTCTTCTCCTGTCAAAGAATTATTTAAGTTTTATAAATCACCACACCACAGCATGAATATTTAATCAGCAGTGATGTAATTGGGGTTCAATTAGCTTGAGTTTCCAGCCAACTGTTCAGATCACTACTGAACTGATCTCAACTTATGCAGAACTATTGATGCCTGGGATTGTGATTCATGGTTTTACTTCAATGAAAATGGTGCAAAACAGTGTTGAAATGTTGAATGTTTTAACAAAATGGCAATTTTTTGGTTTTCACTGCGAATGTTGATTTTTAGGACGCTGTTGCTCAGATCTGCAGTTACATCTGCACTTAAGGCACAAACACCAGACCAAGTAATGTTTCTTTCAACAAAGCTGTACAGCCATAGCAGAGCTGTTCCCATGTTTCACCCACTTTTGTAAACAAGTCATTACATCACTGTGAATAAGGTGCTCCTTAATTTACTTTTAATGCTTTTACTGAAATAAAATGTTTGTTTTTCCTTAAACGAATCATCCCTCATCGAAATTTTTAAAATCGCCAACTGCAGACACTCATTTAATTGATCTAGTGCCTTTCCAAGCAAGAACTGATAATGTGCTAAATTTAACAGTGAGATAAAGCCTTGCTAAAAGCACTTTATTATTTAATTTAAATTTTACTCTAGAACAAGCTAACCTGAATTTATAATACAACAAAGGTGCGCACTTACCATTTTCATCAAGCTTTCTAGCACTTGACACATTTACAATAAATAAAACTATTTAAATGTAAGACTTTCACGTTTGGTCAGCACAATGCTAATGATATTTTGGGCCTTGTGTATATCTGTACAGTCAAGAAAAAAATGGATAACTTTCCTGTCATTTAGCAATAATGTAGCGGAGCATCTCTTTACTATGCTGGCCCATCAAGCTCTGAATTTAACACATCACTGGTCAAAATGCCAAATACAGCATCTTGAATTCAGAGTTCATTTATTTTGCCTTGGGTTATTTAACCGGTTATGATTTGTGGCCATTTAACTTAAATTATTAGGCACCAGCAATTGATGTAGTTGAGTAAAATGTTGAAAGATTCATAATTGCTATCATTACACCCTGTGTCTGTTAACCTTTATTAATTTGTTGTCAAAATAGCTTTGCTCTGGCATTAGGTAACATACATGCCCATAATATGTGCCTATCTGCCACTTTCTGCCATTTTATTTCTGCATGACTGGATTCCTGTTTGCATGGGTCAGGACTTAAGGGTGCTTTGTCATACAGGCAATGTGCAGACTGTGACAACTCCATATTTCCAGAAACAGTTTCAGCAGCACAGCAGAATATTTCACTCCATCTGCATGGAGTAATGGGAGTCCCTATATTTCTTTGTGTTTTTCTGAGACAAGGGTTCTCGCTGGACTTCAATTCCTCAGTTGTGCAGCAAATGTTCAAGGTACTCACCGGTTACCTGTAACTTGTGTACCAGTTTTGTGTTTTGTTGTTGAAAAATTAATAAACTTGTTCCAACTGCTGGTTGTGCTGTTTCTCTGGTGTTTTTAAATCTAATTAAACAGGCAACTTCAAGAAAAGTTCATGAAAGGAATACAAAATTTATTTTTTTCATTTTGATACATTGCTACATCTACTTTCTTGTGAATGTAAAATATTTTATACATATTTTAAGTAAACATGATTAAATTGCTCTCAGCTTCAATCAGGCAAGTATGAGCTCATACATCACATGCTGGGGGAAACAATCATCTAAATAAAGAACTTTACAGTATATATATGACAAGCAAACACAAAAAACACTATACATGCATGTCAACAATAAAAGGTAACAAAAGCCCTTTTTTCAACATCCAAGAGGAGCAGGTGCAAAAAAGTACAAAGCCAGGAGAATGAGGTACACGACCACCAGAGCAGTTCCTGTTCAGGAAAAAAAAAAAAAAAAATTTCGTCAGGATTTAGTATTCACTTATTTATGAAACCTGATCTAATGTCTTTTCTATGGTTACGTTGAGTTGTAATGACATATAACAATACTACTAATTAACTGTCTCAAATCAAGCACAACAGAAATGCACAAAACAAATTGATAAATGTTAGTTCATACATTTATATCATGTTTTTTGGTAACACTTTACAATAAGTTCTTATTTGTTAATAGCTTTTATTAACCTTTATTAATGTTATCTAATAAAAATACAATTATTCATCGTTTAATGTGAACAGATACTTTTGATTTTAAAAATGTATTAGTAAATGTAGAAATTAGGAGTAGCTATGTCTCCATCCACCTATTTTTGTGTGCACTTTGGGATATCACATTAAAAAAAAAAATAAATAAATAAAAATGCTGGACGGAAATGCCAAGATGTGCATACATTCTAAAAATATGCATAAACTTATGTGCTCAATTGAGGCGGATACATTTTCTCCCGATAAGAAGACCTGCGCATAACTTCAATGGAAACACATTAACTGAATAAATCCCTTGATGTGCAGTCAAAATAAAACCTCATGTGACTTTGCCTCAGCAGTGGATGTGATTAGACAACTGGACTAACCACGTCGCACAGCATCTCAAATGTTTCTTTGATCATTCTGAAATGCCTTAGCCAAAGTCTGTCATAAGAATGATCTGGGTTAATTCCCTTCCAGAAGCGCATCACATGACTGCATTCCCAAACACCAGACATCCGAACGCAAACCAACATTTCATATGCGCACTCGGAGACATTTATGATGTAAGAAAAAAAGAGCCACAGTGGCGACTGCAGAAACTTCCATTATTATTACAGATATTTTGTGCCTATTTCCCAGGAAGTGACCATTTTGTTCTCTTGAACACATAGGATGTTTTTTCACAAATGTTTTATGTTAATCACACAATTTTGCACGTTAAATTTGCAAAGTTGGATAGAAACAAATTCTGTAGAAGCATTGTTAGTTCATGTTAACCAATGAAACCTTATTGTAAAGAGTTACCATTGTATTTTTTAATTTTTTAAAAATCAAAATTTTGGTCAACAGCCTTTTTTAAACCTGTATGACTTTCTTTCTTCAGTGGAATACAAAGGAGTTATTTACAGTATAATGTCCACATTGTTCTTTTCATACAAAGTAAATGGCGATCATGGCTGTTAAACAGACTGTTCCTTACATAGAGCAATTGCAACACGATAGTGAGTAAACGATGACCTGATTTTCATTTTGGACAATTTTTCCTTTAATCTCTAATACTAATAATAATACTTACCCTGGAAGTAGTCCGACTTTCCATCCATAAATATGTAGTTGACTAGGATAACGCTAAAGATGCTTGCCCAAAGGTGTAAATCACTGAATATGAGAACGAATCCAACATCCTTGGGAGAAACAGAAAGAATTTGTGTCGTACTGCAGAACTGAGTATCAGAAACCAACTGAAGTTTTTTTTTTGAGTGTGACTTACATAAAAAGCATTGAACATGATCAGTAGCGGTATCTGCAGCATGCACACCTGAACTGCAATACAGCTCCCCACTTCCAGGCTACATGACAAAAACAATCATATTAGAGGCACATCCAGATCATATATTTAAAACAGTGAAGTACACGTTTTTGTAATAATTGTAACCTGAGACTGATGTTGTTTTGAAGAGCAAACTGGATCCCATTGACTATCTCAGGAAGCTCAGGAACCATGGCCAATACAGTAACTCCAATAAAATACTGCAACAAAATATATATGTGATATAAATTAATATTTAAGCTTGAATACAGAGCAAGAAGGTAGCCTACTACTTATGAAAGAGGCCATATTATGCCCTTTAAGTCTTTTCGTGCTTGAATGTTAAAAACGAAACAAAAAAACTTTTCACTTATTTTACACTGTTGCAGCACCTCTCTTGTCAGTCTGTCAGTAACGCTCTGTTTAGTTCCGGCCTCTATGAAGCCCCTCCTTCCGAAAAGAGCAATGTGCTCTGATTGGTCAGCCGGACCAGTGTGTTGTGATTGGTCAACTGCTTCAAGTGTTTCAGAAATGTCATGCTCCTCACCATAACCGCAAGTTTCAACACACTACTAACGCAACTCAACCAGGCCTCATCCCCCTTCTTTTTTTTTTTTTTTGCGTATGCCTTTGACGGGAATTATTTAAATGAGGAATATTGTGTTGTACTTTCCCAGAAAAAAACAAGACAAAAAAAAAACCCATTCAAATAAAATAAAGCATTGAATATACATGTTTGTACCTGTGAGACACTGGAGTTCGAGATGATCGGTTTGATGTGCTCAGTGCTAAGATCAGCACAAGCTGCCATCAATATCGTAGCCAAAATGAGCACCACTAGAGCTCTCGTCCTAGACCAGTGAACCACTGCACCATGGTCACTAATAACTAACACACACACACACACACACACAGATTAGGGTATTAAATAATAAAAGCATTGCACACCTAGAACTGCATAATTCAAAATGAAAAATCATATAAATACGCACCGTGACAGTGTCCGTCACTGACTTGGATATCATAAATATGCGAGTGAGTCTTAAGGGTGAAGATCAGACCAATGAGATATGCAGCAGGTAGCAGGACAGAGACAGTGTACACTAAAGGCCTGAAAGCAAATATGTAATTTAAACATTTAAAAGTCTTTATTTTGTAATAAAGACTTTTGAATAATGACTGTTTATTGTCTTTTTAGAGCTGCTTTACAGATGAATTAAATTCAGTTTGAATTCAATTTTCCTTTTTATCACTGCAAAGCTACTTTGAAACAATCTGTATTATATAATGCGCTATATAAATAAAGGTGATTTGACTGTGAAAACAAGTGCGATTGGATACTCACTCAATATGACTCAAAAAAAGAGGCCGGTTGTTTTCGCTCTGTAGGAAAATATCATGGTCATTAATTTAACTACTGTGCTTTGCATCATATTACATCCACAAAATGTCTAAATGGCCTGAATTTTAACAACATACCAGGTCATAGTGGCAATTGTTACATATGAAGGGCTTTGTGGTGTTACCAGCTGAGCTGTTACAGCCCTCACATATAAAGTTTCCATAAGCTTTTGAAAACAGCGTAGGGGCGAAAACACCTGTGGTCAGAGGTAAAAGGTCAAAAATGGTTCATTCTACTTAAAAACAGTGAATTTTTGGTTCTCTCACCTCCTACTGATATAAAGAGCAGGGCTGAGCTGACCCCTGCCGACCTGCTGTTGAACCGCTGCTCTCTGTGCTTACAGCCCCCGATGATCATACAGATCCCCTAAAACACACTCACGCAGAATGTAGCTGTGAGGGGAATTTTATAATGTACAACATGTATGTGTGGCAGGTATCAGAGCAGAAGGGATAGTGTGAGGAAGCAGCATCACAGAAACACAAACATAAAAAGCACACTCGCTCTCACAGGTATGAAGAGGATGCAGCCCAGCAGGGTGCCGGTGAGAGCAGCTTTGACGATCTCTGCATAGCACTTGTTTCCTGCGCGGTGACCCTGCAGCAATGCTGTGATGTAGAAGGCCATCTCTGTAATCGAGCCAAACGTGGCGTTCACTACCGCTCCCACTGCAAAGTTACTCTGGGCGGAAATACTACAGAGAAAACAATAGTATTCACACAGATTTTACATGAAAAAGAAGAAGAAAATACATAAAAATATAAACCTAAAGAGTTACATTTAAAAATAAATACATAAATAATTAATGAAAAATAAACAAATAAAGATAAATAAATACATTTCATTGTTACCTTGCTATTCCCATCCCAATGTAGTAAGACAATGGGATAATGGAGCTCACTGCTGTGGCAAACTTTACCTCTGAGCTCACAAAATAATTATCTTTGTCCACATAGCCGATCACCAGAGTGATGATAACCAGCGGCAAGAGGTCTGAATATGGATTTTCAAAGATTCTAACAGCTCTATAAATACTGCATATCATAGAGAAATCAACTTTTTTCTGCAATAAAGCTTGCAAAATCAAAATGCATTATTATATATATATATATATATATATATATATAGTTTATTTATTTATTGAGTGTGTGTATATATATATATATCCATTTTGGCTTTTTGGCTCTTTTTGGCTCTGTTCCCGTCTTGTATGTCTCAAAATAATTATGACAAAATCATAAATAAAAAAGGTCCGGTGAGAGAGCCATAGACATGAAGGATACTGACAGCAAACACATTGATCCCATCCACAGTGTATTTGTAATAGTACCAGTTGAAGGCATGGTAACAGCAAAGCAGAACTCTGGTCTCACAACCTTGTGGCTAAAGAACAGTAGACACAGCAACCATTAGTAAAAAAAGTTTGTGAAATTATCTACTAATGTAAACAGCAGAATAGTGCTCACCTTTTTCACAGTCCGAACTCTGACCTCTTCCGGTGGCATGAGCAGGATGATGCTCAAGGTCCTAGCATTCATCTTTGACACAGGGATGGTGAACACCATCATCCAGGACAGGAAGATGGCCAGGGAGTGAACCACAGCCAGCAGGGGGTATCCCAGAATCAGCCAAACATACGTACTCAACCGACACTAGGAAGAAAACACTGAGGTAACCATTAATAAATTCATACTTTTAGTTTTTACTCCTTATGGGCTTCAAACCATCAACCTTCTGTTTAACATCCTAAACTTTACCAACTATGCACTAAACCCCAAGCATGATTTACAGTATAATGATGACCTATCAGCTAGGCTGTTTTTGTATTAAGATGCATTTTGATCAATCGGAGCAGATGAGGGAGGTTAGCCATGGAGTGTTTGTTTGTTTATAGTTTAACGCCATGCCAGCTACCCTGTCTATATTCATGATTAAAAGGGGTTTTTACATTTTATCTTAGATAATAAAATCTAAAAAGAGATGTCTTATTTCATTAAAAACATTTTCATAAGAGTCAACCGAAAAATGAAGAATTTTAAAAGAGTTCAATCTATCACAGCCCATCAAAATATGCTTCAGCGATAATGGATTCTGGCATGATGCCATGGAGTGTAAGATGAACACTGCTAAAGGCCAAGCCACTTTCATGGTACCTAAAACTCAGGGTTAGCACAAACTAAACTGAAACATACCTAGCTGTCCATCTAAACCAGTTTCATGGTATGGACCCTCAGTGTAAACAGAACCCTAGGGAAATTGTTAAAAACTGACAGTCTCACCCAGTAACGCGTCTGCTTGGGGGGCGGCGTAGGCACAGGGATTTCTGTGTTAACGGCAGGAGCGGGGCACAGCAGAGGTGTAGATTCTTTCACCTCCAAAGACTCCTTTACTTCATCCACCTCTTCTGGAATGGCCTCACAGTGTGGGAATTTCATACAACATTTTCTAACCAGGCTGCTGCTCTGAAGGAAGAATTTAAAAACGTGCAGTCAGATGAGAATTCACATTCGGATTTGAAATCAGTGAAGTTGCATTTCACAAAAATATCAGTGAAAGTGGATTCTTGAAATTCTAAATCAATTATAACAGAAAATGTGAAGACCGCAGAGTTTGAAATGAATGTCATGTGCCATGCTACAGGCATAAGAGGCTTTGCAAAATGATTTAACAGTGTGACAGAATAAAAAATAAAAAAATACTTGAACAGGCTACATATATGATTTTAAGGAACTTTCCACAGATACATTTTGCACTTACCTTCTGCAATGCCTTCCCAAATGGCCATAAGAAATAACCGGACAGCTCCAAACAGAGTTTTCCTATCACAAAATATGAGAGAACAGATTCAAGAATAAAGTGTCACAATGCAAATGAAATGGACTATTAACTAAAATTAATGACAAATGAACCCTGACATACCATATGGGATCCCAGCAATGGTACAAAACATCAGCAGACTAACCAAGAAGTAAAATAAAGAGATCCACCAACCAAAGAGCAATACATATACTATATTTCCAGCAGTGACCAGTGATCCTGGATACAAAAGAGATCAGAAACGTTACAGTTAACCAACACTACAGTATTTTATACATTCAAACCACATTTAAAGAATAGGATGCCATTGCGTAGATGATAAAACTTTAAAAATTGTGGAATCTGTAAACAAATGACTTGTCTCAGTCATTTCTTTTAAAATACAATTAACAAAATATGTCTTTCTGAGGAAACTTTTTCTTGAAAGGTGTGCTTGTGCTTTTTTAATAGTTTAATATCTTTTGCATTACACATATCTTCAAGGGTGGCTTGTATGTCCAATCATTTTTTGGGGTTTATCCATTTTTCTCATTGATTTTTTTTTTCTAACCTGAATGATGTTTGATATAGTTGAGTTCAGAATAAAGCTCCTTAACTACATCAGATCTGTCCTCAATGGGCCGCTCGGTTACATGACTCTTCCATTTCCTGAAACCAAACTGGCACACAAACATAAACAAATCATTTGAAACATTTCCTCCAGTTATTCCATGGATTTGCACCCTTATTCTATATATATATTTTTTCCACTCTGGAAACATCCCTGGCTATTAAAACAGGAATATTTCATGAGAGCTCATATTTACACACCCTGTAGTTGTTGGCAAGTTTATGTGCCTCCACCTCATTTTCTGCTCGGATGGTGGTTCTGATGCTCGCTTCCTGCCAAACGTCATCCGTGCATCGTGAATGTAGGGAATGCCCTGAAAAGAGATCATTTTTTGGAGAAAGATCTGCAACTATCATTTGCAATAAAATGGCTGGGTATAGCCAGTATTTTATGTATTTTATGCATACTAAAAACACACAAATAATATTTTCACACATTTTGCATAATCTTATAACAATTTGGGGGACATAATTTGTAAATATGTAAATAATAAAATTATAATTAAAAATATAAATCATTTCTATCCAATAAATACTGAAATTCTTCTAAGCTTATTTCACTCTCTTCATATGATCAGTTTTAAAACTGTTTAATAACACTTTCATATAACAAAGAGCAACAAAAAAAAAAGTGATAAAATACACTCACTGTGGGTAGAGAGGCATTTCGGGGTGTAGTGTCCGAAATACTGGGAGGTGCAAGGAGAAGGAGTATCAGGGATCTCAAGATAAGCTCCAGCTACACACAGTCTGTCACACTGGGAGTTACAGCGGCGACCTTTAAGGTCATGGTCCCAGAGGGGCTCTAAAAGTCATACAGAGAAAGAAATCAATGTCTCGGATTTAGAAGTTTTTCGTGGTCATCTGATGACTTAGTCGAGTCCCTAACAAGTCAGTGTGGAACTAACAAAAGACTCCTGATGGTCACATGAACATAAATTTCCCATAAAACATTAGTAAAGTGACTCTGTCTGATGGTATTGCTAATTGATATCATGGCATAAGTTTAAAAAAAAAAAAAAAAAAGGTTCTACATTAACTACCATATTTCAACACAAGAAGCCAAATATAACTTATGAGCCTACTAGCTTTAATTGATTTAATATTAAAAACTAAAATGTTTTGAAGTTTAAAGGTCACAATACTAAAGCATAACAAATTAACCAAACATCACATTCTCACAAATGACTTCAAAAACACACAGATACATGCTTACAATATTTATTTTCAGATGTGAGCAATGCAGTGATAATATAATTATGGAAATTACCTTAAAATGTGTGACATATTAAAAACAAACAAACACATTACATTTTTAGAGCCATTTGCACATAACTGATATTTTTACGTGTAGATTTAACTTTGTATTTACAGTAGAAAGAAACAGTCAACGATGTAGGTAGAACAGGTGAAATTAGTCTGTCCTTACAGGTGTGACACATTCCCAAATTCCACAACAAATCGGATTTATTTCTTATTTGTCAAAAATATCTACAATTACTAACTGATATAACCTAAAATCTCCAAAAGAAATCGAACTAGTTTGTATAGATTAGGAAAATCACTGGTACCAAAACAAACAAATCAGACAAACAGAGAAAACTAGTTTAAAATGGTTCTAATTAATGCGTAATGAAAGAAAACGTCTCTGAGCTTCTTAATAATCATAATATGACTGAAAAACTCGCCTGAACTCTCAGTAGACCGTCGCCTCCGACTCTCCACATCAGTGGACATCGTGTGTTTGGTGTGAGCCATCCTGGAACAGTCTTGCGCCTCCACCATCAGTTCATCTGTAGTCTCTGTCTGTGCGCGCCACCGACGCCTGCTGGGAGCGCGCTTCTCAGCACTGCCTTTCTTTCCCTGTCTAAACATTTGGAATTAATTGTGTGATGCCAAATAAACTACAGTATACTACTACTAATGAGACTAATAATAATAGTAATAACTTTTATTTTTAACATAGGACTTCAGGATTCAGTGCCACAACAATAAATAAATAAATGTAACGAAAACGTCGTAAAGTCTTATTTAAGTCATAATATTTTGAGAATAAAATTATTCGGTCATAGTATTAGAATATAGGTTTTTAATTTTATATTATACAGTTTGGGATTTTCAGGATCTTTTTTCTGAAAGTTATGTCGTCACTTCAGAATGAGGCATAATACTGTTCTTACGAGTCATTGAATCATTTACTTGATTCAATGATTTGTTCTAAAACACAGATTTGTTCAGGAACAAAACGCAACTGATGTGTGTTTCTGGGAGACGCGATGGTTAAGTCAGATGTAGCTTTTCCTGAAACTTGCCTGGAGCAAAACAGACGAACTGACTGCCAAAATTGCATCTAAAATGTAAGTTAGGAACTCAGTATTAGCTTTTTGTTTTTTGACCTGTGGTATGAGCAAATCACACTCACAAGCGAAACGCTCTTGTTCAATCTATTTTATGTAGTGAACAATAATCAAAATATTAGCAAATATAAGAGTTGGTTCTGATTTCACTGGTTTGAGAATTAACAGCAACACAGACACAGTTAAATATTTTTTGTGTTTATTTGTATATAAACTATGTACAAATATGACCACTCTTTCAAAATACTGCCAGCTATCAGCAGATTGAATGTTATTATGATTCAGCTTTATACTCTTCAAAAGTATCAAAGTACAGGTATAACAATGAGAGAAAGATATCTTTCTTTATGTACTACTAAATAGTCTTTTGTATTGTGGAGTAGAGATGCACCATTTATCTGCAAAATAAAAAAATATACTCTCAGTGACATGAAATTTATTAAACCATATTAAACACCTTTTTCAGGTGTATATTGAAAATAACCTAGAAGCATTCAACATTTTACAATCTGAATCCTTTTGTTTTACTCAATTTCAGTATATTTTATTCATTAATGGTGTGTCAATATTAAAAATATATACAATAGAATGAAACTCTGGCAGAAAACAGCAAAGATACACACAAAGGCATGAAAATACTGACATAAAAGAGTAATGATGAGGACGGACTGGCTCTTATGAGGGAATAACAGCAACAGTGATGGGGAAAAACATCATCAGTCACAGAGCACAGGCATCTTCATTAAACACTTTTTCTTAAAATACATTCTTGAAGGACAACTTCAAATTGTCAGAAAAATGCTGCACAGCTGCTTTTTTTTGTTAATATTTCCACTGATATTAACAACGATATTAAAAAAGATAAAATATAAAAAGCGCCAATAAGTTTAACATCTCAAACAAAATGCACACAGAGAAACAAATCTGTATGTGTATGAAGCAAAATCACTCCAAAGGGTGTAGGAAACAAAAATGTGATCTAACGTATGTACAGTTTGAAATAATATAAAATAAAACTGGTGGAAGAAAAAACAATCGAAAATACAAAAATAGTTTTTGTTTTTGTAATAGCACTGTACAGAAATAATTGTCAATGGAAACAGAATCTTACATAACCATTGGCATTTTGAGCTACAATTTTAAAAACACTTTTAAACGAACAAAAACAATGCCCTTTATTTTCTCTTACTCTTTGAGTGAGAGAGGTGGACTTGTTTGTAATTGCACCAGGCAATTTTTCCAAAACAAAAAGTAACAATAATAGCTAGGAATAAATTCTCTTTATCTGAAGAAATAGCACTTTTGTCAGTTCCTTTTCAAACAGATACAATACAGACTGTTTGTTTTTTTCCAGACCAATGTGTTGCTTGGTGTTAAAAATACCTTTTCCAAACTCAGTGTAATATGTGGGGAAAACTTTAAATAAGGCATTTGTACACTGCTTCCCCCCCAAAAGTGTAAACACTGTATATCTGTTTGAACATGCTGACACGGCAACATTGGCTCAACCAATGGAGTAGACGGGGAAACCGGTTTGGTCATTTTTACCAAAATTTGGATCAGATGATTGCTGGACTGAGTCACACAGCAATGACTGAACAGAATTTTTATGTTTGCCTCCACTCAAATGTTACGCTAAAGCAAAGTCAACAATGTCGACCCAAAATTATATGAGAGGCTGTATCTTGGCAATACTTCGATCTAGCGAAACAAACTTGGTACACTTTATCGGCAAAATGATCGGAGGGCAAATTTGGTTACATTGTCACCTTCAAGGCAAGAGATCTGAAAATTGTCCTTTTTTGAACATGCCAACAGAGCAACACTGGCTCAACCAATGGCATGTGTTCAGAGTGGGGCTATCTGTTTAAGTAACCAATGACAGATGGGGAAACCTGTTTGAAAAGAGTCATTATTTCTGCGATTCCATTTGCTGATGCCAGTGCTGCAGAAATTACACACTTCCCCTTGAAGCCAAGATCTGAATTATGCAGCATTCTTTAATTAAGCCCCATGATAACCTGTTTCCAAACATATTAGCCCACTTGGAAAACTGAACAACATGAATTGCCACCATAAAACAGTGCAGAATCACAAGTGGGATGTTACAAGATCCATGCTGAAGGCACAAATGTCTTTATGACTTTTTAATAATGTTTCATAAATCCAGTTCAAATTTATAATATCATGAGGGTTGCATAAAAAAGCATCTTTTAGAAAAGCGGAGCCAACTCAGCAATTTTAAACCCACTCCTGCTCCAGGTTCATTGTTTGGCATGAGTATCCGCACCTTTCGCTTTTATCCACAAAATGAGCACCAACAACTATAAGACTTAAAAATCTGAGTCAGCATCTAATAGCTCAGCCTCCATTAAATTGGTTCTGGAGTGTATTGGTACACCCCTCCTGCCATCTGGCCGTGGAACAATGGCAGTCCTGCCAGCATCTATCACAGAAGCCTCCTGTCCATAGTGCCGGAAAACTCCATTAGGTTGCCATGATGATTGCTGGAAGCGACCCGAGTCATCGTGCACACTATCTCTTAGCGTCAGGGGATTGGCAAGGGGGAGGCCGGAGGGTTTATTGCGCAAGTATCCCAACCCACCGTACCTCTCCTGGTAAGGAATAGGACATGAAGGCCTGAATTCTGGGAAGGCTCCAGGTAGCATATCCTGTTCCTCCTGCTGCTGTCGCTGCTGCTCCCACAGGTTTGCCACAAGACTTCGATGACCGGGAAGTTTTGGGAGGCGCGGCACTGCACTGGAGCCAAACTCCCTCCGGTGGAAGGCAGGATTCCCTTCGTCCGCTGCAGGACCCATTGGCCGTATTTCCTTTCTTCTTTTTTTCTTCTTCTTCTTTCTTTTCATCATTTCAGGAGAAATTTCTGCTTCAACCATCCAAAGTTTGTTCCTTTCCTCTGGAGGGGGGACTGCAGGGAAAAATGCAATTAATTATTGTAGTAAATATAATAAATATTACACAGTAAATATTATTGTAAAATGATTTATTACTGCTGCTATTTCTGTTAAATTATACAAAAAAATCAGCTTTTTGCCACCAGTTACAGTTAAAGGGATAGTTCACCCAAAAATGAAGATTCTGTCATCATTTACTCACCCTCATGTTGTTCTAAACCTATATGAATTTTTTTTTCTTCTGCTGAACACAGAGGAAAATATTTTGAAGGATGTGGGTAACCAAAAAGTTAATGGTAGCCATTGACTTCTAAAGTATTTTTCTTTCACACTATGAAAGTAAATGGCTACCGTCAACTGTTTGGTTACCCACATTCTTCAAAATATATTAAATTCATACAGGTTTGGAACAACTTGAGGGTTAATAAATGATGACAGAATTTTCATTTTTGGGTAAACTATCCCTTTAACTATTAATTATATATTAATCAACTATTATTTAAGAACTAGAGCACAAACCAGGCGTTCCGGTGGGGGTCACTGAGATATCCTGTGGTAAAATTGCCCCTCTTCTAGCCACCATCTTGGTCACATGTTGGGCCCATGCAGAAGACATTTCTATTGATGGTTCATTCAGGTCAAAGTTGATACCCGCTATAAGGATTTAAAAAAAATCTAATGTTAGCTATTTGTGTCTAATATAGGAACAAAAACATTTTAATTGTTTTTGTAATTGTAACTACATGACAGTTTGTGGCACGTCTTTTAGCTTCGAGGTCATCTATATATTCTAGCATAATCCTAAAAGTTGACAAAATGATCTTTAGCATGTAGGAGGAGGTGCTTACCCACAGGTCCCTCATGAGAAACGGTGTGCATGCTGAAGGACAGCTCTTTCTCCGGATCCTTCTGCAGTTCTTTTCGCTTTGAGAATGCCTTGGCAATCATTTTACTCTTCTTAATGCGTTTCGGTTCATCATCGCTTCGTCCAATGATTCTTGGTATTGAGAGAAAATAGTTAATATTAGACTTTTTTATTTGTTATATATTATATAAAAAAAATTTTTTGTTGTATGTTTCTTTCATACCTAAACCAGGTACGTTTCCAGATAAGGATTGTGGCCTTTGTCCAAACCCACGTGCTCATTGCAATGCCTGTGCCGAACATTGAGAAGAGGTTGATCTTCTCAACCAGAAGACTTGGCCTGTTCTTGATGGCACACTCTGGGATTGGCTTGTTGGTCTGGTGAGCTATGGTGACATTAGCCTCACATCTGTATTAAAAAACACATTTGTTACATGACAGCACTAGTAGCTCTCTACAGCACACAACCCCAAAACACTGTATGGTAGATAAGGTAACGCACGGATTGTTCCTGTCTCTAAAATGCTACTTTGTTTAGAAATATTATAGAAAAAGAGGACTCACAGTACATATTCCCTGAAGCTTTTTTCCCACTCAGCTTGGTTGAAAAAGTCATAGAAATGGCAGCCGAAAGTGATAAAAACAAAACCAAAGGCCAAGAATCCAAATATACCTGAGAAATGAAAAAAACTGCAATTAGATAGATAGATAGATAGATAGATAGTCACAGTATAATTACTTACTTCTATTACTGACATTTGTATGGCATAATTAAAACACATGAATGATTGGTGTGCTTTTCAATTTGTTTTTGATGAAAGCATTTCATGCTGTGTAATGTGCAAAGAATTTCAAGAGGAAACCCAAACTTACCAAGCCTCAGCATGGTTTCATTGATTTTACTAGCAGCTTTTTCACTGAGTAGCCCCGGGTGGTTACTCTTAATGGAAAACAATGTCATAACCCCTGGAGAAACGAGAGTCTTGTATTAATCTACATAAATGACTACATCTAAGTAAATGTCTGTATGGCATGTCCAACTGTAAAGTAGAGTGTAAATATTTTTCTCACACCTCGTATCAGGAAATAGCCACCAACGACAAGGACCACCCCGATAGGAGCCAGAACAAACCCTGCACGGTATCTATAGTTCTTATAGCCGACAAAGCAAATGCCGCTAACTGAATCTCCATCCACCTGTGGGTTGGAGTATGTTCAGAATAATCACTGTGAATACTCTGATATTAAACATGTAAAAAATTGACAAGCATAGCCTCACCTCTGCAATGGCCAGTATAGCAACTGTCAATATGAAAGGAATAGACCATGTGACCAGATGGAAATAGGAAGTTTTTCCAGACAGAGGCTGATGGGTGGTGCCGAGGGCTTTGAATGATGTGTGCCAGGCATAAGTCAGCATAACGAACCAAATGACCCCAGACATAAGAGAGTAATACACAATGACAAAGATAATCACACATGACAGCGTCTCGGTGGACCTAGAGAAAAATAAGCCATGGAAAATGGGCATTATTCATACTGAAATATTTAGTTAGTGATAATTGTATTATTATTATTGTTTGGTCCAATTACTTTTTTTGGCTATCAAATGTTCATATTTACTGTAATCCAATCTTTTGGAAGGTTGATTTTCCGCTGATTTCATACTTACGATGGCTCTCCAAGCCGCATAGTGTCGTCACTTTTGCACACAATCTCCTTGCGGGCTCCATCCATGAACTGAGCGAGCCATCCAATACTTCCGATAAAGAAACACGCGTTGACGTAAAAGAGGATCACAGCAGGGTAGCGGTTGGAATTCTTCCAGTCAGCGAGAAATGTGGCCTGTGGGAAATTGTAAGTAGGAATAACATCCAAAATTAAAGACTGCAGCCAAAACGTGAGCTATGTTCTGTCAAAAATACTGCACACCAGGAAGTAAGCCAGCCTGAGATTATGGAGACCCTTCTTCACCGGTTCACCTACCAGTGTAAATAAGGTACACAGGAGAGTGATGGAGCCGAAGATGGCGATGTAGCTATGCATGTCCGAGTGCTCGTCTTCCGTGAACAGTGGATTATTGCACTGGATCCCACAGCCTTCCACGTCCTTGTACCAACTTGCCTGGATATCAGTTTTGACAAGGGGAGCCTCACACTGTCCTGATGTGTTGAATTTGATCTTCTGGACTTCATTCTGAAAGTCAAAAGTCCATTTAGTCACATAATAGGCAATCCAGACCATTTTGGGCGTATGCAAATGGATGACTTACCTGGCAACCCTTAGGGAACTGCTCCTTGTTTTCACACTTGAGAAAGTTGGGCCAGCCCCGCTCCCGCTCCACAATACTGCAAGGTTTGCGTGTAGCTTGGCACAGGTGTTGGCTGGGCAGTTCGACCTTTCCATTCTCACACTTTGGCATGTAAACGGCACACAGCAATGGCTGAATGACGGCCCAACAGCGAGGAGCATTTCTCAACCCTGGGCACAAGAGATTGAGAGATCAGACGTTAATTGTCTGAGAAAATAGTGACAAATTCTCATTGGCTGTCTGGTTAAGATCCTGATAGTTTGTCAAAATAATATTTATAGAAATAAATCAGGATATTTCGTTAAGTTCAACAGAATCAAGTGGATATTTAAAGATCTGGTAGTTTTCTTTTTCATATGTATAGAAAATGGCCCATGGGCAATGGACTTTCAGAAACAATACAGAAACCTTTGGGATTAAGGTGTGAATGTGTCAGGAAAGGGGTGGATTGCTCATTACAGGGTGCTTGAGAAAATTAAGAACAGGGTGGCATTAATAACTGATGCAAAAGTCACCCAAGAATGTATTTTTATCATTCAATAACTTACAATAATTAAATTTGTTTTATATGTATGCCAAAATCTTTAAGGCAAAAGGTTAATATTATGTTCTGCAACATTGTGTTCAGCAATATTCTGCTTATTCAATAGGCTGCAAAACTGACATACAATGGAAAAACTTCAATCATGGCCATTTTATTCAAGTGTACAAAAACTAAAATAACTTAATTTAAGGGGAACATGTGAATTAATAAGTTATTTCACTGCATTTATGTATTATATAATAAAACTGTAACTTACCAGACCACATGGCCAGTTTCTCAAAGGCTTCCTCCTGAGTTTCTGAGTCTTCAGCCAGAATCAGAGAAGTGTATGTGTACGGCAAAGGGGAACCTAGGCACGTATTGTATTTTAGCACTTCGCAAGTTGTCGATTTCTTACAAAAGTCGTTGAATACCGTTTCATTTGTGTGCAAGATGACCGCCCGAGCGACCGTAGAGTTGGCTGCCCAGATCCAAAGCATCCAAAAGCCTCCAACAATGGAGCAGAGGCGCTTGGAGGACATCTTGGAGACGCAACAATGTAGCGATGTTTCATCAAATGTTTCCAAATAAACTGTCGTTCTCCACTCGTGCGCGATGCGCTTGAAGGTTTCAAACGAAGCCAAAGTGTGGATATTTGCTATATTCCTGATTCGACATTTCCACTCATTAAAAGAAATGTCTTTTCGTCCGATTCCAAAGTTTTTTATGCCTCTTTTCTCGCTCACATACTACTGAAAATCTCGTCATCATACAAATACGGTGAGTAAAAGTAGTAAACAAATGTTTCTTTTTAAGCTCCAACGCAAAGTTTAGTTCAGCTCCGTTTTTCCCTACTCTAAAAATTTGAAGAAACCAAATAGCGTTCACCATCCCCCACTTTTGTGATGGAGGAAAAAAATGTTGCCTTGAAAAGTCTGGGACTGGGACTGTAACTTGATCCCAGGGCTGCGCGCTCCGTCCCCCTTGAGCGCGTACCCGCGCCCCCCAGTTTACAGCAAGACCAGAGTGCGAGAAATGTTGTCAAAACTCATCTGCTCATCGGATGGAGACCTGAAATCCAGTGATCCTAAAATGTCTTTCACTTTAACAAGAATCTGTTTTTTTCTTGTCTCTGGTATGCACATGGAGAGGGTGCACACACACACAAATAACAAAAACTTCTGCTCCCCTCCCATCCCCCTCACGCTGGGGAAAAGCAATGCATGCCAGCCTACAGAATATTTACATGCTTCACTCATACCTTCCCTCATGTCTGATAAGATCATATTTACCCTTTGCCTTTTGTTGATATTTGCCTCGTTCTTCTAGCTACATGAGAAATAAAGAATGAGAATAATTTTAAGTGTACACTAAAAGTGGTATAATCAAAAACACTTTATTTACTATATAACACACACACACACACACACACATATATGTGTATATATATATATATATATACCAAAAATATAAATGGTCATTTTGCCTTTATTCTCATATTCACATAAGAACAAATGCTTTGGTAAATTATGAACGTCAAAATTGATCACAATCGAGTCAATTTCAGGTATCTCTTAATTTTGAATTTAGTATCTAAAATGTCAACTTTTCATCTCATAATTTTTACTTTTATTTCATAATGTTTTTATCTAATAAGTTTGACTTTTTATCTCATAATTATGACTTTGTATCACATAATTTGGACCTTGTATCTCAATTATGTTTTAGCAAACACTAGTCGTGTGTTGAAGAAAGCAATAAACAGGATAGACAATATAAACTAACATACGATATACAACATAGACAGTACAAAATGTACTTTAAACACTTTCACTTTATGAGCGTCAATCTGAGTGAAATCTTGCAGTGACAAGAATTTTTTTTACATTGGTGATGTACCTTTAAGGCACTTTGCAGCGTGTGTACAGTGATTGTGATTCATGACTGAGTTCATATCATTTAATCATTTCAAATCTTATTCCCATGCACAGCTTCAATTTGGACATTGCCATGGAAACGAAAAGGAATTCTCAATGGAGGAGAATAACATTTGTGTAGTTTGGGTATCAGATTTAGACAGCAGCACTTGTTGGTGTCGATGTGGTTGGTAAGCTATGCTGCATGTTCCCAGCACAGGGCCTCCTTAAAAAACCCGACTAACATGGCTGCTGTAGAATGAGTCAGAGAGAGGCACAGACCGGGGACCACACACAAACACACACTCAAGCTCCAAATGGGAGAGCTTGGCCCAAAAACTCTACCTCCCTCTCTTTCTCTACACACGCACAGTCTATTGCTTTCCTCCTATACATTGACTGCAGTGTTTTCACATTTCATTTTTTCCCCCACTGGCCTTTAAACAACATTAACAAACTGAAGGTGTCTGCCACACTGTCTGTTTGGATTTCCAAATGAGTTTTGGATAAAAGCCTCATGAGTTACCGGCTCTCGGCTGTTCTCAGTACGCTGCACTCTTGGTTTCTCTGCTGAGTGAACTGCACCTGGTATGCATTTCCTACTATGTCTATGAATGCGTCTTTGTAACATGTGTTTGACTCAAACTTACCACCAATAAAATCCCCTAGCATCCATGTGCAACTGGCTAATGAAATGGGGGATCAATTACGTGTGTTTGCATGTGTACTTGCATCCCTATAACTGTAAGCAATAATAATAATAATTCATTTTGTTCAAATAAAATATATTTATCAATTATAATAACAATTTACATATTAATACAAAATAGAAAACTAGTTTCCTTTTGTAATATATATAAATATAAATAATAAATATTTAATTTTAAAATTATTTTTAATTATATTTATTTAATCAGTGAATAAAGTTATAAAAGAAATGCTCTTTAAATGTATTGTGCTTGTTATATATATATATATATATATATATTTAAAAATATATGAAATATTAAGAAGCACTTATGACTGTTTAGGCTGGTTAATGTCAATGTTTTAGGCAAATTATACTGATGAATAAAAATACCTTTTGACCTCAGATGTTCATGATATCTGCCAAAGCAAAGTTTGTTTTTAAAAATATCTATACTTGAAATCAATAAATATCAGACATCTTGCAAGGATAACACTCCTCAAAAACTGAAATTCTGTGCTCATAAAATATCCCAAAATAGTTTTATTGACCTATTGATCTTCAGTGTGCTTACACTATTCATACAAACATTCTGTTTCATAAAATATCATACAAATGACCTTATATCTGAAAACATGACTTGGCTGCCTGTTCTTAACCCTAGTTCAAAAGCCAGTCCATGTCAATCACTTCAGGCAGTAACATGTTTTCTATAGAAATGCATATATAGTCTTTTTCTCGCCAGTTTCAGCTCCAGGGGTCTGAGCGATGTTGTTGGTTGTAATTCTGTAGTTTAATCTGATCCTGAATTTGATTAATAAGGATCTGAGAAAGGAGGATCCCAACCAGCTGAAAAAGAGAAGAGAACAGGCCGTTAGTTCAAACTAAATGTAAATATAGATGCTTAAAGTAGCCTGTTTGAGATCAGACTATCAGAGATCAGTCTCAAGTCAGCCACAATGACCTTTGACATTATTTAATTTTTTAACTTTTTATTTCATTTTAAAGTTGCAATGAAATCAATAGACAATTCTTTTTTTTTTTTTTATGGAATATTGCAATATATACTATAAATGATTTATCTGTGCACATCTTTTTTTTTTTTTTTTAAATTAATGTGCCCATGTAATCTTTAATCAAAATAACATCTCCTCTCTTCCCTGATGATGTGTTTACTGGCACAGAGGGCAGGACAACCTGACACTCACATGAGATCATAACAGTAGCAAATTACAACCATCCAGTCAATTTCTGATGGACAAAATCAAGTCCTGTCCTACATTTTTTCTTGTTTAAGAAGCCATTTTATTAACATATATGTCACAATAGGGAAGAAAAGACTATCTCAACTTCCCTTTAATGCTGACTTTTATCCCAGGAAAGGGAGTACCTGTGGGATGGCCAGGCCCAGTGCAATGCCTCCCAACAGAAACAGGTTGCTGTGGATCCAGTTCACCACTTTATCAATGCAGCCATTAGTATTGATAAAGGCACTAGCTTTAAGATATTCCAGCTCCTGCATCCCATGACCACACATGGTATTTATAACAGCCTGACAAAACAGACAAAAGGCAAAGGGAGGGACATGTAATATATTATTACTATATTTATAATATTGTAATTAAACACAACAATAATATTAATAATATTTAATATCTCAATAATTTAATTATAATATTTAATATATTTTAAATATATTAAAATGTTCATATTTTTAAATATATTAAAATGTTCATATTTTTAAATACATTAAAATGTAAATGTTTAATATTTGAATATATAAAAGTATATTACATATATCATATTTTTAAGTACAAACATCCTTTTTGGAACCCAAATACGGAAAAAATGCAGTGTATGTGTGCATGTGTATTTATATCCCTAAAACTATGAATAATAATAATAATAATTCCCTTTGATAAATTAAAATATAATATGAGTGAATATAATATGATTATAATAACTGTCACGATCACCAGCTGGAGTGCCCTGGTTGTCCACCAGTGGGCACCCCCCTCTTGTTTATTGCCATTCACACATGGATTACATACCCCATAATCCTCTGCCTGGTCTCATCATCACTGATTGTCTACAATTGTGTATCATGTGTGTCTGTAATACATTTCTGAGCATTCTCCCTGGTTTCATATCTCTTGTTTTTTTTGGATTTCTTGCCTGTCTATTGGATTACACTTTTGCCTGAGTTTCCTGCCTTGTTGCTTGATTGGATTGCTTGCCTGTGTATTGACCTGTTGCCTGTTTTTGGACTTCAATTGTGGATTACCCTTTCAAGAAATAAAACGTTTAGATCCTCAACCTCCGTATCTCGGGGCAGTTACAGGACAGTAGACTTAGCCACACAATGGATCCAGCAGTAAGACTCATCTGTCTACGCCAACGTAAACAATCCCTCGAGGACCACACCCGAGATTTCCTGGACCTTGCTTATCTAAGAGACTTCTCAGATTTTGCTCTTATTGACTTTTATTGTCACAGACTAAATGAACAATACCAATATAAACTTATTCATGATGGATCTTGAGGATCGCTGGCTGAGTTCTTGGACTATGCTCTTTTGTTGACTGGGTCCTATTTCACTGTTGAGGAAGTAGAGAAGGACATTTCCCCTAAACATCTTTTTGGCTGGGGGGCACCATGCATCAAGTTCCTTTCCATCCTGTGGTTCCCACACCAGAACCTGTCCACAACATGGCTGCCACACCAGAGCCTGATCACAACATGGCCACCACACCAGATCCTTGAGTCAACATGGCTGCCACACCAGAGCCTTCAGTCATCATAGCCTCCATGCCAGAGCATCCTACCATCATGGACGCCATGTCAGAGTCTCCAGCCATCATGGACGCCACACTAGAATCTTCAGCTGTCATGGACGCCACGTCAGTGTTTCTGGTCGCCACGAACATCGCATCTGAAGCTATCAAGGTAATTCCTAGGCGTTTGAAACTGGCTTCCAGTTTGGAGTACACACCACATACGTCGATGCAAGCAACTGCCATCTCTGCAGTGAGGTCAAGTCTGGGGGTCTCAGAGGTGGTCCCACTGTTGACTGCACTCCCCGTTATGGTGATGGCCATTTTATGTCTTTGGGCCGCACACTGCTCTCCAGCCCATGAGTCCACCCCAGAACTCTCTCCAGCCCATAAGTCCACCCCAGAACCCACTCCAGCCCATGAGTCCTCTCAAGAGCCTGCTCCAGCCCATGAGTCTACTCTACTGTGGTGGTCTTCTGCTCCATTGTGGGGGTCTTCAATACTGTCTGCGCTGCTGTGGTGGCCTTCTGCTTCACCATGGGGGTCTTCAGTCCCATTTGCGCTGGTATAGTGGTCTTCTGCTCTGCCGTGGAGGTCTTCTGCCCTATCTGCCGAGCCTGCTCCGCCCTGGCCACTTACTCAGCCTGCTCTGCCCTGGCCTCCTGCACTACCTCCATCTTTACTCCTTCCACCACACCAGCCTGGCTCTCCATCCTGCCCTGGGTCCGCCTCTGTTCCACCTCCCTCCTGGACTTGTTTTGAGGAGTGTCTGGAAGCTGCTCACCATCTGGAGTGCCCTGGTTGTCCACCAGAGGGCACCCCCCTCTTGTTCAATGCCATTCACACATGGACTACATCCCCCATAATCCTCTGCCTAGTCCCATCATTACTGATTGTCTACAGCTGTTTATCATTCATTTTTAGGCCCAGCCTATATAAAAAATGTTCACTCTGTGTCCTGATTTTGGACTTTGATTGTGAATTTATGTCTCAGAGCAGTTACATGACAATAATTATAATGACAATATGGATACAAAAATAAATTAAATAAAACAAATATTCATCAATAATAATATTAATATTTAAAGAAAAAATTGAAATTAAAAAAATATTTTATTTATATTTACATTAAAATAAAACCACAAAAATAAGGATTTATTTTATAATATTTAATATATTTATATAATTATATTTTAATATATTCAACATTTAAATATATAATATTAAAGTATATTTCAAACATCCTTTTTGGAGCCCCTTACCTCCTCTTTAGAGAGCAGGCAGCAGGAGAAGGGTACAGCACAGCGCTCTTTACTCGGGTTATCTTTTGAACAATTGAAGTACATGTTCTGAGACCAATCCTTGTACGAGATCCCACCGCAGCAGTTAAACTGATCATATCATAAAACAAAAACATCATTACCAGTCATTACAAACTATTATTATGCATTATATACATATATACATAACCCTGACCTGTTTTTGTCCATAGTCAATGAGGTTCTGTAGGTCTAAATCATCCCTGTAATGCTTGATGGCGCTGTCAACCATATCTGTTACTTTGCCGCGTGCCTGTAATGGATAACTTTAATTGAAAACATTGTGTTTTTTGTTGGATTTATTAGAATGGCCATTTAAAGAGCTGATGCTTTTGTTAGCTAATTACACTGGTAGGTGACAGACAGTAGAGGGCGTACCGTGTCAACTAAAAATCCAGTATGTTTGTGACTAGGGGTTTTGTTATAGCATGTCCAGACAGTTTAAATACTGCACTTATGCCTGTTTATACAAAGCCTTCACAAAGACAGGGGCATTTAATAGTGCACCAAAATACTATACTTTAATCTGATGAATTAAAGGTAAATTTGATTTAAATAAGTGTCAATTACTTAAGTAAACAAAACCCAAGTTAACATTAGCTTTAAAATGGATATATTCAATCTTGCTAATTTGTAGCATTGGCATTAGCATACTAATCTAATTCATGATGCTTTTTACCTTGTCTGAGAAGACAAAACCCAGAACACCAGCCACTAGCTGCAGCAGAAAGATGATAGTCAAGACGATGCAGAACTGCAGGGGAATTAGAGGTTACTATTAGGCTTTGCTTTGTATTTGACATTTTCTATGTAAAATGTATCTTGTTTGATGTATCTCCACTAAGGACCAACTTTGTCCTGATTAAAAATGTACCAAGACTGCTATAGCGGGTACATCCTACTTTTCTGATTCAAAAACATAAATTACACATATAATCTAGCCAAATTCTGATGTACCATTCTCAAAATGATCTAAAAATGCCAAAGAAACTGTCCTGATGTAACACTTTCGATCAGGCAGCTGGCTTTACTACTGACCGTCTGCAGTAAGCATATGTTCTCCCTCAGAGAACCCACACAGCCAGAGAACGTAATGAAGAACATGAAAATGCCCAATATCATCAGTAACAGAGCAGGATCCACTGTCAGACAGGCCAATGCTGTCTCTGCAGAGCAAAACAGACAGACCAGATAAATATATAGAGACCGTTTTTGTGGCATACTTGCACTTAGGATAGATAAATGTTCTCTATAATACTGCGTATATACGCTAATGTTTTTAAAGAAGTCTCTTATGCTCACCAAGGCTGCATTTACTTGATCAAAAATACAGTTAAAGCAGCGTTATTGTAAAATAATATTACAATTTAAAATGACTGTTTACTGTTTAACATGTAAGTGCCATTACTTCGGTCTTCAGTGTTATATGATCATTCAAAAATCATTCTAATATGCTGATTTGGAGCTCAATTATTATAAATATTATTGGTGCTCAATTTTTAATAACGTTTCTTATTATTAACGTTTTTATTAACTGATTATTAGAGTTTTTACTACTTAATATTTGTGTGGAAACCATGATTATTTCCCCCCTTCTTCTTCATTCATTCTTTGATGAATAAAAAGTTCAAAAACAGCATCTACTTTTTTTTCATTAATTTATTTATTTTTATTTTGAATGGTAGTGTATCATCCACAAAAATATTAAGCAGCACAACTGTTATTAACATTGATAATAATAAGAAATATTTCTTGAGCATCAAATCAGCATATCAGCAGGATCATGTGACACTGAAGACTGGAGTAATGATGCTGAAAATCCAGCTTTACCATCACAGAAATAGATTACATTTTAAAATATATTAAAAATGTACAAAAGTTATTTAAATTTGTAATAATATTTCACAATATTACTGTTTATTATTATTTTTTATCAAATAAATGCAGTGTTGGTGAGAATTAATTAAAAAATTTTAATTATTTAAAACTTATGACTGGTAGTTTATGTAATTTTATTTATAAAAAAAAATCGCTTTATCTCTGTAACTCATATATTACTGGATACTTTCAATTGTGGAATCAATTATGAATGGCTGACTTTCTACAATGGCACTGGTTACTGAAAACATGCTTTTGCAATATCAGACTGCCTGAAATTTTAATATCAAGTGAATATGTATGATGATATGGATATGAAGGGCATTAACATGAAGCAAGGATCCAAATCTTCATTTTTATACTTATTAGATCAAGCTAGTTTACACTATAACATTTGTAAGGTCCTTTTCTAAAGTTCACTTGCTGCTTTTACACCAAAAACTGCATATGTTAGCAACATCACCATATAAAGTAGCTGAAAGGTCTAAGAAGAAAGCTACATATATACAGATATCTGAAGATGTAAACTCTGTTCTGCTGTCCAGCTGTAAAACAAGCAGTCTTCTTGCAAGTAAACACACTTACCGTGTTTGACTATCCTGGAATAAACTCCAATAGATATCAGGACCAGTGCAATTACCTATAACAGAAAGGAGTGAGACTGTATGTTAAAACAGATGTACAGAAACACAGGATAAATCTGATGTCAATATCATTCCTCTCCAGGGTGTGGCAGGATAACATCCTTATTCATCGGTTTTTCTAAATATAACAAGGGTTTAAGTGTGTAAAAAGCTTGACTAAGTAAAGTAAAGACTCTTATTGTCAAGTTTAAGCGAGGGGCTTAGGTTTCAGAGTGGAAAATGTATGCGGTTTTTACATACTTTTATACATAGCATCAGCATGTGTGAAAGTTCATGAAAAGAAAAAGAACAGAGGAAATTCTATATAAAGAAGTGAAGTTCAGGGTTAATTCACTTTGTGTGTTGTGTGTTTCTCACACAACTAAAGGTCCCAGTTTGTCTGACACAATGTAGCCCCCTTCCTCTGACACAGCTATCGGGTTACTACGAAACTCCACATAGCTTTTCTCTGAGAAAGCAGTATCCGTATTCTTATCACTTCAAAGCCAGAAAAGATCCTAGTTGTTGCCAGAGAGAGCTTTTTATTGCATTTGAAAAGTACTTAAAATGGTCTAACTCAAAGCATTCAGGTTTATTCAGTAAAATAATAATTTAATTTATTAAATAATAATAATACATTTTAATTATAATTTTATAATAATTGAATAATAATTTAGAGCTCATATTGTATTATAATATTAAAAATGTACAATTAAAATGCATTTCCATGTATGTTCATTTTTGTTTTAAACTAAAAGGAAGGAAACAAGCTCTCTGGGATGCTCATTTAAGATGCTTGTTTTGCACATTTGCTAATTTCCTGTGTCCCAACACCCACAAACTATAATACTGAAACACTTCTCACATGTTTCACAAAGGTAATGATTTTCTGCAATGCACTGAGGCCCAGTAGTAACTGCTCAGTACTGAATTATAAAAAAAAAAAGTTAGTTGTTCTTGAGGCTTTCATCATGAAATCTCCTTTGGTATTTGCATGTGCATATTCGCACCAGCAAGCATGCAGTACACTCTAGCTAAAATCAACTGACTTTAACTTAAATCAACTGATTGTGTCCATTTACATTGTTAGAATGTTCTTGATGCCCTTCAGCAAACAACTGAAGTAATTATCCAAGGCTGTTTTAAATATTTTGGGTGTCTGATTCTCCCTCTGAAGAGGCGTTATTCATTTAGGTCTATTATTCATTAAAGGCTACAGGGCAACAAATAAAAGAAGCATGGGGCCCCCACTCGTCCAAACACCCTGCATCGCTCTATCAGCATATGAATCAATGAGACCCGCTGCTTAGCAACAGCTTCAAGTTCAGAAAAGTTTGGGAAAGTAAACTGGCAGTATCAAGAACTTTACAAAAGAGGGTTTTGTTGATGAGGTCTAATATGAACTCATTATTATTCTAGCGAGATCTTATCGCACAGCAGGCCCAATTTATTGGGGCAAAATTCAGGCAGTTCCCTAAGTGTTACTCGGTACATCAAATCAAGATCAAACAGGTTAGGCTGCTGTACAATGAGTCATGAACTGTTTAGTATATTTCAAAGTATTCAAAGAATCTAGCCTGTGGTGCAGTAATGCACATTAGTGTTGAGACATGCCCATGGGTGATGTTTTTAAGGTTTGTTCATACCTAAATACCATGAATGCAAGTCTTCTTTATGAATACACATAAGTCAAGTTGCTTTTAATACAATGACTTAATCATCATTCAGTCTGCAAGTGAACTAAATACATGTTTGTATATGTAAATCTTGCTTCCTGTTTGTGCAGGTACAAGGGGGAGATTCAAAAGTCATTTGTTAAAACATTAATCATTAAACCTCATCATGTGAGCAGTTAAAAGCTGCTCTGTTATGTAGTATTTAGTCTCTTTTTGTTCTAATATAATAAAAACCCAGAGAGTGTAAAAAATGTAGGCTTTTTTATATTCTGTAATGTAATGTAATATAATATAATATAATAATATATAATATAATATATAATATAATATAATATAATATATTATTTGTTTATATATGTAGAAGTGAGCAGCACTTACCCAAAATATCATGTTAAAGAAGAACAGTAAATATTTCACCACTGGACTGACGAACGTGAACTCCTCGTCTGTTTTCGGTCTTGCCATGATTAAAGGTGTGTGATGTCTCTCACCTACAAACCTTCAGCGTTCATGTAACCTCATCTATCTAAATTTTCATCCTGCTGAATTAAACCATCCACTCTGCTCTTTCTAAAACGAATGGTCAAGTCTCTCGATGTTTATTAAACACGCTCGAGCGACTACAATCACAAGAACGCATCGCATCGAATCTGGGCTTGTTGTCTTAAAAGGCATTTCCTGATTTAGCTCAGTCAGTGAACTGACAAAGCCAAACACCGTTCGTATGTACGATGTAGAAGCACCAGTGGGCGTTTCTTATTTACTTTTCCACCAAATCCCCCTGTGAGAGCGTTTGAATCTTTTTCAAGGTGAGAGCAAGCAAAACGTTCACTATACTATTGTCTCAGCATTATATGCTCACTCTATAAGCATAACGAACTATTTATGCTCCTGTTGAATTTGCATGAAGATGCTGACCCCTCCTGGAGACACCATGAGGGGCCGCACAAGTTCAACCCACCTGGCGAAAACCCCTTTTTGGAACCTTAATTTTATTAAAGGGATAGTTCACCCAAAAATGAAAATTCTGTTGTTTTTTACTCACCCTCATGTCGTTCCAAACCCGTAAGACTTTCGTGCATCTTCAGAACACAAATCAAGATCTTTTTCATGAAATCTGAGCGATTTCTGTCCCTTCATAGACAGCTATGCAACTACCATTTTGACGCCTAAAAAAGTTCATAAAGAGATCGTAAAACTAGTCCATATGAAGTGAGTGGTTTAGTCCAAATTTTCTGAAGAGACTCAATCACTTTATAAGATGGACAGATTTAATTTGGGCTTTTATTCACATAAAAATTCATCAACTCACACATCAGATGAGGTAAACAGAAGCTCAAGCAAGTTTGCCTGACATGTGCAAGAACCAGTGAGGTTTATTTTTGTGCATTATTGAGCTTCCACAAGAACCAATGAGGTTTGTTCTCCAGCAGCTTTGGTTGAGCTTCTGCTTGTGTTCGTTGATCATTGTTTATAAGTGAATAAAAGACTAAATTAAATCTATTCATCATAAAAAGTGACGAAATTTGGATTAAACCACTTAATTCATATGGATTAGTTTTACGAACAAGGTTCATTGTCATGTCATGGCATCCCTGCACAACGATTACACAATACATTGTAATCAGTATTGCAATGCCATATTTCTGTGCAATAAATTCAATGGACTTGTGCAGCTAACCATTAAAAAGCATTTCAAAACTCTGGGACGTGCAGTCTGTGAGTAACGTACTGTCAACTGACACTGAAGAGCTTCAGAGCACCATTGATTTATGTCTGTTTACTTGTTTTTATGTACCAGACTCGTGACTCTAGCTGTACACACAGTGTGCTGGATCCTGATATTGGGGTTTTAAACCTTGACATTTTCTCTACAGGTAAGAGACAGCCAGATTACGTGCTTTTAATAGGCTACTTGTCCTCTACTTTTACAAGCGTAACATGATACTGAATGTTTAAAGCTTACTTACAGTGAGCATTACATTCCTCCTAAAGCATAGAATGACACAAAATTAGTTCTGACATCATCATTTGTGTCCTGCTGCATTCTGACAGCAGTAATGGGAAATACTGTGATCATTAAAACTAAATCATGTTAATGTTATAAAACTGAAATATATGATGGTTCTTGATTGTGATGGGTGATTTTGATATATTTTGATTAATGATATAGTAGGAATCAGATTCTCCTTTGACTCTGTCCCAATTTGCCCACAGTCTAAGTTATCTAAGTATCCATTTAAAATGGTATAGTGTGAGGGGCAAGTTATTTTGGACATTTTAAAAGTTAATTTTAAAACACCAATGAGAAAAATCCAGGAGTATCCCATTTTAGTGTCTTATTTTTATATATAACTTGGTTTCAACTTGTTGTTGCATAGTAGTTTTTACACAAGAGGGCGCGCTTACATTGCAGTTGCGACCGTGCATTGTCACGTTAAGGAAAATCTTTTTTTTTTTTTTTTTTTTTTTAAATAAATAAAATGAAATTCGCTCTGTTTGTTCTAATCATAATTATTTATTAAACATTAATGAATTGTTTAACAATCTCTCTGTAATCCGCCGGATCAGGTGTACAGTATTTATCTCCTTTTTCTGATACGGTCGCGTTAGTTAGGAGAACTACATGTCCCATGTGGGGTTTCCGGGTTGTAGTGACGCATGAGGTTACGTAGCGCTTCTCTTATCAGTGCAGCAGATGTCGTCGGCAGTTAAAGGGGTTTCACATGTTATACAGTAATAGGACTGTCGATGCTCGCGGTCTTCTCAGCTCAGTTCACCGACCTTGGGTCATTTTCAGGACGGAGGCAGTGAGAGGTAAGATGCTTAAGCTTTTTCTCATCATTAAAACTACAACAATTGAGCAAAGCTTTTTGCTTACACTGTATCGTACCTGCTTAACAGGTTTCTGGAGTCGTAGGGTTGAACAGAACGATTACGTTCTTCAAAAATGTTTATTTCTGGTTGCTTGTTTTTAAAAACGTGAGGGCTCAGAGTGTGGCGGATATACACGTACACTATTGAAACTCACTATGTTATTCATCATGACTGTGCAGTTGACACATGCGATGCAAATCGGTTGTTGTTTTTCCCACGAATATAATATTTCCTTATGAACATAATGTAAACAATGACTTGGATGGATAGCTGAAAGCAGCATTTACTGAGTGTTATAGTCATTTCTCTAAACACTTCAGTGCAAATTACTTATTAACAAATAATAATTTATTTTTAATGCTTTTTCTTATGATCTGTATATACTAGATCTGTGGTGTACAAGCAAACAGTGTTGGGGAAAGTTACTTTTAAAAGTAATGCATTACAATATTGCGTTACGCCCTAAAAAGTAACTAATTGCGTTACTACTTTTACTTTTGTGTTACTTTTTCTCACCTGGGCTGGGCTTGCTTGTTTGTTTTTAATAACAAATTTTTTTTCCCGCAGAAATTAAGGCCCTTTCACACCAAAAGTGAAATTAATAAGCCTCGGGCTGAAGGAAATGCATATTTACGCCTGTACAGTAGAGGGTGCAGCAACTTGCGTTACTTATTTGAAAAAGTAACTTCGCTATTTTATTGTAGATTGAAAAAGTAACGCGCTACTTTTGTAGAAATATCAGCATTTGCTTTCCAATAAACACCTTGTAGTGTCACACCATGAGCACAATGCTATGGCTAAATGAACTGTAAAACTCTCAACACTGTTACTGTCACACCTGTTCGTTTTTTATGTATATATAAAAAGCAAAGCTATACCTCAGTATTATAATTTTTACATTTAGGTTGTCATCTCAGTGTAATTTATTAGCACTCAAACCCATTCTTTGTGATAGAATGTATGTTTTAAAATCTTTAAAAATGGCCTTTTCAAAATGGATAAGGCAGCCGTTTCATGGAATGACCCTTGAATGTCATGAGTTCATCTTGCATAGTGTGCAGGGTTTGTAATGTTTATACCACTGCTTTGTCAACTTTGGCCTACACCAGCAACATCAGTCATATCCAGTGCGTTTTACTATGGTCTTGTGATTTGCAGTGGACTATACTAAAAATGGACTGGATCCATGGAGGGGTTGTTATTACTTAAGCTGTACACCATGTCCTCAGGACAGGTTGTGTGTTTTAGACCCACTGTTGTGTGGATTAAATCATAAAATCATATGACATTACATATTACTTAAGGACGTAATATTTCTCTGAGTGGGGAAAAAAACAAAAAAAACAAAAAAATTTCAGATTTTAATATTATTTTTTATTTTTAAAAGGCAAAACACATTTTTATTTTATTTTTCCTGTAGGTTGCATGCTAGATCATCACTGTCATCTCTAGCAGGCGGTGTAAACTAAAACTGGCTGTCATTCCAGATTATTTTGGGGGCTTGTAATTATACACCAGCAGTGTTTAACCCCTTGCAAGTCTCCAAATAAAACCAAGTGGGTTGTCAGTGTGACATAAAATGTTTTGTTACCTAATAGTTGATCAACAGAACATGCTTGAATAAAAGCAGCATTGTGTGTGATAGTCTGAAGTTTTTCTTTAAACCTTTTCTTTCTTTAGAGTGCTCATCTTCCACTGTTCATTGAAAACAGGAAGAGGAAGTAAAGCAAGAGCACGAGTTCATTCTCGAGGTCATTATAGGCTGACATGACTGTGTTTCCACTGCTGCTATGGAGCACGTAACTACTAGCGAGGAACCATCTGCTACATTGATGTACCGCGTGGAACGACCTGTGTTCAATGAAGGCTATATTGACTCAGAGCTTCTGCATAGGAAGAAGAGGACACCCAAGTCCTGTAGACGGAGAATAGCTGAGCATTTTCGGTATGGTTATTTCAATAGATTCTGCTCATAATAAGTCTGTGAGCTACAGTGGAGTCCAAAAGTCTGAGACTGCATTAAGAAATTTTCTGCAGTATTTTTAGGTCACTTATCATATAAGCAAATTTGATATTTTGAAAATATCAGATGTTCATCCACTAAAGCACAAGATGATCATTCTCAAATCATGCCTGAGGGCATAATCTTTAGGTTTTATAATGCTGCTGTCATTTACCCAAAATAAAGACAAACCAAATACTAAGACATTCATGTTCATTTTTCAGTTCAACATTTCACTCAAATTGTCATGCCGATTAAATAATTAGAACTGAAAAAGTGTATTAAAATTTAAAAAAGCTAAATAAAAGCACTAGTGGTATCAGATTTTTTGACTCCGCTAAACTGTTTTCAATTGTCCTATTTCACATTACATCTTATTGTGATTCTCTAAACTGTATTTTATAACTTCAATAATGGTATCAGGTTTGAGTCTTATCTGAGTTTTAAAAAAATCAGCTTTGACTGATAAAACAACAGCCATAATAAATTCATTAATTCATCATATCCTTTATATAAGATTGCAGTAATACTAGTATTACAAAACAATAGTGACACATTACATTTGTTAACCCTGCTTGTCCAGTCTGAGCTGGATAAATTGATGACTCTGTTTCAACGGACAAGGACAGACTATAATTGTAAGTCATCATTCACTGATAGTCTCCTCCTCCACCACTGCTTTAAAATATATTCAAATATGGTACATCAAATCGTGTCACGTCTGATTTGTCTTTTAATTTTTTGCAGTGTTTGAATATGCACATATTCAAATCACACAAATAAAAGATGACGACGTATTCGTACTAACAATCATCTCTCCCTTGTTTTTCAGCTGCTCGTCTGAGAAAGCCAAATCAGCTGCATTTAGTTTTCTGCCAATTTTAACATGGCTGCCATCATATCCACTGAAGGAATACCTGTTTGGGGACATCGTTTCTGGCATCAGCACAGGTGTAATGCAGCTACCTCAAGGTCAGATGTTATTGAAATCTGTTCAATATAAAATATGATTAATTATAAAAATATTATTATGTGTTTATTATTATTATTAAATAGTCAATTTTGTTGTTGTTATTCATTTATGAAGTTTACTCTAATGCCATTGAGTTATTGAGCACTGGGCAAGTTAATTTGATAATTTGCTTCTCTTTCTCACATTCAACAGGTCTTGCTTATGCGATGTTGGCAGCTGTTCCTCCAGTGTTTGGGTTATATTCATCATTTTATCCCGTCCTGTTATACACATTCTTTGGTACCTCCAGACATATATCAATAGGTGAGACTCAATGGCATGCATGCCGGGCTTTTAATGACTTAAAATATAGTCTCAGCCTCAGACGGACCACCCACAATCAATGCATATTGCACACATAAATTGAAAGTGCTTCCTTGCCTAGAAAGTTTTAATCCGATTGGTTGACTTTATGCAACAAGACTTCATATAGACTGTCGTGCAATATGTTTTTTTCACACCTGTCTATTATTGTATTATAACTTATTTTAGATAAATCCACCCCATGCAGCACATTAAAACAATACTGCAGTTATTCTCAGAACTGAAAGGCCATGTGCGCCTGTTTTTTGTTTTTTTTTTTCTTTTCAAAAGACTGCTTGCATGTGACTACCTGAAACGTGACATTCCTCTGTACAGTTTTGCTAAATCAGTCTTATTAAGCAAAGCATTACTGCCAGACTAAACAAGCGTAGTTCAGTTCGATAAGGTCTAAAATCCTTAGTCTGTTTATCTCAGCACTTCCGTGACCTTGGGTCCTGTGGCATAGTCTCATCAGGAAGTCACTTTTTCATTGTTCCTGCTAAATGTACAGGTTGACAGCTCTAATGGCTCTCTGATTGCTATATCCTGACTTTCATAAGCAGGAAAAGAAAAGTGTAATTCATAAGAACCTTATTTGTGGTGGTCAGTTATTTGTGTGTGGTTTTATGGGTGGGCAGATGCCCTGTATTTTTCTTTTTGTCTTGTTTAATGTGGGGATCTTCAAATCCTCAGAAACACCACTGAGAAGATAGATCAAAGGTTCAAAAGTCAAAAGGTTACCCAAACCAGAGTTGTTGCTTCAATATCTTGCTTTCTCGGCCCCTGTGGCGTGAATTGAGAGTGAGAGAATGGGCGATAGTCCAAATGTTTGGCAAGGTCCTGCTGCACAGAGGCATGCTGCCTCCTGTTTAAACAACACTCATGCTCTGTCCCTCTACAGTGTTATGGCAATGTAAAACAGACCCAGTTTCAGAGGGTCTTTATCTAGATGGAGAGCCAAGGCAGAGCTCACTTACGTAAATGCGCTCGGAAATATTTGCTCACATGGCAAAGGAACTCCTGCTCCGTGACAACAACACTCAGCCATCATACATTGTGTACCTAAGAGCAATTACACCACCTGTTACTCTCTCACACAATGACTCTGTAAGGCTTAAGACACACTTAAAATAGTATAAAATAGATTATAATATTTAAGTTGCATTTGTTTTATTCTTATTGGAATAAATAGATATAATTTTAGTAATAATAAAATATTTTAAGTTTATAGAAAAAATATTATTAATATTATTAAATATAAATACAGGATATAATATTTTAAGTTGCATTTGTTTTTATTTTTATAGAAATAAATAGATATAATTTTAGTAATAATAAAATATTTTAAGTTTATAGAAAAAATATTATATTATTAGATATAAATACAGGATATAATATTTTAAGTTGCATTTATTATAATTAAATATACATTTTTCAAGCAAAGCATTTAACATAAGAAGAAGGTTGTGAGGTTGGAAATAATAAGACATATATATATAATATTTTAAAACAGGTTTTTTTAATGTTTTTCTTCAGGCACTTTTGCAGTAATCAGTCTGATGATTGGCGGGGTGGCTGTAAGGGAGGCCCCGGACTCCATGTTTGCAGTCAATGGTACCAACGCATCACAGGTTGTGGATTTTGAGGCCCGTGATGCTAGACGAGTGGAGGTGGTTGTAGCTCTAACAACCCTAGTAGGAATCATTCAGGTGGGCCACTTTCTGATTTCACTTACCCATAGTTTTGAACATCACAAAGAGTGTAGAATCTAGTCATCTTCTTTTTTAATTTAATTAAGGGTCAAGTGTGTAATTTCTGATATAAAAGAATGAATTATTTCATTATTTCTGTCTTGAAGTGCTATATTCATCTTCATTTGTCATTTGATTGCCCCATTACAACTGTAGTAGATCAAAACTAGTGTTTTCTCAGTATCTGTGTTAGGCATCCAAATAAATTCCTGCAACACAGACATATTATGTTGCCATTGCAAAGCAGACCAATAACAGCATGGTGGTGATATCACCCCTCTTTTGTATATAAACCATCTGAAAAACACTGTAGAGCAATTTTTTATTCACTCAGCTTATATTGTCAGCTAAAATGGCCAGCTTTATAAGGAAATACTTTGTATGAGAAAAAAGTGCAGCATAATGCTACCAAAAAAACTTGTTAAAACAAGTTTATGGTGTACATTACAGGCATCTCATGCAGGCCTACACAGTGTTTATATAGACACCTTTCATGAAATACTGTAAACCTGCTCAAGTTGATGACTTCATGTGATTTTCCTCAAGTTACTGTAACCCAAGGTACTTTCAGATTGATGTTTGGGAACATAATTTTGTTCTGATCTCCTGTAGTTTGTTCTGGGTCTGCTGAGATTCGGCTTCCTGGCTATTTACCTGACTGAGCCGCTGGTGCGAGGTTTCACTACGGCTGCCGCTGTGCACGTCTCAGTGTCGCAGCTCAAGTACTTGCTGGGAGTGCGCACTGCGCGATTCAACGGGCCTCTCTCTGTAGTGCATGTGAGTAACCTTTGACCCTAGGGAAACTTCAGGGTGTTTATTTTTGATATGTAACACTGTTGCACATATTCACATAACTTCATAAACACTTACTCTGATTGCTTAAGGTGTTTACTTAAGGTATTACTTGAATCGTGAATGAATAAAGATGAAACTAAAACTGAAACTTAATCATTTTCATTGACTGAAATAAACTGAAATAAAGCTTAAATAAAATGATTATAATAGTATAATAGAAATAATAGATTATTAACTTAGAAGACTGTGTACTGATCTTTGCATTCATTTTGTTTTCCCCCCAGAGCATTGATGCTGTCTTCAGGAATATTGCAAGCACTAATGTTGTCACGCTAATTATTGGACTGGTGTGCACTGTGTTCCTGTATATCATCAAAGATCTCAATGAACGCTTCAAAAAGAAGTTACCTATCCCCATCCCTGGAGAAATCATTGTGGTACAACTTTAAAGGCCCTTTCCATGAAACACTGTGCTCGTACATGCACTCAAAATCCCTTTGTGTAAATTCATGATGTTCTTGTTCTTTGAAGGTAATTGTGTCAACTGGAATCTCGTATGGGATGCTTATGTCTGAAAACTATGGTGTAGAAGTTGTGGGTAAAATTCCCACTGGGTAAGATCACACAACCTTACTTAAAGGCTGAACTGAAACCGTTTTTACAAATGTTTATATTTTAATATTTCTTTCTTAATGTTATGTTTTAAGGTTGCTGCCACCCAAGATTCCAGACTTCTCGGTCTTTCCTAACCTCCTCGCAGACGCCGTTGCTATAGCTGTTGTTGGTTTCTCGATTGCAATATCATTAGCCAAAATCTTTGCTCTCAAGCATGGCTACAGTGTGGATGGAAATCAGGTAGAGAATAAAATGAAATGTCTGTAAATGTCATAGTTCTGCCTTGTATATTGATTGCGTTAAATAACAAAAAGTCAAACCAAGTGGAATTTACTTTGAAGAAAGATAAAACTAGCATACTTTTCAAGCAAAGTTTGAAGTTTGTTAGTTTTAAAGTGATAAAACAGTAGATATACTGCTTTAATGTCTCAATTGTCCCATTCTTCATTGTCAAGTAATTTGATTCTGTGTTTCCTAGAAGCAGCGACATTTTTATTCAGCTGCCCTTTATTTTGGTTTTTTTATGGCTTTAAGTTGCAGCCAAATGTCTGAATTAGCCAGACACCACAGTTACTCAGTTACTTGCCATTTACCAGATCCTTTTGTCCAAAATGACTTATAGTACACTAATTGTAGGGAAGGTTCATATGGGGCAACATAATGCAAACAGGCTTGCTTAAGTGAACAACAGTAATAGAGACGGATTGTGACCTCAGTAACTCACCAGCTCGTCTCTTTAGGACTGCACTTTTGTGCGAGGAGCCAAGATTCTCAACTCAGTTAAGGCAGTAACTCGAAACTTCCTGATAGTTTATATAATGCACAGTATTTAAAATAGGCTTTATACAGTGTAAGCTATTATTCCAGTTTGGTTACAAATCACATGGCCTAAAGTTATAAAGTATTTTTTAACATTTTTATGATCCTGAGGTAAAATCACATGGTCTTGTGAAGTCATTTTGTGTTTAATGTGACTGTAGGAGCTCATGGCGCTGGGACTTTGTAACTTTATGAGTTCATTCTTCCACACGTTTGTCGTTACCGCCTCAATGTCTCGTAGCCTGGTACAGGAGAGCACAGGAGGACACACTGAAGTAAGTGAGACATACGTATTTGTGTAAGATGCCATATTGATGATGGTATGTACATTTAAAAGCAATTGGCTATTGCAAAAGTACATTTCCTGTAATGGAGTGTCCTTCTGATAATGACCTCATCACACTGGCTATATCACTGCTGTAAAACCTTAAAGATAAGATAAGACAGTCGTGCCTTCTGATAGACTAAATTAAATTATGTTAATGTGTGTGTCTGCAGATTGCAGGACTGTTGGCTTCCATACTTGTGCTACTGGTGGTGGTGGCCATTGGATTTGTCTTTCAGCCATTACCTACGGTATGTGAAGAGCTTTCTGATATGCTTGCCATGGAGTTCATTGATTTTGTGCAAAAGTTAATCACAGAGAACTGCTTAAAATGTTTGTCTTTGTGCAAAACGACAGAAATCAGAGATTAGGTGGTGTTTATTTAGTGTCCTCTTGGTTTTCTCATTAGACTGTGTTGGCTGCTATCATCATGGTCAATCTCCTGGGGATGTTTAAGCAAATGAAAGACATTCCTGCATTATGGAGAACCAGCAAGATTGAACTGGTGAGCGTCTGAGACACTTCTCATTTGGTTGTGTTCCAACCGATTTCCATCTATTTAAATTAATTTTTTTTTCTTTGAATTTCCCTTTTCACTCAATAAACTTCATTTGTTTGGGTTATTTTTTTGGCACATGATGAAATCAATTTTGTTGTTAATGTCTAACATGTTTTCTTCAGGCAATTTGGCTGGTGTCCTTTTTTGCATCGGTTCTCCTTGGTCTGGATTATGGTCTGTTGGTTTCCATGGGCTTTGCCATACTCACAGTTATTTACAGAACACAGTGGTAAAACACAATGTCTTTCTGCTCTAATGCAAAACATAATTCAATATCAAGATTTACAACAACAAAAAAAAGTTATTAATTAATGTTTTTTATTATTTTATTAAACGTACATAGAAAATAATTATTAAATTAGTTATTGAATATTTTTTTTACATACTGTATATCACACATTCAGTGCATTAATTCATACTGTTCTAGTGGCTATTTACATACTTTTTTCTTTTTTCCTAGTAGTTCAGCATAAAACCTTATGTTTTAGATTATAATCTATATATTTTATTTTATTTTATTTTATCAATCAGCTTCCCCGGTTTGTTTTTAAATATTAGATCTTGTAATATTGAATACAATGTAAATCTATTCTTTTCATTTATTTATTATAAATTATTCATAGTAAATTGTAAAATATTAATACATATTGTAATTCATTTAATATATATTTTTCTTAATTTTGCTTACCTTGTTATTACTTTGCCAAAAGACATGTCTAATTCAGATCTTTTTCTTTTGTTTTAAGCCCTAAGAATACTCTTCTTGGACAAATCCCAGATACAGGATTGTACTTTGATGTGGATGAGTATGAAGAGGTAAGACTTTTAAAAGACATTAAACCATCATAACTTTCTAGTTGCTGGGTCATCTTTACATGAGACTGAACCCATAACAATTTCATTAGTATAATTAGCTTGCTCCACTCCAAAACTGTTGTTCTCAGCATTTCTTAGTCACAGACACCCAATTAGGCCTGATTTAATCCATCATTCTTTTCCCACCCACAATCTTTGTCCTCTTATCTGCCATTTGTTCTCTTACTCAAGGCTGAGGAATGCTCAGGGATTAAGATTTTTCAGTCCAATACCTCCATCTACTTTGCAAACAGTGACCTGTATGTGAGTGCCCTCAAGGCAAAGGTGAGTCTAAATGCTTGATGTTATGATTAACTTGTGTTTTAAACCAAATTTGTGTGCTTGTTTTACTGTTCTGTCCTTGAGTACGTCTTATTGTGTGGAGAAAAGTTCCCATGAACAGCAAGTGTTTGGCCTCATCAAGTTCAGTGTGTTTTGCAGATATTATAGATGTGTTATTCTGTACATTTTGCTTTGACTACAGACCGGAATTGACCCGGCACAACTGCTCACTGCCAGGAAATCACAGCTTAAATATGCAAAAAGAGACACCGGGGAGAGTAAGACCGCAAACCACAGCTGTTCACAGAAGAAACAAGCAGTTGTCTTATTGGTATGATTTTTTTTTTTTTTTTTTTCCCCATCTGAATATATTTTATTTGTGACTTTGTCAATAAAGGCTTCTTATCCTTTACACAGATATTTGAACCTCAGCATGGGTTACGCCAGATTACTCACTTCTGAAGTTTCCAATGTTGGGATATTTTTATGCATAAATAATTTATGTTTGCATGACAAATGTCATTTCAAATCTATGCAAATTAAAGCATGCAATCTTGAAACCTCACCCTGGCTCTTAAAATACAGCACTATAGCTTAAAGTTTCTTCCTCGTAATGTTGGTAGTTTGGTGATGCAGCATTTCCGACCTGACCGTGTTCTGTGGTCTCACAACAGGATGTGGAGCTGGGAGTTACTCATGAGGTGGTGAATGGGCCACAAAAACCGATGCACGTGTACAGCAATGGCCAGATGACAGAGAACCACACTGAGTCTGAATCTGAGGACGACTTCTTTCTGCAGCGTCTAACCCCTATTCACTCCATCATACTGGACTTTACTCCTGTTAACTTTATTGACTCTGTAGGAGCCAAAACCATTAAATCAGTAAGTTGACAGCTTTTATTCTCAAAGACAACACTTACCTCTGTAAAGACAGAACAGTGAAATCTGGTTTGATACGTTAGACCACATGCTGTGCTGTTACATGCTGAGCAGCTTGTTCTTTTTAGATAAGATTGCCATTTATTATTACATCAGTTTTACTATATCTCATGTTTGGGGTTAGAAATTTAGAAACTCTTAATATTCATCTTTGACACATTACTTTTCCATCATTGTTTGCAAAGGCGTGCTATTACTTTAAGTCCGATTTATAAAATTCACCCCGTGGATGATAAAATGAGCAAATAACATAGATCTAGTGTGCTAAAACAAACAGAACACCTTAGCAGCCGTTTCACAACACCTTGGCAATCACCCACAACATTGCAGAAATCTAGTACAAAAATATTCAGTCATTTCTGGTTATATATTTTGCAATAGATCTTCTTTATCTTACAGCTGATCAAGGAGTATGCGACAGTCGATGTGAAAGTTGTACTTGCTGGATGTAGCAGTAAGTAATTAATTTCGTTTTTTTACATACAGATATAAATTTATATAATATAAAATATATTTTTTTAACTCCGAGTTCATACTATATGTAGCAATGAGTAATTACATTTATAAACATTTAAAATGTATATAATATAATTAAAGTTCATCAAAGTCCATATGCTACATGTAGGTTAAATATATATCATTCTGATATATTTGTTAAATGTGATATATTATAATACCACATTTAACAAATATATCAGAATGATCTTTAACCTACATAAAGCATATGAACTCTGATGGACATATATATGTCCATCAGAGTTCATATGTTTTATGTAGGTTAAAGTTCATTGTGATATATTTGTTGAATGTGGTAAACATCTCCACCTAGAGTTGGAACTAATAAACGGTCATATGGCCAAGCCAAACAGAAATGTAAGTTAACATTAAGATTAATGTAACGAATGAGTCTTTCCTAAGATCCTTACAAGACCTTTTTGTTGTCTTATGTTTCTGTGTTGTGCAGGGACCCTTCTCTCTGACCTCAGGACACTACAATTCTTCTGTGAGCCTGTGACCCCTGACCTCATTTTCCCCACCATTCATGACGCAGTGTTGCACTGTATGCGCAGGAAGGACCTCCCCGTCTGTCCTGACATCCATTGAACCCACAAACCAAACTGACATTTCAGCTCTGTGTTTGAGAGGGTACGGCTTGAGGCAGAATATGAATGAGTTGTGCTGGAACATACAAAAGTACTGTTACTTTAGGAGACACGATAACAAAAGGAGGCTGGGAAAGTTTATGCGATGAGCAGGCTAAAATGTTTTAGATGGAAATGCTTTATTTAATGTGAATATACCAGCAAACGTTGGGCTTTATATCATTGGTGCTCGGTTTATTGCACTAGCCGTGATCTTAAGCTCTACCACAACGACTATAAAACACTCTGTACCTTCAGTTCTTTTAAGTGCAATTAGGGTAGATGGATTCTTGACCAGTGTTTATTTTTTAGCACTCGTCTAAATCTTTTATTGACATTCCAGTAAGCTTATTTTTAATTATAAAAATTTAGTTTATAGTTGTATGCCATGTGCTTGCTGTTTGTTACTACAAAATATTTTCTTTTAACAGTATTTATTTTTTAGTAAATCTTTTTTTTTTTTAAAGTCCACAGTTTTTGGCTGTAGTATTCAGGAAAAAGGCTTAATATGTTACATATTAAAGACCTGATCACAGAATTGCACTGCTGGCAAAGATGCTGCTTTTTATTTCATTATATACTTTCTGATTTTTTTTTTTGCCAGATATTGATTGAAATTTTTTTAAAGCTTTTTTTCCCCTTCATTGAATCGGTGACACTTTTTGGCTAAAGGCTTATCTAGGTCGTTCCAGGGTTTCTTGGAATCTACTGCTATTCATTTTTGTGCCTACAAAGAACATTATTAACATAAAGGGGTCTTAGTTAGCGATTACTGAAACAGCTAATTCCATGAAGTCTTAAATTCATTTCAGGTGTTCTTGTCTTCAGAACATTACAAGGAAAGCCCACAGGCTAAGTCTGTCTTGGACATGTCTGACATAGATACTGCCTATGAAATGTTCACTCCGAGCACTTTTTGGTTCACAGCAAGTGCACACAAATTACTAATATTATTCTGTACTAATATTTAGATGCGATTTCATTGCAGTAATGAAGACCAAAGTTTAACAATCAATCAGTTGCAACTGCATATAATGTAGTGCATTTTATTGTCTTTTTATGCTTTTGTGGATTTAAGGTATTTTTGTATAATAAATGGAAATCATGACTCTGAATTAAATGTTTTTTTCCTCAAACATGCCTTCTAGTTTGAATAATTACTACTTTATTACATATTTTATAACAGGAATAACTATCCCAAAGAAGTAGAAAAATTATGAAATACATATATGGATGACATGGAGTATGGATAATGTTTTTATTTCAGCAGTGATAATCACAGAAAGATGACAAGACATATGAGAATCCTTGAATTATCAGGCAGAAAACATTTAAGTGAGGAAAAAGCACAAGAGGGAACAAAAACCTGTGTTTAGTTATAAGTCATATAGCGAGGGGTGGCACTGAACTTGGCGTAGGATTTGATGACCTTGTTCACTGCCTCCAGAAAGTCTTTCTCTGTGGCGATTTTTCTACGAGCTCTGATGGCAAACATCCCTGCCTCTGTACACACACTGCGAATCTCAGCACCTGAAAGAAGAAAAACACAGTTAGCAATCTAACTATAACTTACAACAACATTGTTGAAGGCCATCATGTATGTTTTGGTTTAAGCTTATGCAAATATAGTCTATTTAAAAATTGTATGCTATGTGACATTTGCATGTTTGTCAGCAAGAACTCACCTGTGCTGTTAGGACAGAGACGTGCAAGAAGCTCGAAGCGGATATCTCTTTCCACACTCATAGAGCGGGCATGAATCTTGAAGATGTGAGTACGTCCCTAGAAACAGAGCATAAGTCATTACATACATTTAAATATCTATAAGTTCAGAATGCGATGTTATATGATACCTGCGATACCTATGTCTATGTTTTTAGTAAATGGTAGCTATTTTAGCTAATACTCACTTCCAAGTCAGGAAGGCTGAACTCAATCTTTCTGTCCAGACGGCCGGGTCTCATCAGAGCAGGATCCAGGGTGTCTGGTCTGTTGGTGGCCATCAGGACTTTAATGTTTCCTCTGGGATCGAATCCATCCAGCTGGTTAATCAGCTCCAGCATAGTTCTCTGCACTTCATTATCTCCTCCAGCTCCATCATCAAAACGGGCACCTAAAAAAGGGCAGTGTAAGCATAGTAACTGAGACTTCTTTGAGATCATACAAAAGCTGTTGTGACTGAGATGGTAAATGGATAGTACACCCAAAAATGAAGATTGTCTCATCTTTTACTCACCATGTTATTCCAAACCTATATGCATTTATTTCTTCTGCTGAATGCAAAAAGATATTTTGAAGAATGTTGGTAACCAAACAAATTCAGTTTCCATTGACTCCCATTGTATTTTATTTGTTCATACAATGGATGTCAATGGGAATCGAAACTGTTTGGCTACCAACATTCTTCAAAATATATTCTTTTGTGTTTAGTAGAATAAATAAATACATGCAGGTCTGGAATGACAAACATTCTGTCATAATTTACTCACCCTTATTTTTTGGGTGGACTACCTTTTAAATATAATAAGACTTCTAATATTATAGTCAGGGCTAGTTATAGACCGGGGCCCTCAGACAAGCTGAAATAATCTGTAGTATTAGATTTTTACCTCCAATGGCATCAATTTCATCAAAGAAGATCAGACAGGCTTTCTTAGTCCTTGCCATCTCAAACAGTTCACGAACCATCCTGGCACCCTGGGTTAGACATAAAAACATGGTATTATATAGCTCCCAATTACAAAAATTAATTCAAAGCTTTCTCCTGAAAAGAAAAAGCACTTACCTCTCCAACATACTTCTGGACAAGCTCAGATCCGATGACTCTTATGAAGCAGGCATCAGTGCGGTTAGCCACAGCTCGGGCACACAGTGTTTTCCCCGTACCGGGGGGCCCGAACAGCAACACACCCTTTGGAGGCTCAATTCCCAGGTTCACAAAGCGCTCAGGCTGGAATTAAAAAGATGGAGGTTGATTATAGAAACTATGTAGTATCTTAAACATCTACAGACATATAATACCTTCTGTTTATTTTTAACAGATATATTTGGATGCGCTTGTTATGACTCACATGGAGCAGAGGGGTCTCAACCACTTCTCTGAGCTTCTCGATCTGCTCTTTGCAGCCTCCAACATCACTGTAGGTCACATCAGGCTTCTCCTCCACCTGTTTATGTACAGTACATAATTATTCTCACAGTACTGCCTTGATAATGTACATGATATCAAGCAACTGTTTCGTACCTGCATCATAGTGACAGTAGGATCGATTTTTGGTGGCAGTGGAATATGGATCTGATACTTATTCCTGTCAACACTGTTAACAGATACACAATACAACTCTTTTAGATCAGTTGCTACTCTGTAACATATAGAAATGAATGATGCATCATTTCCTGCTTACCCAACCCTCATTCCTTCTTCGATGTCAGTTGGAGCGACCTGATCGCTCAGGTCCACCACAAACTTGGCAAACTGTTTCACATTAATGATATACTTTGGATCCTCAGAGTCAGCATTGATTATCTTGGTGCATCTATGAACAAATAAAAAATATGTAGATCATTATCATATAATTTGACTACTTTATTACATACATTCCCATTCTAAATTTCAACAGCCATAACTCCAGTCTTACATTACATGTCTTTACTGTCACTCTTGATCAATTTAATGCATCTTTGCTAAATAAAAGTATTGATTTATTTTAAAGAAGGTTTTAAAAGGTAGTGTATTCTAAGCAAATATTCTATTTCTTTTCCAATAAAACAGAAGTTAACCCTTATAAACCCTAAATGTTTTTGTCCTCTCATACCTGGCCACTTGCAGAGGCTGTTCACTCTGTAGAGTCTGTTTGTCTGCAGCCAGATCCCATAGTGCTGGAGGAGCCAGACCTGTATCAGACTCTTTAATACCTGTTAAGACACACATAATGCACCATTAATGCATCAACATAGTGATCTACAAAACTAATTCCCCACACCACAGTGACAGCGCACTTACCTGTGAGCTCATTTATTTTCTTCAGAAGCTGCTGAATATCATCCTCTACTTGTTTAATCTGTCTGGAATACGTGCTTTGGCCCTATTCACAAAGAAATAACATTGAATAACCGACAAATAACATACAACTTTTATTTAATGAAGTCCATCAGGCATCATTCTGTAGAAAAAAAAATACTTACATAGGTTTTCAGGAGTGCAATATCCCCTTCATCCAAAGCTGAGAAATAAAACACAGATCAAGACAAATAAATGAAAGATACATATGCCACATGATGATAGATTACTAACCAAATCAGTCAAGAGAGACAATTAACGTGGTTATATTATTCTCTAATAAGTCTGTTCAGGGTAACAGACTGATTTACCTAGTACTGAGACATTTGACAACTTATATTATAAATGTATTTATATTATAAATAGCTGAAATAAACTCAGAAAACAATGGCATAACATTAAAATAGATTTAGCTTAGATGATTAGGCATTTGTTGACAAATTTAAACTGTTGTGCGGCTAGTCAACAAATGCTAACTTGTCTGCTAATTCATTTAGTTTCAATTCCACCCGAAAGTCCTCGCAAATAATACCTCGAATTGGTTTGTCCTCTTTTTCCTCTTCTTTAACTTTGCGTTGCTCGGCTCCTAAATAATCAGGCATGACTGCTTTCTTTCTTTGTAATAAATTCGGTAAGTGACTGTACAGACGAGATTACACAGCAGGTTTTCAGACGAACAGTCACAGCGCTTTTGTGTTCCGGTGCATAAGGGAACAGGAAACTGAGCTTACATTTCAAAATAAAGGTTAGATCCCCCGAATATTCTTTATATTTAAGTTTTATAGTCATACGGGCATTATATGGAGTCATTGAGACATTATATTTCTACTCCTACAAAGTAATTATTTTATACTTAATTTAGCATTTGCCTTCTTTGGCTTGACTGCTCTGGCAGGAAACATTGCGGGACTCTTATTTTGAATCATAACCCCGCCTTGTTTGCCTTTAGCCATGTTATTGTTTTCATACCACAAATCTTCCACGAAGGGATTAATATTTTGTCTTTATAGTAAGTAAATTATTTGGTTGTCTTTTAAATTATGTATATACCTTTCAGTGAAGACCTTGCCTTCTGTTATTGCATTTCTCTAAAGCTAGTTAACTGGCTAACTTAGTAGCTTCAAACACTGGCTGCATTATTGGCTCTTTCTTGTCGATGTCTGATTAAATACATATTTCTTTAAATATTATGTAGGTATTTGTATTTATTGACCTATTGAGTAAATGTATAGCCAGAAAGATTATGAAACTTGTCTTTAAATCTTAAATGAGGCTTATGATAATACTATTGTTTGATCCCCACTTCTAAATGTTTTAATTACTAATAGGATGAATCTTTCCTTTTTCCAGATCCAAGAATGCATCCATCACATCAATGCCTTAATTGATCTGTGCTGTCAGGTAAACAAACATATCTTTTAAGCACATGTCTGTTTCTGTACAAGCACTATGGTATATTCATTTTGAAAGCAATAACTTTTCTACTGTTCAGCATGAACGACATGAACCTCAGCCCAGTGGGCATGGACCAGCTCAGTGTGCCCGTGAGTGCAAGTCACCTCGGCCTTCCAACATCCCCAACCCACAATCCCATCACCGCTCAAGGTCAGGACTCAAATGCCTCTTAGATGTGTGTATATATACATTGGCATGACATTAATTTGGTATGTTGCAGGAAGTCTCGTGTATGGAGAAGTAACACTATCTGGTTTTATTTCAGGCATGCCAGTTGCAATACCCAGCTTGGGTCCATCGCTTGGACCTCTGCCATCTGCACTGTCCCTGATGTTACCCATGGGTCCTTTAGGAGACAGAGGTGTTATGTGTGGCCTTCCAGAGAGAAATTATACATTACCACCTCCTCCATACCCACACCTGGAGAGCAGCTACTTCAGACATATCCTTCCAGGTAATGTTATAGAAAACCTGTTAAGATAGACTTTAAACCAAGAGCTGACAATCTTTCCAGACCTAGGGTCCCTCAATGTATGGAAAAAAAAATTGATTAATTGTGCTACTTTATTGTCAAACAGAGAGAGAGATTTATATTTGTTGAATCACTCAAATATGAATAATAATAAAAAACAGTATTACATTTTTTTGCTCTGTAGCTTTATTTAAAATATGTGTGTGATATATCATATAACATATATTATTTCTATCAAAATACATTTTAAATAAAGCTTTAGAGCAAATTCATTTTTATCATTTTTGTTGGCAAAAATACATTTTATTGGATGTATTATTTCTGCCAACAATACATTTTATATAAAGCTATAGAGCAAATTGATCATATTTAAAATTATATTTAAAATCCATTTTAAATATAAAAAATTTAATTAAAAAAATGTATATTTAAGTAAAGCTTTAGATAATAATTAATCTAATTTTAATATATAATAGTTCTATATTTAAAAATGCATAATTTTCTCTAAAGCTTTATTTAAAATGTATTGTTGGCAGTGATATATCCTATAAAATATTTTATTTCTTCAAAAAATACATTTTAAATAAAGCTTTAAATCAAATTAAGCACATTTAAGATATATATTTAAAAAAAAAAAAAAAGTCTATATGTTTATTAGATCACTGATCGTGTGCAATACCTTCATGGACCCTAGGGGGCATTAAATCTATTTAATATCTGTGTTAGTACATCAATTAATCAAATGAATGAAATCTGGCATTTTTTATCTTCTTTAGGTATTCTGTCATATCTGGCAGATCGTCCCCCTCCCCAATACATTCATCCCAGCAGCCTTAACATGGATGGGACTCTCTCCGTGTCCAACAACAACTCATCTGGCTTAGACCCATACAGCGGCCCTGGTGGCCCTTTAGAACAAGGCCTGGTGACCTTAGACACACGACAGGTAGGAGGCCAGGCTGATCTGCACCAGGGAGGTTCTCATGAAGTGCAGTTGGACGCCACGGGACTAACCATGGAGTCACGTGTCAGTAGTCCGATGTCTCCTGATGGAATGGAAGAGGACTTGGCCACCATGGAGGGTGTTGTGGTGGCAGAGACCCAGCAGCAGCTGGGTACCAGACCTCAGCCTCATGAGGGTCTGACAGGTGTGGACTCTTCAGGAGGTGTTATGCCTCTGCATGGAGCAGGGCTGGAGCTGATGGAACAGGAGCATATGGGCGGCAGAGTAGGATCCAGCACTACAGGAGCAGGCGGTCCAGGGACTCTGGGTGAAGCCTTGCACTCCACTGGAGAACTGAACTCTGGGGTGGTTAGTGTGGTGCTCACAGGGGCCATGCCGCCACAAACCCAACTAGAATCTCTACACGGACCGTCAGGTATGGGACTCGAGCCTGTCAACGTGTCACCCATCACTGCAGAAGTGTCTCTCGGGCCGGACAACAGCCTGGTGCTGGTGAACTCTACCTTACAACTAGAAGACTCAACATCTAATAAGGAAAACATGGCCACTGCCTTCAACATATGTAAGTTTTACTTGGTAATTTTGAGTTATGCAGTGTTTCGTTCCAATTTCATGCATTTTATTTTCATTTAGGGTGCACTTTATGTGAGCAGTCATATCCCTCGGACTGCCCTGAGCATGGACCTGTCACATTCATCCCAGACACGCCCATTCAGAGCAGAGCCCGCCTCTCTCTGCCCCGCCCCCTGTGCCTTCGCATTTCTGTAGCTGATGAGCCCATTGGTAAGTGAAGTGTTGCTTTTTTAAAGTTCAGTCCTGAGACACTAAAACTGGCTAAATCTGCATACATTTTGGCCATTAACACCTGGTTTTAAGATGTGTTTTAGTCAGTCGGATCACAAGTAGACAAGGGAGACACATACCCGTTTACACCTGGTGTTTTAATCTGCTCTTATGTCCACTTTCAACCACTTCTGTCCTGATTTCTTTGAGGGGAGGGTCTATGAGTGGGTAAATGTATGGGCTTTTTCAGATCTTAATGGACGAAATAAGCTCACACAATTTACATATGAATATAACTGGAGA